>NC_051175.1:106284034-106946534 GCF_013339725.1 Rhipicephalus microplus | reverse complement strand
GGTGAGTGGGAACTAGCTTGTGAAGGAGGAACATCGATCAGGATTTGTTATACCGCTCATTTGAGCGTAGACTCACTCCTATGGAGTGCATGAGCATGTCATTTTTTAAAATATTTTTCTTTTTACTTCTGTTTCGTAGGGAACTACGCTGCTGTTTAACCCTTCATTTGTTATATGCGGAACGTTGAGTATATAGGTGGAAAAAAAAGGGGGGGGGGGGGGGTGAGCCTGTAAGGGTACATTACTCATTTCACTGCGTTCCCGTCGTGTTTCGCAAGCTTGCGAATCGCTGCAGCGTTATATTTTATAAGGTATTGATTCAGGTAGTCTCTGTTAATCGAGGCGTGTTAATTCGCCTCAGCTCACACTGATGAAGAAAAGGAAAAAGAAAGGTGAGACTGCTGTTTTGAAATAGTGGTATGGATCCGTAATGCTGCTTTCTCTCTCTCTCTCTCTCTCTCACTTGGTGCGTGTGCGCGTAGTTATATTTGCGCATTGTTAGAGTTTGAAGAAGCACTACAAGTTTTTTTTTTTTTTTGGTTTGTGGAGTACGTGTAACTACGCGACATTATACCTTACAGTTAAGAAACAACAAATTATGTCCCGTGTGCTTTGTTTGCTGTGTTTAATTGCTGTCCGTTTCATTAGTTGTGTATAATACACGTCTGATTGATTGGTTTACTGATTGGTTTTGACGTCTCGATTCGACACTGGTGCTGTAGGTAGACACCATGGATGGGTTGGTTCCTGGGCACTTTCGATGTCATGTATTTTTCACCGAACTACTATACCTAAATGCGATGTTTGCGGTCAGGAATCTACGATATTGCGTAACGTAACATAAAACTGCCGTTTTAGCGTAACGCACAATCGCAACGTCAGTTCACATGTTGTGACGTTATGGAAATGAGGAATGAACGTATAAAGGGAATGCTTGGGTGCATTAGTAACGACATTGCTGTTTGCGCCGTTTTATTTCAGCCATAGGACTGAAGGAAACTATAGGGAGGGTAGCTCCTGTGGGAAAGAAAATTATCAAACAAGCAAAAAAAAAAGAAACTCCCAAGCATTTCCCCGAGAGTGAACATGGTTAAGTGCGAATGCACGGGGTGATGCTATGAGGGGTATTTATTAATTCGCACTATTATATTTATTAATCACACTACGGTGCCTTTATGGTGTAATGGTTCCTGGGAATCGCAATTTGATCACACGGGGGAGTTTACGTTAACTCACTGGCGAGGCGAATGCCAACGGATTTTAACTTTACTCCTCCTCACGATCCGCTCTCGACGGGAGACTGAGAGAGAAGGCGGGCGCGCGAGAGAGAGGGGAGCGCGCGCAGCTGCAGCGAGTGAGGAGAGCGGAGGAGCGAGCGAAGGGGGAGGGGGACGCGCGCAGCGGCGTTAAAGATATAAGGCGCGTTACTGACACCGATATCAGCGTCGCGTCCGTGGCTTATTCGGTAGAGCATCGCGCTGCGGCCCGCCAAGTCCTCTTTCTTTTAAAGATAGAAGACTGCGGACGCCGCCGACGGCGGTGGATGGTTTGGGGTCGTTTATAAAGTGTATTCACACTTAAAAAACGGCGCAAAATTGAGTCGAAGCAGTCCGGCGGACCTAACTTGCTCGAGTACGAACTCCCTCCCGTGGGAAATCACTTCCCCCGATGCTTTCTTCTCCACCCCGTTCCTTCCCAGCCTCGCTCTTGGTGGAACGGGGGGTGCGCGACGCGTTTGGAACCGGTGTATTCAAATCCCATTAGTCAATTACCGCAGCGCCTGGGTGGGTTGGCCCGGCGGATCACCGTGCCGCTGCTCGAGCGTAATCTGAAGTGAGGGATTCGAAAGATTTGCACTAGTGACGATGACGAGAAAACGAAAACAAAATACACGAGAAAAGATTACACGCTCGAGCAGGCATTCCACTGTATATGCGAGCGGGGCCTCGGCGCCCATCGTTGCGAATTAAGCGCCCGATTATTCAGCTTAATGCGCTCGGATGGTCGCTGCTTTCAATCACCGTGCACGGGGCTCTGTGAAGACAGGAAGGAACAAAAAAGATCACCAGATCGGCTGACCCAATAACTTAGGTTAAGTTGAAGTGATCAGGCAACTGTGTATGAATCATTTTGCCCGTACTTTTATTTTATAAGGCGCATCTCTTGGATTGTATTGGCTGAGTTGTAGGGATCCTGATAAAAAGCACTGTAAAGGAGTTTTTCCACGATGTTCACACCATAAGCATGTTTTTATTTTATAATGTGCATCTCTTGGATTGTATTGGCTGAGTTGTAGGGATCCTGATAAAAAGCACTGTAAAGCAGTTTTTCCACGATGTTCACGCCATAAACATGTTTTTATTTTATAATGTGCTTCTCTTGAAGTGTATTGGCTGAGTTGTAAAGATCCTGATAAAAAAGCACTGTAGAGGAGTTTTTCCACGATGTTCGCACCATAAGTATGCTTGTGCAAGGTCCTTTTTTTTTTACATGGACTTTTTCACTGTTACAATCCGTTGATTGGTCTACTAACCGATGGACTAACAAACTTCACGTCGGCGAAAGCCTGCGCGTGGATTCGCGTGTTCGACATTCAGAATAACGTTTTTCAGGAATGCGGCCGTCTTCTGCAGTGGCTTAGAGACAAATGTTTGCGACTGCGCTGACGCATTTTGACGGCAGACCATCCCCGGAATGAATCTTTTTAGATATATGTCGACCGCACAAGCCCTCCCAGCAAACGGCTAAGGATGCGGTATTGTGGTTCGAATGAATAGCAAACCTGCTATACGGCAAGTCTGTCTTGCCATTTAACAGCAGGGGATTATGTGCTTGTGCCCAATTTCTGATTTTAAACATATTCTAATGACCTCCTACCTTCATTTAGTAGGGCAGTAGCTAACCCATTGTTCGCTTGGCGTCAACCGCCTATATTTTATTGACGTATTTCTCGGGTCCCCCACATTATCGATCAAACATATTGTAGCGAAACTTCGGGGTTCTTTAAGCTAGACACATGTGATGCGACCATCCGGACGAAGAAGTGTGGGAGCGATTCCGCACAGGCATTAACGAAGTACCTTGCGCAATATCTCACGTTGTAAAATATTTCTTACATCGTATATATGACGAATCTCAAAGCATACTTTGCTCCCCCCCTCCCCCCCAAACGCATTATTTTTTTTAATCGAACAAGATATGTGAAAGTGCCTTGCATTGCTTGCTTGCTCCATTTACCGATGACGGCGTTGCGATTTTGCATGGGCGTTTTGAATATGAATACTTCATCGAACGGCTCCCATCCCGCATGAAGATGCCGTTTTCTCACTCCGCTGACCGGCATATAAAACGCTCTAGTTATCCGTTCATTGTGCAGGCCCAATTTCGCTGCGCGCGCCTTGAAGTATTGATCGGCGCATTAATCTGGGTGAGTGCGGTTCGGAGAAAGAACCTCGCGTACGATAGCAAGTGGGCTTTGCCTATTAAGCCCGCATGCATTTTAGTGTGCCTAACGAAGCGAGCGAAGTGCGCAGTAATTCGGAAATTGGATTCTCCCAATATAGTGCCTTCACTCTACCCTCGATTCTTAAACAGCAGCAGCCACCGAATTGGCGGAGCTTATCTACTATACACGCAGAACGTGTGCGATTCAACGCCCCTGCCTAACCTGCGCCACGTATTTCACTCCCGTGTTATCTTTATTCTTTCAGTGTACTGCTGTCGCCCGTACGACCGCGGTTCTGTTACTGCTTGGGTGAATGCAAATAGACTTCGTATTGGAATCTCTTCTCGAAAAGAGCGGGCCGTCGCGGCGGTCCTTTGCGATTTCTCAACGAATCCCCCGGTGGGTTTTTATAAGGCGAGCTATAGCTTCTAGACTGGGCCTGTAGCCGGGTCTCGCACGACCGTGGCTTGAACTGTGCGCTCTCCGTCTTTTTTTTTTGTTGTGTATGAACATTGCACCTTCTCTTAAGTGTCTTGAAAGCGTTTTTCTTTTTTTTTCTTTCGTGTCCTTGGGAACCGATGAACAAAGCTACGCCCTAGGCGCACCGCTTTCTATCTTGGATACAAATGGTTTACTCTCTTGAGGCTTCTTTTATTTGTATACGAGCGCGCCCGAGAAAAATGAGCGTAAAATTTGTTGTTTCCTTAGGAAGAGGGCTACGCATTTAGGGCAGGATGCGGTGGACAAAATCTAGACACTCGGCTTAAGTGGCTAGCAAAAAGGAAGAAAGAAAGAGGGGGACGCGAACAGTAAAAGCATTTTTCTACACTTCCTGATGGCCCTGCGCCGCCTCATCAGGCGGCTGAAGGGCGGGAGCACTTTGCAAAATGCTTTTTTTTTGTTCGTTCCAACCCTCCTTTTGTAGGTCCAAGACGACGCTTGCAAAACCGGGGAGCTAGGTATGGGTGGGAGCACCCGACGAAGCGGTAGTAGTGCATGCGGCAGTGCGTATTGTCGGGACAAGAAAAAGTGCATAGCAATGCAGCGCAACTACTATAGGCGAGGGAGACGAGAGGCTCCGAGTAAAAGTAAGAAAAAAAAAGAGCGATGGGGGAAGCCGGGGCTGCACTGTTGTGCCTTGAGCAGCGGGAAAGATAAAGCGGCGTGCAAAAGTTGGCGCCCAACGTAGGAAAAGCGTGCACACGCGCACCACTTCTGCCTACCAGCATGCACGACCGCAGCGCCGCCTTCGGCGGCAGCCCGATGTTGTCGCAGCGCGAGTTTTTCTTTTCGCAGTTTGTATTTAACAATTTGTTTTTTCTTGCTTTCGTTTTTGGATGCTTGCTTGGAGCGAGGAGCGCGTTCCGGTCCGCCTCGGGGTGTCGGCTCCGCCTACCTACCGCCGCGCGGGCGGCTTCGTAGGCAACGAAAACGAAGCCCCGAGTGACGTTGCGTGTGACGTCATACAAGCGGTAGGAAGACAGCGCCTTCTTCGCGCCTCGCGGCCGGAACGCGCGTTTTTTGTTCTCTCCGGCGCTTTCACCGACCATTCTGCCGGTGGCGGCTGGTTGCACAAGTGAGCTCGAACCAGTCTGGCATTCGCTGTGGCTTCTTCGGCGCCCAACGAGCGGGGAAGCCGGTCACCATCGACTGTCCTTGTCTCGGTGGCGGCTGTGCAGGGCCTCTCCCCGTGCTTGTGTATGTGTGCGTCGTCTGTGAGTGCTGTGTCCGCGCGCCGCACCGGCGACGACGCTTTTTTCGTGACATTCCATTCGCGTCTCTGTTGCCGCCGGCGACGCGTCGCGCTTGGCTCGTCTTGAAAACTTCGAGCTCCCGCGCCTCGCCGCAAGAGAAACCCCGCTGCGCCGAGGTTTCCCTCGAATTCGCGTTGCTTCGTTCGAGGCGGCCGAACGGCGCAACCTGGCTTGCCGAAGCAAAGAAGCCGCCGTCCTCGCACCGTAACCCCGTCTTTCTACCGGGCCTTCACGGTTTCCCCAGCGACGTCGTCGAACCTAGCGAGGTATGTTCCGTGAGTGAGAGTGCGTGTGCTGACCGTGTTGTACGTGCATCTTTTCTGTGCGTCGAGTGTGGCTTGGTGATGTTGACCATGCCGTTTCCTTGCCTCCTTCGCCCGGGCTGCATGCAAGGACGCTCTGCCTTGGCTTCATCCTTCTCCTGCGCGTTTTTCCTCGTTCGCCGTGCTTGGCAAATGTTCTTTCTTGACGCGTTTGCTTAGATCTCCGCGAAACCTTTGCTTGTTTGTTTGTTCGCGTCCTCGAGCATTTACGCGATAGCCGTTTGAAGGAATCCGCCAGTTTAGTGATCGCTCCCTGTAGTTGTAGTAGTAGTAGTAAACACTTTAAAAAAAGAGGTTGCCAGGAAGACCGGCCTCTAGTGGGCCAGCCTCCCTGCAGTACTATGTGGAGTCCCTACTCAGGGTCCTCATTGATCGTGGCCGCTGTCCTGGCACGCTGGACCGTGGCTCGTTGGGCCGCAAGGTCCTGGCAACGTGTAGCACGGTCCTTCGTTAAGTTCGATGGTATGTTCACGAATGACAGCACTGTTATTTTTAGTACACTTGCGGTTTCTTTTCATTGGTCACACTAAGATGACGTGCCATTCACCAAACGGATGCCAGTACCGCTAAAAAGAAGCCTAGTTTGCTTTATGCCTCTGATGTCACTTCGTTTAATTTCATGTAACTTAAGTGGTTGCTGAAACAACGCTACAGATTATCGGGAGCCGTGCATCTCTGCGTGTTAATTGCTGGCATAAATGACCGCAAATTTACGTTTGTGTAAGCTTACGCATGTTGGAAAGCCTTCGGTGTAACCTCGGTGAAGCCGGGTAATGTATTCACCGTGAGAGCGTCGTGAATTGGGACGGCAATACGAGGCAGCGATGGAACGTCAACCAACTGTCACGTCCAAAGCCCCTCGTCAACTTTGTCACGGATCTTCACAATCCGTTACAAAGTTGACGAGGGGCTTTGGACGAGGTAACAGTTTCGCTGCTAGACCAGTTTCAGCACACGCTCAGTGAAAGCTGCGAACGCGTGGTGTCGCTTCGACTTCACTCTCCGTGTGCTCAGATTTGGGTGCACGTTGAAGAACCCCCAGGTGGTCGAAATTTCCGGAGCCCTCCCCTACGGCATCTCTCATAATCGTACACTCAAAGTTAACCAGTTTTGGACTAACTGCAGGGGTTCACCTGTTACCCCCTAGCACTCGCTCCACTTGGTTTAAATGTTGGTCCAAGTAAATGCTCCAGTGGGACTAACAGTTGAACCGTCTGGACGATTGGCAAAAAAAAAAGATGGCGGCCCTGCACTTGGGGAGTATATTGTATGTTTATTCCAATTTAATCAGCACTGAAGAGCGCAGTATATTGGTCATGCAACAAACACACATTCATACGCACCATTATTTCAAAGTAAAATACCGCAAACACTGACCGCCTGCGCTACACTATAGAGAATTAACTACCGGATATATATTGCACAGTATTTTGACCTCCCATGTAGTGTAAAGTAGGCGACTTTTACTCTGCTTAAAGAAACAATAAACATTCACACCATAATCTGCAAATATACATGGACTCATTCCATCTAATCTTCAACATATCTCCCGTCAGAATGCGAATTATCAGCTGGCATTCGATCATGTCGGCTGAACCAGCGTTCCCAGTGCTGGTGCACGAGTTCGCAAACACAAACATGGCAGCGGTGCTCATGCAGGAAAGCCGGCGAAGCAGCCAGGCTCCCCACCGATGACACGTATACCGTGTCCGCTTGCGTGTGGCGTCGCTAGGCTTATTAGGAGTACGGCTAAACGACCACCGGCGATCGCAACACGTGGTTCGCGTGGAATTGTCGTCGTCGTTATATTGTAGTCACAAATGGACAATACGATGTCCACTGTTGGCGGCGTATTGCAGAGTGATGTAGATATATGCATACTTATACTGCGACGAGACCGCTCGTATGCAGGGTACTTTCATTTCGCTCGCTGTGCGCCGCCGGCGTCACGATTGGTCGTATCCGCGATCGCCTTCACGCTTGATGTTTGACAGCGATTGTCGCATGGAGAAAAAGACCTACCTTTATCTGAGCTTTAATGCAGGATATATTATTTTCTGTGACAGAAATTGTATGCGACGTTTCCTTCGCGTGTGCCGGAAATGCACTCACATGGGCAGCCAGCTTTGATACCGCTGACGTTCGAAGCTTACTTTTTCTTTATATGGCTCATGAAGTTCTGGCCAGTGACTGTGCGGGTACACGAGCGCCGACGAACAGCTTGCTTTGATTAGTGTTGTCAGTGTACTTCGTAGTTCTAACTAATTCAGCACATTCAAGCGAGTTATCCGCATTGCCCGTGTTCGCGAAGACTTTCACTTGGTTTCGGCCCGCCCGTGCGAGGGCGCTTGCTGTGTGCACTCACTGTTTGTTGAACTTGCCTCTCATAACAGCTTCTGTTCGTTTCATAGTGCTTCACTTTCACAGTGGCGTATAGACGATATAGCTCGTTTTCGTGATAGTCGACAGTGCAGCATCGACAGGCGATCGCGGCCCAGTTGCCCTCTCCGTTGGTCCCTTCATTGCGGGTCGTTTGCGCACGACACGCGCTGTCGCGCATTTAGTCCCTGCTGGACGAACCGTTCTTCTGTTGCCTCAACGGCTGCATTTAGTCCAACTTTGCCGAATTTCGATATATAGTGTATGGCGGTTTTGGGACGTTAAACCCCACATATCATCGACTGCACTCTCTCGACATAATGTACTCGTGTGCAAGTGCGTAGTCAGGAATGTTTTTGTTTTTCGTGGGAGGGGGGGGGGGGGGGTCTACCTTAAGTGTATATCATAACGTTCTTTCTCGAAGCAGCAGGCGTGATGAGCCTTGCGAACTGTCGAGGTAGTGGAGTGCAGGTATAACCTCACGTGGTTGTTGCTCACGCTGAAATGCGATAAAGCCTTGTTTTACTTAGAAGTGTGGCAGTTTGGGCCAGTTGGTATGACATGACGATAGTTTTAGCGCGAGAACAGAGCGACGACGAAGCGTGTCCTTCTTGTCTCTTTGTCGTCGTTCTGTTCTCGCGCTATAACGATCGCCTCGTTTTACGCCGTGCATACAAACGTAAAGGGAATGTTTTCCTCCTAACGATCTTGTTTCAATGATGGGCAGGCGATTTTGGCCCCAAAGCAACAAAACAAGCGCATTTGAACCGCTAAGCACTGCCTTGAGCATGTTAGTTTTGGTGCATTCAGACGACGGACCGAATCCCGATGTGGCGGGACGGACGGCGCGTCACGTGACCTCACATCAGCGATTCCCCTCGTCCGCGACTCGTCCGCGCGGCTCGCGGACGGATGAACCCAACCTGTTTCTCACATCGGGATTCTGGCGGGGGAGAGCCGGTACTTCAGCGGAATAGCTTGGGGTCGGTGGCAACCAGTACACTTTTCGTCTGCTCGCGGCATGTCCTCCGTGGCTCGCGGACAGCTGCATGACTGGTCGGCATCATCTACGCTTGAGCATTGTTTACTTAGTTTCCGGAGACTTTGTTCTCAGGTGATTAAATATGCAGAAATCACTTTGGTGGTTCGGGAAATGTCGCCAACGTCGCTTAACACGCGAGATTCTTAGCCGTCATTGTGGTGAAATATTTCAACTTCTGCAAACGGCGACGTACCGCTTCTAAAAAAAAAAAAGGTGGGAGACACGTTTAGAAGTTCTACAAGAGGGGAATAATGTAGTTGAAAGATTATCCTGCGAGCAACTCCCTTTTCTCCTGAAAGAATAACGCTACTCGTTCATTTGTCACAACACGACAGACATCGCAGCCAAGCTTCGCTTCTTGCGGGCATCCATGTTGAATACTCTCAAACCGGTCTGCTGCCAGCGGGCGCAGGTGAGCGCCGAATCTGCTGTCGAGGGTAATCCGGCTGTTTTCCCCTAGGACACCGTCCGTCGTGTGGATGCGCCTGCAGGCGGACCATCCGCGGATTAGCTGTCCGCGTCCACGACAAATCCGGATTTGGTCCGTCGTCTGAATGCACCATTTGCGAAGGTGTTTTCCAACCGAAAGCACGAGTGAAGCTTTCCTGTTAACACTACAGGGGGCGCTCACTTTTCCGCAAATGGTACCCAGTTAGTCCCAGTACCTCGCAGAGCTCGCCTGTTTATCTAACAGGGGGGTGAGGTACCCTCGTGTTGGCTCACTAATGGCGAATTGCGCTGGAAGATCCGGAGCGGCCGCCGAAAACCTGGAGCGAGCGCTGGGATAGCGCCAAGCCAGATCTGGTGAGTGGGTAGTGGGACACGTGAATGCCCTGCGTGAATGTCACGTGAATGCCCGTGAATGCCTGAAGTTGTTTGCACATACGTCACTAACCAGTCCTGAAAACTGCCGATTATCTTCGGTCGAGACTTCGGCCACGGCGGGAAAGCACGTGCAACTGGTCCTCGCTGCTGCTACTAGTGCTCTCGCTGTCGCTCAAAGCAAACCAGCAGCAGCAAGTCCAACAGCGTCAAACAATGCCATTTTAGAAATGTTAACCCGTGCAGAGGCAACGCCTCCTAAAATTCTTCGAAGAATTTTTAGGAGGTGTTGGCAGAGGTCACCACCTCGAAAAAAAAAAAAAAAAACCCGCTCATGGCAGCTGCAGGCAACAGCACTGCTTCACTGTGCCGAAAATGACGGCAACGCATTCTCGGAGTTCCGGCGAAATACGTCTCTGCAAGACGGAGCCAGAGGAACGCTCCGCCACGTAGATAGTTGCTCCTAATCTGCAGGTGAAACATGCGAAGTTGCTTCCAATCTACCAGCGAAACACAGATTCTCGGCCGCGGTGCAAGAAAACTTGCTCCCGCTCGACGAGTGGAATTCGCCATAAGATGTAGTGGGAACAGACCGAAGTGCGGAAGCAAGTCTGTAGACAAGAGTTGTTGCTTAGAAAACATTCTGATGCATTTTTCCTTTTAATCGATGCACTTTTCGTAGGATATGTCAATCAATCTTGCCGTCGAGGCATAACATAATCGAAGTCTACTGGCCAATGAAAGGGAGAGTATGAACAGTAGAAAAACACTAAGGACTAGGCCTCTTGAGCTTTTCTAGACAGCAAAGGTCCCCACGACCGCCGGTGATCGTATTCGTGTGGTTCAGTCGCTCTGTCGGTGCACACTGATCGTTTCTGAGCGCTCTGGAGGCTGCGAAAGATTTTCGCCAAATAGCGAGTAGGAAGGGGGAACGGCTTGCATACCTGCTCGATCTCGTTGCGAGGCTTCGGAGCTGTTGTTGATTTCAGCATTTTAAAACACTCGGAGCGCTCTCAAATGACCACCCGAATGTGCCCAAATAAGCATGTGGAACTGAGGCGAAGGCACGTCGTTGCCGGCAAGACCGCGGGAGCTTTTCGCGGGGGGCCTCCCATACGACGTACGAGTCTTGCGTTGCGAAGTCGTGACAGGCTGACCGAGATCGAAACATATATTTTTTTTTTTTCTTTTCGCCAATCCCTGGCACCGCGCAGAGCCGCGTTGCGTTCATTTCTTGCGGACGGAGAGAATGGCACGACTGCCTCCTCTGCTCTCTCCCCTTCGCTCTCTTCCTCCTTTCTCTGTGATTGCCCTCTCTCTCGTGGGATTGCTTTCGCGATCGTTTACCTCGTGGGCGGAGGAGAGAGAGGAAGTTGGTGAGGGAGAGAGGACGTTGGCGAGGCTCGCTCGCCGTTGACGATTACGGAATATTTCGGGCCCCACGATCGTTGTTGCACAACTGGTGGCCAAGCTCCTCGCCTCTCTGCTCGTGTGTTTATATATGTTGCACCGGGAGGATCCGAGAGAGACGAACTCGCGTAGTCACGGCCTGGTCGTCCCGGCTTTTTTTTTTTTTTTTTTTTTTTTCGTTTTGCTATGGTAGGGGGTCCATTGGGTCTCGCTGGCGCCTTGACCGTCCCAAGGAAAAACTCGTGTGAAGCTGCCAGGTTTATTTCAGCGCATTTTCTTCTCTCCGCCAAGTTCTTCCGTGCCCCGCCGCACCTGCTGCGCTCCGATTGCCTGTTTTTATTTTTTTCTTTAAACTATTACAGGTGTAGTAAGTGAGCGTATGACCGCACGTGGATGCCTTTCGCACTTTTTTTTTTGTCTTCGTTTCGCTGCGTCGCCTGCAGTTGTTTGTTGGTGGTTTCGGTTCGTTGGGGGTTGTTCCTTCAGTTCCTTCCGGGATACCAGTGGTACACACGGAATAATCGCGATTAGTTATTTTTTTAATGAATTATACGAACAGTACAACAGGTAACAATTGATTGGCTTGAAAGCGAGATAAAGGAGCAGCCTGGAGAGGGAGACAAGGAGTTTTTGAAGCGTATTACTCGAGGGGAGCTAGTTAGCGGATTGGAATCCTTGAATTAACCTCCTTGGTTAGGATAAAATATTAGCACGCATCTACATCTTAGTATTCGGGTGGCGCGAGGCAGGAACAGTTATTGGAGTACAACAGTGGACAGGTACAAAATAGCCTATTGACGTTCTTCTTTTGAGACATGCCGACCGATTTAACGTCGCGCAAGATTTATTCGGCAGGGTTGAGGGCCATAGACGAACTGGGGCTCCGGACATTGGTCAGCGATATACGGCTCCAAGTTCTATTTCGGAGTGTCCACCGCGGACTGCTTCAGAAACGAAATGGTTCACTAGGGGCCGCTTTCGTTTGGAAATTGGAAAAAGAAATCTTGACCTTATAGTCATCTAGTCTTATTTATGGTACTGTGGAAAAAATAACTTCGAAGTGGTTTTTTGCGGAGTTATATCTATTCTTGATACTGTGTCTGAATAATACGTGCGGAGGATGCCGCAACAGGGGCTCGTTTTGGGCAAATGTTGCTGTGCAGGGTTCAGGATTGCTTCCGCAAACGTTCTTCTGCCGCAGTGGCTTTTATAACTTATGCCAGAGAACATGTCAAGTTTAGGCAATGCTATTACATGAAGACGCAGCAAGTGGATATTGGCGAGCCTGATGTGGAAGTTAACGTGTGTACTCTAAACTGCGCCTTATATAACTACGTCTCAATATTGAGAACGCCTGAAGTGCTTGGAAAAGAAGCATGGTTGTCAATCACTCGATCGGTGACACGCACGCGGAAACATTTAATGGATCAGAATTGTTAGATGGGCCGAATCTAACAGCACGCAAAATATCTAGCGCGAAAAATGTACACCTTATTTCTATATCTCTGACTCGAACTAAGTGCTTGCGGTTAAGAGCTGTACGTTTTTAATTTTTGTTTTCTTGTAATGAGGTCCTCTGTGTTGGCACCGGCGCTGGGCGGCATATCGCGAGATAGCGGTCGGCTAAGGAAGTCCGCGGGGGTCGTTTACGCGCCGAGCTCACGGGTGTCGCGTTTCTCGAAGCCAGGCGCTATGTGCGTGCTGTATCTTATATATGTGAACACCCCAGGAAATGTTCGCGTGAGACCTTACAGCCTTTATAAACCGTATCTTTCTAAACTCATCTCACAGCAGTCATCATCGTTTCTTTTTAAGTTTTGCAATGTTTACTACCTTCGGCATCAATATAATGAATTCATTCTTTATATTTATTGCCACTACTATACACGTGATGTTGCTACGGGAGGTGCGAGGCAGTTTTTCAGGCATGGCCAGGAATCTGCGTATTTCGTTCTCTCCGGCTGCCCTGTGCCGTTCTGGTAGGGGCCGAGACAACTGCAGTCCACCTTTTCCATCTCGCTATGCCGCCCTCTCGTGTTTTGGTAGAGTTTGGGGAAGGGGCCACCGTGATGGGGAGAACTGGCATCGCTAGAACGAAGGCCTCCGAGACTATAGGTGTCGCTTCGCGACTTTTCTGCCAGGCAAGCGTGCATGCGCCGCGGCATCGTGTGAAAAAGTGGATTGCCAGAAGCGAAGCATCCGAGATGAAGAGGCGTTTCTCGACTTTTGCGCGAGGGGAATGTTGCATGCGCTGGGCATCGCGGAACAAGGCGTATATGGCCTCGGCCCTGATATTTCCTTGTAATGCCGCTCGTGACATGCATTGGGAACTTCGTGCTTTGTTCTTTCTCACTCTTTTTGTAAAACGCGCGTGCATCGGATGGCTTACCTAGCGTTACATCTACCCTGAAGAGTTATGAATATAGAACCATCGCCAAGCCATAAACGTCACAGGAGGTTATTTCTACAATCGCATTTGGACGGATTTATCAGCGCAAAAAAAAAAGAAAAAAAGGCGGAAACTTTAGAGAAGAAACACACACACTGCGCTGTGTGTTTCTTCTCTAAAAGTTCCGTCTTTTCTTTTTTGCGCTGATAAATCTGTTTAAATAATCATGAACCAACACGCCCAAGAAGCAGTATTAGCAAAATCACATTTGACAATCAAGTAATGAAACCAGGGAAATCTTGGTGTTACTTGTAATCTTTTAATTAAAATGTTGAAATTTCGAGGTGAATAGACAGTGTGCAACAAGGGCATAAGCCTCCGGTTGGGATCGAATTCACAACCTTCCACGCCGCAGTGGCGTGCTGGGCGGCCGGGATCCGATCATTTGACGTCAGTGTACGACCAGTCCCTTTTGCGGAGCGAGCTGATCAGAGTTCGGTTCGTTTCCCGACGTCCGCGCTTCTGTGCGTATATGGGCGTCGGCACGTCCCGTCCTTCGGGTGGCGAAACGGGAGAGGAGCATAAAAGCCCGCGTGGTGGTGGAGTTCGCCGACTCTTTGTTTTTTGCCTCTCCGAAGGACGCTACTATCCCCGTCCGTCCGGATTCGCCCGAATGCTTTTCGCCGCAGTTTATGCGGCAACGCGATTACGTAGCGCTGCGCCGATGCATGCGCGGTAAATCGCAGTTGCGAGCAGCGCCGAGTGAGCGTCAGCGGCTTCCAACCAACACCACCCAGACTACTGACTAGTCTAGGTGACACCACCTAGACTTCTGACTAGTCTAGGTGGTGTTGTTCCAACTCGGGGACGAAATGAAGCGGCCGCCGTCAGTGGTGTTCTTTCGCGTCGCTTTTCCTCGCTGTTTTACTGTCTGGGACTTGCCACTGTTGCCGCTGTTCCTGCTGATATGTAGTATATTTATTAATTTATCAATTACAAGGTGTTGAAGCCGCTACCGGGGTATAGTACCGCTGTGTCACTTTTGTTTTTTTGCTAGTTATCATTTGTGAAATCACCATGACTTTGAGTACTGAAGCGCACGTCCGTGTTTTGGTTCGTTAGAGTGGTTTAAGTTACGTTGCGCTTTAAAGTGGTTTAAGTTGGGCTGCGCAGTTTTAGCACGTCCATGTGGAACCTTACTTGCTAGACCCGCGGCATATGTTACACGGTGTTTCTTTTCTTCAATAGACAGCATTCCTAGATTACGCAAAGGTTATTTCGCAACTTCCTTAATTGCGAGACTCGCCATATGCTTACGTACCAATGCTTGTGTTAACGTACTACCCACCCTTATTGGTAGGGGTCTTCCATTCAGGGTGGCGTGCTTTCCTGCCGCTCAGAGCCTTTTAACCGTGCTGCACGCAACTCGGGCACACACACGCGCACGGACTTGAGACCGGTCTCGGCAGTCCGTGACGACGATATGACGACGATGGCGCGAGGAGCCGCGAAGGTTTCTGCACTTGTGTATTTATTTACGTGCAGCGTGAAAGTGCCGGCGAGGCTCGTTTGGAGGAAGCCGAGTGGTCCGCGGGACTCTCCCGTTCTTGCAGTCTTGTTGCGCTTGGAGACTGGTTGAAAAACAATTTTTTTTTTTCTTTCTCGGTGGCAACTTCAGTCTTAAGTGCCCTGCGAAGATGACTCGGGTTGTTTGGAGGAGGTTGAAAAGCATCTGGACGCCCTGCGCGAATTTCGGAGTGGCTTTTCGAACTTTGCTGTCGCAAATGACTCCCCAAAGAAGGGAGGAAGGGCACAAATAGTCTTTCCCTTCGGGTGCGGTTGTTTCATTGTGCGTGCCACGGTTGTTCCGATCCTTCATGTTGACATGTCTTGCAGTTCCGGATTTTCCTGTCCCGTCGCTTTAGTTTTTGTGGTAGCTTACTAGTGTTTGTCAGAGGACGGACGTAACAATGCACTTGAGTTGACCCTTCGAAACTATCACATCGGAGGCGTCGATGTTTGAGCTTGTTACCCGCAGCACTGGTGTAGTGATTATGGCGCTTTACTGACCCGGAGGTCGTGGGATCGAATCCCGGCCTGCATTTCCATGCAAGCGAAATGCTGGAGGCCCGTGCGCTTTGATTCGGATGCACGTTGAAGGACTCCAGATGGTCAAGCTTTCCGGAGCCCACCACTACGGCGGCTCTCTTAATCGTGTCGTGCTTTTGGGGCGTGAAACCTGAACAAATAATACTTGGGCTTTTTTTTTGTTGTTGTCCAAAATCCTGCATTCTGTATACAGCTCAAAGACTGCAACAGCTATCACGTGACGCGGTCATTGATGCGGCACGATGAGTTCTGGTGATTTATGTTGCGCGCTAAGACTCACTCGTCCGTCGTTCACGGAGGCTGTGCATTCGCTGCCTTCGCGAACAGCGGTTAATCCAGCGCATGTTTGAGACATTATTTTGTAGAATCAGTTGGTCTCCCCCCCCCCCCCAAAAAAAAAAAGAGGAAGGATGTATTTTGCTTATTATGATCAAGTTTTACTGTTCAATATATCCGTATTGTGCGCACGCAAAGGCTGCATTTACAGCGAACCGGCTTCTGCCGTCACCCGGGCCGCCCCGCCGCGGTGGTCTAGTGGCTAAGGTACTCGGCTGCTGACCCGGAGGTCGCGGGTTCGAATCCCGGCTGCGGTGGCTGCATTTCCGATGGAGGTGGTAATGTTGTAGGCCCGTGTGCTCAGATTTGGGTGCACGTTGAAGAACCCCAGGTGGTCGAAATTTCCGGAGCCCTCCACTACGGCGTCTCTCATAATCATATGGTGGTTTTTGGGACGTTAAACCCTCATATCAATCAATCAATCCATCACCCGGGCCACCTTCGCAGCTTGCCGCCAGGCTGATGCCACGGTGTTTTTGCACGTTTGCTGTTTGGGGTGTAGTTTGTTGATGCCTCAGCAGGGTCTAACGTATTGGGTGAAGCAGGCTATGTACCATGTGATACTGTTAAAATTTGATGTATACATGTTAACGACGTCGTGGTTTAAAAACAGTTTATGCAGCTCATATTGACAGGTGAACGAGGTGTCTCTGACGGGGAACACGCTGTTCAATCGCGTCATTGCCGTTCCATTCGCACACTCTCGGACCGTGCCTACACGCGCGGGATAAAAACGACCCCAAACTCCCGACTTTCGCATCGGTGACACTTTTTTTCCCTCCCTTTTCTACCTTTTCATTACAACCTCTTTTACTATTCGTGTTACGGAGTGCGTATGTGCAAGCTGTTGCTCGCGTCGTAAACACTCCGCAGCAGTCTTCCTTCGGCCATCCCATTTTGGACGCCTGCGGTTCTTTCCCCACTTCGAGGATATTTTATGGCCGCCCTCCGCTTTCTGTTTTGTTGCCTTCCCCTACATCTCCCCAGCTTTCGCGTAGCGACCCGACCGTTCGCCGCGGTGAACGCGAGGAAGGAGCTTTGCGTATTTCTTTTCCCGCTTTGCCACCTTCGTTGTGCCTACCGCGCCACGCGCTGTTTGTATGGGATCGGATCGCCTTGCCGTGGCTTTTCCTTTGCTTTGCGCGAAGAAATGGGAACGCCGCCGTGTGGCCCGCTGCTCTCGGGATGGGGGAGGGGGAGGGATGTTACTGAAAAGCCACGGGAAATGACACTGCGTTGGCGAGAGAGAAAGCGAAATGTCATCTATTACCGAGGAAAGAAGCACGG
Organism: Rhipicephalus microplus; assembly: GCF_013339725.1. Classification (NCBI taxonomy): domain Eukaryota; kingdom Metazoa; phylum Arthropoda; class Arachnida; order Ixodida; family Ixodidae; genus Rhipicephalus; species Rhipicephalus microplus. Next base: position 106,929,238 of record NC_051175.1, on the reverse strand, counting down.
CGACATGAGCGGAACCGGATGTGGCGGGGTTTTCTTTCGTTCCGACACCAGCCCACTGAAACCACCAGCATCGCTACTTGTCACTTCGGGAAAGAAATACTGAGACCTTTTTTTTTTATTTCGTTTGTATTACCCGGGAAAAAAATCCATTTCCAAGTGAATTTGGAGGGGATATGTGGGAAAACGTCGAGTAGCGTTTTAAGTGACGGTGACTGCATCTTGAAGACTTCCAGAAGGGCCGCGCGAAAGTCGCCGTCTTTTCGTGTTCTCCGCGCTTCGGCAAGCGATCGTTCATGGCCACTTGAGCCCATTGAGATTTTTTGCCGCCATTCTTGGCGAGTGTCAGTTTTGTGGCTAACTGCTTCCCGCCTTCCCTCTTTTTTTTTTCTTTCTTGTGGATTAAAGAGCCTCACCGGAGCTGCGGTGTCCTCCTTTGTGAAACGAACCGCGGATTCGTTGAGTAGAGCCGAGTTCTTACGTGTACGATGCGTTCTTAGTGCTTACTCGACCGTCGCCCCGACAGTTCCCGTTCTTGCCATTTAAACGTCGATCCCACTTGCACCCCTGGTAGCTTTGAAGAGCTCTAAGAAGGGGGGCTTTTTAAAAAAAGATGGTTTCGCCGGGTGTCTTTGGGCTTCGACGTCCTTCAGAAAGGAGACCGACGACCCGTTGTCTGGCGTGACGCGACTGCATTGCGCGATCCGGATATCGCTTGGTCGAGCTACTTGTCGAGGCGTATAATGGACCCCAATCGAAGGTCTCTAAAACGTATCGGTTGTTTCTCCTTCGCGTGTGATACTGGTTCTGTTCCGCGTTCGAAACGTGTCCGATTGAACGGCTTCACGACGAAATGACCTCGACGTCGATGGTTCTTGGCGTCCCACCGGGGGTTATTGTATCGCGAACGTTATGGTGCGCGGCTTTTGCGACCAATTGGACTGCATCTCATCGAAGCTGTTTGAGGGTGTGGCACACTTAGTGGGGCTGATAGGCTGTATTTCGTTTCGCTGTCCGCCGCCATCGCCTGGACGTTGTGCGACCGACCACGGAGCAGCAGCCGAGCACCGGGCTCAATAGAGTGCCGCTGGTCTATGTAGACTGCTTCACGGACGGGCTTGAGTGTCGCCATGTTGAAATGTTAACCTTCTTGTTTTGTATTTTCAACCACTAAATAAACGGTGTTATGGTAGACGCATATGCATGAAAACGGTCGGGCTGGTGCGTACTACGTTTCGTGGCCATATTATAATTCACGTAGCGATGTACAAAAACAAAGAAAATGTTGGCTTAGCAGCCCAATATGGAGGCGCCCACATGTCTTAGGTAATGTAGTCTATAGGCGCATGTCCGCCGGCTTTCGAGTCTTGTCCAATCAGCGCCCGCTGAAATGGTCCGTCGACTTACGGTGGAGTGTTATACAGACTTAGATTTGTGGTCACGACGTGTGTTCGCTCTTATACGGGTATGGCCTACTGGGTGCTCTATAAAGCGTGCGTGGATGCTTCTGTGACAGTGTTCCTCCCTCTTAAGCCTCTAAGGCAGCTTCTGAACGTTATAAACACGGTGGATTCATCTCCTGTTCCTTTAGCGCGGTCACCTATACACCGACTGATACTGCACGTTAATTGACTGCAGCGCAGGGATGTACTAGTACAGTACCGTCCATTGTTAAAAGGCAGCACTCGAATTCACACCGTCGATGTTGCTGGCCCTCTAACAGAATTACTCATGAAAACAATATGCAATACGCATCACCGATGCGTTGAGAAGATTCAGAACTTTGCACCACCAAATGTCTTGGGAATATCCAAGCTACCGTGCCTCCGTAAGAGAGCGAAATCTAAACATGTTCTGCACTCGGACATTCCTTTGAACAATGGACGCGTCTTTACATAGACACGCCTCTTCTGGTGACATTCTAGTCGTTATACGCCGTTCGCGCCTCCGGGTGTAACCTCGGTGGTTATTGGATTCGCCTGTCAGAGCTTGCTTGCCTCGCTCTTTTTCGCGCCGTCCAGCTGCGTGCGTCGATGTCACGCAGCTTTCGTTTCGCTGGAAGTGTCTAGTTTGCTTGCGATCGACGCAGCCGCATGTCGCAGTCTTGCGCGCATAATGCAGACCGAAGAAGCGCGGCAGCTGTTCTCTCTTGTTTGCGAAGTCCGTATAGGCAAACCCTCATCAATGCTAACGGATTCTCGACACCGTTGCGTCACGCCCCACCTCTCCTTCCACCCCTCCTCTGTCTTTTGCGGAAACGCGATGGATGGTGTAATCGCCGCTGTGCTCGGTTACAACTAAAGTCCCTACATTTTTCTTTCTTCTGAAAATCTAGGGACGTTAGGTGCAGCCTAAGGGAAGAAATATTTCAGCTCCTACGTGTTTAGAAAAAGTTGTTAACGATTTGTGTGTACCTTCTCATCTCTCTGCAACCTCTTTTCTCCCCTTTATCCCTTCCCCAGTGCAGGGTAGCAAACCGGATGTGCGTCTGGTTAACCTCCCTGCCTTTCCTTGCATGTTTATCTCTCTCTCTCTCTTGTTAACGATTTAGAGTACTAGGTACTCTATTATGGGAGAGCATAATACTGGTAGGCACGAAGAACATAGACACAGCTGGCTTCCTGTCGTGCTCCTGCCATGAGAGTTTTGCCTGCTCGTTTTTCGTGACGTCAAACGGCTCTTGAGCGTTTCGGGTAGCCAACCTTCGCTTACATGCGCACTCTTGTATCGCTGGTTCGAGTTCCGAAACATTAACGTCCCTGAAAATTTCTTCGGGGATTCTGAGATCGCTGCTTGGCCAATCGTATTGTGTTAGGTTGTAACGATGATCTTTAAAATTTATTTTATGTACTATCCTAGCCATTCCTGTAGTGCTGTCATTTATAACTTCGCCCTCGAACTAAATAACAACTGGGGTCACCTATACGTGGTGCTTCTAAACTTGTATCTGCAGAATAAACAGTTCCACTTCTGCTTTCGACTAGGCTATATTCCGAACAAACATCCCGAACTAACCACCCGCGTAGCGACAGACCTTTTTTTCCAATGCTTGAGCATGTGTGATGTACGAATTCAACTTCTGCAATAGCACCTGTGGGGACCTCTATATGCAAAAAAATTAGTGTTATATTGCAGTAATAGAAAAGCTGTAACGACGTACGTTCGCATCGGTGATTGGCCAAGCTCGTATTTCCACTCGCGCATCGTCTTGTAGAAAGATGCGACGTTAAGCACGGAATCGTTGCCTCACGATGTTAACTATATGCCGTTGTTGTAATTTAATGCGAACGCGTGTTTTCGTGGCCCATCCTGGACGTCGTCTCCATGTGCGGCCGACTGATGAATTCTGGTGTGATTCGTGGCCGCCAGATGTCGCGAGATGCGCGTACGTACCGTGTAAGGTTATTCATATGCGCTCCTCTTTCCCCGCCCTTCTCTTGAGCGACATGGGAGGAGAGAATCGAGGCACCCTATTTTCATGCGTTCAGGCTGCGTTGACCATACAGTTTACTAAAGATAACTAGAGGGGACTCTGGCGCTGCGATCGTTAACCGACCATGGGAATGATGGGTAGTACACACATTTGCCTATAGTCTTCGTACTTGCGGGCGGCGAATAGTACTTGCGGCTTCGTTTATTGCTGTGTTTCGGTTTTGTTTTGAAATAAAAAGATGCAACCCTTGTGAACTTCGTGACCCGATTTGGAAAAGGTAAGTCTAAAAGAATAAGATGGTGAAACGCAACCGCTGAACATTTGCTAATATTTGTTTCTTGAGAAAACAGTGGCCAAGCCACGCGAACATACACGCAGCCAAAAGCAGGCCAGAAGTTACGAAGATTAGACAAATGTGTGTACTTCCCGTCATTCCCATGCTCGCTGAAGCGCCGTGCGTTGTAGCTCCCATAGACACTAGCGCCAGAGTTCCCTCTAGTGTATATTAGGAAACTCTACGGCGTTGACGTCCTTCTTGAGGCCGCGCTCCGGGGCATCTCCTCTGTCATCTGCGCGGACGCCGCGGAAAAAAAAAAAAAAAAAGGGGGCGGATTTCGCGTTGCCTAACCTGTCATTCGGCTGCCCGAGTGGATGGATCCTCCTCCTGTGCCACTCACCGCTCCGAGCGCACCCTGGTGATGAGGCGGGCACCTAGACGTCGGCGGTGTCCGCCACCGCGTTTGTCTCCCGTCTCAGCCGCTCGTATACACGTAGCGTTGCTGCCCGAAAACGTCGTACGCATCGTCTCGCTCAGTTTATTACCCGATATCTGTAGCTCTAGCAGAACTCTTGGCTGTTTATCGCTTACTACCAATATGACCGTTGTACAGCGGATTTATCTGTTCTACTTCCGTCCGTGCATTTTCATCACTTTATCTTCCTATAAGCAGCCTATCTTACAGAACATCGTACTTTTCCAAGCGTAGCCATGTCGTCTGCCCGTTTGGAGGCCGAATGACAGTATTGTGCATAGCTTATACAGGTGAATCTGTTATCACTAGTTTTGGTTATTGCGGCATCGTGAAGCAATCGGTGACGCTTTGCATCTAGCAACCCTGTCGGTGAATTATACCCTAAAATGGGGCGAATTCGACAGTACGGTTTCATATGCAACAATCGGAACCAGACCCTAGTTTCCAACAATTTGCCCCGATGTGTTTTAGGCGAAACGCCGTTGCAAGCAGCCTGAGGAGTGCCTTCCTGAAGCCACCGTCACTGTGCAGAATTAGCCACCCTGTACGTAACACCCGTAACGTGCACACCATGCTTTATACACTTCTCACAGGCACAAGCGCACTGCTGCAATGACTGTCGCAGTAAACTGTGCCGGAAATAGCGAGGACTTCGTGATTCGTGTGTGGACGGAATCTCGGTGGCCGCAGCTTATAGCCTCTGTCGCCGCCGCCGCATCGGTCGCGGCGGTGTCTCAAAGGAATCCTCGACGGGTGTTGCTCAAAGCGTCTCGCGCATCCAGCGGCTTGAGGAGGCCCTGGCAAAGCAGACGAGAAAGGGAACCGACGCCCCGGACAACGGGAGCGGAGGAGCCCGAGTATCCAATGCCTAGCCAGAGCACAACATCCTCAAGATCTAGAGCCTGGGACTATAGGACTATTAGCTATAGTTTTTAGATAGGGAATACCCGCGCCCTGCGCGGACTTCCCGCACGCCGGATGCACAAAAAATGTTGTTTCTCTCTCTCTCTCTCGCGCCTCGTTTAACAGCCTGCCGCCGCTCCTTGTCGTGCGGCTTGTGTAACGAGCCGCCCGAGGACGGCCTTGGTCGTGGCAGCGGGCAGGGTCGAGGGCTTTGGCTATCCAGTTTTGGCGTGCGCAACTCCAATCTTTCTCGCTTCTTTCTTTCTTTCCTACATATCTGCTGTTGGTTCGCTTGTTTTCGTTTTCTTTTTTTCGAATGACGTTGGTCGCAATTGCCTTGGTTCTGCTATATTTCTGCTGTCGTCAGCGGGGCGAGCGCCCTCGTATGTCTCGCTTCGGGCACTAGGTGACTTTCTTGCTTATTACGTAACGGATCTTCGATGCCGTTCGTGTGTTGACCTTGTTACCAAGTTCGATGTGCGTACTTTATTTCGATGTGTTGCGCATGCTGAGGGACTTTTCTGCGCAAATGCGGCCTTTTTCTTCTCTTTCCACAAAAAAACTAAATTGAAAGGTATTTCGCCTCGCGCGGACGGGCGTGTATGGGGTAATCGATGTCTTGGTATGTCGAAAAAAAGTGCTTTGTACAGATACGTACACTCGAAGCCGAAATTCGGCTAAGTTGGACTAACTGCGAAAATCATATGGAAAGGATAGCCGTTTCTTTCTACTTCTTGCTTTCACACACACACACACACACACACACACACACACACACACACACACACACACGCACGCACACACACACGCACGCACACGCACACACACACCTTGTTCAACCCAGTGTACCTCTACTTGACTGTCTTTTAAGTTGGCGCAGTGTTTGTGGAGTTTCAAGCTAGCGAGCGTTGTACCCTCAGAAACTTCCGGCCACTTCATTTACCAGCTCCTAACTCCGAAACTGAACGCACGTTTTCAAGTTTTTTAAGCGTAAGGTAAGCCTGTCTAGTTTTTCAGATAAAAGGAGCGTGCGTAATGTTCAAACCAGCGTCTTATCATTCTTATGTAGCTCAAAACAGCATTTATTTGAATATATTTTGTTAAATAACGGAAAGAACGTGTAGAAATTTAGCGGGTTATATTCTAAAGGTATTTTTGCCCAACGATGCTATTGGGCACATCGATGTAGGAAATCCGATATTACGGTGTCAAGGTGTTGTGTTCATAGTAGAGTACCGCATACTCTAAATCGTCAAACCACTTTTACTAAACACACAGAGAGTTTGAGAAGTGGGGACCCAAGACACTGGGTCCCCCAAGCTGCGTTGCGTAGGTTGCTCTTGCGTTCGGAGGATCAGCAGAGTTTGCGAACTGGGTCGAATGCACGGGGCGCCGCCCGTGGGCAAATTAAAAATTATGCGAGGCGCGGGCCATGTGGCACTGTGGTTCGCGCTGCGTCTGCTTCGTCTCGCTGGCGACTTAAGTCGCCTCGGAGGTTCATGCTAGTTTTTTTTTTTTTTTGGGGGGGGGGATGTGGGGGTGGGGGTGGGTCTTTGAATCAACACGAACGTAAGAGCCCAAGATTGGCTTGTGTTCTGCGCATGTGCCCTGGCGCGTCGTAAGATTCTTGGGGGCCCAATTCTCAAACTCTCTAATGAAAGGGTCTATACAACATCTCGCGTTCTGTTCAGATTGCCTTCGTGCGCATGCTTCGAGCGAATAAGCCTCTTAGTAATGGACATGCGTGGTCGTTAAGCGAGGACCACTGCGCGTCGTTTTTTAGGCACGAGGCGGATCCACCTGCTTCGTCTTCGTGACCGATTGAACGCCTTTTCCATATGACGTGCGTTGGCGACGGAAATTGAGACGCATTGCGCTCGTATAGCGACACCGGGCGAGCTTTTTTTTTCTTCCTTTCAAGGACGCCGAATTCGATTCACATCGCATGGCAAACGACGCGTGCTTGATCGATAGCCGTTGTCACACCAAACAAGATTATTCGCGGTCACTGTCACAAGCACTGTACACGCGAAGTTGGCTTTGTGCGTTGGCACTCTGGAAGAGCTGGCGTGGCCTGTAACGGGAATCTGCGAGCGTGGGTAGAGAGAGTGATATCGCTTCATTTTTTTAGACACTACAATACGTCATCATTTACCGCCGCCCCCGCACCTCCCCTTCAGCAACAGTGTGCAAACTTAGGGCAGCTTGGTAGATGATTGAAGATGGAAACTCGGTGGGAAGCACAATGAATAACAACAGCAACAAAAAAAAGAATGCGACAGGCCGAAGACTGGACAGAATTTTATCGCAGGAAAAGTCAGTGTACGATTCTCCCGACAGTCGTTGTTTTTCGGGGTCCGTTGTACTTGTGGCTATATTTCTCGCCTGTAGCGATTTTTGAAGGAGCGGCGACTTGTGTCGTAAGCTACCGTATTTACCCGGACAGTACCAGCATTGCTTTGAATTGGGCAATTCTAACCGCTGTAGGTCACGTGATGCTTGCTAAAGATACCTAAAGTATCATCGGGTAACTTTTACTACCCACCTTTAGGACGGTAAAGTTTCGTCATGTGCGTCAGGGTTCGTCGCCCTATTCTTTCCGTTCTTACCGGGGGGTGGGTGGTGGAAATCAAGTACCATGCTGTTGCAAAACATCAATGTAAAAAAAAAAAAAACATTCTGCATGTCGTAGTCGGTATGCGCGTTCGCATATGCATAAACAAACTGCCGAGTTGGCTGTGCGCCAACATTCTTTAAGTCTTGGTTTACGAAGTCGCACATACGTTCGAAGATGGGCAGATGGCAAATGCGAAGTCACCGTGTGTCGTGTCGTTCGCGTGTAGTGTGATCTTGACAGCGTCGGTATCTCGTTTTGCGCCGTGGGCGGCTTTTGTCCTCCGTCTTCACATCAGAAGCGAAAAAGCAACCCACAGACGCGGCTGCTACATCGTCGCCTTTACACGGGCCGCTGTATCATCTTTTTTTTTTTTCAATTTAGACGGCGTCGGAGACCCGGTCAGTCGGCGTTCGTTCCACGTCAGCTTGCTTCTCGAGACGACCGAAGCCTGCTGTCGTTTCGTTTCGGTCGGTAGCTTGTAAGACACTGATATCTTCGTTCGTCCATTTCGTTTATACGCCGACGTCGAAGTCTTGTCTCTTTTTTTACTTTTTCGCCTACCAAATCGGGAGGCAGATTCCACAGCCGTCTCCGCTGCCAGGTTACACAGCGCCATCTGCTGACGTATTCGATGAACGAATGGAGGAGGCTTGTCCACGCTAGTCACGTCTCCGAATCTTCCATGCCTGTTTTTATATTCCAGGAGGCTCACTTTCATTTTTTCCTGGTGTATTTCGCTGCTCTTTCGCCCACGTTTGCCTTGCAGTGGCATCGAAAGATATCCGTCGCCCGTCCAGAAGGCCGAGGTGTTTACGTATTCGATTGAGTCAATCGAAAGCTTTTCTTATCGGCTGACCGACCCACTGCTCCTCCGCCTTTAAATCCTGGCCCATCCATCCGTACTGAGATTGTATAAGAAGTCACGGAGAGCATCCCGAGTCTACGACTGACGTTCGGAAATGGTCTCCTCGGCACCCGCCGTCCAGGCCTTTTTCCTCCTCCTCCTCCTCCTCTTCTTCTTATTTTATCGCCCGTCCCCTCGTAAAGTGCGACCGCGCTGATCCCTTTGATGATGCAGTTGCGGTCGTGATTAACGATGCGGCGCGTTTTATTTTCATTCGCTTCAGTTTCTCTTATCTCTACAGATCGCTGGCCCTCTTATACTGTCGTTTATACTATCGCTGCTGGGGACTTTTTTCAGAGACGGAGCGAGCGAAAGTGAGATTCTTATCTCTGGCCGACCTGGCGTGTAGCCTGTAGCTTCGACTCGTGCTTGCCGGATTATCTTTACGGGCACCGCGTTTTTGTGAAAGTCCCCTCTTGTGTTCTTCTGAATTTTGCTTTTGCAGGACTGCTCCTGCTGCGGCGGCATTGCTCGGCAGTCCGCAGTCGACTGCGTTGGCAGCAGCTCGTCGAGTGTTTTATCGAAGGAACCTGTTTTTTTCGCGATAGATGTCTCATTTTCGATGGCTGCTATTTTACACCACGTGGTTCGGAATGAGACGTCGTGGCGACCGGGATTGCAATTTTACAGCGAAACTGAGTTTGCCTTGTGTCGTGGTGGTGGTCGTCGTCGTCCTCGTAGCAGCAGCAGCAGCAGCAGCAGCAGCAGTAGTAGTAGTAGTAGTAGTAGTAGTAGTAGTAGTAGTCAAGCAAGTGTCGTGAGGAGGGGGAGATGTTCACTGAAATTATGACGTTGACGCTAAATGATAGTGGCGATGATGATGCACGTGAACTTGTAAGCCTGTCAATACACTCACGCTCTTACAGCTCTCTTTGACGGTTCTCACCGCCGTAGAACTATAGCCCGCTCCCCCTCGCCCCTTTTTTACATGACTGTTGTCCGATTTTTCCACGCTTATTAGTCCAGAGTACCTCTGCGGTGCCTCTGATTGGCTGAAGACATGCCAACATTTTATATTCGTGGCGAAATTCGACAGTTTACCGAATGCATTGAATTGGCGTTCGTTTTGCGTGCATACACACGTCATCAGTTTTCTCTCGTAGCCGGCACATGATGCCGACTCAGCTAGCGGCTCTCGCCACTATTTCAAGCACACACTGGCACGGCCTCTGAGATCGGTGGCGTGGTCCCTTGCGACCTTAACGTGTATGGCAAGGCAGGCATGGTAGCAGGGGAAAAGACGAATGTGTGGTAGTGGTTAGTTCGCCTACTCGCGAAAGGGACAATTGTGGCGCTGTTGAACCACACCACAATTTGCGATTCCACTCGCAGTATAGACCCGCTGCAATATAGTTGGAAACTGCCAATGTTACGCGCGCAGGTGACGCTTTCCTTGCGTCGCGGTTGAGATGTCCTCCGAGAAGGGAAAGTGAGGTGAATGATTGAGAAGGCGATACGCCCGGTACATGACTACGCTATCGCGTTCTGCTCTTTAAGGTAAAACTCGTGCGTCCTCGTCTTTTTAGGGAGTTTTAAGGGAGTTTTAAGGGAGTTTTAAGGGAGTTTTAAGGGAGTTTTAAGGGAGTTTTAGGGAGTTTTAAGGGAGTTTTAGGGAGTAACTGCCCACGCCATGGCAGTTTTCTAGGAACTTCGGTAACTTGCACGACTTTTCCGACATGTCGAAATTGCGTTCGTGGGCGAGCTTTAGTGCTAGAACAGCGTTCTTTCCTTTTCTTATTATTATGACGGAAGGGGATACCGCGAGTCGCACAATGTGACGCGTATGCAAATCGAGTTTAACGGGACGTTAGGCAGCCGAATGCACCACGAGTCCGTGCTCGCAGGATCCGCGCACGTGGGATATTACAACGCGCCGTAAGCTCGCGTATGAAAAAACGATCTCGCTTCTAATAAAGCGCGGGTCCCCAGCTCGCGCGCGCGCTGGGTAGGGAGAGAGCTGTTTGGTCTCCTTTTGTAGCTCGAGGGTTGACTCTGCCGCGCAGCTCCCGACTCCGACGGCGAAGCGACACACCCCAGTTTTTATCGCTTTCGCGTCGACTCTTGTAATGATATTCCTCCGCGAACTGCGGCGGTTCCCGCAGGCTTTCATTTCCGTACCACTCCTCTTTTATTTGCTCTTATTATTAAGCTTTTCTTTTTCTTTTGAGAGAGAGAGAGGGTGGGTTGGGATGACCTCAATATGAAGCGCGGCGATAGGTGAAGAGGACCGCCGTAATATAGGGTTCCGAGCTTGCCGCACTCGCATTTTTTGCACTTCCCCCTCCCTGCCTTGGCATTTTGTAGGACGCCACTCTTGGTGCGCCGTGTGTTTTCTAGCTGTGTCCGTGTGTCGTGAATGTGGTGGTTTCGCGGGAACGAAGGAAGGGAGGGAGCGGAGACACGAGAGTTTGAGGATGAGAACGAGAGCGAGTCGGGACTCGTCGACGAGCGTCCCACTGCGGTCTCGTCCTTCTCCGGCGGCCTCGCCGGCGAGGCCGTTTTTTTTTTTTTTTTTTTTTTTTGTTCCTCGGCGCTCCGTGACCCTATTTATAATGCAGTACGTGACCGCGAACGACTCGCCTCCCGCTGTACGGAGTCCGCCGTGTAACTCCCCACCTGCGGTTTTTAGGCCTTGCCTTGTTCCCTACATCCCCCCCCCCCCCCTCGAAGGCGGGGACATTTTTCATCCCGGCAGCGCCGAGACCTTGCCGCTTTTGCTACTGATTCTCTCTCTATACGCTTCCGACTCGGAATCGCCTTATGCTTGCACCTTGTGGGATCTGAGGCGTTTTTGGCGTTTAGCAGACGGTAGGAGCTCTACCCGAGTGAAAGAGAGAGGTGTTTCACTGGAAAATACGAGCGAGGAAGTTTATAATGGGTACGCCTTGTTTCGTAGTTCGGAGGAACTCGCTCCTTAATGAGTTGTTGCCACCGCCGCCTTCTCGGGGACCAGGATCTCGTGTGTGTGGATTGCGGAGGTGGAGGGTGCGAGAAGTGTGCGACTCGTTACAGTAATTCCGAGGCAGCGACGCTTGATTGAGCAATATCTGGCCGTTTCTCGCACGTATTCCGTTATTTCCAAACGCCGAAAAAAAAAAAAACTCGCCCGCTACCCTCGAGTTAATGGGATTTTGCCGTTGCAACGTTTATCACTGTGTCCGCATCGTCGGAGTTGTTGGCCGCTTATCTCGCTTTATATACCACTTGTCGCTCTGGGGCGCAGTTTCGGCCGAGAACGGAGCCGTGATTAATCGAGTCTCGTGGAGCGAATCGGGTGCGTTCGTTAGGGCACGGCGGGTTCGACAGGGTTAGCAGAGGAAACTGAACGTCTGTGCTGCTTTGGTTCCGTACTCTCGCCTCGCCTTTTCGCTGTAACGTGTAGTATGCATACGCGACCAGGTTTCGGGTTTCTTGAAATGTCGCCCTCCTGCTGTCATCTGCTGTATATTTTTAATTGCTTTTTTTAAATACGAACGCCTCAGTTGCCTGATCACACGCGAAAAAGCGGTCATCGTCTACACGGAGAGGTGTAAACAATTAATAAAAGGTCATGTGATCACGCCATTATGACATAACTTAGTAAAATCTGCGCTGATCGCGAAGTTGCTGCAAAACCGCGTTTAGTGCAGGAAGATTTCAAGAGGGCGGAGGGGGATCGACACAATCAACTGAAAAATAAACCAAAAAACAAGATCATTGCGTTCGACATATAGTCGTGTTTAGATAAGTGGATAATCGACCGTGCGACTTTAAACGGACACACACGCACACACACACACACACACACACACACACACACACACACACACACACACACACACACACACACACACACACACACACACACGCGCGCGCGCGCGCACGCGCGCGCGTTAACGCAAACGCAAACGCAAACACACACAAACGCAAACACACACAAACGCAAACACACAAACACAAACACACAAACAAACACACAAACACACACACACACACACACACACACAAAAACACTACACGGCCGCTGATTGGCAACATGTGTTATAATGCGCGAATGTGAAATGTATAGCCAGATATGTCAAAGAATATGCGTCATCGCTTGGATGCATATTCTCGCTTTCGGGTAATCGCAAACATATGTTCCAAGTCTGCTCCCGTGTTACGAGTTTCTCTTCTGTGGCCCGTTTTCTTCCGTGGTTCTGTGACCACAAATATCTTTTTTTTTTGTAGTGATAAATAGGTTAGTTAGGTTGGGTCATAAATTGACTTTGGGCAATACTGTATTTTGATCGTTGTTTTGTGCAGGTTTCGGGTTTCTTGAAATGTCACCCTCCTGCCGTCATCTGGCGTTAATTTTCTTGAAAACGGTACTCTGCAAACTTAAGATAAACAAAGATTGAAAATTAATTATTGTTGTTTTTCACAAGTGATATTTGTTATCGTTTTGCAAGCATTCAGCTTTCTTGTTTTCATTCAGTGCCATTATGTATAGGTTCTGCGTGTAAATTGCAAGATTAGCCCTGGTACGAATGATTTTATGGTGTTGCAACAATATGCTGAATAATATTGTAAAATTTCCTCTCCTGCTCTTTGCCGCTTGATTTCCTTTAGCCTTTCGCAACGCCTTCAATTTCACGTTTTTTTTTAAATTTAGATTTGTTTCTTTCTCGATCTCTTTGCCGCTTGATTTCCTTCAGCCTTTCGCAACCCCTTCGAATTAACGTGCTTTTTTTAAATTTAGTTTTTTTTTTTCGCATTTGACGCACTGTGATCGCGTAATCTCATTCCTGTGCTTTCTGCGTGCTGAACTGTGCATGCTGCCAGCATCCCGCTATCTATTCCGAGTATTTTTTTTTTCCTGTTTTGGTTTATTTTGCGAGTTTCTTCTCGCTTCGTACGCACTGTCATTACTTGATCGCATCTGTGTGTTTCTGTGACCGAAAGTGTATGCTACCTGCGTTGCACAGTCAAATTTTAAGTGTTCTTGTTTTAGTTCGTTTTACGTGTTTGGCCTCGCGGCAATTTTCTCACGAACTTCGCTTCTTTTTTTTTTTTCCTTCGGCTGTCTCGCAGGCGCTGATAAGAGAGCGACCACCGGCGCACTGATTTTCTTTTTTTTACCTCGTCGTCGTCACTGCAGCCACTGCAACTTTCCGTGCATCCAAATGGACGCCGCCAGTACTCTCGCTCTCCACGTAAGTGCTGTTTATCGTATCCTCGAGCCGGTCTAGTCTCCGTCTCGTTCTTTATTTTTTATCTTTACCTTTACCATCTTGTTCGGGCCATCTCTACAATCCTGACATTCCTCCCTTTAATATATTCAGAGTTGGACACGAGCGAAACGCTTTGCGGAATGGTATTTTTCACGCGGATTAACTATAGCAGCGGCGCGCGCGGTTTCGTTCGCTCCAACAGGCTCGACGTGAACCCACGTGCAGAACGTTGGCCTCCGAGACGTTACGCTGCACGCGAAGAACACGCTTTCCAATCTCGGAGGTCATGCCCCGAAAGGCGTTTGAAGAAAGGTAAAGCAAAAAAACACACTTTGGTTTCACACTTGGTTTTTTCTTGCACTGGAGTGAGTTCGGCGCTGGGGCTGACGAGGTAGGCGCGCGCATAATACAAACTCGCGCGGGAACGGCGCTGACGTCACGTTGCCTCTTGAACCACCGTGATGCAGCGCTAACTGACGGCTGTCATCGACTCCCCTGACGGGAGAGAGGAGACAGAGAGGAAGAGGAGCTCGTCCTCGTTTTCTTTGCTCTTTTCCGCCGCGGCAGGCTTGTATCAAGGGTGCGGTTTGAAGGGAGAAAGCGGCACGACTGTGTGTGTGTATTATACGTCTCGCTCAAAAAAAAAAAAAAAAAGTGTTTGCCAATCGGGTTGCGCGTCTTGCGCGCTCTAGGGTCTCCCGTCACAGAACGGGCGGTTATGCGCATGGCTGGCGTGCGTGCCCGCAAGTCTCCCGCAAAAGCGACAACGAAAACGCCATTTTGTTCTCTCGATGCCGTTCTGCGGCTCCGTTGTCCGTTAGTTCGGTGCAGCGTGGACGAAGCAGCGCGCTCTTGGGTCGCCTTGCACGTTAGTTTAGGGAGGACAATTTACCCGAAGATGTGTAAATTGGTTGCCGAGACCGCTGCCTAGAAAAAAAAAAAAGAATGCCCGTTAACGGAGCTTGTTCGTTTTCCTTTTAACGGGTATTTACGTTTTTTTTCCCCCTTTTACGGATTCTTATGCGGTAAGCGCCAGCTACAATCACTGCTCTGTCGGATGTTTCATTTGCTTACGTGGAATGAGATCGAGGGGGTTTATGACCCGTCCCGGTGGTCTTTTTTTGGCTAAGGCACTCGGTTGTTCACACCCGCAGGTGAGCAACCGAGTCCCAGGCGAATTCCGGCCGCGGCGATGACATTTGGATGGAGGCGAATATGCTTGTGGCCCGTGTGCATGGATTTTAGGTGCATGTTGAAGAACCCCAGGTGGTCGAAACTTCCGGAGCCCTGCACTATAGCGGCTCTCATAATCATATGGTGGTGTTAGGACGTTTAACCACAAATAACATTGGTAATATGTTTATGTAAATAAATGAAAATCTGGTTGTCGCGAGGCTGGTCTGCCTTCTCCCACACGATCTGCACGGAACTTCCGAGAGGCGCACGAGTTTATGCTTTTCGCCCCGTTTATGAGCGTCTCTTTCGTCATCCCTCGTGGTCGCCTTCGATTTGCCTTGTCCCATGCCTTAACTGCTGCTGCTGCGGCGGCGGCGGCTGCTGTCTTCGTCGCGCATTCGAAGCCGGCGCTGACGGCCCAGCCCCGAGCGTTTGCACGACGCTGTCGCAATCGTGTTTGCACAGCGTCTTGGACGCCTTCGAGGACATCGTCTTGAAACGTTCTCGAGCGTCTCACACTCGATTCTTCGGAGGTGCAACTCCATGCTTTCGAAGCTTTGAAGGTACTCAGGGGAAAACAGCGCGAAAATGGGACAAAGTAAGAATTAGCACGACACACAAGCGTTGACGAACAACCGTAAGTTTGTTACTCCAATAAACGTATCGCTGAAAAAAAGAAATAAGACTATAAAACCATCACGTGCGCATAATAACATGCAAGAAGAATCTGCCACTAGTCGAAACGTCCCATGTTAACAGCTCGAAAAATTGGCAGATTCCCACGTACTGTGGGAATCGATGATATGCGAAGCAAGAATGAGGGGAGCTCGATATGCCACTTGCCCCGCCGCGGTGGTCTAGTGGCTAAGGTACTCGGCTGCTGACCCGCAGGTCGCGGGTTCGATTCCCAACTGCGGCGTCTGCATTTCCGATGGAGGCGGAAATGTTGTAGGCCCGTGTGCTCAGATTTGGGCGCACGTTAAAGAACCCCCGGTGGTCAAAATTTCCGGAGCCCTCCACTACGGCGTCTCTCATAATCATATGGTGGTTTTGGGACGTTAAACCCCACAAATCAATCAATCGATATGCCACTTCAAAATGAGCACAACGTTACGAGGTGGACGTAAATCATGCCGTACGTGACTTCCGTGTGGAGATTATCACGTTTAGAAACGTGTCGTGTACCTTCGTCGTCCGTTCACGTCACGTGGTACCAGATTTTCGCATGCGTGGAGCTAGCGAAACGGCCACGAGCACGCTATATAAGCGTTGCACCTATAGTCATGTTTCTCATAACACGCATGTCACGATCACCATGTTTCGACGTGTCATTTACCTTCGTCTTCTATTCGCGTCGCGAGATGCCAAGTTTGGTCGCGCAACGGTGTTGCACAATTATGCAGCTCCGGGTGGAATAGCCACCGTACAGAGAGAGCGCGCTGAGGCACCGTCGTGGCGGAGTGAAACCGGTGCCGCCCTGCGGACGAGAGGGCAATTATCGATCGTGTACGACGCAGTAGGATCTCTCGCTAATGACGCCGTTGGTGGTGTGCGCGAATGTTGTATATACGTTTGCGGGGCCTGCCGACGCTGTCCTGAAGGTTGCCTAGCTCAACTAATAGGACCATCGGGTCGCAGAACGCTTATGTGTCTCGGTGTTTTTGTGTCTTCGCACTAGACCACGCTTCGCACCGCGCAGTCGCTTCCTTTCGTGTGCTCGAGCTATATAAACTATTCTGCTTTTGTTCGTTACCGAGTGATGGCGTCATCGAATAGGTTCCGTCGTGTTAGCTGCTTCGGAATCCGATCAACCCGCGCAGCACATTATTCGCCTTGGTCAGATTTACGCTGCCGACGCGGAATTATGGGAGTCGTTGGAGCGGTATTATCGCTTACGTGTAGCGCGTTCTTTCGAGCCCTGTCGTTCGGCCTTCCTCGTGGGGCATACTAACGCAGTATCGGTAATTTGTGATATCTATGCTTTAACGTCCCAAAGCCGTTTTGATTAGCCATGACTGCACGTACAACTTAAATGGCTGGGTACACTTGATCGCCAAGGCATGACTTCGTAATTGAGACGTGAACACGCGTGGGCAATATGTGAAAGGTTTTTCCAAAGGAGATTATTTTCATTATTGTTCAAACCGTTTGTGGGTGAAAGTCTCCCTTGCTGCAATATATTCTTGGCTTACCAAAGCTTGGTTTTGCGATGTCTTCTATTCTGCAGAACACATTTGTAAAGGGTATTGCGTTTTATATCGCTAATGAACGAGGTAGTCGTCTCCACCGATTTATTGCAGTTTTGAAAAGCTTTTATGTTCAAAGAAACGCTTCGCCGAACACCCGCCACCTTCAAAGTGTTTCGGAACTCGTTTAACCCTGGAATGCTCTCTGAAAAATATGCCTTAAAAAATTGCGAGAAAATGCTGATTGGTTCTACTGTTCTTTTGCTCAGTTCATTTTAAGAAAAATATGAATTTTTGTTTGAGGCATAACTTAATTCGTTATAATTAAGAAAAATTAATTACTGTCAATAAACAAGTAAGTCACTGTACCTTCTTCATGACATATCGCATCTGCAGTAGCTGCTTATCATGACGTCTGTAGTATTTTTCAGAAGCATTATATTCAATTGCTACAAGGGCATTGCAGGGCATTGCCACAAGTAGTCTCGCAGTCCTTTCGAGTCTTCTTGGGTGAATACAAATTCGCATACACAATACCAATCTGTTGCCTCTCTGCTCTTGGACAAATGTCAAATCCGTCAAACCTCTGTGTAAAATCTGCGTGGCATCTGTGTTCTTTATACTCGGTGATGGAAGTCGTGCTCCAATCGCTCCAAACTTGCTCTGAAATGACTGTTTGACCGACTGAAAAGTTTCTAAAGAAACTGAAAAAGAATCGGTCTACTGTGATCCCAGTGGGCTACTAGTGTGCAGAATTATCGGCTCTGATCTCATTTGTGCCCTGAAAACTGGCATGTTAAGCATTATAGGTCATTTGTCTGTTCCTTGTTTTTTTTTTTTTCAGATAGGCATGCAGGCTAGTTTGGTGAACTGCCAAAGTGAGCGGGATTGCTTTTATCTCATACCAATTATTTACTGCTTGTTTGAAACAGTTATATGGTACTGAGGTTACTTCTAAAAATATGGTGCTCAGCTTTCCTGCTATTGATTTTATTTCTGCCACAAATGCTAGTGTTTTGAATTGTAGCTCATTTCACAGCACATTTTGTACAACCTGCCATTGTTTGATACATGAAATTCGCATTGATTGTTGTCTGGTAACTATATTTCATAAGAAATAATGATATTTACAAGATTTTGCGACACTGCTCTGAACTCCAATTAATATATGGCAAATTTAATAGCTGCCCTAAACTAGCGTTTTCCATAGGCTCCGAAAACACTTATGGCTGCTCCGAAGCAGTACTTTTTCTGCTCCAAAGTATGTTCCGAAAAGTAAAAAGTCACTTCCATCACTATTAATACTCAGCGTAAGCCTTACTCCTTCTTTTTTCTTTTTTTTTTCAAACGTAAAAGTAGGCAGGGACGGTTCTCTTGAAAAAAATGCGTTCTTCACGCGAGTGATTTTCGATTTGATCACTTAATTCGCGGGTCTCGTCAGCCAGGCTAAATCGATATTTAAATGGCGGTGGGGACGCATTTGCAGGCTTTTTTCCGAGGCCTCTTTGCTGTCGACGTATGCGCATACCTATAGACCTATAATTTATCTCTTCCGCGCGATTTCCTTCGTCGTGAAATATGATGCGTAATTGGTGGGTCCTTCTTGCGCCGCGTTTGTTGTCACTGGATCTTGTTATAGCCTGAGGTGGTGTTATATACATGCTCATACTGCCGTCGTACGGCGCGTGGACATTCGCGAAAGGCGGCAATCGACGGCGGCAACCGAAACGCGACTGAGCCTCGTGTGCTATCTGATGCCGCCACGGCTGTTTCCAGTGGGCGAAAATGGAGCGAACTGGTGGTGTGTTGAAGTCCCTCGTACACGTGATCGTGTGACTTTTGGAATGCGAGTGGTGTCCGTGTCGTAGCCTTTAGTACGTAGCCTTGGCCTGTGGTAGGTGACTGTAGGGTGACCGAGTTACTGGGGGGGCATTCTAAATGTTTGTTCTTGTGGGTTGATACGGTGATATAACAGATCCGACACGGAACGTCGCCCTGACGCGAAAACGACTTGCTGTATACTAGCTGCCGGAGTAGCACGCCCGTCGGAAAGGTTCCGTAGGAGAAACAATGATTTATACAGCAGCGCTTACATATGCCGGTTAATCTATACCTTGTGTAGAAGAAACTATAAATCATACAGCTGCGCTTACATACGCCGGTTAATCCACCTTCTGTTGGAAGTTCGCGAGCGAAACATAATGACAGCTCACGATTTTTGTCCAATCAGAGGTCGGCGGCTTGGCTGGCTGATTATGGGTTAAAACTGAAAAGTGAACGATTAGATGAGTGGTGCGTTGTGGTTGTACGTTGCTTTGTTTGACAGGTAATACTCAATGCCGTATTTTTTTCAGTTTGATTGTTGCGTTTTGCGTAAGATTCAGTAGCGTTTAATGTGAGTAGCGTGTCTGTTTCGAGTGCGGGCGCTATGCCTCATTAACATTGCGCTCTTTGCGTCATGGCTTCTGACTTGTAGTATCCTCTGAACTGACCAGAGCGCGCTGCTCCATTGTCATGACATAGTGTACTGGCATCACTTCTTTATTGACATCGATACGAGGGGAGCAGTCTCCGCCCGTATGTTCGTTTCGTGCTTGCTGCAACCTGTTATACACGACACAACCCGTATGGGCCATCTACAGGACGGTTCAGCTATCGGACATTGAAAAAGAATCGACCGGAGTCGGCAAGTGATGTGGTTTCGCAAACGGGCTGTAACGCAGTTTCAGTGACAGCTCGTACGATGTGGTCACGCTGTTAACTGCAGCTGTCCGCAGCTCACAAGCGATGATAGCCGGCTCTGCAACGTTGCGACATTCAAGCGTCAACATCAGCGGTTACCTGCGCTTTGGCGCCATGTGAGCTGTTTCGTAAGGTATCTTGGAAGGAACCGCTTAGGTGTCAGCCTGTGAGTAAGGTCATATCGGCGCCTCTCTCTCTCTCTCTCTCTCTCTCTCTCTCTCTCTCTCTCTCTCTCTCTCTGTGTGTGTGTGTGTGTGTGTGTGTGTGTGTGTGTGTGTGTGTGTGTGTGTGTGTGTGTGTCAGAGAGGGTAGGTGTCCACATCTTCTTCCCTCAATTGCAGCAGCTGTTACGTTCGTGCGTTTGTCGGTTCGTAATCTTCCTATCGGCTGGTATCATAGTTTCGCTGCTACGCGCATGCGTCAGTTAAAGGCGATGGGCTCGAGAAACGCGACGTGATGCGGGCGTAGTCGAAATGGTGGTTCTCTCTCCGACTTCAAGCCGTCCCTCGTCTGTGCCATGACCCTCATGATAAAGGGATGTTATAAGGGGTTTCCCTATATACACTGAAGGCATCGTTATTTCTTCTTGTGTATGTCACACAAACACCAGAGAATGAATAGATCATCCTCATCTAAATGGCACGCATGTGGTTCCAGATTTATTGCTTCTATCTATACATAAAAACAAACAAACAAAAAAAATCGATGACTCATTTTGAAGCCTTGATTAGCTCCGTTAAGTGCAACGACGTGTTCCCCTAATACTGTGTTTAGCGAGTTTCTACGAATTAATCCACATCGAGAGGGGGGTCTGACTGTATACGCCTGCTCGGTGGGTCACGTTACGGAAACTGTGCACGCGCACCTGTGATCTGCGTTTCAAGCTCAATCAGTGCCGTTATTTATCGATTCGTGCCTCGACAGAACCGGGATGGTGGCATTTAAGTGTCGCAAAACTAGAGTATAGTCTACGAAAGGGGGCATGTTTTGCCGCCTGGTCGGGCTGCCAACTGCCGCGCTATTTGCAGAGTGATGCGCTTCCAGAACCTTGATCCTTACGGCGAATGCCACTTGAGCCGCAGGAACGACGATACCACACAACTGGCCGCTTCGCTCACTCACTTTATTGTATCCCTGCGGAAGTCGAGCGACAGACAATGCAACGACGAGGACACAGAGTTAGGCAGAAACGTCGGTCGAATCGCGTTAGCGCTTCCCGCGGTGCTGTTTTGCGCGACGACGCAACGACCTTCGCGTAAGCGCTCCTCCTCGGCTTCACGGGCCGTGCGTGCATCGCTTGACAGGCGGTGCCTCCACTCTTTCGCGCCGCGCAAGGATGTCTTGGATGCTTGCCCGCGTTTGGAGACGACGTAACGACCTCCCGATAGGCGCTGTGCGTTCGTGCGTTGCTTTGCGCGGCGGTGCCGGCACCGTCTATTTTGCATGCGTAGCGTTGCGCGAGCCGAGCCGAAGCGCGTGCATAGTGTATGCTCCCGCAGGCGCCTGGCATGACGGGAAAAAGAAAAAGAAAAAACCAACGCGTTGGTTGTCACACGTGTGTCGCGGCTCTATGCAGTGTGTGCCTGCGTAGAGACCTTGATGACGCTGTGCGCCTCGCATTCCGTTTGGCTGCCGTCTCCGTGTTGCGGTGGCGTCGCTAGTGTGTAAGCAGGCTCGCCGGTTTGTTTAGCTACACCACCGAAACGAACGTCACGGATGTTATGCGCGTGGAAAGTGCGTGCTTTCTGTTATGTCGTGCGCGTGGGAAATGCATGCACGAAACAAAGCTTTCACCCCGTTATTTTTGTGCAGCCGCGAATGTGCTGTTTCTATCTTCCCTCTCTGCTCTCTTTCATCTCCCCCATCCCTCTCCCATGCGCAGGGTAGCAAACCGGCTGCCTATAGGCTGGTTAACCTCCTTGCCTTTCTTTTCCCTCTATTTTCTTTCCTTCCTTCCTTCCCGCCCATCCTTGTCAGTTATGTACGTTACTATGTCGTAGTTGTGCTGTTCCATAGTTGAGAGTATGAAGTTGTCACGCGCCACGCCGCGGTGGTCTAGTGGCTAAGGTACTCGGCTGCTGACCCGCAGGTCTTGGGATGAAATCCCGGCTGCGGCGGCTGCATTTCCGATGGAGACGAAAATGTTGTAGGCCCGTGTGCTCAGATTTCGGTGCACGGTAAAGAACCCCAAGTGGTCGAAATTTCCGGAGCCCTCCACTACGGCGTCTCTCATAATCATATGGTGCTTTTGGGAGCCCCACATATCGATCAAGAAGCTGTCACTCTTGTTACAAAGAACTTGAAATGTAACGGACCAAGCGGTATCGATCACTACGTGACGACGCGCTGTTGCACTTATTTTGTTGTATCATTTCATGTTTATTATAACTGACTCAAAACTTCCTCTAGTTCACTCTTTGCACAGCTATGGGTCCACCCACTGCGCTTTAGTCGTTCCTTCTACAAATTGTTTTTTTTTAATCCTCGTGGTGATACGCGCTTCATTTCGAAAAAAAAAACATCAAATAAACGAAATACATGTCCCTCTCGACAGAAGGAAAGACAAGCTTATGCGACTGCGCTTTTCGATATGAAGTTTCGATTCGGCATAACTCCGCTGGCGCTCTTTGGCCATACCCGGACCTCGCGCGGTTAAAACGCCACATGTATATACGATCATCGTCACCACCTATCTATTATTAGCTTCTCGCGAGTCCTCTACGCTAAGGCCTTGGAACAGTCGTGTCATTGGCCGCGTATTTCGCGCCCACGAATGACATTTGTTTCACTGTATACGTTTGTTTTGTTTGTTTTTTTCGTTCTCGTCGCACCGCTCCGCGCATTTCTAATGGGCGAACGCAGGTGATATATTGCTTTGGCTTGCCACCTGCGCCACGTATGAATATGACTCGGATAAGGCCATCGATATTTCTTCGCTCCCTTCAGGTATATACCGAGCCTCCCGCAGTGTCGAGTCGTGCCACACGGAGAAGTCGAAAAAAACACGTCTTCGAAATTATTCGAGGGGGCGCGCTCTGCGATCCATCGCTCCACGCCTCCGCTTGCGTGGGATGTTGAGGCATGGGTGCACGTAAAAATGAACACCGTATTTATATGCGTTTTCTTTTTTTTTTGCTTTTGTTTTGGCGTAAGAACGCCAGTTGCAGATTCCGGCAGAGTGACTTTGGTACGCTGCTCGTGCGTGGATGTCGTCGAAACAGCGCCGCCGGACTGGCTGTAAGCGTCATCCCTTTCGGTTGATTGACCTCTCCCTTTCTGCGGCAACGCGCCGCCCGCGTTGTACGGAGTCGTTCGTTGCTCCCTGTCGGAAGTTCGTCACCGCTCTGAGAAAAAAAAAAAACAAAACAAAAAAAAAGCTGCCGCGCTTGCCGTATTGCAGGGGTGTCGTCTTCTCTCTATATATATACTTCGGCGCCTTCTTTCTTGAGTGCTTGCGTCGGAATAAAGTGGAACAGTCGTTTGTCATTCGGTGTGCCGGCCTCCCTTCGTAAGCTCCGCGTTAAACGCCAGTGTGGTCGTTCGGTCGGTGGGCGGTCATTGAAAAGGCGTTCGTTGTTCGAGCGGTCCTGCTGATTCTCGGGGATGGAGCAGTGGCCCGCGTAGCGGGGACAGATTTGCGTGGACTTGGTCGTTTTTTTATTCCGTTTCTTTGCATACAATGTAACATCGTTGGAGATACGTATTGAATTCGGAGTTCCTTAGGTAGAACGGACGGAGGGACCTCGTAATACTAGAACATATGTATGCTAAATGTCTTGTGCAGCATGAGAAAAAACGAATGAAATTGTAAAAAAGGAATGGAATGGTAGAGAACACATCTATAGAATTAACAGGAAAGCTAGAGACAATGCAAGATAACAAAATAAAAGCAACAAGAACAAAACTGGCATAGTGTATAAATGTATGAATATGCGATAGTTAGTATAAGCGGAAAAAAATAAAGTTCGAGTGAAAATTTGCAGTATGCAGGTGTCATGGACTCGTCAATACAAACTAAATGCAATAATAAGATTGAACACAAGGCAGTATATAAAACAATGAATACCTAGTTACAGATAAATTGCAGCTAAAAAACGCTGAAATGCGGTTGTCGCTGAGCCTCTGTTGTGTCCACATCGGTGTGCACCGGGAAGGTCTAAAGTTGAGAAAGCAAACGAGGAATGAGTCTGGCCTCTCCGTAATTGCGCGGGTGGTGGGCGACTACCTTGGTGTGTAAAAGCTTCGCAATTGCGTTATTTCTCATAAGCACCTTTGCTTATGCGAAATAACGGGCTAGCGCTTGAAGTTCTCACTTCACCGTAAATGACCCCGACACCTTTAGAGCTACGGCTGGTTTTTGTATAAGATATTAGCAGTCGTACGATTAAAATAATTGCTGCTTACCCGCCTAAACACTCATTGCGACTGAACCATCCTAAAACAATCCACTAACCCTTCGCTTGTAAACGTTCACTTTTTCGTCAGCTATCCACCACTGAAACAGGCTAGACTCTAATATTGTGTGCTGTAACGTCAATCATTCATGAACCCAATACATTGTGTCCGATTTGAAGTATGAACTGTTGACAATGTATCTTCTTTCTTATTATTTCGTGTATGTATTTTCATGTCCCCACTCCTGCATGAGCCGTGGAGAGCCTGCAGCATGTTCAAATAAAAAAAATTAACAATGGCCATGACGACGACAACACCAAAAAAAAAAAAACAAGGCAAGTCGACGCGAGCACGACATTCCTCGCGCTTCGCGCAGTCGGTAATAAACGCAGCCCTACTGCTGCGTCGTGAAATTCACCGAGCAGAGTTAGTGCGACAAAGCGACTCAATCCACCGTCACGCACGTCTCATTTCACCGAATGTTCTTAAAAAAAGAACGCTTAAGCGAAACTGTTTTCCTGGCTGCGTTTTACTAACTTTTACTAGGCACTCCGACGCGGGAAGGGATTTGCGCGTGTTATCCCAAAAGTCTGTGCGCTAATGACTCGAGTTAACCTCTCTGTTTTCTTTTTTTTTTTCTGTGACGGCTCTCCGGTCAAAACAAGTTCCGCAACGCAGACGTCCTAGCAGTGCTCCCTAATACCTAAAAGAACTGCACCCTTCCCCCATCTTTCTTTGGGGGGGGGGGTGTAGAGGGGGCACGAACCAATGAGTTGTTTTTCGCTCAATTAGAGCATTCTTTTTACTACCTGTCGCAGCGAAGCGGCGTCTGTAGACCCCTCCCTCCCCCATTTAGTTGTACAGTCGTCAACCCTTCTTCTATGAGTATTTTAATAAGTAAAAGCAATGGAATCAGCGCGCCCGTGGTACACGAAAACAACCTCAATTGCGCTGGAACCGGAGCTCGTCTTTGTCTCCCCCCCCCCCCTTTTTTCCCCAAGCTTCTTTCCTGCTTGTACAAACTGCGCGGTACGACGATTCCCGCGCTGTAGACAACTAATTTAGTGAAAACGCCGCACATCCAGCGGTAAAGTCGCTTTTATTTCGGCTCCCGACTTTGTTGCGGAGTCTGTTTTTTTTTTCCTTGTTACGCTTTTCGAAAGTGTTTTATCTTTCTATGACACGCGCGGGGGATTGTCGTCTGCTGCCATTTTTACCCCTCATTTCCCGCCCTATTTCCCTCGGTGGTGGTGGTGGTAGTGTGTGTGGGGGGGGGGGGGCTGCTTGCGTTACTTGCTTCCCCATTTCCCGATTTCACCCCACCCCGCCCGCAATCCCTATCTCCCAGCCAACGATGCGCACGGGCTTCCCAATTTCCTTCTTTTTTACCTCCTTATTTCGTTTCGTTTCTCTGCAGCAGGCCTTAAACGTAATTCCCGCGTCGCGATTTAAGCGTCACCGTTTTCCGCCATTCTTACTTCCCGTCTCCATGGCGACGAAATTTTCGAGCGCCCACTTTGATCCTCTTGTGTACAAAACCTGCGTTGCACCGGCGTTAAAAAAAAAAAAAAACCTATCCCCGAGCGCAGTCGTCTAATTAGAAAGAGCGCACGTGTATTCACCTGCCTTTCTTGTTCCAATTGGGCTCATTAGCAGACGCGTGGCGCAATGCTTGACCTTTGAGAAGTCGTATTGCGTTGAGCAAGCGGAGGACGAGATGTGTATAGCTGGCCCATTTCAACAGGTATGTGGATCCCCGCCCGATCCGACTGCTATATGTCTATCTGAATTCAACATATTCATTGTAACTCGTGTCAAAACCAAACCTGAGCTAGATATTGGCAGCAAGCTGGCCAGAAATAAAAACTCCCGCGAGGTTGTGTTTTTTTTTTTCATGGGCCCGAGTCGTCTCATTATACAGCAGAGGCTTTGCGTAACATTATACGGAAGCCGTGCGGTGGTTTGTGAATTGGACGAGACTGTGTACAGTTTCCGTGTTCCGCGCCCTCATTCGCTTCCCACGTGTTTTTTTATAACGTGAACGGAATCGATGTTGGTTTGGGGGGGGGGGGGTAAAGTTGACGTTTCCGGTCTCCTGGAGGATTTGGCAATTCGAGATGTGAGGTTCGAAAGGAGACGTGCGCATGCCGTCGTCCCGACACTGGATCGATGTTCCCGCCTTCTTCCCTCTGCTGTACTTTCCTAAACGGTTGTGAAGAACGGCGGCAGTGGCACGTGTTAACGCAATCTTTACATTTTTCGTTCAAGAAAAGAATTGAACAAGAAACTTGGATAAAGCGGCATTACCGCAGTGTCCCTTTTCTTGGTACCAATTGCTTCCCGACCTTTCAGTTTGCTTCCGTGTTGAACTCTTACTCTTTCTTTCTTTCTTTCTTTCTTTCTTTCTTTCTTTCTTTCTTTCTTTCTTTCTTTCTTTCTTTCTTTCTTTTCTTCCTTCTTTTCTTTCAATCTTTGTTTTGTTCTTCTTCTTCTTCTCTTTCTTTTGTCTTTCAAACGTGTCGTCTGCTTGCGTCGTCTGTTCGCATTTGCCCCATCTCTGCGCGAAAGCGTCTGCGCAGGGGGCCGGCCGCCGATGTTGCGATGGCGCTCTCTTTAATCGCGTGTACGAAAGGTCAGACCGAAAGGGTCGATCGATCGCAGCGTGCCCTACTTCCGCCCCTGCCTCTGTAACCTTCTTTTATCACTCAAATTTCCGCATTTCGGAAAGCCTCCGGTTTTCCCCCCTTTTTCTCGCTATCCCATCTTCGCCTTCCTGCACCGTGTCCTTTCGTTTATGACAGAGGCGAAAGCGGTAGCCCTTCGCCTTCACCTCTCGTGTTCTGTTTACCCCCACCGCCCTGTCCCCCCCTTTTTGTTTTGTTTCCTGAACGATGAGGGGCTGTAGCACGCAGGGACGGATCTAGCCGCTCCTTTTAGGGGGGGGTGGGGTGGTAGTGCTCAAAGTAACACCAGGCAGCGGACGAGGTCATGAGCCTTTTTTTTTTTTGCTAACAGAAAAACTCCATCGTGGCATAAGTACTGTTAATGAGTGCTCACAGTGGTCGCTCTTATTTGTAGAGTATACACGACTACACTAGTTACGCTAGTGTTACGTCAATAATGTCGTGGCAGTTCAGCGTACGCGAAGATGTGTGCTCGTATAACTTGACTATCCAGACTTTGTTTGCGTTTAGCCTCGCGTCATTCGGATAAAATAGATCTGTTTTCCCCAAGCTTTCCTTCATTTTAATTGCCTGTTGGTTTTATGTGATATAGCATTTCTTAAATGGTCATTTTCGTGCAGGAAGACAGTATTAGCAGGCCTTTTTTTACATGGATTTACTTCTGAACCAAGACCAATCGACAAACTGTAGTTTTGAACTAACCACGCCCGAATGCCAGATAGCGCTGAAACATACCCGTCCCAAGTTACCGCTTTGCGGCAGCTATCTGTTACAGCAAGATGGCAAGTTGGGCCAGTCGGATTAGGTTCATAATTGGAAATTTTTGTTGAAGCGCCCTAAAAAACGGACGGACAGAAGAGGCTGACAAGGACAGCGCTTGCTCTCACAACTGAAGGTTTTAGCTGTTATTGTTAAAGCTATCTGTTAATTGTTAAAAAAGCTATATTGTTATAGCTATCTGTTAATTGTTAAAAATAAATAGGCGAGGTGAATGCGAGGCTCTTGACTGAAAATTTGCCAATGAACAACTGGCTGAAATTAAAAGCACTTGACTTAACTCAGCTTAACGATTGACTGACGTGAACGTTCCAATATTCCGCTTACATTTACAAAAAAAAAAAAGAGATGTCTAAGTTCGCGTTTGTTTACTGTGTATTATCGATTATAATCTGAACCTTGCCTTATAGCATGGCCTCCGAGATCAGCCGGCGCCGCGCCGTTGCGAACGGTGTGCCGCCGGCTCATCTCGGAGGCCACGCGTATTAAGACCCACATGCCAGCGAAGGCTGAGTAAAGAACGCGAGTGAGCCATTTGTTTCTTATTTTTCGCAGCTATGTTATTGTTAAGTATTAAATGATGTGCTACCGTTAGATACAGGTCTTTGCGCATCACTTAAGGTGAAATATTAGAGCCGTGACTTACGTCGTTGCTTTAAACTTTATAGAATTAAAGCTATGTATTTGTCTAACTTTTCAAAACAAGCCAGTTTTTTTTTTCGTATAAGATTGTTAAATAGAGGTTTGTTGGTTGAAGCCGGAAGTTCCTTCTTTACCTTACTTCATTTGCAACTCTCTCCGCCCTTTATTACTACCATCGTGACACACTATACTTCCTTGCTTGCCGCTCCTTACCTTTCACACTTTAGTAATTGGGTCGCGAAAAACGGCCTCCCGATACAAAAACCGAGTTAAAAGAAAAAAAAAGTGCTTTTCCTGTTTCTTCTTGGTAACATCACTTAAAGATGTGTCGTTGTTCGAAGAATTTGCATCGCGCCCTCACCCTCCCCCCCCCCCCCCCCCCCTCACTCTCCCGCTGCTAAGTGACCAACTACAGAGTGCTTTTATATGCTATACTGACCCAATGGCACCGCTGCAGCGTATCTGCATATTCTGCGAATTTTCGTCACCGCTTATTTATTCGCTTTGACGTGTTGTCACTACCGGGGCATTTGGCCTGGTGATTGGAAATTTCGCGGTAACTTCGCTGAGGGGCTATAGCTGGGGTTTGGTGGCAAATAATAAAATGCAAAGCACGCCGCGTTGGTCATTGTCTATCTTGTTGCTGCTTCTTAAAATCGTTTCAAAATTCGCGTTAATGGTTGTGACAGCGATTGAAGCTCATGCGTTCAGTATTTCCGCGTTATATGCTGGAATCTGGTTATGATGACGTACTAGCATGAAAGTAACGCTTGCGCGTAGAAATATTGAAGGTTTCAGGTTCGTTGCTGCGTCACTGAGTGTCCAGGTTACTGGTGACAACGCGTTTCAACCTTCGACAAGTTGTGCAACGTCTCGCGTGTGTGCGAGGGTCTCGTTCGGTGCGGCTTAAATTTGACGAAATTCCGGAAGTATACGTTAGGCAAGTTGTAATGTGGGTGGACAATTCGGGAGACGGGTCAAGTTATGTCACATAATGATATTTTGATCTTAGATTCGTCTGTGTAGGTAGTGTAGTAGTGCGGTGCAGTTTTTTTTTTAACACAACTGGCAGCGTGTCTAGGTCACGTGGTT
This sequence comes from Rhipicephalus microplus, assembly GCF_013339725.1. NCBI lineage: Eukaryota > Metazoa > Arthropoda > Arachnida > Ixodida > Ixodidae > Rhipicephalus > Rhipicephalus microplus. The sequence goes on along the minus strand of NC_051175.1, from coordinate 106,899,746 downwards.
GTCGCGTAACCTCCTAATACCCTACGTTTTTCTCGGGCGTTTCTGTGAAGGCGGTTGGGAAACTCGGCTTTGAAGGCTACGTTACGACAACATCCAGATGGATATGCCATGATATTGCTTCCTTGATCATCAGTATAGAGGCCGCTTTTGTTGGTAGTAACAGCAGAAAATCTTCAACACCTGTCGCATCTGACAGGTGGTAATCTTAAATGATCGAACCTCACCAACTTTGCTGTCCTATTACTTGGGTGTTTTATTTTTTTTATTTTGTAATCGCCTGTTTCTTTTCCTGCGCGCGAATTCACGGTGCTACTATAGGGCGTCCAAAGCGACTGTTCGAATATGCAATCATAGAGGTAATCTTGTAGGCACTGAAATCAAATGTCACCACTGTGTATTTTCTAATAATGGTGAGTATTGGAGACACCCTCGGCAGCGTGAAGATAGCTTCGAGTCCCGTTATTAAGTGTCCACATGTGTCCACGAAGAGTGACGTCATGCAGCTGTTGTCGATGGGTGAAGGCTTAAGAAGCACATAGCGGCTTTTCCTTTTTTTTTGTCTTGTTACAACCTGTAGAAATGCCTACATCGAGCATGGATAAAAAGCGTGGTCATGTTTCATTTTAGGGAGATGGCATTCCTGCCGAGTCCGCTAAGCCTTGTTTGGACAGTAGCGTGTATGGTCTTCGCGATGCTTTCTTTTTTGCTGGTTTCGCCAGAATTGAAATCAAACTGAAGAGCTCCGCTGTCCGTCTATGCCAGATAAATATGCCCCCTCCTACGTATCTAAAATTTGGAAGTGTAGTCATGCTCGCCCCCCCCCCCTTTTTTTTTCGCACTGGACCGTTATGTGGCTAAACATCGCATGATTATCAGTGTATGGTACTGGAGCATGCGAGAACATTTTAAAAATAAATATGGAGTTTTAATTTTCCCTTCGATCCGTACAACTATGGAGTCGCTGGCGTGTTAACGCAGTATCATAACCATCACACATACATGAAAGCGTGCATGTCGGTGCACGATTTTCTCTCTTGGGCGTAGTCCTTCTTTATATCGTCTTACAAAATCAACGGAACGTAAATTCGAGCGAGATTTCTTTATTTATGTGATGTCGAAGCAGCGCCGAGATGGCGCATCTGTAAATAATTCATGATCAGGCACCGCAGCACGCGTTTTTTTTTATTTTTTTCCCCTCGGCAACTCCCTCGCTCTAATCTTCCACATGTTGCAGCAAAGGAAAACACGAGACGCTCTGTGTGGAAGAAGTGGGGCTGCTGTACGTCTTTCTTTTCTTTTTTTATTTAAGGTTATTTTCAACACGTACGAATGATGAAGTGGAGAACGCAAAGGTCCTGCCAGGTTTCGCCGACGTCAAGGCCGGGCAAAGAAATACAGGAGGGAGTTGAGGCGGTTCCAGCTTCCTGTCTTCGGGGCTCGAATTCTTATTTTTAAACTCCCTTCGTTTGCGACGTTAGTCTATGTTCTTGTCCTCACCTCCTTAACCTGCCTTCTTCGCTCCAGCGTGCGACTTTCAGAAGGCAAGAGGTGACGAAGTGGGGCGGCGCTATTTTATTGCTGCGAGCGGAGGACCACGCGGCTGCTGCCGACTTCGCGAGCGGGCTTGGCTTGGCCGGAAAATGAATGCGACTCGGCGTCAGCGCCTCGGAGTGGGTGCGAAAAAAAAAAAAAAAAAGAGTGCAGGATTTACAACCGCGAGGTGTGTTAAAAACGAATGTCCTCCCGGTTCGCTGCTGGAGTGCCAACGCCTTAGGAGTGCTCCCGTTCATGTCTCGAAATGCGACAACGAAACCGTCGCTGCATGCCGTGCCCCTGGTGGCCGCTGTGAACTGGCTTCGCTCGTGTTGTCGAGCTAAGTTGGGCAACTCGTTCGCTCGTTTGTTCACATCGCGCGTTGCCGCCAGGGGGTGCGTCTGTCGGTAGCTGTGGCCAAAATCGTGGCATATGCGAGTGTCTGCAGCGCTGTCGCTGACATCTTGACCGCCGCCATTATCACTACTCGAGAAGGTGCGGGAGCTACTAGAAATGCTGCTACTTACTACTCTAGGAGGATAACTACAACTTCTATTAATACGTTATACCAGAACCATTTAGTACCAGTGCCACTGGGGGCAGTCCATAATTGAACATTACTCTGCTCTTCCTCCTATACTACGACTACTGATTTATGGGACGTCCGTATTAGCTTTCCCCCACCTCCTACTAGTGACTGGTGGGGCTATGACCTTGCGGTGCTTTTGCAACGACGGCCGCATTTCGATGGCAGAGAAATTCAGAGAATCGCCCGAGTACTTCTAATTGTGTACACGTGAAATAGCCCTAGATAGCGATATGAACTCTCTCCCCCCTCACCCACTCATGCACGCTAGGCGTTCCTCATTTCGAAGGAAAGCCCCGGTTCTTTAATTTTTGATCATGCAGTGTGTATACATTACACAGTGTATACTTTATGCGACATACTCCAAGATTTACCAGTACTACGAGCACCGTTTCATAAGCGTTGCAGCAGTTCGCAATACTGCTTCTCGGAAGCTTCTCTACATTCATTATGCACTGGGCAGGCACGAGTGCGTTTTTTCTCCCTGGCGATCTGAGTTACCCACGTCTCGCGTCGGCTCGCTTCGCAATTTCTATTCTTCCCGTCTCGTCGCGCAATCCGTATTTACCACCAACAATCCGCCTAGGTTTTCTAAGCGGTGCGGATTTGCGACTTCCAGCTTTAATATCGCGGTATGGCGCACGGGAGTGGCGCAACATTTTTGTTTCCACCCTGTTATACCTGCATCTTCTTGCGCGGTCCATCTTTTTTTTTTTTTTTTTCATCACAAAGAGAAGAAATACGCGGACGTAAAGTAACGTGCGTTGCTGCCCTCTCGTGTCATTGCTTATACATACAGGCCGATCCCCGAGACCACCACCGCCTATGTGTGTGTGTGGTTCTCGGCGTAAAGCCTTCTTTTTCCATTTCGAAGCAGCAACAGGCGTATATAAGCGAGACCACGGGTATATACGTGCAGCGTCGGGGAGCGGTTTCCAGTTTATGCCGGATTCGCTCGCTCTAAAAAAACATCCGCCGCTCCTTCTCACTCGCTCTTCAACAAAACTAAAAATTAATAAAAAGTCGGGGCGTGATTTGAACTTCCAATGCGACAGCGTGTTTCGCTCTTTCTTTCGCCTCTTCTGTCTGTTTTCGGGCATTGCTATGCGTGTACGTGTACAACGCGCGAAGTCCATCCACCTCGCCGTTTCTTCAGTTTTTTTTTTTTTTCTCTCCCTACGCATCCTTCGGCCTTTTATCTTTACGTCGTCGTCCTTTGCGCACTCTCTCAACCGCGCCTGAAGTCGTTTTTTTTTTCTCCCCAAGAGTGAAAATGCATTCGAAGCTCTCCCGCTATCATCATCTCTTTGGGACGTTATGTATTTCGCTGTCCGTCCCCTACTCGTGTGTTCGGCTTTGCCGCAGCGTTCGTTTTCTAGCTCTGGCTTCAAGCGCAGATCAGATTCCTCGATCCCCCCCCCCCCCACCCCCACCTTTCGATTTTAAGTCGGATTCGTCCTGCCTGCTTCTATGCCATTCCGCCTTTCGGCCGCCATCTTAGTAGAGATAAGACCCCCCCCCCTCCCCCCCGCTTTCTTGCTGAACCACGGCGCTTCCTAAGTCGCCGGCTTCCGAAGCTGAAAAAAGCCGGTGTCGGCTTTTATACCGCGGATAGCAGTGGCAGGGCAACGGCGACCGTTCAGTCGTGTTTATTATTATTGTGCTGGCCCGAATCCCCCCCGTCCCCCAGTCGTAATCCGCTGCCGGAAAGAGATCATCGCGACGGCGGTCCGCCATGCTGCCAGGCAGGGCATCTATACACGGGCGCGTCCGTAAACCTGCCGGACCCGGCGCCGCTGGGTTGGCACCGCCTCCGAAGCGGCTGGAGACGCAGAGAAGCGTTGTCTGGGAGTTCGTTCCGAGAGCTTTGTTGTGCCGTCCTATTGCTTTCAGTCGTCCGTTTGCCGCGGCCAAAGGTACGTACTTATCCGGGTCGTAATTTTTTTTTAAAACCTCCTTGGTCGTTATAAGAAATTTCCTGCAGGAGTCGCCTAGGTGCAATACTGGCGCTGCAATCGCCTATTTAGGCGTAGCGCCTAGGTGGAATACTGGCGCTGCAATCGCTTATTTAGCCGTAGTGATAGCGCTGGTAACTACGCGTTTTAAAATAGCGATCTACTGGGGCTAGTTGAACTGTTGAGGTTCTCTGTCTTCGCTTTTGTGACATTCAATCGAGTGGCCGAGGCTCGTACATACCATTATTCCAATCGAAATGGTTCGCCGACATTGGCAGCATTTGAAGCTGAACCGGCCGTCTATATACCCGCGTACACGAAATCGCCCTGTGAACTTGTAATGGCGCGATCACACGCAAAGTAAAGGACCGGCGCCCGCTGTACAGCATTTACGTGATGATCTTTCTGGCAGGAAGGATGCTGTGGGCCGTCGCAACTGTATACCTCAACGCCACCGCCTAGGTTTTAGCATCTTGCTGCATCCTGCTGCACCAAAGAAGACATCGACCATCTGATATGCCATTGCCCTCGATTTGCCTCAGAAAGACAGAAGCTTTCGGACGCATTGCGACAATTGGACGATCGGCCACTCTCTGTGCAGATGCTACTGGAACACCGTCATCGCCTTTCGTCGGCTCAAAAAGCAGTCAAAGCTGTCTTGTGTTTTTTGAGGACTACAGGCCTACTACGTGACCACCTTTAACTTTTGTGTAGTGCCACCGCTGTATACGCGCCAGCCGATTGACTGGCAGTCCTCTTTTTTTTCCTCCTCTCTTTCTCTTCGCTTTCCTCTCTCACTCATCTTTATGCCCCCTTCCTATTCCCCCATTGTAGGGTAGCAAACCGGGCATGTGCCTGGTTAACCTCTTTGCCTTCCCTCTTGTTGTTTATCCCCCCCCCCCCCTGCACCCCCGGGCTCTTTCTGCCAGGACAGCGTCTCGTGGCGGGTGGAGGAGGTCCGACAACCTTGGCGAATGCGATTATCGAGGCGGTGACGTCTACTACTACTTCCGTGCGGACCCCGTCGTGCGGCCGCGGAAGAAGGCTGCTGCTGCTTGCGAGGCGAGATGACGACGGCATGCAAGAGAACGCAAGGGTCGTTGAACTCCGCAACGCGCTTTCTTGTCACACGCGCTGCCCCTTGTTTCTGCTCGTCGCCGTCGTCGGAAAGGAACGCGAGAGCACTCTGCCGCGAGTTTCGCTGAAGGAGTGCATAACATCTAAAGGTCGGTTTACAAAGCGGCGTCATGTATACCCGTAACTGTATCTTCCTTCGGCTTTCCTTACGTTTTTTTTTTTTTTTTTGCCTCTTGCTTGTAAGCCGGGAGTCGCAGTTCACCCCCTTCCGCATGTCGCCGACGTCGTCGTCGCGTGATAGCGACGCGCGAACTTGTCTCTGGAAGGAGTTCACTTACACCGCGCCTGGCCTGGCAGCATTCAGCGGCACGCCGCTGTCTCGGCTGCTCGTCTCTGGTAATTGTCGCCCTCCTTGTTTTCGTCGGCGCCTCTCCCTCCCCCCTAGGCCGGGATGAGGAATGTGGTAGGAATTGACGGAGGCAGCCCGGTGGTTGAAACCGCCCGCTGAAGCGTGAGGGGTCATTAAGACCAGTTGCTGCCGCATAACTAACGCTGCGGTTACGACGTAGTTTAGAAGTGTTGATATACACGGGGTGGTTGTAAGTGAAGCGCTTTAGGGAGACGTCGCTGTACTTCTCGTAATATTAACGCAGATAACCTTAATAACCTCCAGCGTAACTGAACAACAACAAAAAAAAAAAACGCTGGGTGCTATTTAAGCGTGCATGCTGTACGCCTGGTTAGCAAGAAGTGACTTTAAAAAGCAACGCTGCAAAGCTTTCTAGTGATGCTGCGAGCAATAATATTTGCCAGCTCGCATCGCGCGCAAAGGACACCTCCTTGTTCCTGCATCCTGCAGAACTATGTTGTTGGGCTTGATAGCCTGAACCCGTGAGCCTTTACTTCACGAAGGTTTTGATCCGGTTCAATGTCGCACTAGTCCAAATGTTACTGGCCGCGTATTTGCGGGCGTCGCTGCAAATGTCGTCGAAGGACTCTTTTGTCTGGAGCCGCTGCGGGAGATGTGGACGTCATCTGGCTGTAATGTCGGGAAGCAGGAGCTTGTGCAGAACCCAGGGCCGCTGACAGGTGGCAGCACCGTATCGTCGGAAGGGCGCTTTCTCGTGCATAGCGTCGCATTTTTCAGCGCAGTGCGAGGAACGCTATAGGGTTTCCAGAATTACGTATCGGTGCATTTTCTAGTAAAGGAGCACACCATCTAATATTTATGGATTCATGTTGCGCCTAAGATGTGCGCAACATTTGCTTTTTCACCGACAATGTTCACAAATGTGAACGCAGCCACCAGATTAATATTGGGCGTTTAGTAAGTGCTTAAACTTTCGCCGGATGACTGAATCGTGTGACAGACAGACGGGCATACAAGCGAAAACTTCTTCGTCAGTTTACCCGCAGAAAGACTATCGACTTAAGAAAGATATAGGATATTAAAAAAAAAACGTTGAAGTCTGACGAAGGTCTGCCGATGTCGGTCTGATACCGTAACCAAACAGTAATCTTTCAAGCACTTCAGCTCGCCGACTTACTGGCGTTGTTATACTTCCCGTCGTCTGCTTGCGTTTTTCCCTGGAGAGCGCTGCAGCTGTGACGGCCACTTGACACGCTTGCTTTACAACCCCGTGACCCTCATCTCCTGGTAAACTCGGTCTATCGGCGCTGTCGCCTGGCGGCCAGCCTTTCCGGCGAAGAGCCCCGATTGGTGTGTCCATTCTTGTCGCGTCGGTCCATTCGTGGCCACTTGACGCCGGCCCCAGAGGCTCGCTTGAGCGCGATACGGGAGGACTTCGTCGGGTGCGCCGTCGTTTATCGGTCCCAGAGGCAGGCGAAGTCTTGGGTAGCGGCAGGGAGGGGGGGGGGGGGTGTCGAAATGAGAGTCGAGAGACTTGTTGCGCTACCGAGAATGCCGCCCCAGAAGACGCGGTGACAGAAGGGGCGCGTTCAGGGTCGCGGATCTTGGGTTTCCGTCTTGCCCATAGTCGACTGCTTGGAGACAGACGAAAGAGAAGCGGATCAGCTCGTGGTCTGAGAAGTCGTTTCTCGTCATTCGGAGACTCAATAGCACTCGTCGAAACTTTTCATGGCGTGAAAGTTGCTGCGCCAGCACACATGACATACCCGCAAGAAAAGACACAACACCCGCAATCGCTTTTCCGTGCCGTACGTCTTCTTCAGGGGGTGTCTTGTGTGTTTTCGTTTTAACTGTTCCTCAGAAATGTCTTCAAACTAGGCCCATGTGTAGTTTTATTGCGACTTTCCGTGTGGGCAGCTAAATGAAAGCTTGTTGGCGCGAGGACCAGAATTCCTAACAAGCTTTCGTTTAGCAGCCCCACACGGAAAGTCGCAATAAAACTACAATTAATCAGCGGGAAAGTAGTTCGAAAGAGGTGAAGCTTTGAGGCTGCTACACTTTCAAACACTCGTACACGTTGAGAAGGTATTCCAAAAATGTTGCTCAGTGTTTTTGAGAAACAGTTCAACAGTTTTTCCAGGCAGCAGAAACACTTCGATCAGCGTTGTCTTCAGCCGTGGTATACCACTCGTAAGATTTGAACGCGAGGCCTTCTTCGCGCCGTCTCCGCATCAATTTTGTGAGAGGGGATGGATTGAACCGAGCCCTTCAGGTCTTTGTTTACTCGGTAAACGAAACAGGTAACCAGGTGGCAGAGCATTCAAAATGTGTCTCGGCATATATGGTTAATATATGCTGACGCTTGGTCATAATATAATGCGTGAATGGTACTCGGACCAAGCCTCTAGAAAGATCCCCATCCACCCGTGATCTGTGGCAGTTGGCTGACGCAGCTTACCCCCGTATTCTAGAACCTCCCATCACTCTAAGCTTCGCCTTCACATGAGAAAGCCGATGGGAGCGCCATCTCTAGGCACGGCAACTCACTACATACCAGCGATAGTCTGCTGCGATTCTTGAGTAGCGCAGCGTAATTTTCAGCCGAGTGGTGGCGCAGTGCTCAACTCTGTCAAGTGATGAGTGTTCAAAGTCGAGTCCAGGAGCGTTTGTGAATACGGGGGGTGGGTTAGCTTCGTACACGAGCTCCAGAGGTTTGTATTCGGTGGTAGCTCTCGGAACTGTTGAAATAGACCGGCTCTGCGAGTTCGGTCTCATCCGATGACGCGTTGGCGTTGTACGTTCGACGTTCGCGCCTTCGAGCTTTCCCGACACGGCGGCGCCCCGGTCACTCACTGGAACCGATACCCGAGCTGGCTGCAGACTCTCTCTCGCAACTGGAATGCGATGCGTTGCGTTGCGGGCCGCCGCTATCTGTCGGGTTCGCTAAGCGCCACTATAACCGAACAGCGCTGCTCGCATCCCTACTAGCGCGCGGACGCGTTTTTTTTTTTTTCCCGCTCAGGGTCACCTGCTATCTTTCGTTGCGTGTGCTCGTTGACGAAAACCAGACCGCCGCGCCTTACTGGGAACCAGAAAAGCGTTGCCGATTTCGAGAAGGTCCTCAAAACCAATAACACTGGCTGGAAGTATATAAACAGATTCTGCTAGGGTTTCCCAGATCTTCAACTTGGCTGAAATTCTGCGAGTCCGCGCACCCCGATTGGAAGCGAGACGTGTGATACGCGTTACACGCGCAGTGTCCGTCGTGCCCATTGGTTATAAGATAAGCCTGACTGACAGGGTCGGGGCGTCGGGTCCGTCTGCCAGCAAGCTTTGCGCCGGCGACCTTTACGGATAAAGCGAGCGGACATGAGTTTGGTGATAAATTAATCCGCACGTTCGCCTTCTGAGGAACGAGGGGGGGGGGGGGGGGGGCGCTGTTTTTCTTCTTATCCTTGAACTGCTAAGTCGGAGGGTGTGTTCTGTTACACGTTTGTTTTCTGAGAGCTGGACCCTTTAGGAAAGGCTTCCCAGAAGGAGTAGCTGGTATCTTTCCGTTGACCGGAGTTCATGTGTTGCGCGCTTCCCAAAAGAAAGTGTAACACGACTGAGGCGATGTGGTTCAGCGTTAGGAAAGAGCAGGGGGGGATTTCCCCAAGGTTTCAATGTAAAGGCTATCTCGCAAAAGGTCGACTGTAGCCCAGTCGAGTTGTACGTGGTTCACCGTTATGATATAGGCGTATGCGGTCATCTTGCCTTCTATGCATACACTCTAAAAGCTACGAAAGTGCTTGATGGGCACTCTTCGGCGGAGTTCTTTTCTGTCCCATAGTTCACTCTCTTTTCCTGAGTAAATCACCTCTTCGAGGCAGAGTATACTGATTCTCCCAGAAAGGGTCGAAGTACTTCCCCTCAACAGAGTAACATAACCCTACCAGAAGCAGAGTAGCATGACCCCACCGAAGAGACTCGCCTCGCGAAAACATACGACACGTGTGCACACCTCAAGAAAAAACAAAAATAGTACGCGGGCGGGCAAAATACAGCTTTTTAATTATTTTTGATAGTTCCTCGTGCGCAGACCTTAAGGATGACTAAATACGAGCACGACAAGAGAGAGAGAGAGAGATGACTGAGTGAGACTCGAACTTTGACCTCTAGAGGTCGTACATCAGATTGCGAACCCGGCACGCTACCAGTACTCCACGCTGCAACACGATACTTGAGCGTTCATTTCTTCATGTCATAAGTAACGTGTGTGATCTGTCTGCATTTGCTTTTTTTCAGAAGCGTGGATTTGAGTGTCTCCGCGATTGTGAAAACCAACCGGACCGTAGTTCATGCGTTAAATGTGTTTTCTGTACAGACGCTCCTAGGCCTCCCAATTCCATTGTAGCTCCAGGCTGTCCAGAACAGACTATGTATCTTGCCAAGTGCTGTAAGTGCTCACGGTTCCTAGACTTCAGCTGCAGGGACGTGGAAGAACTAAAACAACGGTGTGGATAGACGTGCAAGATGAGCAAAGAAACACAAGGTCGCTGGCAGAAGTGCTGCCTTAGCTCTCTGGTATATTCACGTCGAAGAGTTCTCAAAGCGTATCGGCACGCGAGGACAGGTTGTAACAGTAGCCAATTACGTGCGTGCATATTGGGTTTGAAGTCGGTTGAACATAAACGAACATCTCCGACACACCATCTTGGTGTACAGTTCATAAAATGAGGTCGTACATCAGTGTGTCGCCTGTTCACTATCAATACTACTTTATATCCGTTGAACAATAGAAGCAAGGGTGATTCGGTCTACGTTTATGGTGAAGGTAATGTGCGCAGCAATTGTCTCAAAAGCCTGGATTTTAAGTCGTGTTAGTACAGGATATTTGTGCTGAACCGCGGTCCCTGACCTGGTCTCTCCCCCAGTTTGCCCCATCCACTTTTATTCTCTCGGCATTTTCCACTTGGGATATCCAGCTGAGGTCTCGGCGTTCTTTATGGCGACGCCGGCGCCAGGGAGCGGTGGCAGCAGCTGTCTACACGCAGTCTCCGTAAACACTGCTCGATAGGTTCTCGACCTCCGGGGGCGATGGCAGCGTCGTATGCTGAACGTTCGAACTGCCTTTGCTGATCGCAAGCCTGTAGGCTTGCGCGCGGAGGGGGGGGGGGGGGACAGGGAGAGCGCCAAGTCTGCCTTATACATTGACATAATAAGGGGAGGGGGGGGGCGCTCTGACTCGGGATGGGGGGGCTAAGTCAGCCCCATGCATTGACACAATACGCAGTGGGGGAAGGGGGGAGGGTGCTGCCGTGAACGCTGACTTGACTGAATGTATCGATCAAACTAGCCCAAAAGTTGCGGTTTTCGCATGCATCTGAAATTGCGTCGCCGTGGCTTGGATTGCAGTGTCTAAGCCAGCTGCTTTTTAGGGGCGAAGCTCCTTATGGCGTGGGTCTGTCACTTCTCCTCCGTATGTATGTATGTATGTATGTATGTATGTATGTATGTATGTATGTATGTATGTATGTATGTATGTATGTATGTATGTTGTGTTCGTGAGTTTCGGCTTCAGTGTTGTGCTCGAGTTTCGGTTTAGACATTACGAGATTCCACCGCCAGACGGCCGCACAGCAGCGCACGTGCCGAGGACGCGCTGCCCTCTCCCCCCAAAACAGAACCACTGTCTTCATGTATCAGCAGTGTGCTTCTAATAAACGAACCGAACAGACGCATGCATGTATGTATGTATGTATGTATGTATGTATGTATGTATGTATGTATGTATGTATGTATGTGTAGCCACCGGTGGCACATACCCACTCTAGAGTATATAGGTATGTGCCGCAGGGGTTGCGAGAAGGGGGATTGTGGTACTTCGGGGTGTTCACTAGATGAACGAACGAATGAACGAACGCGCGGACAGGCTGACGGACGCTTCGCCCCTCTCATCATCATTCACTCCGTGGATATGCTGCGATTTTTTTGCTTCCTTCCAAGTGCTGTTCTCCTACGGGTTGCAGGGCGAGAACAGCTAAGAAACATGCACGGTCCTGCTTAAAACGCGTACAGTAAGCTAGTTTCTCAGTAAAGGTAAACTCGTCCTTTTCACCGACTGTAATGTATTGTTTCCAAGGAATTTCTTGTGTATCCTCCGGTCCTTTTTCTTTGTATTTTTTTTTCAACCATATACGCAGTTCCACCACGCGCTAATTTTCCTGGAAAGACCTGCACAGCCGGCTGGTTGCGCGCTGACGATCATGCGAACGCTCTTGGCTGCTGTACAGTTCTCCAAAAGCCTGGCTATAGAAGACAGAAGGCGATGCTGTTCGATTTGTTTAACCAAGCCCTCTTTCCCGTTCGCTGCTTCAAAAGCAACGCGCCGGACGTTTACGTTAGCGCAGCCCGCGGATCACTCGATAAAACCGTCGTCCAAACCAGCCCTTGTTATTCCGCTTCCATCCCTTGTACAAAGAGCAGAGGGGTTCTCTCGTGTTGTCTTTCCGTCGTCTTCTACGCAACCGCACCAGGTCTTGGCAGCGGAGGCGTATAGCGCCACACTGTATGTTGTTTTAGCTTCCCCCTTCGTCTTCGAGCTCTTGTCTCTCCCTCCTACGCTGGCGTTCAAGACCTTTGGGATTTGAACCCCGAAGGCGAGGCGTGTAAACGTCCGTCGAACCGATCACCATCCACCAATGGGCCCCCTCCGCCCTCTCTCTCTTACCCGCCGTTGTTTTAGCGCGGAGTCCGTTGCCTTCTTTCCACGGACCCTGGGCCGTAATCCGCCGGGAGCTGTGGGAGGCACGGGGTTGTAAACCACGAGGGCATCTCCCTGTCATTCTCAGTCTTTCGCTCCCACGCGAATTCGCTGCGCACGTTCCACCAGCCTGCAAACGCTGCGCCGCTCGAGGCTTCCCATTCCAGGACGTCCCGTCTAGTGCTGCTCTTCTGGGACATGCGCCCGCCGTTCATCGCGATGCAACGAGGTGGGGCTCGCGTGGCCCTGAAGAAAACAAGAAGAAAGTGAGAGAGAATGCTCGGAAGGATGAGCGCCCTCCTAACCATAATAAACTGCCAGCCTCGCGTTCTCCGTTGTTTATCGCGTCACAGAAGAAGCGTCCGCCGCTCTCACGTCATCTTTGCTTCCTCAGCCTGTCTTTGTTATGGTTTCGCAGCGGCCAGCGGATGAACAGAGAGCATTCCTTCTTTCGGCGCTTGCGCCTCCAGCGTGTCGTCTTGCACTCGGGTGGATATTGCTCCGTGACGTGCGGAGCTTCTCCGAAGACGCCGATGGTGCAGAGTTGGCGCGTTGGAGAAAGATGCGCCGTGTTTGTTGTTTGGGCGTAAAAAAAATGAAGTGTAGAGAGGAAATTATTAGCGTCGGTCTCAGCCCTTTGCTAGTCGCGGTTGTTTAGTTCGAGCGGTGCCCGCCTCCTCCTTGCGCGAGCAGCGATCCCCGAGCTTCGCTCGATCGGTCTCGGGTTTCTTGGTTGGCCGGTTACCGTGGCTAGAACGTGTGCGTTCTTCACTCTCTCGCCAAGCGTTCTACGAAGAACGTGCCAACCGGCGTGCCATAAATGATCTTCGGTGATTCCCCACTGTTTCGTGAGCGTCCCCCCTCTCTCTCGAGTCCTCTCTCCTCGTGCATCCATAATCGAGCGACTGCCGATTGGTCTGAGCCTGAGCGTAGCTCTCGCCCTTCGCCCCCGCCGTAACGGTTACTTCCATCTCGGCGTCATCGGCGATTTCCTTTGCCGGTCCAATGCATCCTTCGTCGTGTACACACGCGCGTCAAACAACAGATGGACGCTAAGAACTGCGGTCTTTCATCGCCGGTCACGTCGACCGAACGCTGGCCCCCGCTGAGATTCGTGTGTTTACCACCGTGGTTGGGAAGACCAGGCCTTAGTTCGGCCCCGGGGTGCAAGTGGCTGTGGTCACGTGGCGACTCGTTTTTCCTCTTAGCGAGAATCCCTTCGCTGCCGCTGGTTTCCCTTTCCTCAGCCCGTTTCCCCTAGGGTCTCCTTATTTCCACCCTCCTCATTTCGTCCTCCTCCCTGCGCTGACCTTCTCGTCCGTGGTGTGGCTTGCCGGAAGAGTCGACAGCGCAATCTCCATCCTATAAAGAGGTTCGCCCTCAGGACCAGCAGGCTACGATCCCTCCGGGCTGGTTCGTCGTCTCGCGCTGTTGTTCCGTTGGTGCGATACGTGTGGCGTCCGCTGGTGTTTCCTTGGAGTGCTGGTCACGAAGCCGGCGAGTGGTGCGCGTGGGGACAACCTACGCTGCTGTCCGGCTGTGCTTTCGTCCAGAGCTTCTGCTCCCTGCCCGTTCTTGGCTATCGCAGCGGGCCGGTGATTGTCGCTGCGCCGTGTTCGAGCACCGTAACATTGTGGCGTGAGTTAAAGCCCCTGACTCTTTCACGCATGCTGCTATGGCATGGCCGTGGCGTTCTGCTGCATAGTAGAAGGCTGTAGGGTAGACTTCCGAAGCGACGGCAGTTCTTTCTCTCAATTGGGTTGTGCATGCTGCGTTGGAATGCATGTTAAAGAATCTCGGATTGCAAAAACTAATGCGTATCCCCCTGCTCTACCGCCTTCGTCTCTCTTGACCCCAGTATCGATTTGGTACGATCGATCAGTTTAACAATAAGTCTGTTCATCGGTAGTTTCAATGACACATGCTGCTGTGTGGCTTTCGGATGAACGGGAAAATGGTAAAAGAAAGACCTCGAATAGGTCATGCAAAGCTTGCAGGGAAAAATCGTACTCAAAAGGGCAGTAAATAGCGTAGAAGATATTTACACATCTACTAGATTACTCCATGTAAAACTTTTAGGCTAGTTGGTTCGATACATTCAATGAAGTCAGAGCGTTTAAAAGATGGAGCAAGGAAGAGTACAGAGTGTGCGCTTCTCCGTGTCTACGAAGTTCGACTTTGGGCGATATCCTCAGGAATGTTTATCACCGGGTCCATTCCACTGTCACTATAAAGCTTCTAATAATCACTTATTGAATTACTTCTGATATTCTTACATTACCATCCCGATTCCAGCTATTCTAGCACCCGGCACAAAGGGCGAACTCTCTGGCCGATTTGCCCCGCCGCGGTGGTCTAGTGGCCAAGGCACTCGGCTGCTGACCCGCAGGTCGCGGGTTCGAATCCCGACTGCGACGGCTGCATTTCCGATGGAGGCGGAAATGGTGTAGGCCCGTGTGCTCAGATTTGGGTGCACGTTAAAGAACCCCAGGTGGTCGAAATTTCCGGAGCCCTCTACTACGGCGTCTCTCATAATCATATGGTGGTTTTGGGACGTTAAACCCCACATATCAATCAATGAATCAATCTCTTGCCGATTTCAGAACCGTAGTTACGGCTCGCAGGAATGTGGTCAGTACGTTGCTGTGGCTTAGTAAACCGCGCCGAGATTAGCCATCTGCAGCTGCAGCGGAAAAAAAAAGCTTCTACACACGCGATCGATGATTGGAGAGTGAAATCGCGAGCGGCATTCAAAGTGTTGGCTTTGGTGGGGCCCATTTCCTTTTGGTGGGCATTTCCGCTTCGAAGGACGCGGATCGTGCCTGCCACACGTTATTTTCGCGCTCGAGACAACGCCTTCCATGAATGCTCAAGAACGGAAGCTCCGTGTGCCGTCATTTAGCCTTTCCGCTCATGGGTCAGTCGCGCTAACCCTTTCCCGCTGCAGCTGTGCAGTTACGGCGGCTATTCTCGTAGACTAGATACAGGCACTGCGCTGTGCTCCCGACTGGGTTGCAGAAATTAGGTGCCTTTTCTCATCTTCTAACCACTACCACCACCACTAGATAGCGCACATGTATGTTTGTTCTACGTTTCCCTCGTCTTCAAAGGCGTCGCAGGCCACAACCGGCCGTCACACGCTCATCCGGGATACTCGTTTTCAACGCTGGGCACTCCGCGTCAAGGAGTGCGTGTCATGGCGCGCTCGCCCCTGAATCGTGTCCAGCGTGGCCTCCGAGACAGAGTGGCGCGCCTTATCTCGGAGGCAATGCGTCCACAGCCGGCATCCATCCTTTCTCGTCGTCATCCCCCTAGGGGCGCCTCTAAACGCCTCGCCGCCTGCCTGCCGAGTAGGTAGGTGTTCTGTGGGGGTGTAGAACGACGCCGTGGCAGGGATTGCCCGGGGTGGCTGCGCTTGAGGCGACGGGAAATGAACCGCCTAGCGCCCGTTGCGGATCCCCCGTGGTGCGTGTTGCCTCTCGGTGTAGTTGCGTGCACTGATTGCGTGGCAGTGCGTTCCGCTTCCCCATGCTGTCGAGATGTACGGCTGGATGCTAATAAAACGGCCTCTTAGAAGTGTGTTGGTGGCCGTGTCCACCAAGCTGTTTTTGTATTATTGTAACGGATGGATGGATGTATGAACTTTATTTGGTCCTTCGGAACGTGCTTTAAC
The DNA here is from genome assembly GCF_013339725.1 of Rhipicephalus microplus. Taxonomy (NCBI): domain Eukaryota; kingdom Metazoa; phylum Arthropoda; class Arachnida; order Ixodida; family Ixodidae; genus Rhipicephalus; species Rhipicephalus microplus. The sequence continues at coordinate 106,883,807 of NC_051175.1, read as the reverse complement.
ATGTTGCGGGCCGCTCCCACGTCGGAACAGAAAGACCAATTCTCTCTCTGCTGCGTCGCGGGCCCGGTGTTGTTCCAAGTCCGGAGCTTTGCAATAGCACCCTCCCATTTGGACGGTGTGATGACTTCCCCGCAGCGTAACGTGGGGCACCGCCAAAGCAAATGTTGCAAAGTAGCTATATCGTAGCAGTAGGAACATGTATTAGTTGGCTGCATTTCGGGATAAGGTTTGTTCAATAGCGCGGGATTAGGGTACGCCCCGACCTGAAGAGGCGCGAGTGTCAGAGCCTGAGGTCTGCGTAGTTTTCTGTGCGGTGGAGAGTATTGTATCCGCGCCATGTTAAAATGTTTTGTCAATTCGTTATACGAGATAGGAGGGTCGCGGTTCTCCCAAGACATCAGCGCCGCGCCCCCCGATAGCTACGCAGTTTACTAGTCCTCGCGCAGCTTTGTGGGCTGACTCGTTGAGATTGGGTGGGGCTCCCTCAATGCGTCCCATATGAGCTGGGAACCAAACGAGTGTGTGCGAATTCTTCGGGACAAAGACATCGAGCCACAAAGCTAGTTCCGATATTGTTCCCTTGGTAAATGCTCGGACCGCTTATTTCGAGGCGTTGTAAATTGTGGACCTCCTGTTATCCAGCAAGGCCAACGCAATCGCCACTTGCTCTGTTATGTCAGCCACCTTTGTCCAGTTGGTGATACCACCCTCGTGTTTTTGATGCTCACTGCCGCATACGCCTTCCTCTCGGGATATCGGGCCGCATCGACGAAGGAGCAGTCCCCGGCATGTTCTTGGGCCTTTGGTAGTTGATTTTTTGCCCTGGCCCGTCTTCTACTCTCGTTATGCTCGGGTGGAAGACGTCATGGAAGACGTTATGCTCGGGGTGGAGCGTCATGGCATCTCTCGGGATGGGGACAACAGTGATTTGTCTTCGTTGTTGACGAGGAATGCTGCAGAAGTGAGCCTTGATTCCCGCCGGTGGAATGCCTAGCTCCCGCAGGATGTTACTGTCTAATATCTTCTGGCACCTATACGATTTTGGCATTTTCTGTGGTGAATTGTCGCACGCGAAAAAAAAATGGACTCGCCCTGTTTTATTTGCACCTCATAGTGTAAACGAAGACAGACGAGCATACCTATTAGCCTGCAGCTTTTGATACGTTGGGCCAAGAATAGCTTTCTGGGACCTTAGATTAATTTCAGCTTGCGTAAGAAGCGGGCAAAATTGTACCCACAATTAGACGGTTCTAGTCGCAATCGATCATGAGTGTGTCGGTCGCCTCCTTCGCTAAATCTTGGAAGTCGGGAAAACACGGCTTGAATGTGATATTCCGAGATAGGGCTACAACACCGTCTTTTGTTACGGTCAACAAGGCCTACCTTGTAAGCACTGCCGCGTTCGGCACCCAAGTTGCCGATAACGCCTAGGGTGGCAGAAAAAGTAATGCCCATCTGTTCTCGTTTTCGATGGTGGCACCCGATATAAACTGGAACAAATTGGTCTGCACGGAACTGGCAAGGCGAAGATGAAGAAAGGGGGCGCCTTATATGTCATTCTCTCTCGCCTTTGCAACCAGCTAGCGTCGGGCGAGGTGCCGGGAAGAGTGAGAGATGGGTAGGGGGAGATCGGGGGGGGGGGGGGTAGCGTCAAGGCTTCTTCGTTTCCGGACCCCTGGTCGAACCCCCCGCCGCCGTGATGGATGGTGACGCTGATAAGCAGACGGCGGCACACTTCACAGGCCGTCCTCCTCTCTTCTAACCTTCTCGCCAGTTTGGCGCATGCCTCTTCTCGATCTAGCGAGGCTTTCGCTTTAGAGGCTTGGGCAAGTATTGGCTGTGGGTGAGAGGGGTCGTAGTGCTTTTTTGGCAGACGGGATTTTTACGCCCCCGCCCTCTGGTGGCCCTTCCGTCCTTCGTCGCGCACGCCCCTCGTCGTCTTCTTTGCACCCCCCTTCCTCCCCACCTATCTCTCCTGCCTCTCCCATTCGCGCGTGTGTAGTATGCAGTATCAAGCGCCCAACTTTGCCCCCCCCCCCCTTTTTTTTTTTACTGAGTTGTAGCCTCTTTCCTGCTGAAGGTTCTGCATTTATCAGCCCTTCTGGAGCAAACGCAGATGCCTCAGGATGGCAGCTTCGAGGGGAGGGGGGGACGTTGCTATGGGCTCCTCTCCGAGGGTGGGTTACTCCCGAGAAATCGAGTGACGAGGGGCAAATTCGCACCCTTCATAGATATTGCTTTTCTTGTTCTTCATCTGGCCTGCTTTAGTGAAGACTGTCTTGAATCGTCACATTACTCGGGAATCACTATCCTGGGATTGCATATCAGGCAGTTTCTCATAACGATACAAAATATTATATCAAGTAGCGCGTGCTTATCAATTATACATACTATAAATTACTTCAAAAAATGATTCAAGAATGCACTCCACGTGAAGTTAGGGATGCGCTTTTCTTGTGAAAGTCGAGAAATGGCGGTTCAAATATTAATGAAACTGCGTAAATGCGTATGTATGTATGTATATAAATATATGTATGCATTGCATTTGTATACACTTATTTATTTACGATCTTTATGCATAACGTTGTTGTTACATATGTAGTATGTTGTAGTTCTGTCACGTTTTGCATTGAACGTCCCAATTGGTGCGGTAAGAAACTACCTGCCTATATTAGTTTCTGTGCATATTATTACTGTAACTGCATCTTCTTTTTCTTTTGGACTGCATCAAACATTTGATAATATATGTTAATTTTCTGTGTTCATGGCCTATGTTCCATGCTCTATGTTTACGCGTGTCCTCGTTGCTTGCCGTGTATTGGGGAGGCCCAGGCTGTCTCCTCAAAAGTGGCACACGCCACTTTTCTCCTGAGCCTGCCCTCCTCCTTGAGATGAAAATGAATTGAATATCAGAACAGCATTAACGCCCAGGCTGGGTAGGTAATCGCACTGCTACATTTCTGTCAAGCTCGGCAAAGGTCTTGAGTACTGAGGCAGTCTACTTACCCATGTATGTGCAAATGATTGGGCTGCATTCTGTGAAGATGGACTTTCCAGTGGTCTTGCTTGCCAGCACACGATTGCCATCGCCCCAACGCTTGGCGTCGACTTCGCCAAATTGTTCGCTTGCAAAATGAGCTCCATGGAAACCTAATTGTTAGAAAATATGGCCCTTGGATGTCAAATTAAAAAAAAAAGCATTTCGGGCACCCATTTGGCTCAAAACCACATCAAGAAATGAAGTGGCCACTTCTCACCTGACATTTTTTCGCAGTGACGCCCAGGGTTTAGACACACTTCCGTGTAAACGTGTAAATGCTTCATCTGTCACACAGTGTGCGGCTTCACGGCCCTCTTAAACAATCTCTTAATTTGTTCCGTGGCTTTTGGTACTGCCTGAATATTTGCTGTCTTGTGCAACAAATCGTTCTTGCTTGTCACCATCGCTGCTGTAGCGTCACGCCGGGATCAAACTATGCAAATAGGCATCCTGCATAACCAAAGACTTTCAGCAGGCATTAGAGTGGTGTCCACTCGGCAACTCGAAACAGCGCCTGCTCCCTCTTGCTTAGATATGTGATGCTGGGGACTTCATGCTTCGCACAATGCTTTAAAGTTGGCAAGAGTGCACTTTTCTGTGATTGTTCATTTTTTGTTTCTTCTCATTTGCATTTTCGTTCTTACTCTGATAAATTGGTTAATGGTTTCGTGTTGGCAGGACCAGCCTGCCTGCAGAGATGCAACATTTAGAACTCGGGGGCAGTGGAGTGAACAGAAATACCCCTGGGGAGATGTTTTCCTTGGCAATAACCAAAAGCACAGGCATCCACTCGCACGACAGAGATTTAGTACAGATGCACAATCTCTACGGAGCCAGCTCATGCAACGAGGCTGGGTCAAGTTATTCCAGGGAGATGGGCAGGTCATTGCATGGCGCACTATGCAAGGCGTGTTTGTTTGGTGCATCAGCTTGCCTGCTTCCATTGTGTGGCAAGCGAGGCCCGCTGTTTGTTATTTAAGCTATCAGCCCAGGGTCCTCTCGCGGTGGCCCGTATTTACTTCGTAAGCATTCCTAAGGGCCCTGTCGCAGAAGCTCCTCCCCCGGGTAAGCATGCAAGTGAACCATCGCCGCCTCTTTGGGTCGGAGAGGGCTGAACTTATTTTGAGCTCATCAAGGCAGGCAGCAGGGCTGGCCCCTCAATCTCGCTCACACCCTCGTCTTTTGAACGCGGTGTTTGGCACCGGTTTTCGAAAGCCCCGTGGGTGTCAACAGGGTTGAATGTCCCCGTCCATGATGCTACTCACCACAAGGGAAATTCAAGTTGAAGGGCTTTTCATTGTTCCAAATGCATCTATGGCTCGTAGTCAGGCTATGTGTGTACTTTGTATCACCGTGAGGAGAATCTGCAGTAGCTTGTTAATATGCGTACGTGAATCTTAAGGTGAGTTCAAAACTGAGAAACAGCGTGGAGTGCAGCAAGAACTGTTGCCGCTGAACTATAAAATGCCATGAGGTGTGTAGGTGCCAAACGTAATCTCCTTCGCTTGCCTTCGAGATTCTCAACTCCTGCATTGAGACCACCACCGCACACATGTTCTGGTTATTCGTTACTCAGTTACGCTAGTTGTGGTGTAAGTATGCTCCATCTTAGAAATGAATGCCTCTTCACACAAACTGAGGCTATTAACTGTAACCTCAGTGCTAAGTCTTTACCGTTAAGACTGCACAGTAATTAGAGTTGGGTGGTGTGTTATTGAGCCAACATTTTTTGCTTTGTAGTCACTATATTGTGGTTAAATAGAGCGAATGTTAGTGTTGTTACAATGTGCTGACCACGCTACTGCAGGAAGCAGGACCAACTCTGTCTGGTCTTGTGCCCATGACCTGCACCTTCCCAAGGCTGTCATTTGCGTGCGCTGCATCTGCGAGGAAAAAAATGGTTGGTTACAGAGTTGGTCAGGGCTACATTTTCCGGGTTGGTTACGCAACAGGAGGGGATCCGGCGGCGGGCCAGCTATCATTGCATAAATGCACTTCGGAGTCTGATTGCATGCAGTCACGGTTATGGAGAGAGGGAGGAAGCAAATAGTGGGAAAGGGAAATGCCATATGACGACCAGGAGTTACTACCTGTTCATCCTGGAGGTGCGTTGTGTTGCAGCGTCGGAAAGGGTGGAGAGCAAATGACCCTGCTACAGGAGAGGAAGGCTTGCTGCTGTTTGCATATGTAGCCTAGCCAGGAGCGTTCGGTGGGCCATGGGCAGGTGGAACTGGTTTAGAGAGGAGGGTGTCATCATCAACGGAGGGCAGGGTGAGACGTGGAGAGCGGGGATGGGGCGTTTCTCCTTGGATTCGCAAGGCCACGGCCTTCCCCTTGGCAGGGCCCGGAGGGTGACGTTCGGGCGCGCGAAAGATGTCTCGGCTCTCTCTCTGCATTCCCTGCCATGTGGTTCACCCCCTGCTAGAGCAAATTGGCAGGTCCTGTTAGTCGACCTTGGCTTCGATGGAGTGCGGGCCACATGTGTTGGTGGATGTGTTGGGCACTGTACTCTCTTGGCAGCTGTTGTTTGTAAACAGGAAGCCACGGACTACACTTTTAAATTTTGGTCTAATTACTAACTATTCCGAAATTGGTAAGTGTGAGTGTCTTATTTCCTGGACCTTTTTTTTTTCAATGCCGCACAATGGTTATGGGCTTTCTTTCTTGGAAGGTAACATTAGAACCACAGACTGATATTGAAAATACCTTTCACTTAGCTATTTGTTTTGGAATTCTGATTTGTATAGGTGACTTCTTGGCATGCGCCTTTTCCTTTTCTAAAGATTTTCTGTAACAACTTTTGTCAGCACTTGGTGCTTTATACACGGCAAAGTGTGAAATATTCTTTGAAATCTGGAATTATAGGCCTGGTTTAGCATTGCGTGTTAGTTTCATTTAGTCATAATTTTGCAGTGCTTTTAATAGGTTTTGGTTGTGACCACTACACATGCAGACCTGGGATACCAAAAACAACAGAAATCAATACAAATTCTCTTTTTCTTGCAAAGCACTGAATGTGGGTTGCTGTTGTTAACTCCTGGCTCTTTGAATCTTCTCGCAGAGCCCTGCGGAACAACCAAGTCTGCTGACTGAAAAGGGTAGTGCACAAGTTATTACGCCGGGTGCATGATTCGGCGGACTCCTCGATAGCACCACTTGTAACCAACGAAGGGGCAGCGTGTGCACCGCTTCTGTCATGGACGGGAGGCACTGGCGGCACCTGGCAAGTGGCGTCGGGCTTCTGCTCCTGCTGTACGTGTTTCCAGGCGCCCAGGCATCCCTCTGCAAGTCTGTGTTCTCGCCCATTTCCGGAGGTAGGTTCTGCCCACGTTTTCTCGCATTGTGCGTGTGGAGCCCGTTGCACGCTCGGACTACTGTGGGACGGCAAAGCTGTTAAGTGCATGCGTGTACGTAGTTGAATATCATTTTTTTTTTATTAGCATACACAGATACTGCGACCACGCTGTGTCGCAAATCCGCTATTAGATTCGAAATATGCACGCTTACACATTTCAAGCATTATTATGAAACATGCTTATTTATTTTTCTGTGCAATCTCCCTTTTTGTCATATGACATGTGTGACTACCACCATCACTACTACTACTACTACTACTACTACTACTACTACTACTACTACTACTACTACTACTACTACTACTACTAATATTGTTAATATGGCAGTGGCACTCAGTAGACCAAGACAGCTCTGCTATAAAAGCTTCTTGACATGACTGCCCACGTGTGTGTCAAGTGGCAAAGTAAAGCTTTCATTGGCAAGAATCCTCAATGGCTGTCCTCCTTTGGCTGCTTATTAAACAGCTTTGGCTAAATCAATAACAAAACTGCGGAAGTTTTAGTGAACAAGGGCCATATGCTCAAAGATGGCATCTTCATCACCTGTGTTGATTTTGCACATGAAAGCTTTCTCTCCAGCTCCTAGTACTGTTGTAAACTTCAATAATCTCTTCTCAGGCATCCTGTAAACAGAGATGGGCAATGTAGAATCCTAAAGGAAAAAGCCCATTGCTGAACTTGACAGTCTGCTGCTCAAAGAGGCACACTAGTCCAAGTGAGAAAAGTATAAAACTGTTGTGTCGCACTGACCTACCAGTGTTATGTTCTTGGTATGAATTTCAGAAAAGCAGAATTCTCCCCCCAATTTTCTCCTATGATAACTTACTAACATAAAATCTACAAACCCAGAGCTTTGTGATGGTACTAATCAGCTTAAGTGAGTGCAGTGAAGAATACATAACTAAAATCAGGGTGGCAGCAAAATATATTCAAAATAAAGGTTCTCATTGCTGTAGTTTTAATGCATATTTCTATTTTTCAGCGAAAATGGAACTTAAAAGTAAGTATAGGCACCACTATAAGGCTTGGATAAGTACTGGCTGTTAGCCAGTATTCTCGAGGACGAGTACCCAAAGTATGTCAATCAGCACTCAGGAGCAAGCCTAGATAATATTACAGATTGTAAAAGTGCAGATGTCCGCCCTGCAGCAAAAGTAATGGTGAACATAATTTTGAAAAGCATTGCATATTGCTCTGTCTGGGAACGTCATCCAGTCAAACATTCTTGCAGGCTATACAGTACCTCACTAAATTAGAAGCAACGAACAGAGCAGAAATTTCTTTACCGTGCAGCTCGCGACTGGTAAAGCTTTTCCGATGGCTGTCAGTGATAGTGGGCGTCTCAGTGTTAAACCTGACACACACCTTGTGTGCCAGTGTTAAACCTGACACACACACACACACATCTGTGTGTGTGTATTTAGAGATGTACTAATTGGGCACAAAAAAGTGGTTTCTCCTTGTAATGCGATGTTCATCAGGCTCCCAGCCTGTTGTCATGATGTAGTGATATGACAGACACATTCGCTATGCAATCGTTACTTGCAATCAAACGTACTACCTTCTGAGCTGCGCCCGCATTCCGATGTGGCAATAGTCAAGAACGTACACGGGCACACCTATCCATTTAGATTTGCATGCAGGTCCAAGATACCTCGGCGGTTTAAATTCATTAGGTGTCCGCCAGTACGGTGTCTGTCATAATCACACCTTGGTAGCTTTGTTAATCCTCTTATCAACAAAACGTCATTCAACTGTCTAAAGACTCTTAAACTGTTTTCTCTTTTGCATGCAGACATGCCCAAGGACTTCAGCTTGAAGGTGGGCGACCCGCTGGTGCTCAACTGCACGCTTGAGACTCCCGAGTTTACGATCTCGAGCAAGCGGTACTCGGTCAACGCCAGCCACCTGGAGATTAAGTTCAACGACACCAAGGTTCCCAGTGAGCTGCTGACAGCGGGCGACCTGTGGGTGGCGTTCCGCAAGGAGCGCTCGGAATATTCGGACACGGGCAACTACAACTGCAACATTCGCGCCCCCAGGGTGTTCCACGTCTGCGCCACGCAGGTCACCGTCGGAGGTGGGTGCTTCGTCCCCCCAGTGCATTTTTGTCTCTGTACTTTTGCTACAAGCAGACAATATCTCGACTTGGCAGCTCAGAACACCTAGAAGTCTTAATTTGAGCTACTCTTTTTTTTCAGTCTATAGGATGGGCACAGGCAGGATTTTGCCCACTTGCCTCTTTTGTGAGCCCCCACCCCTCCCGCTGATACCCATGGTCACTGGGTTATGGTGCCTAATCCGCTGTCATGAGAAGGATATGTAGACGAGTTGATAGCTTTGGTTTTGGCAGTGGTGGCTGCATTTCAATGGGTGAGATGTGCAAAGGCTGTTCTTGTGCCTAAATTTTGGGTGAACATTGTGAAGAAGATTTGGTGATATTGAGGAGTCCCCTAATGCAGTGCGCTTTGCGATCACATCTCCATTTTACAAGGTAAACGAGTGCGACTTGATTGATTCATTTAAGCACTATAGACATTAGCTGCATCTATATGGAATGGAGCCTTAGGATTTTGTTTTATTAGCGGACTATGAGAAAAAAAAAAAAAAAAAACAAGGTTTGGGAAAATCTAGTGTTCACTAAATGTTGCTACAAATTAGTGTTATAACTGCCTTTTCAAATCGTAAATGTTGGGAAAACGCGAGGAACAGGAGGAGTACTAAGTCTACGAGATTTCACAGTGTGTTTCATGTGTTGGATAAGTGCGTTTCATGCTTTAAGTACTGGAAAAGCACCCGAAGCGTGTTGCTTACAGGGAATGAGAGGTTCGAGTTGTTACCCTATGCAGGTCGACACATGTTCAGTGCTTCATCAACGTTTTTATAGTTCATGGCTGTGGTTGCCTTGTGGTTATGGTGCCACACACAGGTCTTTGAATTGAATCCCACTGCATGTGATTAGGGCTCATAGTTTTGAAATATGATTCAGGTTGAAGCTGACTTTTTCTTCTTTTTGTTTGCAGATCCACCTCTTCCCGTTAAAAACTTCCAGTGCATCAGTTACTACTACAAGAACCTGACCTGCTATTGGGAACCACCGCCAAATAGTGTCAAGACCGAATACGCGCTCGGAGAGTGGTTTGCGATTTTACCGTGAGTATTGGCCATTACACGCATTTTCTTTTTTTTTTTTTCTGTGCAGATACTAGGGAGTAGAGCACACGCAACGCTAACCGCGGTGTTTCGTTCCGCCCACGAAAAATCCAAAATAGCATGCAGCCCAAAAAGCTCCTTTGCGTCGCATTAGCATCTCAGGAGGACAAAAGCTGTTCTAAAACTCTCGGTGTCAGCTCTGCCAACTCCGCATGCATGCCAGACCTAGGCACCAAGTCGGCAATTGTCCTGGTAGTGAGATTCTTAGAAGCCTTTGTCCTGTTAATATCTGCATGCTTCTGAAGCTTTAACTTTAACTGTTCATTGAAGCTTTAGCTTTAACTGTTGTTGGCATGAAATTCCCTGCTCGTCACAAAAAGAAACCTGCATCATATTCGTATTTGAGCCCAGAGGTTAGCATGCACACAGCACCATTCTTCAATGTGGTTGAACAGTGTTGCAGTCGCTTCCTCTAAAGATCCCTAAGCCACCCTATGTTCAAAGAAGACAGACGTTTCTTTCTCTGCTTCGCTAACCTTATTGCTAGCGCCATCTCCTCCTTGCCACTTATTTCTTCATAAAACGCATGGATTGTCGTCGCTAAGGGTTGAGCTAGTAATGGTTCTGTGCTTTTCGACTACGTGCTGCTATGTCATCTTGCGCAGGCACGAATACGGAAAACAAGATAGAATAAGTTTATCATGCACAATATTATTGCGAGGCAAGGCCGAATGGGCATACGACTTCATGGTAAAGCAGTGTATGGGACAATTCACAAGAGAAATCTCTTCCACACCAACCAGTCGACGGCTTATTTCATCCCGTTGCCACTTGAACATACTACTCGCGTCCTTAACTGTGTCGCAGAGATGGGAAACCCAGACAGAATAATGCGCGTGTACTTCGTATTTGCAGAGGTTGTTCAAGGGCCCTTTAAGTGTTAAACTTAGTTTGTTGAGTCAGGCAGCTGCACTGCGGCAGAGGGATCATATGCCTGTCTACTTTTGACGCGGCATTCACCTGTGGGCATTTACGGTGGTATTTCTCTAAACTCCGCGATATTTGCTGGCCGGCACTCTCGTCATGAGAGCGGAAAAGTGAGAGATCGCTGTTCGGCTATTGTGGCTAAATCGGGCCAGTGTGAATGCCAAGATGAGTGACGTGCTTTCAAATTCCCCAAACAGGGCACACAAAGGCTGGTATCGGAGGTGCCCCATCGCAACCCACACAGGAAGTGAGTCGTCTTGTTCGTGGACTGTGGCATCCAAGCCGGCGCTTCGCAAGGAAACAAAGAAATTTCACCTAGTCATGAATGCAACGAATGCCCTGGGCTTCAAGAACTTTTCTTACTTTATAGAGCACATTAAAATAGGTGAGAATTGCCGAGAGCATTTCTGACTGTTTTACTATAGTTGACACAAATCTTAGTGTAAATCTTTGTATGCTATGCTTATCACTTGATGTGGTACTTTCTGGAACTCTTATAGGATTACTCACGTACGTTAAATGTATAATTTGTTGTTTTGCATAATCGTGCTGTAAATGTCATATGTGGCCAACGTAAGGGTCTATGGGGACCCAGTCAAGCTGCCTAGAGCAGCTTTTAGTCCTACAGTCCACCCAGATCTTGCTGAATAAATAAATATTTGTTTGTTTGATTGATTAATTGATCTAACTAGTAAAGTATTGTGGTGAAAGCTCGGTATAATGAATGTAGGGGCATAACAAGTTACTGCACGTAGTTATATGCACTCAAAGCTTACTATAACAGTTGGTTGTTATGCAAAAGTGACTTCGTTATATCCGAAAATTTATTTTAAATGTTTATTCCTAGTATTATCTCTACTACAAGGCTATTCTTCATTCACTGTCTTCTAACCTATAGTTCGTTATTACCATGCTCGTTATATCGAGGTGTGATTGTATTCTATTTGCTCATTATGATTTTGCTGATGTGACTATGTATATATTTAAGGACCACCAAATATCACATAAACATTTTATTTGCTGGGTGACTTCACGAGAATATTTTAGTTTTAGAAATCTGGTGCTTGCAGCACTAATGCTATGGTTTGATTTTTCTTCTAGACAACAAGTAAGATGTGCTTTACATGAGCACCTTGTAAGCCTCAATCAGTCTAATGGGCATACATGTAATCATGTTCATCTGAAATACGTTGTCGATTTCAGTTGGCAATAAATGCATGAATATCGAAAAAATGTCTTTTTTGTTGAACCTGACATATAATCTCTTATAATCCTAATCTCATCTCAGTTTTCTATAAAAGTCACTACCACATGTATCAAGGAGGGAACCTGCTGGAATATTTTTGAAGTGAGATTCTTGTAAGACATACTGTATTAGAGAATAATATTTGGAACATTCTGTCTTGAGCATTATTTCCTGATTCTGCCTTGTATTGCTTGCAGTGAAAATTTCCGAGCCAACAGAGTTCAAGTGCAGTGCGGTATCGAAGAGGAGCATCACGCTTAGCTGGAACGCTAGCGTTGAGCAGACCGAGAACCCAAAACTGCTTATCGTCTATCAGATCCACTACCAGTCTCAGTATGAGGCCTCCTGGAAGGTACGTAAACTTTTTTTTTTCTCGTTATGCCGGGGTGCTACCATTGTGTCTGGATGCACTCGCCATAATTCATTGTTAATTCGAGCATTATTTTTTTTCGGTAAACTATCTTTAGCTTGCTACTTAAGACTCGACGAAAAGAGAAGTATTGAGGAGTCTGCCAGAGGACTTGCGTAGTAGAGGCTCCGTACCGCAAGTGTAGTAGCTTCCCTCGGCTTCCTCTCTTTTGACACTACTTATGAGCGTATCAACTGAAATCTTTTGAGAAGGTAGCAGCAAAAAAGAATTTTCCCAGTGTGAGACAAAAAACTCGCACGTATCGAAAAACAGCCGACTAGCAGAAAGTTCCTGAGACATGTATTTCTCGCAAACTAAAAATCGTTGCCGAACCAAACGAGCCAGCTGTAATGAAAAGTTGTTTTATGCGCCCACACCCTATGAATTATTGTTTCCAACCCTAAGTCCTAACCCTAAGTGGAACCACATTGAAATGTCCCTGCACGTGTTGGAATTTCCGTTCGCAATACGGAGTTATGAATCGGAAATGATCATTTTCCAACAAAATGGTTGAGTGGTCTCTCAGGCCAAAAGGTGCACAATGCAACTTGACTCTGCCTGAAGACCCTCACATAGCAGCAGTAACGCTAAAACCATCATGCATACACATGCTCAACATGTATCCAAATATAATAGTACACAATTTCAGTGCAACTGAAAAAAAAATGAAACATGTTGAATAACACCTGCAAACACGTGGTATTTATAAAAAAAATTGTAATCTAACCTAAACCACGACAGATTGTCGTCCGATTCAGCACAGAGCAGTCTCTGGCGTGGTACAGGTGAATTCCTCCAGCACATCTCTCTATGCTGCGCTTAAGCGATGCAACACTGCCCCCTATGTTTCCCTCTGCAATTAACAAAAAAGTGCCTCTACCCATCTATGATATGCACTTCACTGTGTTTTGGGTCCCATGTTGCAGAGAACACAATTACAGTAAAACCTCGTTAATTCGAAGTCACTGGAGCCATGAGAGATCTTCGAAATTACGCGGGTTATCGAATTAACAGAACATATAAAAAAGTGGGATGCAAGGAGCTTGTAATTATTGGAAGTAACCAGGTCTGGTCATTTGTTGTGCCGGCGAGCTTGCAGCTCTAAGAGTTATGTTTGTCAACAATACATGGTTTGCCGCAAAGACTCGGGAACAGCAGACCTCACTGCTAGGGGGGAGGGGGGGGGTGGCACTAGTGATCAGCTGAAATGTGCAGCTGTTTCACTGCAACACAGCAGTATCACGCGGGCTGCACATGACCTGCTCCTGGCTGCGACAGCACGTTATGACAAGACCATTCGCCCCTTCTTGCTGGTAAAATAAAGAATTTTATAATGGCCAGTGAGACCAGATTCGCAATGTGTTATGGCTGGGAAACAGCATCATAGAAGCTTTCGAACTTAGTTTTCGAAGTAGGCGTTTCTGGCAAGGACCCGCCAATAGTACAAGTCCGCAAATTGCTAGGGGAACCGGCAATCGTAGGTTTGCATACATCGCGAATTCCACCAAACTGGTCTTTATTAATTTCTTCATAATGCCAGAAAGAAAGGGTAAATCATGACGCGCTGACATAGCGAGAAGCATGCATCATGTTGCCCCTCACATCAGTGCTGTGTTGCAGTGAAGCATATCTTTTGTGGGATCAAATTTCAGTTGACCACAAGACTGTTTCTTTTTTTTTCTTCACTTTAAATTGCGAGGCTGGGATGCTTCAGCTGCCATTTATAAGCACTGTTACAGCACATTGCCCAGTGGCTCTTAAGGGTCGTCGTTTCCGCGGATTTGTGGCGAAATTGGGATTGGGAATTGCAGGCACATGGCACCCAATGTTTTCGAATTGACCAGACTGGTGCTGACCGCTGCGTGAACTTATCCGCTCAGACTTGCACTGCGAAATACGGGACTGCAGAAATATTTCGAATCAAGTGGGATTTCGAGATAAGAGTTCAAATGAATGATGTTCTACTGTATGTAAAATACATAAAGTAAACTCTGTAAAGAAACACAGCTGGAATATCTCGCTTACAAGAAGGTAAGCTAAATGGTAAGCTAAATGCTCGATACATTGTGCACTCAAAAGGCAGATAAAAACCTGGAAGTTCTCTTTCGCCGTACTCGACGCTATCTTTCAAAGGTCAGCCTCCAAAGCAATACAGATTGCACTGCTAGCCTCACTTTTGCGCACAAGTACTACCTACCTTTCTATTCTCCGTCTAGAAAAAGCGCCAGAGATGCTCATGCCTTCTTGCGAGCCCATGCTGTGTAATTCAGCATATCATCGAATAGGAGTTAAACCTGGCCTTCCCAGTACTGCGTGTAATTAGTGGGAGAAAGCTCGCACCTTCTGCCTTGGAAGAGGCACATGGTGTTTTTCTTGTTTTCTACCGTTGCGGCTTTTTTTTTTTCCTTTTCAGCTACCTAGTCTTTATTGCCCTTTGTCCAGGCGCCCAGGGCAGAACAATGGTTGTTTGTCTCCATCAAAGTGGCGTCGGGAAGAGCTGTTTGAAGCAGCTAAATGTTTATCATTCTCAAACAGCCCTTGCTAACCTCCATACTTCCACAGCAGCTGGAAATGGTCTGGCTACGTCGAAGACTAGCCCGGTCCTCGAAGAAATGCAGCCTTCCTCACAGTGCCAATTTATTTGTTTAATGCACCATTTACGTATTAAGTGACCTCGACCTTTTCCTTCTTCGCTAGTCGGCAAGATACTCTCATTCATAAGTGCATCTTAGGAATATAGAGTTATATGTTTATGTAGGCTTGCGTAAGTACTGGCATTGAAACTTGATGTCGGAAAAAGTTTGTCCATGGTTTTTTATTCTAGTGTGCAGTTCTGATTTCTCGGACCCTCAAGGGGCTACGAAAATGTCCGGAAAACCTAATGCATGGGAAAATGTACCCTTTTTACAGGTATTTTTCGCGTAGGAAGAAGGTCGAGGCAGGAGTACAAGAGCCTTGTTGCAATCCTGCATTGTTTAGAAGGCTCAAAAAGAGCCGTTGATGTAAAAAAAATAAGACTAAAGAAAAAAAACTCTGTGGCCGGTGCTACCTAATTGGTCATCAACTTGGCCCAAAAGTCCCTTATTTTCTTTTGCACGGCGTACCACTTGCCTGCGGTGATCTCTGCCTCAATTTCAGCTGAGGTCATGCTGCCGCTGTACAATGTTATCAGTGCTCGCGTCCACTCTGAGCTTGTTGGCGGTGCCAGCTCCACTTCTTCGATCCCGGTGTCAGAGTTGTCGGAATCTCCTGTAACTTAAATGATTTTGTCATCAGTCCATTCCCCACACAGCTTGAGGTCTTAGCCAGCATCGGCGAAGCCCTGAAAGGTTATTCTGGCTGGAATCAAAAGGCCGGCAGCTTGCAGATCGTTGAAGGCAACGTCCGCAGACAACTTTGTCACGCACTCGGTTCACTCCGGCTGAAACGACTGTCTCGAGGTGCATGCAGTGCCAAACAGCTAGAAACCCAGTGGTGTCTGATCGGGATAGGCCAACGCTGAAGATAGCACGCAGCAGCACACCATTTACCGCAGTGCTGACAGAACGACACGTGAACGAACAAAGTGAGGATTGACCACAGTTTTGACTAAGCTACAGCTGGCAGTGAATAGTGTGCGCTAGATTGTGTCAATTGCAGTTTCCAGGGCATGGCAGCCGCGATGCACGCGTGGATGCAAGTATGGTAGGTTGCAGCAAACCAAAATAACGAAATGGCGTTGTTGATGGCGACTTAATCTGCAGTAAGCGGTAAAAGAATCCGGGAAATTGGGTGTCGAAGGCTATAAGTGTCTCGAATTTCGGATTTTTTAATACACTGACTGTTTGGGGAACTTGACGGTGCCGGAGATACCGTATTTACACGATTGTAAGACGACCCTTTTTTTCAAATTTGACAATCCAATGTTGGGGGGTCGTCTTAGAATCGAAATCGAACCATATGTATTGTCATCTCGAATAGTTTCCTGCTCAACCCAAAGCGCATAGTTTTCCACGTGCTTATACAAAAGCTTTTCTTTTTTTAGCATCTACTGCGCGCATTACGAGTGCCTTTATGACGAGCGCACGGCTCTTGAGGGAGCACCAGTAATCGATGGAAGAGCCGCCGTAGGGGGGGTATTGGTAGTTGACGGAAGAGCTCCTCTTTGTGATACAATTTTCTAAGCGGGCGCGTCGCTGCGTGCTCCTGTCGCTTGTGTCCACGACCGGCTCTCTCGAGTCACTTCTGTCTGACATGAGTGCCATGACATGAGGACGAAAGTTCGGAATCTGTGAATGTGTGGTGCGGAAGTGGCGGCTTCAGCGCGAGGAAATTTTCTCGTGCGACTCCAAGCGCCGTGGCTTTCGCGGGCCGAAGTCTGGCCGCTTTCCGGAACTAGAGGCGAAGCTTGCGGCCTACGTGAGTTTTTTTTTTTTTTTTTTTTTTTTTTTTTTTTTTTTTTTTTTTTTTGAGATGCGATTTTGGGGGGGTCGTCTTACATTCGAGTCGTCTTACAATCGTGTAAATACGGTATGTCCAGAAAATTGGCATAACCAGAATTTCGGGCATCCTGGAAATTGGGTGTTGACTGTATGTATAAGCCTTTTAGAGACCAGCGGAATGCAGTTTTCTTTAACACTATGTACCTCATGTTGTTAATCTAATTTAATATAACCTTTTTTGTGTCCTGTTGAAAAAAAATTCGCCTTTGGAAACACACTTTTCTTGGTGATCATCCATGAATCGGAAATGATATTCTACGTTACTTACATGCTGTACCAGTTATGCTTGCGTTACATTTTTTCAGTTAACCTCCACAGCAATCAAGAGAAGAAAGAAATATCAGGATGTTTCAGTTTTTTGCATCTCTAGCTAATGAGGACCTTTTTATGCGCAGCTCTAAATAGGCGGCAGTCTTCTGTAAATTGGTCGCAAAATCTAAAGCGTCTAATTTTAAAATCTAGAACAAGGACGCAAAATCTAAAGCGTAAAACTACCTTGTGGGTTACTAGCCAGCCCGAGTTGATGCATTGTTCAGTGTTCTGTGTTTTGTTCTGCTAAGTGTTAGCAATGCTGTGCACTATCTTAGTTATACCCTGTAAACTGTATTTTTCCCCTTGGTCAGTCATGAAAAATGTCAGCGAATTAACGCCCCGCCGCAGTGGTCTAGTGGCTAAGGTACTCGGCTGCTGACTCGAAGGTCGTGGGTTCAAATTCCGGCTGCGGCGGCTGCATTTCCGATGGAGGCGGAAATGTCGTAGGCCCGTGTGCTCAGATTTGCGTGCACGTTAAAGAACACCAGGTGGTCAAAATTTCCGGAGCCCTCCACTACGGCGTCTCTCATAATCATATGGTGGTTTTGGGACGTTAAACCCCACAAATCAAAATCAATCATCGTCAGTGAATTCACTACTCTGAAACGTCATTATAAAAAGTTGCTATTATTAATTTACTTCTTTGTAACAGATATTTCATTATTTCTGGTTTCGTTATGTTGAGGTCAGGGTGTGTTTTGTTGCACTTGCCTTGATTCTCAAATTGTCTTAGTTGTCTGACGGAGTGTCCTCTTGCCCTTTGGTTCCTTCTTTCGCCAGACTGTGGAGGTGTTCAACAAGACCTCGCACATGATACAGAACCTGAACCCGTACACTGCGTACACCTTTCGACTTCGTGGGAAGGCGTCCGAGGCGGTGCAGGAATACTTCTGGACCGACGACGTGGTGCTTTCACAGACAACACTGAAGGACGTGCCTGAAGGGCCGCCTCGAATATCGAGGAGCGGCTTCAAGGTGCAGAATTATCAGAGCCGGCGTACCGTCGTGCTCAACTTTGCGGTGAGTGCGACTCTCTTGTGCGTTGACACATTTGGCACTGGGTGCTTTCGTGTCACGTTCTCTCGAGTCTTGCGGTGATAGAAAATTGCGCAATGGTATTTGCGTGCGATACATGGTCTCCTTTACATGGAAACGTAATTCCAGCTGCAGCTGTTCCTATCAGGAGTTTTCATGTGACGTCACAGATGGCTTCTGTGCACCTCAAGATGGTGGCAGATCTGACCTCTCTCTCTTTTTGTCTCATTGGAGAGTGTCGGGCGGGGGAGTACGCAGTCCTTCGGCTGCCGCATTTTTTTGTGCTCTCCCCGGGTTCTTCTACTTGCCTGTGTCGCCAAGGGGGGAGCACAAAGAAACTTAAGGGGGCACTGGCACTAATCTGATGGCACATTCTCATTCTCCGCGCTGCGTTGTAGCTGGTACCCTAAGATGATGGCCACAATGACGCCAATGCAAACTATACCAATGCATCTTGGAATAGCTAAATTCAAATAACAACAAAGGACACCTTTTGAAAACAAGAAACCAATCAAATGGTGCTGTGCTCGGACCTGATAATATGGATAGTATTACATATTATCGTTCATGACAAAGTTAATTAACCATTGTGTTGTCATAGATCCGGTAATACAAATATAAGCTTATAACTCTCTTTGGGATATAAATAATGGGAAGTTATTTTCTTGTCATTCGCAACTTTGCTGGAATGGCACTTAAATCTATTCATTTTCTCTGCAAACGAGACATAACGGTCACACTAAGCATAAAAGCTTAAGTTTTGTTATTGAAAGCACCGGCCAAAGCTGACATTGGGAATGCATCGTAGCTTTATGGTTTCAAATGGATCCATTCGGGCCCGCATAACTCGGCCTTCAGTGGCACATTTCATTCGAAAGTATCGTGCGGATTAACGGCAAGCCGGAACCTGTGATGCTGTGTTCCGTTTGCCGGTTTTTATAAACCCTGTCTGCCAGCTCGCTTCTTGAGTGTGGATGAGTATTTCCTCATTACTGTATGGTTCACGATACGAACGCAGGCTCTCCCCGAAAAGAGGTGGGGCGGGGCCACGCTCCAGTACCTCATCACCTGCTGTGAGGAGGACGCACCCGAGGACAACTGTGAGAACAAGACTGTCGAGATGCCCACCGCCGCGTTTGAAGACCTGCACCGTAACTCGCGCTACAACTTCCAGCTGTGGTCGGTGAACGAGATAGGGCCCTCTCGCGTTCACTCCAGCCTTCAAGTGGACAAGTACGATGAAAGTAAGTATATCTTACTTGTACTTGTGTTATGCGTGATGCTTAACACCTGCCCAAGGATGTGGAGGAATACTAAAAAGGGGAATAGATTTTTTTTTTTTTTTTCACGCAGTCATTCCCTTGGTTGAGACACTGATGTAAGAGACAAATTGGCATAAGAGACACCGGTGTCCCTACATTAAAATACGGGTTAAGATGAGTGTGGTGCTCAGCTTATAAGAAACACCTCGTGTGAGAAACAAAAACTACTCCCATGTGCGTGTCTCTTATGAAGAGATTCAGCTGTATCAGCAACTTACTTTTTCATAATACCAAAAACACTTCGCTTACCAGAAAACACTTCGGGGCGGAAAAATTCGAATAAAAAAAAAATGCGGGTGGCAGTGCCACTTCGAAGTTTCCGCGCCAATTGCAATGTCATAGATTTCGACAGCACCTACGGAGGCCGACGTCGTTTCGTATCAGTACAAATTGTTCTTTGAGAGGGCCACGGAGAGAATACATCAAGTTTAAGAAAATATTTTGTTGGTCCAGTGTCGTCAAAATACGAAAAGTGCACTGTGAACTTCATTGCATTACGTGGGGAGATTTTGACGTGAAATCTGAAATTAACTTTGGCCTTGACTTTCGCTTCTATAATTTAACCCATTAATGTTAAAATAGTGCATTCAAGTTTTCAGGTTGAAATTTATCAATCTTAACCAATTCATTATTTTGCTTCACTGTCCCTTTAAAGGGGCCCCGAAACACTTTTTTAAGTAACCATGAAATGGATTCACTAAATGAGATATTGCCTCACAAATTCAATGCGGCAAAAGTTTCAAGAAACCGTCCAGTGCAAACGAACTTCTGAAGATTTGTCGCCCGCTGCAACTGCATTCTCTCTTCTCTCGTCCCAACAAAAGTGCTGGAAGCTAAGCAGGGAAGGATGGCATGGGCAAAGAAAATATGTCACGCGCGCCTCGTGACCTTGAGAACTTCCTTCGACTCCCCCCCCCCCCCCCCCCCTTTTTTTTTTCAAATGCTTTGCTCTCGCATGTCCTCAAGAACCCCGACTACATTTTGTAGTCAGGGAAGCATTTTATGCCCATGGTCAGTGTTGCAGGACCCCTTCACGGGCCTGATGTTTGAAAAGAAGCCAGACTGGATTACGGTTTCCATAACTTGTACGGTAGAATCTCCAGCATGCATTTCTTTCTTGATACAGAGTGAGGTATCATTCTTTGTGTTTATTTTGTTGTAACATTCTACCATCTGTCAGCAATAAGACGAGTTGAATGTTCATCTTTGAGAGTGGCAATCGCTGCTCGAGAATCGCTCGTTTGCTTGCCGCTTTTTTTATCCACTGTGCCTGCATAAGTCTACGTTGATGTTGCATCCTCTTGAGCCTTGAAAGTATCTTTCATCATTACGCATTGACCAACTGAAAAACTATAAACAAGCAGTGCATACTGTACATGATAGTGCAAGCATAGAATATCTGTTTGGTATGGAATACTGGCTTGCTCCAAGAAAAAAACACAAAGAAATGGATAAACATTTCTTGTTTTCTTGTGTCATTACCGTTCAATCACGCTGGTGCGCCCAGGCGCTGCGATGAATGGTCGAAACTACGCACCAGGGCACTCCGGTTCGATGTAGACGCCATTAGTTTTTTTATATGGAAAGGGACTGGCTTGCTTTCGTGTTATTGATAAGCAAGTGATGATTTCGGGCTGTGCCACCCTTGCATTGTTTCTACCGGTATTCGCCGGTGCTCAGCAGCACTATTACGTTTAGTGCACTAGTTTTTAACCCTGGCAGCGTAGCCTTCCAGTGATTCGGCAACTGCTAGGCTGTTCTCCTGGTGAAAACGGGTTGCACCGCATCTCGCAACATTACATTGCCTTGTCTTTTCCAGTGATAAACGCACCTCGGGACATAGAGGTCGTCGCCCACGGATCCGGTAGTTACGTGGTTTCGTGGCACGCACCGTCCGCCCGCGTGCCCTACCAGGCCTCCTCATCTTCAATGTCAACTGAAGAGCAGGCGGCCAGCTTGGAACCGCTGGGACCCATGAGCTACACAGTGTTCTGGTGCCCACGGATGCTGCCGCGCTCTTACAGTTGCAACGAATCCGTCGAGTGGCGCAAGACGGAGATCAATGCATCTTCCATAGTGCTGAGCCTCGACCCAGGCAACGTGTACCAGTTTGCAGTTGCGGCGCAGACTGTTGACAAGGCCTCGGAGAGTCACTGGACGACGTGCGTCCTTCCAGTGTCGAAAGGTGAGTGAAGCACCATAGATATTGTCGGTTGACATGAGTAAAGCACCAGCAAATTTTGTACTGGTTTTTTATTATCATTACTATTGTTATGACTGTTTTATGAGCTTGGTAAAACTTCCGGGCTTTTGTGTCAGGTTGTATTCATGTGGATGTATGATCGAAGTTGTTTGGTTGAGTTCAAACATATTGAAAGAGATGCGGGTGCCTACACAAATAATTTTAATGTCATTTTGGTCATTGTATGGATAGATATAGAATGGATAGATAAGGTTACATGTGGGTTACCTGTGGGTGGGTGATATCTGATTAGAGGTAAAGATGAAGATAGAATTTGGCCAGTCACATAATGCTTTGAAAGGTGTATAGATAGTATAACAGGCCAGTGGGATTATTTTGAAAATGAGAGTTGTGGGGTACCATTTAAAGCATAGAGTTGAAACAATAGGGAGAGTAAGAAACTTGCAATCAGAGGAAAGTTGAATAGAGCATTAGTAATTGACATTCCCGCTAATTGTGCGTCTCTGCGACTGTAATAGTCATCATCACCAGCTGATATGCTGCATCAGGAAAGACAAGATCTTACATACTTATTGATGTCGTAATGCTCTTTCACGCTGGCGTCTCTTATTCCCGACAAGGGCTTGACGTTTTCCACTCCACAATTTTGCTACAGAATTGGAGAAGATCACGCAAGTGACGCTGGAGAAGAACGGTGGCCATTCCCTATTGATGCACTGGCAACTTGAGTGCAGCTCGCTGAAGTCTTATGTGAGCGGCTACCAGATCGAAGTTTGTGAGGTGTTGCCAAAGTACCAAAAGATGGCACTACACGACGCGACAGGTGAGACCCCTTTTCAGGCACTTGCCAGCACGAGCCGAAGGCAAGAAAGCTCGATATTTTCATAGTATTCTCAGGTAACATAGAAATGTGTTAAAATAGCTGCTCAAATTGAACAACTGTCTACAGTGCAGTCCACTTATAACGATATCGAGAAAACCTAAAAATATGATCGTTATAACCGGTGATCGTTATATCTGGACTGCCGCCAAAAAATCGTCGCCGGACGTACCTTTTGTAGCTCCAGGCTTCATTTTGCTATTTTCACCAATTAATAAATATTGTAGATAGTAGGATGTCAAAAACAAGACTTTATTTCTTACTCCGAAGAACGCATCACGGGTTCGCTGAGGAAGAGAGACTGACCGACGGCGGGGTGGGAGCAGTGGGAGGAAGAAAGCACAGCCAGAGGTACACAGCCGGAATGCCAACGAGGCCCCGCCCCCATGCCGCCGCGCCGCTTTGCTTTTCGCTTTTTTTTATTTTCTCTCTCTTTCCTGCCTTCGTTCGGCAAGCTACGAGTAGCTTGCCGGCTTGCCGTTGTAGAAGGCGGGGAGCCGCGGAGCGCGGCGCTTTGCTTTTCGCATTTTTTTTTTTTAAATTCTCTCAGCCTCTCCGCGGTCGACGCGCGGCGAGGCGCAAAACGTGACACAGCTGGCGCCATCTGTAGCGCGTCGCGCCAACTCGCGATGCTCTCCTCGGCTTTTTGAACGGCCGGGACGCGCTGCCGGCGCTGTCCTGCAGTGGCGGCAGATACGTACTCGCCTACGCTAACTTTTCGTCTTGTCTCGGCATAGTTCGTTTCAGAAGAACTTATCAATCTAAATGTTACGATTATTCTGAATGAAACATGCCGTCCACGGCAAACTTTTCATCGTTGTATCCGATATGCGGTGGATAACATATCGTTATATATGGTTTTTTTCCCCATAGCCCCAATGCATAAAATGAGACTGTTAAGTCGACCCATCGTTATAACCGATATATCGTTATATGTGGTATCGTTATAAGTGGACTGCACTGTATTATGTGATTGGCTTGCTCCTGAAATTCGGCGCCCTTGTTCATCTCTTGATAAATGGAACTTTTGTTAATGGATAGTGCTTAAAGCTTTCATGCACTGTACTTTTCTTTTTTTAATGACGATTGTGTTTCTTGGGGTACCTAGCATGGAAATTTTGGTCCGTCTTTGTGTCTGACACACGATTCAGCCACCTGGCCAAATTTTAAGCACTTGCTGAACGCCCAGCCATCTTGAAGTGGTGGCTGCATTTATACTTGCGAACATTGTCAATGAAAAAGCAAATGTTATGCATATATCGGACAAAATCAATACGTGAGTACCGTATTTACTCGTGTAATCCTCACACTCGCATAATTCTCGCGCCCCCTACACCGCCCAACAAAAATACGATTTTTCTTTTTCCTCGAGTAATTATCGCACCAATGAAAACTGCCGTAATAGTGTCGTCTGCTAGTTTCAGCCACTGATGATAGCGCACACTATCTGGCGCCATCTCTTAAGCATCAAGCGTACTATTATTTCACGGAGATTCAATCCAATCCAAGCCAAAGTGGCAAGTGCGCGTTGCGGGGTGTTTTGTATGTTGTGTCGGTAATCTTGTCACGATATGGGGCGATACTGAAGCTACACGGCTGCTTTAAAGTTGAAAGTGATAGATCATGCACTAAACAATAGGGCTGCCAGTAGGCCCTTCAGAGTCTATGAGTTTTG
Organism: Rhipicephalus microplus; assembly: GCF_013339725.1. Classification (NCBI taxonomy): domain Eukaryota; kingdom Metazoa; phylum Arthropoda; class Arachnida; order Ixodida; family Ixodidae; genus Rhipicephalus; species Rhipicephalus microplus. The sequence continues at coordinate 106,859,708 of NC_051175.1, read as the reverse complement.
CTTTGCTACTGGTGACAGCAGCTGAAAGCCACTGAGACGCGTTGCTCTGCCGTGGGCCTAAAACGGATTGATGGTAAAGTTTATTTGTTCAGAAGGAAACTGCAGACGATTCTGTTAAATAGCCATCAGCACAGTACTGACGTCCTAGGCTTACCTTATGAGGGCTCCTGTTGAGTGACGAACGCTACCACTAAGCCCGCAACGGCCACAAACTTTGCGTATGGTATTCAAATTCTCGACTATTTGCTTGCACTTTTTGTGTTTCAAATAAATTTTGCCTTGTGTTGAACCTGTGCTTTTATTGTTGAGGTATATTTTAAATAGTACTTCTCAAAGCTTGCTCGGCCACTTTCGTTTATTTTTCGCTTTTCGTGGAAAGTTTTCCCCGTGTGATTCTCGCACCCACCAACCTTGCATCGGTTTTCCGCCAAATGAAGTGCGAGGATTATGCGAGTAAATCGGCAGTACTCGTTTAGCACAGCCGACAGAAGATTGTGATCTTTCGACATTTGCAACGAAGCATGCAGATGTGTGGCCAGTTTGTTTTTTTTTTGCCTTTGTTTTAGACTGGCGTAGGTTTCAATAATTTGCATATTTTCTTTTCTTTCATTGTCTCAGCATGTATGTACAGCAAGTATGATCCGAAGACTTGCAAGGTGTACAACGTTTCGGACCGGGATGCTGAGGAGGCCGAACTGCGAGGGCTGTCAACCAAGGCAGTGTACCGGGCCGTAATAAGGGCCTCTTCCAATGGAAAGCTGACTGAAGACAGTCCGGCGCAGTGTGCCAGGACAGAACTGGGTACGTACGAGTCCTTCAAAAGTTTTTGAAATGGACGAAATATGTCTTCAATGCTCTTTGAAAGTCCTGGAACAGTTAGTTTGCCTTGAAATTTTCTTTAATATCTTGAACAACGCCTCATGAAAGCGGCGACAAGATTACGTAAAACCGCCTTCTGTAGTGAAACAGCGCGGGGCTCATCGGGCCGAAGTTGGGAAAGTTCGGGAACAATAACTCGATTGAGCCTGCACATGCATTCGCATGTGGGGATGATCACAATATAGTTTCATAGTCATTAGAGCTCTGCGAATATCAAAATTTTGGGTGTGAAACAAATTTGATTAATGAAGTTTGTGAATCGAGTAATCGTTGACAATTATTTGATTGGCAGACTGTAATTTTGAGAATGATTGCTGCTCAAGAGTTGCTTGTTTGCTTGCTTGCCACTTCCATTCCACTGTGCATATATCTCTCAAGATGTGTCGGGTACTTTAAAGCGAAATCACAGAAGAAAGGCTGGAGAGAATGGAAATTGGAAGTTCTGAAAATATCTGCCCTTGGGGAACGCATAGACTTTTCCAGACTGCTGTGGATGGAACCTGTAACTTTTTCTTGGAACACGAAAACGATCTAAAGTGTTTGTGTGAGAGAGAGGCATTACAACACGTCGCGCACACACACGCACGCACGCACACATATCTCCATTTTACACCTTCGCCACGTCTGACATCTTGGTTCAGACAAGGTTTATTAGACAGCAGGTCTCGGCAACGAACCGGTAGTCCAAAGCAGAGTGCGCGCACACCTAAATTTAGTGATGAGAACCAGTGACAATGAGGACAGTGACAAACTGATCATGATAATGTACAGATGAGGTGGAAAAGCATTACAAATGTCCACAGCACCAACTCTGCCCGCATTGGCCTGTTCTCTTTTCTTTAAGGTGGGGCATGGTACCTGGAGCTATCTTTAACAAAATGCAATATAAGTGTGCGGGTGTATGTATTATTCTGCCAATCTCAACAATATAATTGTTTTTCTGTTACACATTTGGTTATCATATTAATTAGATGTTCATTATTAATTGGTGTGACAATAGGTAAAAATAAATCCATACATTGCTCCAACAGCAAGGCAGCACGGAACACAAGGGCATATATAAAGACCATACATTTACTTATTTATCTCTCCAGCATTGAAAAGGGTACGAGCAAGAAAAAAAGAACTTACAAATATCATAAATAGCCCTTTGTAGAAAAGGGGTAAGTCACGAGAAAAAAAAAAAAGAATCATACAATAAATGAAGTACTTGGAGAAAGCTACACAGAATCTAAGGTGACACTGTGCGTTGAGATTTCAGCGATGAGTTCAAAAATGGAACCTTGAGTTTGGTTTTTTCCGCTGCTAGTAGACCTATGACTCTGAAGTCAACGACATCGCAGTGTGCAGGTTACAGTGTTCTTTAAAACGGTGCAACTTGCCTAAACAAGTCACCGCGGTATGCATATATACAGGCACAAAGAAGCTACAAAAGGACCTGACAAGTTTGTAATACTGCCTTGTAGAGATGTACAAGCACTTGAAGCCAAGGTAATTTAGTAGAAAGGAATGCTAAGATTTTGCAGTGTATCTTGCTCAAATCAGAACTTTTTAAATGTGATAAGGCTTTCATTATGTGAGAAATGCTGGTGGACTCTGGAGTGATATGAACGGTCAAGTAAGGGCAGGTCGAGGCTAGCTTTTGAGTTATGCACTGCGTGAAGCTTGGCAAGTGGTTCTGCACGGCTTCGGGCTTTTTGGTGGTACATTTTTGCACTCTATGTTCGTTCGTATTATTGTAGCAAGAATGCTTTTTTCTGTCGCATTCTGTCGCTCGTGGCCACATTTGACCGGTCTCATCCGTCACTGCAGGGGTGGACGTCGGTCTCATCGTCGGATGTGCCGTGGGTGGAACCATCGTCATGTGTATCGTCGTCTGCGGAATCTACATGTTGGCACGATGGTGAGATATGCAGCCTGGTTCACTTTATTGAGTTCAGTCAGTAGAAAATCGCACGGTTGAAAAGAGCAATGCGAATTTATAAAAATGGCATTCCTGGGTAGCTTTGCACACCCGCAGACTGTAATTTCTTGATACGTATTTCCCCCCCTTTTTTTTTTGTTTCCTGTACGCTTACTTTTATGGGCACTAGACTCCATTACTCAAGCTCGAGGGGACCTCAGGACTTAAAATTTTTATTCTCAGTAGTTCTCATAATGTGCTGTTTATCATTTCTCAGTTCAGCAGCAGCGTCATGGACAGTTCTGCATGATTGGCAGTAATGTTTGTCAGCGATCTTACTGGTGCTAGCCATTGTTCGGTACATGCGTGCTTGTGTAATAAATATACAAAATCTGTTGTCCCATGACAGCTCGTAGCCCCTTCCTATTCTCGGGATGATTTTCCACATGGCAGCAGTGCGCTGCGGCGAAAGTGACATTGAAAAGCCTCGGGAAGTGTCAACTACTTCCAGTCTTTACTTCGTGTAAATCCTTTGTCGCGTTTAGTTCAGTTGGCCCCTCGATGTTCATGAATTCAAAAGGGGTATTCAGCAATATGAGTCGCCAGAAGAGTCACTATGATCGAAAAGAAACCAATCCTGTATGTTTGCTGCATCCAAAAGTGTTACTAGAGGATGTATGAATAGTTTCACACGCTATAGTCATAATGTAAATTGATATATGTGCTTTAGTCTTGCAACACTCTTATATCGCTAATTATCTGTTGTTTAGTGCCTTGCTATCTTTTTGTTTCTATTATTGTTTTGATTATAAGGTTCCTGTTAAGTGAAAATTGTATATTATTGCCACCGTCTTATGGTTTTTTCAGTACCTTAATTGCTTTTTGCTTGTAAACCACTTTCCTCCATAAATCTACCGAGAGTGTTCAGAATAAAACAATAATTAGTTAAGTAAGTAAGTAAACAAGATCACCATGAAGTCACAGCTAGAGGTCACCGTTTTGATGAAGGCGACAAGAAGTAAAATTGCGGAAGAAATGTCATGTTATCGAATGCCAGCCTGTGCTCTCATGAGTGGTGCACACAGTTTTTGGTGAATGTGACGTAAAAAAGAAAAAACTAATAGGAGACTGAAAAAAAAAAGTTGCTTACAGAAAGATCGAAAAATGGTACTCTAGGTTCTGAAGTTCGGCCTTGCGTAGCTAAAGGCAGAGCGTTGGCACTAATTATCTTCCCTTATATCGTCTCTAGGGTCAAGAATAACGTGGACGACCTGAAAGAATTCAAGATTCAACTTCCCGATGGCTTGGATTCTTCAGATGCAGTGAGTTTGCACTATTTCCGTCTGCTGATGTGTTGGTCGCATGAATTTTTTTCACCGAGACTCTCACAAAACATTGTTGTCTAGGATTCCCGTGATGAATGCGGGTTGAAACTGTGCGATACCAACGTGAATTTGTCGGTGATCAACTTCCGCTAGTGAATGGCTCTGCAGCTGTTGACCAAGTTAGATGGACAACAAAAATGACTATCTTGGGAGTAAAATAAGCTTCATCCCTGGCATGACATTCATGTTACAGCACAGAATATACTCGTGCTTTAATTATTGCGTAAATCTATTTTGGAGTAGTCTTTTTCCACATCACTCCCAGGTCTTCATGACTACTTTGTGTGTAAAGTCATTTTGTTTTGATGAGGCCAGTTATTTAGAGGTACAGAATGCAAGGGGTACAGAGTGAAAGTAGAGAACCAGTCACATTAAGAGGCATTTGTCTCATTAAAGATGCAGTTTCGTTGATATTTTTGTTTACTGCGTGTTTTTTGGTGTGCATAGATTTGTTTACAATAAACCTATTCCTTCCTTCCATATTTTTACTTCGGAGATGAGAGTTCTAATCAAAGAACGCCTCGCGAAAGCACGCTTCTGTCTGTATATAGAAGCTTTGCGCTGCGTAACTACGCAATGTGTAGAGTGGCATCGATAGGTGCGAGACTATTCGTTGATTCAGAATTCAACCATACGTTCATTTTGCGTTTGCTTGCGTTGCAGAATCAGATGCACAGCTTCAAAAACGCCAAGAATGGTTCTGCTGGGAAGACGAGTGAAAGCAACCGGAGTCCGCACATCTCCTACGGCCGGATGGGCTGCTTCTCTGCCGCTGACAACGCTGGTCCTAAGAAACGCCACGACTCTGGGCGTTCTCAGGGCAGCAGCTCTTCGACAGAAGAGGTAAGCAATAGGTGTGCCTGAATAATGGAGTGCTTCAGATACTCACACGTTTTAATGCATTTTAATGCATTTCAATGCAAATAAATGAAATCAAAGGAGAATTTATTGTGCTAAAACAGAAAAAATGCGGAAACAAATATTTATTCCCATTGCCTAAGCAGCTAGTGATGGGTCCAATAAGAAAAAAAAATGAAAGTTCTAGTGAAAATATCATAATAAGTGACAAATATTTACTGAGAGAACTATACTGAAAAAAAAAAAAAAACCAACACACTAAATATGACAGAGTTTAAGCAAAAATACAATAGTGAAGATATTATACATAAACAAATATCACACAGAACTTTAATTTGTTTCAGTACAAATGTGATAATTTCCAAAAAAATTTTGAAGTATTTGAAACAACAAATTGATGGATGCATTTTTTGCATATAACTTGCCTGAAAACTCAATATAATATTGTGGTGTGGGGCCACTGTGTTGTGAAAATGTCTGTCAGGGAAATCTACTCTCCTGTCAAGCCACACTTCAAGGTTGAGTGTGCAAATTACCTGCACCCTGATTGATATTTGTTTAAAGTTTCAAAACATATTATAGAGTGTTATCGAGCCCTACATAATGTAGAGGGTTAAATGGGCCCTATATGGCAATTTCTAAATTTTGCTTATTTTATCACTGATAATTTTCAGCCTAGTTTGTCTTCCCTGCTTATAATGTGTCCCCATTTTTTTGCATTCCTAATTGTTATTTAACATTGAATTTTCCAGCTTAGTGGTTTGCAGTTGTCATGAAAAGACTATGGGTTTACTGTAACAAGTTTTTCTCAGATTCCGGCATGCCATGCTAAAATTTGCAAAAAATCAGAAAAACGATAGTTGGGGAAAATTTCATGGTTACTCAGTCAGTGAGAGCATTCCTTTTTTGACCATGCCTATTTGGAGCTACCAAGTTAAGGAGTTCGAGAAGCTCTGGAATTATTTCCGATATCTTTGTGCTAGGCATTGTGACAAATCACAGGGGGTTATGGCATCAGTTTATACCTGCGCTTTTTACGAGTTCCCTGCCAACCATTTCAGTTGCTGTACAAGAAGACACGGCGTGCAGACACCTTCGGCCGCAACCCCAGTGGTGACAGCAGCGGTGGCAGCACTAATGGCCAGGACAGTGTTGTGTCCACCAGCACGGCGCGCACGGGCGCCAATTCATCGTGCGACTCCGGCGCCGAGAGTGACCCCGCAGCACCCCCTTCCCCCGACTGTCTACTCCTCGCCGGAAACCACACCCCGCTCGCTCGTTGCCGGCCCAATCTTCCCAAGCTCGACGAAGACAGGGTCCGGGAGAGTCAAGACTCTGGGCTCGACACCGAAGTGACGCCCCCTATCGTGGTTCCCTCGTCAGACTCATCGCAACCGTCCTACAGCAAACTCGTGGTGACCCCAGACGTGCAGGCACCACTGCTTCACAGTCAGGCCCTGGCTACGAGCGAGCCATCGCTATTTGATGGAACAGAGAACGTTCCAGAACCCATCGAGCCCCTCCCACCGTACAGCAAGTTTGGTTTGGCAAGAAGCAGTGAGGACGTGTCCACCGCACCTTACACCATGTGCAGACTGTCTCCGGCCACGAGGAGGCTGGATGGGCCCCCGGCACTTCCCTACTCCCAGCTTGCACTTCGGCAACAGCCAGGCGTAAATGGCTTGCCAAATAATGTGTTTCCAAACGCAGACGTCACTGTCGGGCTTGCGCTGGAACAGCCCAGGCTAATGCCGAACCTCAAGAACGAGCCCATGCCGTTGTTTTCAAAGCCGCAACCAAGCGCATATGTAACTGTGGGGCAAGCCATGAAGACCCAGCCGCCCATGACCGAGCCACAGTCGGGCCCAGCCTACTCCAAGTTTGGCATCCAGCCTTCGAAGCCACTTACCAGGCCGAACGTGGCGGCCTACGTGCCGCTTCAGGCCGTAGTCAATGTACGCCAAGCTGCCCTCCCAGCTACTAAAACCGTGCCTGCCGAAGAACCCGATCCCCGCGACAACCACATCCGCGACCCGGACTCCTCTTCAGATGACATGGCCATAGTTGGTGACGACAATAGTAACAATGCTTCGCTCGAGGACTTTTCATTTTCAAGTGCCTCTGGGCCTGGTGCGGACGAACTTGCGGAAACCTGCCAGTCGCCACTGAACACGTCGGAACAGACACCTGTGTCTGTTGACCCTGCAACAAAGCCACCCCCTCTAGATCTGACCAGGGAGCCACAGATTGCATCCAATGGCTACATGCGCCTGCCGTGCGAGTCTCCAAGTGAAACACAAAGTGTGACTCCCTACGTGACGCACGGGGCTGCCGTTCACTGGGGGCGTTCCGCACCCAGAGACAACGAGACGAATGTGGACAATAGTGCACTACCTCCGGCAACATCGGCACCGTATGTTGTGCTGCCCAATACAGCCGACCCCATCAATTCGAGGACTTCTGTCAGCTTTGTGCCCGGCGTCAAGCCAGAGCGCGTTGACTGCTCGGTGTGACTCACGTGAGGGCCTATAGGAAGGTATGCTGTTTCTAACGCAGATACAGTGCCGCTGCTGGCAGCTTGCATATTTCGCGGCTGCTCTGTGCGAAGGGGTTTCTTGTTATGTGGCCGCAGCCGTCGAGATGTCTTGGGCGGGTCTGTAACTTGCTGTGTTGGATTATCACTTCTCTCTCTCTTGTTTTTACACCTGTCATATATTGTCCCCCCTTTGCGACAGTCTGGTAACCCTCTCAGGGGAAAACAAAAATAGCGGGGTGGTTTCTTTATATCTGACACTCTAGTCATGAGCGGGAGTGCTTTTTACCGTTGCAGGCTTGTCTCTCAGGACAGCAAAGACTTTCGGAAGGAACAGCCGCGAGCTGTAGTGTGGGAATAGATGCGAAGCATTTTTCGTTACTATTGTAGCTTATTCAGGGACAAGGACGTTTCCGTGAGGTGAGCGGAAGGACGAATCGCATCGAGGGCTCGTGCCTGCTCATTGTCATAGTCATTCACCCTCATAAACCAGCCTGGTGAGCTCATCTCAAGCACGTGTGAGTAGGTGTAAAAGGAGGCTTTTGTTCGCCTGTTTTGTTCAGGAGTCTGCGCCTGCCAATGTCTTGTGATGCAGCATTTTGCATTTCTGGAGGCAAACCCGGTAGTTGCTGAATCGTCTTCAAGCCTGTGCACTGCGGCTGACAGTTTGTTCAAAGTGTGCACCATGTGGCGTAGGCTTTAACGTTCCGGCAAAGAACAAGCATAACTTGGCAGTCATTCTTGTGGCTTGCCCAGTACAAGAGCATCTCTTTAGTTGTGCCAAATAAAAGCACGGCATATGTCCTTTCTTGTTTTTCATTTTGCAGAGTTTGTTTTTATTTTATTCCATGCTGTCTGTGTAATGTCACAAGCTGTTGCAAATTGTAAAAAAGTTCTCTTCCCTGTTCTCTCTATTTTTTTATTTTTTTTTAATTTCACAAGAATTATGTACAGGCACGAAGCTTCTGAATGGTCTGTAGCATGTTTTCCGTTTTTGGCATAGTTTGGATTTTGCGCGATGTTCATTGTGACTGTGCAATATGTTTTGCTTCAGTGCATTTTCCAGCGATCCTTTCGGATTGTACAGTGTAGACCTCTTCAGATTTCAAAGGGGAAGCTTTCTGCACTCTTGCAGGGCAAATGCCTATCTCTTTGTGTGAACTTGGAAAATTTTCACTGCGGCTAGATTTTGTCATCGTTCAGCAGGTGCAAGATTTCTTTTTTCTTTTTTGAAAGGTACGGCTTTTGTAGAATGAAGGCTTCTGCGATCGTGAAGGGTCATTTCAAACGATAGCTTTAGTGCACGAGCTGTCCTGGGACAAGCAAGAGCGACCGACCTCAAATTTGTTGGATTTATTCTTGACACAATAGCTATTTTCCAGTAAATGTGGAATGTTTGAACACTCGGTGTACTTAGGTGCAAGTGTTTATGAACAGGTCCATCTCCAATCGTTATGCTTTACCTTAACCTTTGAGGCCTTTGGGTGTACCTTCACTTCTTCCGTCAATCGTAAGTGATAACTGCGCTGTTCTAAATCGCGTATTCATGACCAGCGCCTTGGCCTACTGCATTGTTGTCATCACATCATTGCATTTCATCAAACAGGTCTCGGAGATGAGTATACCTTTTGATCAGACATTGAAGCACACCTCTTCCATGATGTCTTGTTTCTGTCGTAACATTATTTGACAGTGTGTGCAATTTGCCATGGGAGCTCAACAAAATTGCCGTTTCAGTAATTAGGTGGCAAAATGATTGCATAATTGCTTGATATAAAAATTGAGGCAATCAATCAAATATATTCAAGATGGCATAGAAAGGCTGTCTAGAATGCGAACTACTAACGAGCTGTTTTGAAAACATTTTGGCTTAGTATGCATGCCCAAGCTAGTCGGGACAGTTGTGGTCACAGTAAATAAAATATCCTGGTAACCGGTCTTGTGGCCCAAGCAGCACATTATTCCCCACTCAATATTTCCATTGGTTTTTCAATTCATTGTGAAGCTGGTTAGACCTGTGCTTTATTCCCTTAAATATTTGCAGGTGATCCAAAATAATAGTACTGCACAGAAAATCGTTGCCAAGTAGAACTTGTTATCCAGTATACACAAAAATGCATTGGATCAAGCGTTGTTCTTTCTACATTCTTTGTATTTATTGCACCCGTTACTATAATGCCTCAGTTCATGAATAGGCATTACAATGTAGACATGAAAGTGAATGTAATTAAGTGAATTTCACTGATGAGCAGTCCTATTGCTGATGACAGGCAGAGTAATGTACAGTCCTGCTCAGCTTCACTCCTTTGTTGTATTTAACTCCTGTTTCTCGTACTATTGCGCAAGTGCTCCTCTATCGCCGTTCTCGTCTCATCAGTTCCATCTCAGACACATCTGTGAATAAACCCATTTGCATATCTGGTGCTCAGCTCTCATCAGCTGCGCTGCTGATCGCTGTAAAGAGGCATGCAGCGCCCACCTGTGCCGTTGGCTATTGGTGCTAAGTGTCACTGACGCCGGTGGCAGGACGGGGCACTCTTCGCAGAAACCTTCATGTGTTTGTGTGCTCTAGGCATTTGTGGTGAGGCATTGCGTCTCGCTGTACGCACAATCGTGGCCTTTTCGCAGGCTAGAATAGTGGAAATGCTGTAGCATGGTGTCGCGCAATGCATCCTCACTATTTTATTACATCACTTGCGGCGACCAGCTTTGAGGCCACGCGTCATGTCTGGCACTGCATGCAGGGGTGTCTCTTAATAGAGAAACAAAGAAATGAGAAAATTGACTCTAAATTTCTTTAACAGGAACTGTCTTGGCATGCAAAGCATGTCACGGAACGAGGCAGGAATGTATTATCTCATTACAGCCAGCTCTAACATCGGTCAGCGCTGTTGCTTTAGGTACTCGGGCCTCTCACTTTTCGCTTGAAAGTTTGTGATGGATTCTTGGTGGTTGCAAAGAGTTGACGCTTAGGCAAATTGGTAAGGATACATTTCTAAATGTTAACAGCTCATAGATGGTCGGGAAAGCCACAAGAGAAACGGAGGCAGAGAACGCTCCTTGCCTCCGTTTGTGGCATCACTTAAAGCACCTTCTACATGCTGCTAACATTTAGAAATAGTTCGCCTTGACATTTTTCTAAAACAAATTTTATAGTATTGTTTTTATTCTGACTAGTCTTTACATGGTTCATTACTGGAAACATTTCAGTGCGAACACAATAGAAGGCAAAGCTCAAGGCGAGAAGACAAGCGAGCGCGAACTGGCAACTCTGTTTTCTCTGTTTATTAAAGGAAGTAAACGAAATGTACACCGGGGTTGCTCAAGAGCGCATGTGCGCAAGAACAAAAGAAACGAGCAAGAAATTGAAATGAAACAAGAACACAACATGAGTTATTTTTTACTCAAGCGGTATCTACAACGTACAACAGGTGGTAAAGGTCAAGTACCGTATTTTCTCGCATATAACCCGCCCTCGCATATAACCCGCTCCCCTAACTTTGAACTCCCCGAAAAAAGAAAACAAAAAAATCCTCGCGTATAACCCGCATGCTTAGCTTAAAAAAAACTGTTTTGGGAAGTCACAGTCACAATCTCGTTTACAAAAGAACTTTATTTCGAAGCGATCGCCGCAACGTTGACGGCGCCGATTCCCGTTCCTTCAATCATCGCCCGACTCGCCGCTGTCGCTGCTGCCATCCGAGGCTTCGTCGCCGCTCTCGAAGACGCAATCATCTTCGGTGCCATCCAAGCAATTGCTGATGGCGCACTTTTTGAAACTCTTGCGCACCATGTCGGCCGGAATCGCCCCCCACGCATCCACGATCCACTGGCACAGCAGCGCAATGTCTGGCCTCCGCACGCGCCCCGTCGGTGTGAGGGCGTAAAGGCCGTCGGCCATCCACTCGGCATACAGCCGCTTCACGTGCGCCTTGAACGGCTTATTGAGGCACACGTCCAGTGGCTGTAGCATGGAAGTCATGCCACCGGGTATGATCACGAGGTCGGTGCGGTGGTCAGCGAGGCGCGCTTTCACTGCGTCAGTGCAGTGGCCTCGAAACGAGTCCAACACCAGCACCGACCGCCGTGCCAACATGGCGCCCGGCCTCTTCTCCCAGATCGTGCGAAGCCAGTCACAGACGAGGTCACCATTCATCCACGCGTTATCTTCGGTTCGCACAACAATCCCTGGTGGCAGTGGAGTGCTGGGTAGCGTTTTGCGCTTGAAGATTACATACGGGCGCAGTTTGGTACCGTCCGCCAAAGCGCACAACATTACTGTGCAGCGTAGTTTGGTGTTTCCGCCCGTCAGTACGCTTACAGATTTCGAGCCCTTTTTCTGCAGAGTGGTGTCCATGGGCATCTCGAAGTACACGGGCGTTTGATCGGCATTTCCCACCTGGGAGAGCAAGTAGTTGTGCTCCTTCCGCAGCCCGATGACGTAACGTTGATAGCTCAACAGCTTATCCTCGTAGGCGTTGGGAAGCCGCTGGCACATAGTCGTTCGCCGCCGCATCGAAAATCCGTGCCTGGCCATGAATCGCTGGAGCCATCCACGGCTCGCACGAAACTCGCGTGAGATGTTCATCTCGCGGGCCAACCTCAGCGCTTCCATCTGCGCCATCTCCGTTGACACAGCGTGGCCGCGACTCCTCCGCTCCTCAATAAATTTGACAAGCTGCGTCTCAAGAAGGGGGTACGCACCAGTCTTCGGGCCGCGAAATGCTCGCTTCTGCTTGTGTGCACTTTCGAGAGAGGCCTTTTTTTTTCGCCAGTCGCGAATGCAGGACTCGTCGACATCGTGCCTCCTCGCAGCAGCTCTGTTGCCGATTTCTTCCGCAGCAGCTATAATCGCGAGTTTTTCTTTCGCGGTGAAAGATTGTCGCCGAGACCCACTCATGGTGCCTCACCAGACAAAGCTGACCAACGGTGCAAACTGGCCACACCTGACTCTGAGACAGACGCTGTCAAATCGCTGTTGTGACGCTGTTGACCAAATCAAACAAAGCACGCAAAAAGTGAATAAACACGCTACGGACGGGATCTGTCTATGGCCTATGTTGGCTTTTATTGGCTTTGCACCAGACGATGCCGATGGGGATGCGGACTGCACGGCAGGCTATGCATTGCCGTGAAGCCGACCTCTGCTTCCGGATTATTCGCAGATAACCCGCACCCCCACTTTTCAGGCGATTTTTTTCAATTTTTGGTGCGGGTTATATGCGAGAAAATACGGTATGGCCTAATAGGGTGAACTTCTTGTCAGTGGAAACAATCTAAGGGCTGTTTACCAATTTATCTGCACACCCGATATTTTCGAAAGGCTTCTACTGTTTCCAGAGTTAGCTTGTGTTTGTGATAAAACAAAATGTTTGTGTCACGGCAAACAGGATAACATTGAAAACTGCTGCAATGCTCAGCCAGGTGGGAGTGATTGCTTTGGTTTAAAGATTTTATATGTTCATTTAGGCGAGTGTTAATGCACTAGCCAGTTAAGGGCAGTAAACCAACTACCTCTATCCTGCACCTCTCAAACTCTCCACTTTTTTTTTTTTTGGTAGGCAAACATATTTTCGCCTAAATTCGTCAATTTTTTTTTTTCGTCCACTGCACGTCCTTTGTTTTTTGTTTTTTCTTGTTTGTTTCTTTATTACACACATGCGCTCTTGAGCTACCCTGGGATACATATTTCGTGTACTTCCTTCAACGAACTGAGTTGCGTGTTTGCATACGTTTGTTTTCTTGCATTACGTTTTCACTACTATTATGTGCGCGCCGAAATGTTCCCAAGAATGTCCTCGAAACTGACTCGCCCAACTTCATACTGTTATATTATTCATTAGTATCTACCTACTTCTGAGCCATGAAATTTTTTTTCTTTCATGGTTGAACCAAGAAACTGCTTCTGCTGCTCTAGTTTACTATCTGCTTAAGGATTTGAAAAGACAAATATCAATTGGTCAACCGCCACTGGAGAAGCACATATGCTACCAGCTCTGGTTGCAAATCCAACTCTTGGCCACGATGACTGCGTTGGGATGTAGGCGAAATGCTGTAACTGTTGCATGCTTAGATTTAGGTGCCAGTTAAAGAGAATCCCAGTCAGTCTGGTTTTATTCAGAGCCCTCTCCCAATCACTAAGCAGCACTTGACATGAGACGTGCGCTTCTAAAAAAAAATTGTGGCATCTGTTGTCGATCAACCATTTGGCATTTGCCAGCAAGCCAAGAGTTTCCATGTGGGCAACATTATATGTGTAAAAAATGGAATAACTGTTGACACATTTGTTTCTTTTTCCACTTTGGGAATGCCGTGGCTTTCATGCAGAGTGTGAGATATTTGCTATTGTGGCAGTGCAGTGTTAGGGCTTGTCCTCGCAGAGAGTCAGTTTCATAGCCAGTACCTCTTACTGAAGCGAAAAAAAAAAAAAAGTCTCGTGCAGTCACTTGTAACCTGGACCAAGCTTGCTTGTACTTGAGGCTGCCTTGAGAGAGATCCTTGAGACACAGGACCTGATTAACACTGCTACCACATTCATGGCACATTTTCCTGTTTTTTTTTTTTATTTAGTCCGAGCATAGTTATCCTGCTTGGGCTGCGAAAATGGTATTACCACTTGCAGGCTAGTTTTGCTGCCTTTGTACTCGCAGCAAAGGTGCCACGCTCTGCAACGCGCTCGTTTTACTGCCCCCCTTAGCGGTGGCGCGTGTTGAAACATCGTCAACGAAAGTACAAAACTACACGAGTCGAGGATGGCGGGGGTCTTCCCTTAGAGCTGTTATTGTTTTGTTTTTTTCACCCTCAACCCCACACCCACCCCCTGTTCATTTTCTTCTATTATTCCCCAGAATCCTGTCTCACCATGCCGGATGATTTAACATATAACACTGGGCTTTTGTCGACGAGGGCCCACAAACATTTGAGGCGTCTTGTGTGTTTTGTTGTGTGTATGTAATATCATGTTGTGTATGCCATAATATAATGCTTGTGTGCCGATTGAGGCGGTTCACGGGAGCGCAAAGAAACGAGACAGGTGCCTGGTACATTTGCCTAGTGTTTGAGAAAAATTATAATAAAAGTCTGTTACATGCGTCCACATACCTGTTTTCTCTTGGGTTGGCCCATGGCTAGTTTTACCGAACACGTATCAATCGACTTGCACATTGTGGTCTATTTTCAGCTGACTTCAATGTTCAAAGTGTGTTTCCGTGCTCATGCAGTTGGGCCCTCGGGCAGCCAGGCTGCTTTGCCGGACACTAAAAATCTGCAATTTCTCTAATTTTGCATTCGCAGGGTTTTTAATCAACATACTTTGTGTCGAGGGTCACACTGGGCCTTGCTATGCACTAACCTTCAATGTACACTGAAACCTCTATATAATGAAATATACGAAAAATGGTCTTGCAATAGTGTTAGGAATAAACATAACAAATTGTTTGATATTACGAACTTATTTCGTGTAAGATGCACCTTTGTTATAATGAGGTTTGAGTGTACATGATGTTTTGCACGTGCCGTCATTGGTCTATCAATCACTCCTAGTGGGTATTAGTCACCGCCAAAGGAAATCGTCATCAAGAGTACAAGAAAATAACCAGGTAAGATTCGAGAACACTTCCTTCACATATAGGAGGCTGCTCACCACTTCTGCTGAGCGGAGGGCCCTGGTACTACCTTGTGTGTACAGACAGGTCCACTGTTAAAGGGAACACAAATGTTTGGATTTCACTTTTTCGCAAATGCATCGGGGAATAGATTTGCATAGGACTGCAGGTGATTGAGAGTTCAGACTCCTTTTGACAGACTGGTGTCATGGATAAACATCGTTTCCTTATCCACTTGCTGTTAGAATGCCGGTAATATGAACACTGATCATTATTGTGTTGCCTACAACAGTGGATCGTACTGTACATGGCATTATTACAAGTCATAATGAGGGCACAAGCCTCGTTCCTATGCTTAGACGTCTTATCTACTAAACACCCACATGTCTAAGCCTAGGTACTCCGCAGAACTTTGATGGCGTCTAACAGGCTGCACATCATATAAGAGACAGATGGAGAGTAGGGGTTCTTTCGCTTTAAAGGGCCCGTAAACCGCCCAGAGGTGTAAATTCAGTTGTGGAGGTGGAATGGTGCCCGAGTGTACGACAGTGAGAATTTTTCGAAACGGTGCAGTAATAGCGGAGTTAATTAGACGCGTTTGAGTTAAGAAACCGTGACGACCACACCTTTCGCTCTCTCCTGCGCTTTTTGCTGGTGTCCTCTACCACGCCGTCTTGCCCTCTCGCCGAGCGCCCCTCCCAATCTCCTGTTCTTGGGTGCCATACGTCATCGCTGACGTGCTACTTGAAACACCGTCTAGTTCCGGTTGCAGCGACCCCAACCGTCGACTCCGTCAGTTGCGTGCTTGTTGGAGAACCGTGGCTGCCGTAATCGTGCCGGTATGGAACCTTCGTGTCGCACATGCCTTCAAAGGATTCACAACGTGATGGACCCGTACGGGGAGACACCGTGCCCCGCACGTGTTACACGCACGCAGGCAACATGACGAACAACAAGCAGCGCGGACAGCTGCTTGCAGACTGGCCGCGAGTCGAGTCGTAGGCTCTTGCTGGACAGCATATATCGCATATTTGAGGCGGCGCGCCAGAGAGGTGGCACGGCGCGTCACGTGGAGGCCCGAAAGGCTCTAAAAGAAGGAGGGATTATTTCTTGGAATCGAAGGAGCGCCGGCTGGTTGTAGCACTGCCACGTGCAGAATCGTTAATCGCGACGGTATTCTGCACACGGTGCGCGCGGTTACTTGAAATGCTTGAAAAAATATCTGAGGTGGTTTACGGGTCCTTTAAGTCGATGTTGGTCTAGCCAAAGGAGCGCTTTGAAATACTTCTGTCGATTGCTTGTGTAGTGGTCTTGCAGTGATATATATATATATATATATATATGGAAGATGACAGGATAGGCATAAAATAATGAGCAGGATCAAATGAAACATCAAAACACTAGAAGAGATAGATCAGATAGCAAATGAAATACAACAAATAACTTAGTGTCAGTCAATGTAGCCATGTACTTTAGAAGGCACAAGTACCGGTATTAGCGACGCATCATAAATACGTCTTGAAGCGCGTACCGAGTCCAACTTCGCGAGTGCGTAAACTACTTTTTATAAACACATGCATGGTTATTGGTTGTATTGCAGCAACACTCGGTATCTGTCTGTGCCGGGATGGCTACAGCTCTCTTATAGTACAGTACAATATACCCAAGGTAGTCAAACATTTTTAGGGGCGAAGCTCCTTATAGCGGCACCCGTTCGTCCCTCGAAGTTGCGTAAGTTTCACTTTATGCTCTAAAAGTGGCAAAAACGCTATCACCCAATTACGTGATCTTTGCCACAACCACGACCTACTGTAGTGCTGACCTGCCTAGATGGTGGGGCTCCTATGGGAGCGAGTGTCTCCATGTAGTTCTAGCACTCACCGTAGGTGGCGCTGGGTAGGGCCGCCAACTAGGTTGGTTGGATCGATGGATGTACCGGCAGCGACCTTAAGATCGGGTAGCGGCTGACGCCACCTAGCCACAATAATAAGTACTATCACTATGATATCAATGGCCGTTGTTGGCTGTAGGTGACGCCACCAACATTGAGTGGTTCAACGAAGGCGGGGACACTCGCTCTTATCACAACCCTGCCTTATGGCTAGGTCAGCAGTACAGTAGGTCGTACTTATGGCAAAGATTACGCACTTTGATGGACTCACTTTGCTAAAAAGAGAAGGAAAAATAGAACAGAGGTTTGTTTGCTTTAAGGTACTACGCTCGCTATGGCATTGATTAGCTACGCCAAGGCCGTTGAGGTACACCTTGTGTCTTTACTGGGTGAAACTTGAGTCCGCGAATGACCCCACCCGCACCGCTTGAAGGTCGCTTAGGCAGGGGTATATATAGGCGAGAGCTAGTATATTCTTTTTACTCATTTGACTTGTGACGATAAGCCTAACGCGTTTTTGCCACTTTCAGAGCATAAAGTGAAAAATGCTAAAAGGTGTATACATGTGATCGGCTATATATAACCCTCACAAAGCGACCTCCGAGTGGTGCTGGTTTAGGGACGTTGTAAGGGAAGATTTCGCAAAGAATATACAATGTGTATGCTAATGTCCTCGCCGTAATTATTCGATACGGTTATGAGCACAGTACTTTAATCAAAGAATTCTCTACTTGCCTCTCATTATGCTAAAGTTTTCTTTGCAAATCTCTGCAGAGCGGACATCGAAGCGGGACATTCAAACTTCACGACGCTCTCTTGTTCACTTTTCGTCTAAAGGTTTGCTCCCACGGTCTGTATTGAGGGGAAGCCAACCACTTGTAGTGTGTTGCATTATGGGTGCGGTGGCAGGAAATTTTAAAATACTTTACAATTATCCGGTATATATCGCACAAGGAAGCCGAACCAAGTGCGCAGATAACTCCATCAATCCACGGTGTGCCGTCATACAAAACGTTGGTCTCGGCCGGACTCATAAAAGCATAAACGTTTTCGAGTTGTTTTCAACGTGCATTGCGGGGAAGCCAACCAACAAGTGGTAATTTACACCTCAGTAACGGGGTGTTCATTGCCAAGACTTACTCCACTATTCACCTGGTCAGATGGCGAGGTTCTAAATAGACGGAGTATTCCCGCTTTCGTTCAAGTGCTCACTGTTCGTGGCGCTACCTATAAGATGATTATGTGCTACTCTATGGCGGTTTGGATGGCGCCAGAGTAAGAACCATTGCATTTTATGATGAACGGCCGGCTTACATGGGACAATTACTTCCCTTAGATGCCTGGTCAAGATGGCTATTCAAAGCGGTTAAGTTTTTATTCCACACTTGTTGAAAAACGGGGGAACCCGTAGAATTACATGGTGTAGGTCCGCCTATGTGATGTCGCGTGTATTTCTCCGCAAAGAATTTTAAAATGACTTCAATGTACTTACATTCAACTTGTTTATTTATTCGTGCATATTAATTGCACGATATAAGAGCTCCGTTGGCCGAAATATGCCCACTATTGATGAATGAGACGTTAGTAGACAGGTGGTGTATATCCCCACGCTACTCGTAGGTTGCGGCCCTAGCGGCAGAAGGTACAAACTAGACGTGGGTGCTCGGGAAGGGCTGGTTGGGCAGGTCAGCAGTTGACTATAGGTCGTAGCCATGAACACCTGGCTTCCGAGCTGAAACCTCTCCTGGCTTGTTAGCTTCATTCCTATGGACGTTGAAAATAAGCCGAAAAAGTTGATGCTCTTATCAGCGCGATAAGCCGAAACCTTTGTCTTAGGGTACACCATGTGTAAATGGAGTTAACTGAGCACTTGTTTGGGCTTCTTGGTACGGTACGTACCTTATAAGTGTAGGGTATTTTTCGAAATTCGCACCCCGCACCATTAATTCACTGGAGTGCAAGTGGTTGGCTTCTCCTCAATACAGACCGTGGGAAAATTTTTTTTGACCCAATTCGCACACCTTTGGACGAAAAACGAACAAGATAGGATCAGGCAGTTTAAATTTCCCGCTTACATGTCCGCTGTGCGAAGATTTACGCAGTTAAATTTAACAAATTAAGATACATGTAGAGGTTTGTGTGATTAAAGATACGGTGCTCTTAATCAGATAGAATAATTGCGGCTGGGTCATTAACATACACAATGTATATTTTTTGCGTAAGCTTCGTTTACAAGGGCATAAAACCGGCACGACTCAGAGGTTGTTTTGTCCGGGCTATATATAGCCGAACGCAAGCATATGACTTTTATTCTTTTTCACTTTATGCTTAAAAAAGTGCCAAAAAAACGCGTTATGCTTAACGTCGCAGGACAAACGAGTAAAAAGATAATTCTTGCTTTGCGGTATATATACTGCCGCCTGAGCGACCTCCAAGCGGCCCCGGCTGGGTCATTCGCTGACGGACACTTTACGCAGGAACGACACAAAGTATACGTCAACGGCTTCGGCGTAGCTATTCTATGCGACCACGAGCGTAGTACCTTAAATCAAACAAACCCCTATGTGTCCCGTTTTCTGTGTTTATATCAAATTGAGACCACCAAGTTGCGTGATCTTTGCCATAAACACGACCTACTGTAGTCCTGACCTGCCCAGATGGTGGGGCTCCTATGGGAGCGAGTGTCTCCGTTTAGTTCTATCGCTCACCGTCAGTGGCGCTAGGTAGCGCCGCCAACGTAGTTATAAAGCCTTAGAACGCGTAGTTATAAAGCAAGATTCAGTAAAGAAGAAGAACAATGCACATGCTGCGGGAAAGATAAGGAAACGGCGGAGCATGTTCTGATTGAATGTGGAGATATCCACCCAGGTGTACGTTTGGGCACGAGCCTACAGGAAGCCTTGGGTTTTAGGGACAACAATGGAAAGCTGAACACACCCGCGATTGAAATAAGTAAGAGACGGTTAGAGTATTGGTGGCAGAAAATTAGAGAGAAAGGACAAAAATAAATATTGGAAAAATAAAATATGGACAGTGTGCCGTAAATGGCAGAGAACTTAAGCTGAAAATTTACCTTTTTTTCCATTAAGATAGAATTTATCGAAGTAGAGGCATTAGGCCAACATAAAAAAAGAAAAAAGTTTTTTTTTTTTTTTTTTTTTGTCGAGCCTGGTGGCATACTTGTCACCACCCCGTTATAAAGGGGACGCTCATAGCATCCATCCATCCACGTGATTGGATGGATCGAAGGATGTACCGGCAGTGAGCTTAAGATCGGGCAGCGGCTAACGCCACCTTGCTCCAATATTAAGTACTATCATTAATAAATCAATTGCCGTTGGTGGCTGCAGGTGGCGCCTCCAACGGTGAGCGGTTGAACGAAGGCGGGGACACTCGCTCTTATCATAACCCTGCCTTATGGCTAGGTCAGCAGTACAGTAGGTCGTACTTATGGCACCGGTTACGCACTTTGATGGACTCACTTTGCTAGAAAGAGAAGGAAAAGTAGAACATAGAGTTTTGTTTGATTTAAGGTACTACGCTCGCTATGACATTGATTAGCTGCGCCGAGGCCGTTGAGGTACACCTTGTGTCTTTACTGGGTGAAACGTCAGTCCGTGAATGACCCCACCCGCACCGCTTGAAAGTCGCTTAGGCAGGGGTATATATAGGCGAGAGCTTGTATATTCTTTTTACTCATTTGTCCTGTGACGCTAAGCCTAACGCGTTTTGCCACTTTTAGAGCATAAAGTGAAAAATGCTAAAAGGTGTATACATGCGATGGGCTATATATAACCCTCACAAAGCGACCTCCGAGTGGTGCTGGTTTAGGGACGTTGTAAGGGAAGATTTCACAAAGAAAATACAAGGTGTATGCTAATGTCCTCGCCGTAATTATTCTATGTGGTTATGAGCACAGTACTTTAATGAAAGAAATCTCTACTTGCCTCTTATTTTGATAAAGTTTCCTTTGTAAATCTCCGCAGAGCGGACATCGAAGCGGGACATTCAAACTTCATGACGCTCTCTTGTTCGTTTTTCGTCCAAAAGTGTGCAAAATGGGCCAAAAAAATTTTCCCACGGTCTGTATTGAGGGGAAGCCAACGACTTGCAGTGTTGTCATTATGGGTGCGGTGGCGGGAATTTTTAAAATACTTTACAATTATCCGGTATACATCGCACAAAGAGGCCGAACAAAGTGCGCAGGTAACTCCATCAATCCATGGTGTGCCGTCATACAAAACGCTGGTCTCGGCGGGACTCATAAAAGCATAAACTTTTTCGAGTTGTTTTCAAAGTGCATTGCGGGGAAGCCAACCAACAAGTGGAATTTACACCTCAGTAACGGGGTGTTCATTGCCAAGACTTACTACACTATTCACCTGGCCAGATGGCGAGGTTTTTAATAGAGCGAGTATTCCAGCTTTCGTTCAACTGCTCACTGTTCGTGGCGCTACTTATAACATGATTATGTGCTACTCTACGGCGGTTTGGACGGCGCCAAAGCAAGAACCACTGCATTTCGTGATGAAGGGCTGGCTTACATGGGACAATTACTTCCCTTAGGTGCCTGGTCAAGATGGCTTTTCAAAGCGGTTAAGTTTTTATTCCACACTTGTTGAAAAACGTGGTAACCCGTAGAATTACATAGTGTAGGTCCGCCTATGATATGTCACGTGTATTTCTCCGCAAAGAATTTTAAAATGACTTCAATGTACTTATATTCAACTTATTTTAATATTCGTCCATATTATAGCGCGATATAAGAGCTCGGTTGGCCGAAATATGCCCAGGATCGCTGAATGAGACGTCAGGAGACAGGTGGTGTATATCCCCACGCTGCTGGTAGGTTGCGGCCCTAGCGGCAGAAGATACAAACTAGACGTGGGCGCTCGGGAAGGGCTGGTTGGGCAGGTCAGCAGTTGACTATAGGTCGTAGCCATGAACACCTGGCTTCCGAGCTGAAACCTCTCCTGGCTTGTTACCTTCATCCCAATGGACGTTGAAAACAAGCCGAAAAAGTTGATGCTCTTATCAGCGCGATAAGCCGAAACTTTTGTCTTAGGGCACACCATGTGTAAATGGAATTAACTGCGTACTTCTTTGGGCTTCTTGGTACGGTACGTACTGTATAATTGTAGGGTATTTTTTCGAAATTCGCGCCCCGTACCCATAATGCATTAGAGTGCAAGTGGTTGGCTTCTCCTTAATACAGACCGTGAGAAAATTTTTTTGACCCGATTCGCACAGCTTTGGACGAAAAATGAACAAGATAGGATAAGGCAGTTTAAATTTACCGCTTACATGTCCGCTGTGCGAAGATTTACGCAGTTAAATTTAACAAATTAAGATACATGTAGAGGTTCGTGTGATTAAAGATACGGTGCTCTTAATCAGATAGAATAATTGCGCGGGGTCATCAACATACACAATGTATATTTTTTGCGTAAGCATCCTTTACAAGGGCTTAAAACCGGCTCCACTCGGAGGTCGTTTTGTCCGGGCTATATATAGCCGAACGCAAGCATATGCCTTTTATCACTTTTCACTTTATGCTTAAAAAAGTGTCAAAAAAAAAAACGCGTTATGCTTAACGTCGCAGAACAAACGAGTAAAAAGATAATTCTTGTTTTGCGGTATATATACTGCCGCCTGAGCAACCTCCAAGCGGTCCCGGCTGGGTCATTCGCTGACGGACACTTTACACAGGAACGACACAAAGTATACGTCAACGGCTTCGGCGTAGCTATTCTATGCGACAACGAGCGTAGTAGCCTAAATCAAACAAACCCCTATGTGTCCCGTTTTCTGTGTTTATATCAAATTGAGACTACCAAATTGCGTGATCTTTGCCATAAAGACGACCTACTGTACTCCTGACCTGCCCAGATGGTGGGGCTCCCATGGGAGCGAGTGTCTCCGTTTTGTTCTATCTCTCACCGTTGGTGGCGCTAGGTAGGGCCGCCAACGTGGTTCGATAGATCGAAGGATGTACCGGCAGTGAGCTTAAGATCGGGCAGCGGCTAGCGCCACCTAGCGCCAATATTAAGTACTATCACTAATAAATCAATGGCCGTTGGTGGCTGTAGGTGGCGCCTCTAACGGTGAGCGGTTGAACGGAGGCGGGGACACTCGCTCTTATCATAACCCTGCCTTATGGCTAGGTCAGCAGTACAATAGGTCGTACTTATGGCACCGATTACGCACTTTGATGGACTCACTTTGCTAGAAAGACAAGAAAAAGTAGAACATAGAGGTTTGTTTGATTTAAGGTACTACGCTGGCTATGGCATTGATTAGCTACGCCGAGGCCGTTGAGGTACACCTTGTGGCTTTACTGGGTGAAACGTGAGTCCGCGAATGACCCCACCCGCACCGCTTGAAGGTCGCTTAGTCAGGGGTATATATAGGCGAGAGCTAGTATATTCCTTTTACTCATTTGTCCTGTGACGCTAAGCCTAACGCGTTTTTGCCACCTTTAGAGCATAAAGTGAAAAATACTAAAAGGTGTATACATGCGATCGGCTGTATATAACCCTCACAAAGCGACCTCCGAGTGGTGCTGGTTTAGGGACGTTGTAAGGGAAGATTTTGCAAAGAATATACAAGGTGTATGCTAATGTCCTCGCCGTAATTATTCTATATGGTTATGAGCACAGTACTTTTATGAAAGAAATCTCTACTTGCCTCTTATTATGATAAAGTTTTCTTTGTAAATCTCCGCAGAGCGGACAACGAAGCGGGACATTCAAACTTCACGACGCTCTCTTGTTCATTTTTCGTCCAAAGGTGTGCAAAATGGGCCAAAAAAATTTTCCCACGGTCTGTATTGAGGGGAAGCCCACCACTTGCAGTGTTGTCATTATGGGTGCGGTGGCGGGAAATTATAAAATACTTTACAATTATCCGGTATACATCGCACAAAGAAGCCGAACCAAGTGCGCAGTTAACTCCATCAATCCATGGTGTGCCGTCATACAAAACGTTGGTCTCGGCGGGACTCATAAAAGCATAAACTTTTTCGAGTTGTTTTCAACGCACATTGTGGGGAAGCCAACCAACAAGGGGAATTTATACCTCTGTAACGGGGTGTTCATGGCCATGACTTACTCAACTATTCACCTGGCCAGATGGCGAGGTTTTAGGGGCGAAGCTCCTTAAGGCGTGGGCTGTGCGTCCCCTGTATGTAGCCACCTCTCGTTTAGTTCTTGCAGTGTTCACTAGATGGCGGTACTTGTAGCTGATGATGAAAATATACAAGATGTTATAAACTAAATGGTGGTACTTGTAGTTGATGATGAAAGATGCGAGATGTTATAAAATAGGAATGATGTCACATGTGACGCGTGTCTTTGGTGGAAGGCAATCGTTCGATTTAGTGCGGCGACGAACGCTAGGGGGAGCGTTGTAATAAAATCGAGTGGGCAAAATGTACGGAGGAGTCATGGTTTACCAGGTTTACCTCCGGAGCTTCGCCCACTCATCATAATTCACTTCGTGGATATGGAAGACCTTTTTTAATAGAGCGAGTATTCCAGCTTTCGTTCAACTGCTCACCATTGGTGGCGCTACCTATAACATGATTTTCTGCTACTCTACGGCGGTTTGGACGGCGCCAGAGTAAGAACCGTTGCATTTTGTGATGAACGGCCGGCTTACATGGGACAATTACTTCCCTTAGGTGCCTGGTCAAGATGGCTGTTCAAAGCGGTTAAGTTTTTATTCCACACTTGTTGAAAAACGTGGTAACCCGTAGAATTACATAGTGTAGGTCCGCCTATGTGATGTCGCATGTATTTCTCCGCAAAGAACTTTAAAATGACTTCAATGTACTTATATTCAACTTATTTTTTTATTCATGCATATTAATTGCGCGATATAAGAGCTCTGTTGGCCGAAATATGCCCACGATCGCTGAATGAGACGTCAGCAGACAGGTGGTGTATATCCCCACGCTGCTGGTAGGTTGCGGCCCTAGCGGCAGAAGATACAAACCAGATGTGGGCGCTTGGGAAGGGCTGGTGGGGCAGGTCAACAGTTGACTATAGGTTGTAGCCATGAACACCTGGCTTCCGAGCTGAAAACTCTCCTGGTTTGTTACCTTCATCCCAATGGACGTTGAAAACAAGCCGAAAAAGTTGATACTCTTATCAGCGCGATAAGCCGAAACTTCTGTCTTAGGGTATACACCATGTGTAAATGGAGTTAACTGCGTACTTGTTTGGGCTTCTTGGTACGGTACGTACCTTATAAGTGTAGGGTATTTTTCAAAATGCGCGCCCCGCACCATTAATTCATTGGAGTGCAAGTGGTTGGCTTCTCCTCAATACAGACCGTGGAAAAATTTTTTTGACCCAATTCGCACACCTCTGGACGAAAAACGAACAAGATAGGACCAGGCAGTTTAAATTTCCCGCTTACATGTCCGCTGTGCGAAGATTTACGCAGTTAAATTTAACAAATTAAGATACATGTAGAGGTTTGTGTGATTAAAGATACGGTGCTCATAATCAGATAGAATAATTGCGTCTGGGTCATTAACATACACAATGTATATTTTTTGCGTAAGCTTCGTTTACAAGGGCTTAAAACCGGCACGACTCGGAGGTTGTTTTGTCCGGGCTATATATAGCCGAACGCAAGCATATGCCTTTTATCACTTTTCACTTTATGCTTAAAAAAGTGCCAAAAAAACGCGTTATGCTTAACGTCGCAGGACAAACGAGTAAAAAGATAATTCTTGCTTTCCGGTATATATACTGCCGCCTGAGCGACCTCCAAGCGGCCCCGGCTGGGTTATTCGCTGACGGACACTTTACACAGGAACGACACAAAGTTTTCGTCAACGGCTTCGGCGTAGCTATTTTATGCGACAACGAGCGTAGTACCTTAAATCAAACAAACCCCTATGTGTCCCGTTTTCTTTGTTTATATCAAATTGAGACCACCAAATTGCGTGATCTTTGCCATAAACACGACCTACTGTAGTCCTGACCCTCCCAGATGGTGGGGCTCCTACTATGGGAGCGAGTGTCTCCGTTTAGTTCTATCGCTCACCGTTGGTGGCGCTAGGTAGGGCCGCCAACGTGGTTGGGTGGATCGAAGGACGTACCGGCAGTGAGCTTATGATCGGGCAGCGGCTATCGCCACCTAGCTCCAATATTAAGTACTATCACTATTAAATCAATGGCCGTTAGTGGTTGTAGGTGGCGCCTCCAACGGTGAGCGGTTGAACGAAGGCGGGGACACTCGCTCTTATCATAACCCTGCCTTATGGCTAGGTCAGCAGTACAGTAGGTCGTACTTATGGCAACGATTACGCACTTTGATTGACTCACTTTGCTAGAAAGAGAAGGAAAAATAGAACATAGAGGTTTGTTTGATTTAAGGTACTACGCTCGCTATGGCATTGATTAGCTACGCCGAGGCCGTTGAGGTACACGTTGTGTCTTTACTGGGTGAAACGTGAGTCCGCGAATGACCCCACCCGCACCGCTTGAAGGTCGCTTAGGCAGGGGTATATATAGGCGAGAGCTAGTATATTCTTTTTACTCAATTGTCCTGTGACGCTAAGCCTAACGCGTTTTTGCCACTTTTGGAGCATAAAGCGAAAAATGCTAAAAGGTGTATACATGCGATCGGCTATATATAACCCTCACAAAGCGACCTCCGAGTGGTGCTGGTTTAGGGACGTTGTAAGGGAAGATTTCACAAAGAATATACAAGGTGTATGCTAATGTCCTCGCCGTAATTATTCTATATGGTTATGAGCACAGTACTTTTATGAAAGAAATCTCTACTTGCCTCTTATAATGATAAAGTTTTCTTTGTAAATCTCCGCAGAGCGGACATCGAAGCGGGACATTCAAACTTTACGACGCTCTCTTGTTCGTTTTTCGTTCAAAGGTGTGCAAAATGAGCCAAAAAAATTTTCCCACGGTCTGTATTGAGGGGAAGCCAACCACTTGCAGTGTTGTCATTATGGTTGCGGTGGCGGGAAATTTTAAAATACTTTACAATTATCCGGTATACATCGCACAAAGAAGCCGAACCAAGTGCGCAGTTAACTCCATCAATCCATGGTGTGCCGTCATACAAAACGTTGGTCTCAGCGGGACTCATAAAAGCATAAACTTTTTCGAGTTGTTTTCAACGTACATTGAGGGGAAGCCAACCAACAAGGGGAATTTACACCTCAGTAACGGGGTGTTCATTGCCAAGACTTACTCCACTATTCACCTGGCCAGATGGCGAGGTTTTTAATAGAGCGAGTATTCCAGCTTTCGTTCAACTGCTCACTGTTCGTGGCGCTACCTATAACATGATTATGTGCTACTCTACGGCGGTTTGGACGGCGCCAGAGTAAGAACCGCTGCATTTTGTGATGAACGGCCGGCTTACATGGGACAATTACTTCCCTTAGATGCCTGGTCAAGTAGGCTGTTCAAAGCGGTTAATTTTTTATTCCACACTTGTTGAAAAACCTGGGAACAAGTAGAATTACATAGTGTAGGTCCGCCTAGATGATGTCTCGTCTATTTCTCCGCAAAGAATTTTAAAGTGACTTCAATATACTTATATTCAACTTATTTTTCATCTGTGCATAATAATTACGCGAAATAAGAGCTCCATTGGCCGAAATATGCCCACGATCGCTGAATGAGACTTCAGCGAACAGGTGGTGTATATCCCCACGCTGCTGGTAGGTTGCGGCCCTAGCGGCAGAAGGTACAAACTAGACGTGGGCGCTCAAGAAGGGCTGGCTGGGCAGGTCAACAGTTGACTATAGGTTGTAGCCATTAACACCTGGCTTCCGAGCTGAAACCTCTCCTGGTTTGTTACCTTCATCCCAATGGACGTTGAAAACAAGCCGAAAAATTTGATCCTCTTATCAGCGCGATAAGCCGAAACTTTTGTCTTAGGGTACACCATGTGTAAATGGAGTTAACTACGTACTTGTTTGGGCTTCTTGGTACGGTACGTACCTTATAAGTGTAGGGTATTTTTCAAAATGCGCGCCCCGCACCATTAATTCATTGGAGTGCAAGTGGTTGGCTTCTCCTCAATACAGACCGTGGAAAAATTTTTTTGACCCAATTCGCACACCTCTGGACGAAAAACGAACAAGATAAGACCAGGCAGTTTAAATTTCCCGCTTACATGTCCGCTGTGCGAAGATTTACGCAGTTAAATTTAACAAATTAAGATACATATAGAGGTTTGTGTGATTAAAGATACGGTGCTCATAATCAGATAGAATAATTGCGGCTGGGTCATTAACATACACAATGTATATTTTTTGCGTAAGCTTCGTTTACAAGGGCTTAAAACCGGCACGACTCGGAGGTTGTTTTGTCCGGGCTATATATAGCCGAACGCAAGCATATGCACAAAAAAAGAAGTTAACTTCTTTGGCGCAAACAATACGGAAAAAGGAAAAAAGAAGGCGAGGAAAGAAACAGATTGACGCCAATTTGGCGTCAATCTGTTTCTTTCTGATTTGGCGTCAATCTGTTTCTTTCTGATTTGGCGTCAATCTGTTTCTTTCCTCGCCTTCTTTTTTCCTTTTTCCGTATTGTTTGCGCCAAAGAAGTTAACTTCTTTTTTTGTGCTATGTACCAACTAGACCCAACGCAAGTTTTACGCAAGCATATGCCTTTTATCACTTTTCACTTTATGCTTAAAAAAGTGCCAAAAAAACGCGTTATGCTTAACGTCGCAGGACAAACGAGTAAAAAGATAATTCTTGCTTTCCGGTATATATAGTGCCGCCTGAGCGACCTCCAAGCGGCCCCGGCTGGGTTATTCGCTGACGGACACTTTACACAGGAACGACACAAAGCTTACGTCAACGGCTTCGGCGTAGCTATTCTATGCGACAACAAGCGTAGTACCTTAAATCAAACAAACCCCTATGTGTCCCGTTTTCTGTGTTTATATCAAATTGAGACCACCAAATTGCGTGATCTTTGCCATAAACACGACCTACTGTAGTCCTGACCCTCCCAGATGGTGGGGCTCCTACTATGGGAGCGAGTGTCTCCGTTTAGTTCTATCGCTCACCGTTGGTGGCGCCAGGTAGGGCCGCCAACGTGGTTGGGTGGATCGAAGGACGTACCGGCAGTGAGCTTATGATCGGGCAGCGGCTATCGCCACCTAGCTCCAATATTAAGTACTATCACTATTAAATCAATGGCCGTTAGTGGTTGTAGGTGGCGCCTCCAACGGTGAGCGGTTGAACGAAGGCGGGGACACTCGCTCTTATCATAACCCTGCCTTATGGCTAGGTCAGCAGTACAGTAGGTCGTACTTATGGCAACGATTACGCACTTTGATTGACTCACTTTGCTAGAAAGAGAAGGAAAAATAGAACATAGAGGTTTGTTTGATTTAAGGTACTACGCTCGCTATGGCATTGATTAGCTACGCCGAGGCCGTTGAGGTACACCTTGTGTCTTTACTGGGTGAAACGTGAGTCCGCGAATGACCCCACCCGCACCGCTTGAAGGTCGCTTAGCAGGGGTATATATAGGCGAGAGCTAGTATATTCTTTTTACTCAATTGTCCTGTGACGCTAAGCCTAACGCGTTTTTGCCACTTTTAGAGCATAAAGCGAAAAATGCTAAAAGGTGTATACATGCGATCGGCTATATATAACCCTCACAAAGCGACCTCCGAGTGGTGCTGGTTTAGGGACGTTGTAAGGGAAGATTTCACAAAGAATATACAAAGTGTATGCTAATGTCCTCGCCGTAATTATTCTATATGGTTATGAGCACAGTACTTTTATGAAAGAAATCTCTACTTGCCTCTTATAATGATAAAGTTTTCTTTGTAAATCTCCGCAGAGCGGACATCGAAGCGGGACATTCAAACTTCACGACGCTCTCTTGTTCATTTTTCGTTCAAAGGTGTGCAAAATGAGCCAAAAAAATTTTCCCACGGTCTGTATTGAGGGGAAGCCAACCACTTGCAGTGTTGTCATTATGGTTGCGGTGGCGGGAAATTTTAAAATACTTTACAATTATCCGGTATACATCGCACAAAGAAGCCGAACCAAGTGCGCAGTTAACTCCATCAATCCATGGTGTGCCGTCATACAAAACGTTGGTCCCAGCGGGACTCATAAAAGCATAAACTTTTTCGAGTTGTTTTCAACGTACATTGTGGGGAAGCCAACCAACAAGGGGAATTTATACCTCTGTAACGGGGTGTTCATGGCCACGACTTACTCCACTATTCACTTGGCTAGATTCTGAATAGAGCGAGTATTCCCGCTTTCGTTCAACTGCTCACCGTTGGTGGCGCTACCAATAACATGATTATCTGCTACTCTACGGCGGTTTGCACGGCGCCAGAGTAAGAACCGTTGCATTTTGTGATGAACGGCCGGCTTACATGGGACAATTACTTCCCTTAGATGCCTGGTCAAGTAGGCTGTTCAAAGCGGTCAAGTTTTTATTCCACGCTTGTTGAAAAACCTGGGAACTCGTAGAATTACATAGTGTAGGTCCGCGTAGGTGATGTCTCGTCTATTTCTCCGCAAAGAATTTTAAAATGACTTCAATATACTTATATTCAACTTAATTTTTATTTGTGCATAATAATTACGCGAAATAAGAGCTCCATTGGCCGAAATATGCCCACGATCGCTGAATGAGACGTCAGCGAACAGGTGGTGTATATCCCCACGCTGCTGGTAGGTTGCGGCCCTTGCGGCAGAAGGTACAAACTAGACGTGGGCGCTCAAGAAGGGCTGGCTGGGCAGGTCAACAGTTGACTATAGGTTGTAGCCATGAACACCTGGCTTCCGAGCTGAAAGCTCTCCTGGTTTGTTACCTTCATCCCAATGGACGTTGAAAACAAGCCGAAAAAGTTGATCCTCTTATCAGCGCGATAAGCCGAAACTTTGTCTTAGGGTACACCATGTGTAAATGGAGTTAACTACGTACTTGTTTGGGCTTCTTGGTACGGTACGTACCTTATAAGTGTAGGGTATTTTTCAAAATGCGCGCCCCGCACCATTAATTCATTGGAGTGCAAGTGGTTGGCTTCTCCTCAATACAGACCGTGGAAAAATTTTTTTGACCCAATTCGCACACCTCTGGACGAAAAACGAACAAGATAAGGACAGGCAGTTTAAATTTCCCGCTTACATGTCCGCTGTGCGAAGATTTACGCAGTTAAATTTAACAAATTAAGATACATATAGAGGTTTGTGTGATTAAAGATACGGTGCTCATAATCAGATAGAATAATTGCGGCTGGGTCATTAACATACACAATGTATATTTTTTGCGTAAGCTTCGTTTACAAGGGCTTAAAACCGGCACGACTCGGAGGTTGTTTTGTCCGGGCTATATATAGCCGAACGCAAGCATATGCCTTTTATCACTTTTCACTTTATGCTTAAAAAAGTGCCAAAAAAACGCGTTATGCTTAACGTCGCAGGACAAACGAGTGAAAAGATAATTCTTGCTTTCCGGTATATATACTGCCGCCTGAGCGACCTCCAAGCGGCCCCGGCTGGGTTATTCGCTGACGGACACTTTACACAGGAACGACACAAAGTTTACGTCAACGGCTTCGGCGTAGCTATTCTATGCGACAACGAGCGTAGTACCTTGAATCAAACAAACCCCTATGTGTCCCGCTTTCTGTGTTTATATCAAATTGAGACTACCAAATTGCGTGATCTTTGCCATAAACACGACCTACTGTAGTCCTGACCTGCCCAGATGGTGGGGCTCCCATGGGAGCGAGTGTCTCCGTTTTGTTCAATCTCTCACCGTTGGTGGCGCTAGGTGGGGCCGCCAACGTGGTTGGATGGATCGAAGGATGTACCGGAAGTGAGCTTAAGATCGGGCAGCGGCTATCGCCATCTAGCCCCAATATTAAGTACTATCACTAATAAATCAATGGCCGTTGGTGGCTGTAGGTGGCGCCTCCAACGGTGAGCGGTTGAACGAAGGCGGGGACACTCGCTCTTATCATAACCCTGCCTTATGGCTAGGTCAGCAGTACAGTAGGTCGTACTTATGGCACCGATTACGCACTTTGATGGACTCACTTTGCTAGAAAGAGAAGGAAAAGTAGAACATAGAGGTTTGTTTGATTTAAGGTACTACGCTCGCTATGGCATTGATTAGCTACGCCGAGGCCGTTGAGGTACACCTTGTGTCTTTACTGGGTGAAACGTGAGTCCGCGAATGACCCCACCCGCACCGCTTGAAGGTCGCTTAGGCAGGGGTATATATAGGCGAGAGCTAGTATATTCCTTTTACTCATTTGTCCTGTGACGCTAAGCCTAACGTGTTTTTGCCACCTTCAGAGCATAAAGTAAAAAATTCTAAAAGGTGTATACATGCGATCGGCTGTATATAACCCTCACAAAGCGACCTCCGAGTGGTGCTGGTTTAGGGACGTTGTAAGGGAAGATTTCGCAAAGAATATACAATGTGTATACTAATGTCCTCGCCGTAATTATTCTACATGGTTATGAGCACAGTACTTTTATGAAAGAAATCTTTACTTGCCTCTTATTATGATAAAGTTTTCTTTGTAAATCTCCGCAGAGCGGACATCGAGGCGGGACATTCAAACTTCACGACGCTCTCTTGTTCATTTTTCGTCCAAAGGTGTGCCAAATGGGCCAAAAGATTTTCCCACGGTCTGTATTGAGGGAAAGCCCACCACTTGCAGTGTTGTCATTATGGGTGCGGTGGCGGGAAATTATAAAATACTTTACAAATATCCGGTACAGATCGCACAAAGAAGCCGAACCAAGTGCGCAGGTAACTCCATCAATCCATGGTGTGCCGTCATACAAAACGCTGGTCTCGGCGGGACTCATAAAAGCATAAATTTTTCGAGTTGTTTTCAACGTGAATTGTGGGGAAGCCAACCAACAAGTGGAATTTACACCTCAGTAACGGGTTGTTCATGGCCAAGACTTACTCCACTATTCACCTGGCCAGATGGCGAGGTTTTTAATAGAGCGAGTATTCCCGCTTTCGTTCAACTGCTCACTGTTCGTGTCGCTACCTATAACGTGATTATGTGCTACTTACTCTACGGCGGTTGGGACGGCGCCAGAGTAAGAACCACTGCATTTTGTGATGAACGGCCGGCTTACATGGGACAATTATTTTTCTTAGATACCTGGCCAAGATGGCTGTTCAAAGCGGTTAAGTTTTTATTCCACACTTGTTGAAAAATGTGGGAACCCGTAGAATTACATTGTGTAGGACCACCGATGTGACGGTCGCGTCGATTTCTTTGGAATGAAATTTTTAAATTACTTTCATATAGTTATATTCGAATAATTTTATTTGTGCATAATATAATCATTACGAGTGCACTGTTGGCCGAAGTATGGCTACGAACGCTGAAAGAGACGTCAGCGAACAGGTGTTGACTAGCCGCACGCCACTAGTACACTATGTACTAGTGGCGTGGTGCTGTAGCGCTTACGTCTCTAGCGCGCACGTCTAGTTTGTACCTTCTGCCTTAGCGGTAGAAGGTACAGACTAGACGTGAGCGCTAGATAAGGGCTGTGTGGGCAGGTCAGCAGTTGACTATAGGTCGTAGCTATGAACCCCTCGCTTTCGAGCAGAGAATCTTCTTGGTGTTTTGGTTTCCCCGCAATGTACAATGAAAACAAGTGGAAAAAGTGATGCTCTTATCAGTGCCGACCAGAACACACTTTTGTCTGAAGGCACACCATGTGTTGACAGATTTAACTGGGTAATTAGTTCGGCATCTTGGTGCGGTATATACGAGATAACTGCACCCGTAATGCAACACACTGCAAATGGTTGGCTTTTCCTCGTTACAGACCACAGGAAAATTTTTACCCATTTCTGAGATGTTTAAGCGAAAAATGAACTAGATAAGCGTCGTGTAGTTTAAATAGCCTGCTTCCATGCTCACTCTGCGGAGATCTACACAGAAATTTTCATCAATATAAGGGGCAATTAGAAGTCAGTTTAATAAAATGTACTGTGCTTATATCAGCATAAAATAATTACAGCTAGGCCATTAAGATACACCTTGTAATTTTTTTTGTGTAAGACTGCTGTACAATAGTTTAATATCGGCAGCCGGCCTTGATCAGAATTTCTGATGAAGGTTAGTAATATATATATTCCTAGGTATATACGTGAGCATGTATGTACAGGGGTGGCACGAGGATTTTCGTATCGGGGGCATACGCTAGAGTGCTCCTTCGGAGGGTCATTTATTCCGGGAACTTCGCTGTTTCGAATACGCACGTTTCCTCTTAGAGGGAACTAAAGAGGGCAGTGATAGGGCAGGGTGTCACATGGGGGCAACTAGTACGGTGCTGGAGTCCCCGCCTCCCGTACTGCTAACGGCCAGTAACGGTAGACGGCGAAACTTACCTTTGTGAAAGGTTCCCCGTGAATTCCTTAATGTATTTGAGCGATTCCGTGCTTGTCAGGTACTGCTTACACCTGTAAATTGTCTTAACATTACCCAAACCTTTTGTTATTCCAGATCCTGCATCCACTCAACTCTCAAACCAAAGTTGCGCAGTTTGGCAATGATCAGAGCAGGTATAAAGTAGCTGTACGAAACCAAACGTCACCTGCGAAATTGGATATTCAGGTACACCTAGTCCAAAAAGACAGTTGCTCTTTCACCGCTTACAAATGACCATGCAT
This sequence comes from Rhipicephalus microplus, assembly GCF_013339725.1. Lineage (NCBI taxonomy): Eukaryota > Metazoa > Arthropoda > Arachnida > Ixodida > Ixodidae > Rhipicephalus > Rhipicephalus microplus. Next base: position 106,824,971 of record NC_051175.1, on the reverse strand, counting down.
TGCGGCACACAAGACAGCATTATGCAAAGCCTACTGTGAAACAGCAGAGATGTATATAGATAGTAGTGATGTCGCAACTGTAACTGCAGTTGTAGACTTACTCACGTAACATCAGTATCTGACAATTCACAGTTGGAACTTGTAGAAATAGCTAGAGAAATGGAGACTTCCACATGAGGGGCTGCATAGGAGAAGCAGAATGTTTTGCATAGGCCTCATGCATCTTGCAAACACCAGCTTACTTGCCAAATGGACCCAAGCAGAATCCCGTTTTTAAAATTGATCTCTTGAAGCCTTTATTTCCTGAACTTTTGTTTGGATGTCAATGCTGTTAATGTATTGTTTCAATGTGTAAGAGAGTATTCAATGAATTACATTTATAAGGGGCAACAGTGTTATAAATGGCCACACTATTATGACAAGCCCCATTGTTCAGAGAAGTGCTTTAGCAAGGAACAGCAGAGATCACTAATTAAGAAAAATGACAGTCTATATATTTTCCTTGAACAAATCTCGGCAACGACAATTTATTTTTGAACAATGAAACAATGAGAACCTTCACAACAGCAGGGGCCCTTTGAGAAGTGAGCTTGGCAAGCTGTGAGTATGGTCTGGAGAGAAATATGGTAGCTCTATTGGAATTCACACTTCACTGGGCAAAGAAGGCATAGGGAGCACTATGAATTAGAATGGACAAAAGGGCGATATTTGCATAATGATGCATACTCTCAATCGAACAGACTGTGAAGCGACAACAAGCATTAGTGAAAGGAAGGGTAAAAACACATAAGCAGAGGACTTAAGATACCTTATAAATCTGAAGCATTACTGAAAAGAAACAATGTAGAGTGCACGTGTGCAGAGCACCAAATAAAAGGCAAATTAACATAAACATTTCTGAACATTTTTATTTACTTATGTCACACTAATAAAGGTTCCAAATTAATCTCTGCACTCTACTAGATTGAAATATACAACTTCAGAAGACAAAAGCATTTCCTCCTCAAAGGCAGATACACACAAGCTTGCACCAATGTGTATGCACTATAGGTTGACGTCAATAAATAAATGGCAGGTGACCTCAATTATTGGAGAACATTGCCGAGTGTACGAACAAAACTAATTATTCTTTACGGCGTAAATGCAGTTAAAAAAAAGACTAGGACAAGTAAGCGAACACCACACGCGTTTTGCTTCACTATTTCACTAGTCACCAATGCGACTGGCTGCTGTACTTCAGTTATCTTGGCAGACACTTGAAATTTCCCGATGTGAAACCTATTAACGTTTTAGAACTTAACGTCACAAAAAGCCTTCACACTAAGAGCAAAAAAACCCACCTTTTCTGCCTCACTGTACTTATTATTCCTTGGTCCCTGCATATATTTCCTACAAAATCATATAGATAAATATAGAAGGAACAGACAAAATAAAAGGTTACATTGTGAGTCAAACATTTGAAATGGGCTCCTATCAGACTGCAAGTTTTCGCCACAAATATGTCTCGCCCTTACATTCCCCTGCAGTCTCTGTGCGGCTTTTCCCATATTTGTGCTCTTACATGCTGAATGGCAGAGCGAATCATGCAGTTCTGATTGCCAAGTTATAAAGCATATACCAGCAGAAACATGAGGGAAATATGCAACGGGTAATTTGATGAAGTCGTAGACCATAAGCACGTGGCTAAGTGTTAACATTTGTCCATATACCAAAACTGTGGATGTCATCCAACCAGAATGCCCAAAACAAATGCACTATAAATAAGTGAAGTCTCTATAGCTCACATCCAACGACTGGCGATGGTTCAGCTGAACCACTTAATTGTAGAATAAACGCGCTAAGAGGTTCTGCGCAATAATCTCAAGACCACACCAAAGGAACACCGAGTAGAGCCTTGTATGGCTGTAATGCAAGAGTGGGTCCCAAGACACGCCAAATACACGTGTACACACAAAATGAAGCCCCCCTGCCTTACAGATGGATGAATTTGTATCAAGTTGCCAGGCTTTTCATGCAACGTTGATGTAAACCAGTATCGATATGTTACTACTTTGCACAGTGTGAATAGAAGCGTCTATCATATGATAGAAAAGTTTCGTATATGTCACAACAATAAATCTATACGTTACCATAAAGTTTTTACAAAGAACATTTGGATTCCATAAGCGAACAAAGGAAAATATTGGAATGGCTTATGAAAGATTAAGCTATATATAGGGCTTAATGGTGTTTCAATAGGGTTTAAGCCATATATTTGACTTGAAATGTGCACATGGTTCTATCAACCGCACTACGCAAATACGAACATGACGATGAAAAAACATTGTACAAGATGTTAAGCTTGTGTGATTAAATTCACAAGATGTGTCACTTATATTTCACATAGTCGTTAAAAATTCTAGATTCACTGTACAGCCACTGAGCAGCATATCACTGTGAAGCACAATAGGTTCTGCAAACTTTGGGAGTATTCTTCAAACAGCTCTTTACAATAATAGGTTGTAGATCACCGATGTGGAGGTGTTGCACATCCGTTCAAAGGCAGCTGGTAGCCCAGGGTCGATTCAGAGATTACTGGCACGTGTCAAGAAGGCAACATAAGATGCAGTCTGTAACCCAGTCTTCATCCACTGGTGGTCACAGTGGAGTGATGATGAACAGCAACCCTGAAGAGAGTCCTCACACGAAGTGAAGGCCGAAGGGAAGACCTAATCAATGGGCTTTCTTTTACGATGCATTCACCAGAAGGCAAGCTCGAGGCAGGAACCAGGAGGCAAATCCTTGTGAACGCAGTGACACCATGACCACAGAACAGGGCTACTTGGATGATTGTCTTGCCCATTCAAGAGGCACATGCCAAACGTGGAAGACTATGCATGTTTGGCAAGCAAGAGGTAAAAACCACGAGGCGAATCTTTGTGGACGCAGAGACGCCATGGCCGCAGGACAGGGGTATCTCGAGGACTGCCTTGCCCATCCAAGAGGCACTGGCCGGCTGTGGAAGGCAACGCGGGTTTGGACCCAGCATCCAATGGGTGGGATCGAAAGTCGGAAAGCTGCAAGAGCAACAAGTTTTCATGATTAGATGTCTTTCATATATACAAGGTACACATAGTAATGAAAGTTCATGATGGGACACACTATTTGACAATGCTGAAGTATGGCTTTGTCTAAATATGGCCAATAGAACGGGATTTCTTTTATCTGCAGTAGGTAGACTACTTTACGCAATATTTAAAGGTTGAGGGTTTTATTTGCACTGAAAGAAGTGGATTTTTCAGTCACTTTCATTTCATGTCAGAATTACTACACTACAGGTAAACATTATGTTTCCTATGCTTCCCTTTGGCTAATTGGTTTATTGGGTAGTACCTAACAAAGAGATGAACCTCTAAAAAATTCCTTTTGTCCACAGCAAGGGCACCAGCTGGAAGAATTAATACCTTAGGCTAACATATGAGTATTTATTCTACAAAAGCAGTCTCGTGCAAAGGTAACTGGCCACCCTCTGGTGAGAAGTTTCACACTCAACACTTTCACTACAAATGGTGCTGGCCAATACTCCTAGGGACACATGTATACAGACATTAAATATGGTGAACAGGGATGTGTCTATCATCACAGTTTTCAAGAACACCAGAGGCGTAACTTGAAGGTTGCCGGTTCAGATCTCGCTGATGAAATGGTGTTTTTTGTCAACCGACTTTTTAATCTCATATTAAACTACAATCAAAAACATAATGTCCGAATTGAGAATATAACGCCACAAAGTTACCACCTCGCGGTAACTTGGTGGAATGGGAACTCCAGCTGGGCCTCAATGTCCTATGCCGCTGTAGCGTATGTCCCTATTTTTCATTATTTTTTAGACCTTGTCCGTCCACTTGTTTCTTTCTTACCCTATTTTTATAGAAACAAACATTTTTCTTACGAAAAAAAAAACAAACCAGGCCCGCCACAATTTAAAGAACTACAAGGCCTCCCGCAATCTTGTTGTCGTCATTACTTTTGTCTGGTTTCACAAACTATGTGACAGGTGACAGCACGCATGATCAACTTTTGGCAGCAATCTCAGCCCCCGTACGGAGTTCGTTCACATATGGAGTCCCACAGGAAAAAAAAAATTGGCAGCATATCCGCGGAGTGAATGATGGAGAGTGGGGCGAAGTATTCGTCCGTCGATTCATTCTTGCTTTCGTCCGTCCATGCGTCCGTCTGTGTGACCGTCCATGCGTCCATCTGCCCGTCCGTGCGTGCGTCTCTTCGTGCGTCCGTACCTGCGTTCATCCATGCATCCGCCCCTGCGTCCATCCATGCATCTGTCTGCGTGTCCATTCGTCCATCTATTCAACACTCCAAGTACCACAATCTCGCATCTTTTCATCATATATTCCGCATATAGCCTGCACCGTAATCCAGCGGACATTCCAAGGACTAAACGGAAGGTGGCACACGCACACTTTCTTAGGGCTTGCACTTCGTGTCTACTTCCCACCTTTAACCACCTCGAGTTCATGGTGTATAGTAGTTCAATGTATTCATGGCACTGTGGCCCAACGCTCGCTAAACAATTCTAAACTCAAGGAGGTTACGCCCAGCGAATATAACGTAGCAACATTTTATTGTGAGAGTGCTCAATGTACATGCCAATGGCTGCTAATGGGAATGAAAGAAAGGAGAATTCGGCTTTTATTTAACACGCACGCTGCGAATTATGATGGAGAGTGGGGCGAAGCATCCGTCCGTACAATCGTTCTTGCTTCCGTCCGTCCATGCGTCCGACTGTGTGACAGTCCGTGCGTCCATTCGCCCGTCCGTGCGTTCATCCCTGCGTTCGTCCATGCATCCATCCATCCGCGCAGCCATCGGTGCGTCCGTCCATTCATCTGTCTGTGTGTCCGTTCGTCCATATAGTCAACGCTCCAAGTACCACCATCTCTCATCTTTTCATCATATATTACGCATATTGAAGCACCGCCATCCAGCGGACATTCCAAGGACTGAACGAGTGGTGGCACACGCACGCTTTCTTACGGCTTGCGCTTCGTGTATACTTCCCACCTTTAACCACCTCGAGTTCACGGTATATACTGGTTCTCTGTATTCATGGCACTGCGGCCCAACGCTCGCTAAACCTTTCTAAAACCAAGGAGGTTACGCCCAGCGAGTATAACGTAGCAACCTTTTCCTGTCAGATAGTGCTCAATGTACATGCCAATGGCTGCTAATGGGAAAGAAGAGACAGGAGAATTAGGCCTTTAGTTAACCCGCATGCTGCGAATTTTTCATTGTTCAACAACGCACAGGAGAAATCTCCCACCAGCACCACCTTGCAGGTAAAAGTGTAAGACATGTTACGCACTACTATGAGGGACGAATGGGTTCCGCTTTGAGGAGCTTTGCCCCTAAAAACACGCGTTTCACTGACACCGCGTGCTAATCGGACGAGTGGCGGTTCGCTATCGTTGTGATTAACACTGACCAAACGACCACGCACGCAGCTAGTATCAAGCCCGACACCTGCAGATAGCTGAATAAATGACCATTGCTCTAGCCATAACTGACCCTGAAACTCGAACTGTGATCAGTGACTCACGCTCAGCAGTACGGAATTTCGCTAAGTGTCAGATTTTGATTGAAGCCCTTCACGTACTTGTGCATGCCAGCCAGATTTCCCAAGCTACCTTGATCTGGATCCCCGCCCATATGGGCGAAGCCTGCCCGCCATTCCCCAACCTTAACGAGGTAGCGCTTTCCGCCGCACGCGACACAACAAACCGTGCAGGAGGCGATGGCCTTGTTGAAGAGTATGCGGACCGGGATCGACTTACGGGATACGATGACCTCACCAAGGCGTTCTACTTGGCCCGCCAATGCTATCCTCCACCTCATGACAATTTATGAAGAACCCAAGCAGTTACCTCGCGACAGTTGCAAACGAGCACTTACCCTGATCGCCTGATATGTCACCGAATATACCGAGTGATCTATAGCACCAACATCTGTAAGGTCTGCCATACAGACACAGCTACGCTAACACACATGCTCTGGGAATGCGAGGCTAAAGCGAAGCGTATTATTCCCGATGTTCTTTCGCCGAGGTGGGAAGCCGCTCTGCGGAGCTCCAAGCTCGCTGACCAACTCTGGGCAGTCCGGCAGGCCCGTGAAGCGGCGGAGAGGCAAGGCCTTGACGTCCCGACATAGGAGACATCAGCCCGGGCCACTACTTTGCCGGACAATAAATAAAGTTTTTTCATCAACACCATCAAGGAGCGTTGAGTACCCAAGGTCGAGCAGCCGATCAGGTACTTCTCCCAAGCCTCTCTAGTTGGTATGAGAAAAGGGGGCGAAAAAGGAAGGCGGTTGTTGGGAAACGAAGCGACGACGTGGCAGGTGCCGGCCAGGACCTGGCTGATCAAGCAGGTGCCTCTGATATCCGGCAAAAATGCCCGGCGACTACCAGACTGATATAGGTGTTCGTCTGGAGACTGCGCGATATTCGCTCGTCCGCTTCCTCCAGACCACGGGTGGGGTCCAGGTAGAGGCGTCGCGAAGCCCAATAATAGGTAAGAATTTTGCGCGTCAGGTTCGTATTGCCGGATTCAGACTCGGGACATGAAGGGGCAACGGCCCGGATGAGAGAAGCACGGGCAGCGGCGTTCGCCGACTCGTCACCGGGCAGGCCCGAGTTGGCTGGGGTCCATAGTATACAAAACGGCGAGCCCCGTCCTAAGTTTGTGCCCGTTTTGTCACTATTAGATACGAAGCAGCTCTTTGACTAGCCTGTGTGACGCTGTCCCTCCATCCGCACCACTCCCTTCGCCGCAGATGTTAGAGCAGTGACAAGTAGGTCACGCCCTCCTAGCAGTGCGCGGTGACGTCTCTCCCTCGCCTGCCACGCACTCGCCGCGTGTCAACTTTCTTTCGCTTTACCCTCTCCACCGCTCGAGCCCACTCCTCACGTGAGCATCATCTCACCCGCACCAGCTCTCTCCATCTGTCGGCGAAAAGAAGTCGCCAGCCTCGATAATCTCGCGGTGCCGACAATGTGTAACGCACCGCTGCTTGCCATGAGATCGCGCCGACGGGCGCGATCCCATGGCAAGCAGCGGTGCGTTATTCCGGTAGTGTGCTTGTACCTATCCCGGCTGTCGCTGGCGTTGCGAGGGTTAGCGAAGCCGATAGCGTTCGCGCATGGCTACGTCAACACCTACGAGGCACGAGCCTTGGAAGCCGAACGCAAGCGTAGGCAGTGGAAGACTAGCGACACCGACGATGTGCTAGTCAAGCACACCGATCGCACTCGAGAATACTGACGCTGCGGGGGTAACACCAGCGAGACGCGAGCCGAAGAAGCCGAGCGCATTCAATGCGTCCCGCCTCTCGTGTCTTTGCGTTGCAAACAAACGTTTACTCTAGTAAGTGCTACACCAAGTTTTGCTTCAAATCACTCTTCCAGTACCCGCATCAACACCTGTATCAACTGGGTCAACGCCGTGCGCACCGCTACTGCTTCGCATCCCATTAGGGTTCCCTTCGGGGATATGGTCATTAGCTTTAAGGGCGTAGTTCCTTACGCCGCGAGTCGTGAGTCCGTGATGTTGTATGAAGTAGTAGTCGTCATCGTCGTCGTCGTCGTCGTTGTCGTAGTAGTAGTAGTAGTATTAGTAGTAGTAGTAGTATTAGTAGTAGTAGTAGTAGTAGTAGTAGTAGTAGTAGTAGTACTAGTAGTAGTGAGTAGCCACCTCTCATTTAGTCCTTGGAATGTCCGCTTGCTGGCGGTACTTCTATATGATGAATATATTGTTACACGACAATGTGATGAAAAGATGCGAGATAGCGGTACTTGGAGTGTTCACAGATGGACAGACGAACGGACGCATGGACGGACAAACAAGCAGGCGGACAGATAGATGGATGGACGTGCGGGCGCACGGATGGACAGACAGATGCACGGACGGCCGCATGGACGGACAGACGCAAGGACGGACGGATGGATGGACGCACAGACTAATGGACGCACGGATAGATGGAGAGACGCATAGACGGACGGTAGCAAGAACGGACGGACGGATGGACAGAAGGGCTGACGAACAGACGGACGCTTCGCCCCACTCATCATCATTCAGTTCGTCGATATGCTGCGATTTTTTTTTTTTGCGCTGCATTAGAATTTGATCTGGCAAGTTTTTTTTTGTTTTTGTTTTTTTTGCAGAGCAACGTAGCTTTCTGTATAGTGGACGGTACGTATGACTTCCGAACTGAGTTACGCCAATCAGTAGGCGTCACTAGAAATACTTGATTTCGCCATTGTTGAGGAGAGATCACTGTTCCTACAACACGACAGATGAGAAAGCGCGAACGTTTGGAAACGCTACTCGAGCGGGCGTCCACCATTCGCATGCAGTATGTGCGAATAATTTACAAGCTTTCACGCTTTTTTATCTGTCATATGGTAGCTATGGTACTGCAGCTTTAACGTGACTAGAAATCTGTCCACAATCTAGCTGTCACATATTTATCCGCTCGAATTAGCTGTGGATGGCACGTACATCTATTTTTATCTATACCGACGGTGTAACACACTATACGTTCGTGACGTACGAGGGTACGACCGTGTACTCAAAAAGCTCAATCATGGCAAACGACGCCACGTAACGCAAGGCACTTGTGCGATGCGTACGTAGCACAATTCAGTAGCACTAGAACTCTCGAATATCAATAAAATTTTGTTTGGGTCTTGTTGGCACAAACCTCTGGATTAAAATTACCAGAGCAAACACAGAACACGCCCCACAAAGAAAAGAAGATACGCACACGAGCGCCGACTATCGACTGCTCTATTCCTTCATATGCCAGTGCGTACTTATGTGCAAATCAGCCCTACCACGCATGCGTACACGGCAAAAGTTTCGGACAAGCAAAACAGTGACAAAAAAGATGGATCATACGCGACGACAAGAAACAGTATTCAGCTGAATGCAGGGACACGAAAATATCACTGATAATGCGGACGATCTCTTGATAATGTGAATCGCTGCAAAGGACGTCGAAAGGCGACAGTAATTCTGTCTGAAGGCGCTGCGTGAGATAAAGCGCTATCGTGCACGACGATAGTTATAGCGTGAGAACAGAACGATGACAAAGGGACAAGAAGGACTTGTCTCTTTGTCATCGTTCTGTTCTCGAGCTATAACTATCGTCATGCCATACCAATTAGCCCAAGCTGCCACACTTATATGCTATCATGCAGTAATGTGAAGAAACGATAATACGCAAAGCCACTAGCAGGTGGCAGCACCGTGTCACTTGAGCGAAGCGTAGAAAACACCCGCATTTTTGTTCATAGCATCGCACTGTCAGCGCAGCGTGATAAACACTGTGGTGTTTAGAATTAGGTATCCACGATTTTCTTAATAAAGGAACACATTACCTAATAATAATGTGTTGATGTTCCACCTCAAATATGCGTAATGCTTTTTTTTTAATGACAATGCTTACAAGTATGAACGCAACCATGAAATCAAGATGGGGGGGGGGATGTTGAACAAAGGCTTAAACTTTTGTTGGTTGGCTGAATCGTTTGACAGAAAAATAGAAGAAAAGAAAGCAAGTAAGAAAAAGAAAGAAGGAAAGAAAGAACCAACATTTCATCGTTGAAGTATCCCAAGCAGGGCTATATAGTCTTTAGAATTCATAGGTCCTTTATGCATTGGCAAAAGACGACTGGAAGGAGAAATCCGCCTTTTATTTCTCAGTCACTGTATTGATCTCCCACCTCCTAAATCTTTTTGCACCTCATCAAGGTTCTTGCACTGCCTCTGTGATCGGTCCCCCTTTGACCAATCATCGATGTCGTGTGATATGTTGCGGGTGCTCACATCAAGAGAAGGTGGCCTCTCCTTACCACTCTATTTCACACTTTCTTCCCTCCTCGCTTACCACCACGACGCTGCGCCGCGCCATCTTATGGGTTGCAGAAATAAGTCTAGCTTAACCTCAAACCATCAAAGCATTTCAATGCTACGCCGGGTACTGCGTACTTTAGCCGAATATGCCCGGTCGCGCACGCATTATATATAGATCAGCAGACGGCTCGTACCTATGTACGAGCTGCGCTCTCACGGCTTCCACGGTTGAAGCGCTAGGAAGAGCAATGGTCATTTAGCTCGCTGCAGCGACCACGTTTTCTTACGCCAGTGTTTCGTAAGTTTAAGCAAGATCAGACGCTACAGGAGTTAGATGCTAGCCTTACCTCATATGGCATTACAATTTGTTGATATCGTATACCCTGCTTCGTCCGTGGGTTGAAACTGACTTATTACTGGCTAATCCACAGTGACATTTTGTTACAGTTTGTTGGTTTCTTGGCCTAATAGATGCGTCATAATGCGCATTGTTATTCGGTTTACGCAGAGACTCCGAAAACGCACTGTGATCGCCTCCATGGGCTCGGTCTACAACAGCTGCGCCGAGCACTTCGCCACGTGCAAGACCCTGGACTCCGTCGCCCACGAAGTGCTGCGTGCCCTCAACGTACGGCTAGAGACGTGGGTTAACTGGACCCTAGCCGGCTTGTTGCCTCGACTGGTTGAGTTCTCGCTTCTCCACAGGTTTAACTCCTTCTTTGCCCTGACTATCAGTCCTCGCTCTACGTCATTGCATATGACCGTGGGAAAAGTGGTGCGCAACATATCGGTTGCCGTGTACAACCCGGACAAGTTCTACGCTACTTTGAGACCATGCTGGCCCTATTCGACAAAGCCTCTGCAGATGCAGCCCACTACGAACATCTACGGAGCCTTGTAAAGCTCGACGGAGAGGTTCCCGATGTCACCAGGATAGCCACCGACGACGAAATTACATTGCCCCTGGAGCAACTTGACGTTGAAGAAATACCGCATGAAATGTTGGCGTCGCCCGTAAACCGCGTCCAGCCATTGGACAGCGAAGCATCTTCTGCAACTGAAATAGTTGTGAATGGTATAGACGGAGTTTGCAACGCCTTTTCTGTGGTGGCTCGAACGGATTCTTGGGTTTTGTCCATGTACCTCCTCGTCTTGGTGACGTCGCAAGCGATACGCTACGAATTACACGAACGCTACGCCGAGGTGGAACAGAGGGTTGACTGGACGTACGTAGCTTGCAGAGAGATACTCAGTAGACTATTTCCCGGGCATTACTCGACGATGGAAGCGACTGCCTTGCGAGAGCACAAGCACAAGAAAGTTCCAGCCTCGGAACTATTAGAAGAGGCCAAGGCGCACCTAACGGTCAGTTTGAATGACAGTGCCTCAATAGATGACGCCGCAGAAAATGCAATACGCCAACAACTTGGCGATATCGACATCATGTCTGTCGACGCTGTGAAAGCCATTGACTTCCTCGCAGAGAGTGACGAGAAGTACACGCAAAGTTACACTAAAACATGTTCATCGCAACACCCCAGGGCGCAGTGGAATACGCCACGAACAAGTCCAGGTGGACACCTGAGTGGCGCACGCTGCCTCGCGTCCAGTGGCTCGCCTCTTTCAGATACTTCGAGAGCCACCACGCCATTGCGATGGCCGGCCGGAGCTTCGTTTCTATGTCGAGATTTTCTTAAGATATATTCGGCAATGTCTTTAACTAGGTGGTTCTTCTTGCCCGCATCGTGCGGGAGCTACTCGTCGCTCTCGCACCGGTCCTTGTAGACACCCACGCTTGCTCACCGCTGCCCCGCGACAGCGTGGACTTAGTTTCAAAGAGTCGAGCAGTCAAGATGTCGAGGCAGGCTAGGTCCCTTCGCGTTGCCCACCAGGCTTACAAGAAGCAGAATCGTCTTTGGGACGGCATCGTGGAGTCGGGCGTGGACGCGTTTCACCGGAAATTTTTCCAGGCGTTCTGCGTTCAGTTACGCAGTCGTACCCTGCTAGAACCCACACCGTCCCTACCGCACATGCGTAAGAGGTGCGAGTTTTCGGTGCGGTCGATGCCAGAGTTTTGGGAAGCGTACAAGTGTCCGGAAGAGCCGATGAAGCAGTCAGCGACGCTGGATTTTTTGGTACCTCGTCAACGGCGCTGATCGTGTATAACAACAGAGATGTGAACTGAAAGACCGAATGAACTTCGGGATGGGAAACTGCTGCGTGTCGTGGCGTGTTACTTGCTGGCCTTGGTACTGCAAAAGAAAAGTCGTTATGGCTCAATCATAATAATCCTTGGTTGTTCTTCAATAGAGTTCGGGTTATGAAAACCATGAATTCGTTGAATCGGCATACTGCCAAAGCATACACGTGTAGTTGCTAGGGTCGACCCAGGAAAAGTTGATAAGGTCTCGCTCGTAATTGACCCTTTCGACATTGTGTGCACAAAGTATATATATACACGCTGATAATTTTCCAGCACCGTTAGCCACAAGGTCCTGTGTGTCAGGAGGCGAATGGGCGTACACGCATATAGACGACTACTGGTTCAGTGCCTTCGGCTTTCATCCGCACTTCCTCTGCGCTAAGCGACCAGCTACACCATTGACCAGGACAGTGTCTCCATACGGGCACGTATGGAACAACCATTGACACCACCATTAGTCTGTCACACGGTAGAGAACTATAACTTCCCGACAACACTTCTTTCACACAAATTCTACAGCTCTTCATTGTGCGGTTGTGTATGTGCCTGCGCCGTCGACGGCGGCGCAGCACAATTGTGTATATCGGTCAGAGAACGGATACGGATCCGACGCGCGCGGATGGGCCGGCCAGCATCGCTGGACGTGCGGACGCGCCCAGCCGGATGTGACGTCCTGCCAGACGTCACGTCCTGGTGACGGTGCAAGTGCGGGCTGAGGGAGAAAGCTTTTAGCGGATGGTGGGGGGTAAATGCCGCGTCCTGACGCAAGAGCTCCACTTAATGTGAAACCCGTGGGGAAGGAATGCCATGACGGATCACCTCTCCACGAGTGTGGAATTCTGAGCCACGGGGGTTGCGAACGACAGCGTTCTGGACGCCGGGTGGTTTGCCTCTGGCACGCACACTGTTCTTCCTGCGAGTTGTCTCAGCTGCTGAGGTGAGTAGCGGAGTCTTTCTTTTCTTTTTTTCAGTCGGATCTATTAAATTTGGAGCAATGCGCAATCAATCGTACTGGAAAAGTCGTACCTGTAGGAAAACGGCCGAGAGTGCACTGGTACATGTGGTCCACACAGTGCTTTTCTTGTTCCAGGACACTTCAGTATACCGATCTTCGCACTTGAAGGCGCGTTAACGGCGACCTCCCGATATGTTCGCATTGGATGGGGAAATAGCCGCTGTACTTAAATAAAACGTGTGTGGTGCCCGTGTTTCAAAAAATAATTGGCATAAAAAAAAAACTAGATACAAAACGAGTTTCTTTCAATGGCCATCGAACGTTAGTGGACCGCAGAGATTATCTTCAAGAGTGCTTTTCACGAATCAATTACGAGCCGTCAAAGTAGTGATGATATAAAAAATGAAGGCTGCAGCTTGGTAAGCTTTCAAATAAAGTGTTAGCGTTTTCGCGTGCCCGTAAGTGAATGAAAGCAATAGTGTCCATGGGTTTAATTGTGATGCACGTCCACTCCCCATCGTTCGTTGAGCCTGCAGAAGGAAACAAGCTTCGCAGTGGATGCAAAACTGAAAACTAAGCGATGACGTGCTTCTCACAACGACCTGCTATTGATCCATGGACTTCCTGTGATAAGGGTGCGAAGTTGGTTTTTTCTTGAAATTCAAACATCAGCGGCCCTCAGCCATTACCGTAAAAAATTACGCGAATATCACCGCCATTCAGATTTAGCAACAGCGAGACAGACGCAACAGAGTGAACGGTATACGGCAGACTTCGCGCCTCAAATCGCACCCCCCCCCCTCCCACCCTTCCTGAACCGCCCCTTCCCCTGACTTGCACATGCTGATATCGCTGCAAGTTCTCCCGTGGTGAACTTTCCGGTGGCGCTTTGCTTTAGAAAAATGCGCGCGGACGCGCCGTCCTTTAATCTTGGCTTCCATTACCTCGCTACTCGCTACATAAAAGAAAGGAACACGACATGGACGTCAAGAGAAAGGTAGGCGCTACGCGAAATGTGCAGCACCCAACTTTCTCTTCACGTCTGCGTCCTGTTTCTTTATTTTATGCACCACGCTTAGTACAAGCTAAGTTCATGGATCACCAGCTAGCCCGAGCTGCAAGACTTCTGAACGTCCAGCAGGCTCACTCGCGGGTCGGCACCGCTCACGCAGCGGGACACGCGACAACGCCAAAGTCCGTGCCGCGGTATACGCGATGGCTCTCTTTCAAAAGTGGGTCACGCAGTTCACAGCCGAAAAAGCCCGGCTGTGCACGGCCCGGCGTGCCGCGAATCCCCCGCCCGTTTGAGCTTGAATAGAGAGGCTCGTCCTGCTGCAACGCTCGCGAGCGGTCGACGCGACCCTGGACGCGATGCGCGTGGTGGCGTGCGTGTCGATACCGTTCGGAAGCGTTCGAGGGGCACGCCGCGCATTGTTGCGTGGCCAATGGAAATGTCGGCCGCCGTCGCGAACTGAGTGAGCATCGCTGCCATACACGTGTCACTCGTTACGCTCCTGTAGCTTCTTCAGGTGCCGCAAAAAAAAAAAAAAAACACGCAGAGTGTATAGGCAAGTGACATACAGGGTCGGCCGCATTTAGGTGGAACACTTTATGCTTCTTAATAAATATAATACGCGAGGTTTTACGTCCCCAAACCGCCATGCGATTATAACAGAGGTCGTAGTGGATGGTTTCGAAAAATCTGGTGTCCTTTATAACGCGCACTGAAACCGCACAGTATACAAGAGCCCCTATCTCTTCGCCTCCATCGATATTCGACCGCAGAGTCCGGGATTGAACTCGAGAGCGTTGGGTTAGCAGCCAACCACTGTATATAGGTATATAGTTACTGCTCCACCGAGGCGGACTGATGTTCCTCATAGTGGATTACTACGCACAATATGATTTAACAGTTCATCGTTCCTTGATGAAATGTTGCGTTTGGCTGAACATTGATGTCGGAACTCGCTGATATTTGCCAGGAAGCTCAAGTTTCTGACCGGAAAATAGCGACACCAAGATGCACAGTCGCGCTCAATACGTTTTTCAACGCACTGTCTGCACTCGAAATGGCGCTGATAAGTGCCACGCACATAGAAAAAAAAATATGGCGGATTAAACTTTCTCAATTAGCGGTGCTTTCAAAAGCAATTTAACGCTTGTCAGTGTCATTGTTCATATTTGGGGTCAATCTAACCACAGTCAGCGTGTTTCAACTCATATTGATTGATACTGAACCTGAATGGAGAAACATCCTGATGCTTGACGTCACGTAATTAAGCTATTGCAATAGGATAGATTATGTATTCAAGTTCTCTTTGGTTGGGACAGCAATGGCTGTGGACAGAGTTAGCATTTGGTTTTCAGTTTCAACCGACCGTACTAATGCTTGAGTACAGCAATAAAGGACAAACTAATACTTCGACAGGGCATGCGCGCTAAATCGCAGAGAAAATGATCGTGACACGGTATTTCCACACATTGGGATTCTTATTTATTGATTGAAAATGACACGTTGAGGTTTCTGTTCATTCAATTATACCCGATGTGGTAACTTAACTGCGAAGCTTTAGGGCGTGGGCTCGATTCTAAGCCACGGCGGCCGCATTCTGATGGTGGAGAATGGAGTTGCTGATCACCAGCGGCATAAGTTTAGAAAAATGCCAGGGGAGGATACAAATCGGACAATGGTGGCCCAATTGTTTTTAAACATGGGCTGTATTTTTACCGACATGAGAAGTAAATGATGATTCGAAATAAAATGAAAAAAAAAAGCATCTGGTGCGAACTCAAGCGATTTCTTCGTTCTATTCAGTCTTCTCTGGACCGGTGGAGTGAATTTTGCGACTGCCATAGTCTCACACCGCTGTTGAACATAGCAACACGTTAAAAGTAATCAATCTTTTTAAAAAAGTTGAACCAAGTTATTCGAATATATGATGTTTTAAAGCTAAATCTGAAGAAGGGACACCAGAAAGGAGTGTTGCCCCTCGGCCTGAACACAAGCGGAGTCCGAACTTCTTGACCCCCTCCCTCCAATGACTTACGCCAATGCTGAACACAGTTAACGATCTCTGCAGAAACGGCTGTACACACTGGATTGACGCATGCTGAAGAACCCGAAGTGGTCAAAATAATTGTGCATCACTTTGGGCAATCAAGGTTGTTCTCAACTGTGAACGCTTTTAATTTTGGTCGCCGTGGTTTGTATTTAATTTGTTATAGTAATGACGTTATATGAAGGAGCTGTTATTGCTTCATTTGGTTAATAAGACATGAAATGACAATTAAAGAGGACAGTATAAAAAATAACAGTTCTGGACAGTTTAGATTACATCTTTTTTATGTTTTATTCACGCTACAGGATCGTTACATGGCATGCAAAGAACAACCGCCTGGAAATGTACTTGAAGTCTACGATATATTATTATTGCGCTTCATCAGTGCGCCTTTCTGCAGGTCTTGAAATTTCCTCAATATCTTTTTTTTTGTTTTAGCACACAGTGACGTCCTATCTGTTTTAATCGACACTACATATTTTTGTTTCCTGAAATGTTTTTAGGATAGCCTTCACAGTTTTCTGCCAAATAACTTGTTCTGGTACATTATATGAAATTCCTGCATTTATGTTAAACATATTCAAGTCCGAGAAGTGTAAAAGGTGCACATAAATACGCAACACGGACTATTGAAGTAAGTACTGCGGTAATTGATTTATATGCGGGGTTTAATGCCCCCAAACCACCATATGATTATGAGAGACGCCGTAGTGGAGGGCTCCGGAAATTTCAACCACCTGGGGTTCTTTAACGTGCACCCAAATCTGAGCACACGAGCCTACAACATTTCCGCCTCCATCGGAAATGCAGCCCTGCAGCCGGGATTCGATCCCGTGACCTGCGGGTCAGCAGCCGAGTACCTTAGCCCCTAGACCACCGCGGCGGGGTATATATACTGCGGTAATGAATTGCTCCGTAGCACCTCGTCACGACTACTCGTCTGTTGGCGCATCGACATTTGCCGGGTGCCGTTTACGGCAGATACATCAAATATGCAACCAAAACTTCCGCAAGACGACGTGCGAAGTCGCATCGGGGCACCACCGAAGAAGAGCGATTGAAAATCAGTTACAATAATTAACCAAACGAAATAATGACGGATTTAGATGCATTTGTACAATACGATGTCGAATTCACGTTCCAGAACACCAGTTCGTCAAAATTTCAAGAGCCTTCCAGATGCGACGCGCCCAAATCATATCACGATTTCGGCACGTAAAACCCCAAATATTATTGCGATAGCAATTATATATCTTGGCTGGTTTTTTGCCGCTGTCGCCATTTATGTATATGTATATATATGTATATATGTGTACGGGGAAGGATGCGCTAGTCTCCGCTTTCTGTGGGGCGAACATCGCCCTTCCGGCCGGGTTCGTCTGTGCGCGCTCCCTCATCTCGTGAGCGAAAAAGGCAAGAAGGGGCTATTGGTTGCCGCGCTATTGCAGGAACTATCAGTGCGCACCTTGTGCCCCCACAGAAGGCAGGAGCTTCTACAGGCTGCGCTCTGAACACGGAAAAAGCGGTGGAAAGAGTACCTGGAGCAGCCGTGTTCTCTTACAGCAGCGTTTTTGGAGTTACGTGTGGTCGGATATAAGTGAGTCGACTCACAGCTTCAATTCGTAAATCAATGCTGTCAATAAGCACAAGCTTTGATGTGGTCATCTGACCGCGCCGCGAGAAACTTCATTGCTTAGCAAGCGCATGTTTACTACAAATAATATTGCTCTTAACAATGCTAGCCTTGCTTTGTAAAACATTCGAATATGTTGCTATCGCATTCATTGGTTCGCCCTTTTGACAAAACTGTGGCTTTTTTAAAACCTATACTTAAGGACGACTAGACAAGAAGACTAAAGCATACTGGGCTGCTGTTGGCAATGCTGAATACGCCGAAAGGAATCTAGGTTTATTTAATAGCAAGCCGAATTGGATGTTGAGGACCACAAGGACGATTCAAATGTTTCGATTACCGCACGCCAGGATAATGTTTAGAACATTGCTGGAGAAAATACGCGGAGAAGACGAAAACTTTCGATTCACAAGGAGTGCTCTCCCAAAAATAAAAAATAAGCCCCCCTCCCCCTCCCGAAAAAACTTTTGGCTACGCCCTTGTTGAACACGTGTCTCAAGGTTCGCTACAAATGCAAACGATGGCGTGAGACGAAAATTAACTATAAGGTGCCATACCAGCAGCCGTTTTCATCTAATAAATCTAGAGAAACTTCGTTTTTACTCTGCGCGTGCATGACTGAGCCTGAAAAAGTTTCATAAAAAAAAAAAAACAGATATGGGAGGCTGATTCAGGCTCTATACTGATTAAAAAGGGGCAATATATCGCACACGCGTCACCGATAACAGAAGTGTTAAGGTTGTAGTGGGACTCGAGTAGTTCTTGGATCTTATGCCTTTCAGGATAAATACATTTGAGCATGTCTTGCTACGCATTTACCAATGCGTACGCGTTCCGCATAGGAATGACTGAAACTGCTGCATCATCCATTGCGGCAGTGACGAAACAGCTTGGCACATTCTGTGTGAATGCCCACAATACTGCTCGCAGTGACAGTCACTCTGCAATGCAGTAGACAAACTGGACAACACGACTCTTTCGGAAGAATCCTGCGCTACCGACACGACTTCATGTCGCAGAAGAAGGCTGTGAAGGCGCTCCTTCGCTTCTTGCGTTCGACTGGCGTGTTCAAACGACTGTGATCGGAACTCCCTCAATGTGTGCGCATGTGAATTTTTTTCTAGTTTATTTTATATCTCCCTATACCTATCCTCTTTCCGACCCTTTTCCCCACCCAAACACAGTGTAGCAAACCAGTTATTCGTTAACCTCCCTGTCTCTTCCTTTTATTTATTTCTCTCTCTCTTGCTAAAGAGCGTTTGACATTCTGGAAATGTGCTGCGTAATAATTGCCGCGTTCTAAGAGCTCGAAACCACGAAAGGATTATCAGGCTCGCCGTATCTGGTGGGCGCCGTTGATTTCGACCACCTTGGGCTCTTTAACGTGTACATAAAACGGACTACACGGGCTTTCAACCTTTTCGGCTCCGTCGAAAATGCGGCCGCAACGGGCGAGATTTGATCTCGCGACCTGCGGGTCAGCAGTATAGAGCATCCTAAACACTAGACCACAGTGACGGGTAGATATGTTGTGCAGTAAAGATTAATTGTTATAAAGAAGCTAAAAGAAAGAAACAAAAAGATTAGGCAGCCAGACAGCTATACGGGTAGTCATTTATTGGAAGTCGTTGCATCAATTGTGGGAGCTTCGCGACAGCGCATGGGTGAAGTGAAAGGCTTCGATTCTGCAGTAATCGAAGAAGTCATGGAGAAACCTTCACATCTACTCCCTTCAAAATTAGGATGTGCTTTACTATTCGGAGTTTTACCTAAATGTATATCATATTTCCAAAAAAGTTACTTCCTGCGAATACTATCCCAAGATTCTTGGCCCATCCTCAGTTTTGAACACGCGCCACGAGTTAAAAAATAACATATTGTCGATGCCACCATCTTATCAGCTCCGATTGGTGGAGAGCGTTGCTACTGCCTATTTTCTAACTACGCTTCTATAGAGTGAGGGAAATAGGTTCGCAAGGGACAAGCTCGCAGAGGATGGAGTAAACTGGAGATCAACGGCAGATGACTCGACCCTGCAGTGCACTTAAGTCATCAGGCTGAGAATGATGATGATTGAGAGAGCAAACACAGCCTGAAACGGTATAGAAAATTTATTCAGATTCTTTCCACTGCGTTGAACGTCGCATCTACACTCGGGGAGCAGAGCGCGCTGGAGGCGGACGTTTGCGCACCGTTATCTAACGGGAGCAAAATCGTCACAAGCCGCATGGACGCGGAAGACGAAGAAGGCCAAAACGGGACGAGTAATTCAAGGCTCCTGTCCAGAGTCCAAAGCCAAGCTCAACTAGCAAAATCAACGCCAGGGACATGCCCATAAGTGCCCCCCAAAAAATGTCACTCTGCGCAAGTCACGTACACGTCCTAATTAGTGCGCCATCCTTCCAAGGTCATCGTCTTGACGCACAACGGTCGGCCACCCTTTGATCACTAACCCTTCCGCCAGCGGAAGTTTGCTTTTCTTTAATTTTTGCGTTCGTGGCCAGTTCCACACAGTTCAAAAGGGATTGCTTTTGTGTCGTGCCAATGATGTTCTCACGTGGACTTTCATATAGTGGCCGGTTTTTACAAAGAAGCGCGAGGTCATAGAGCTTTTTTACGTTTTTTTGGAGTCCACGTCTACAGGGCGGAGCCTCGAGCGCCGCGCAGGCGCAATGTATCCAGCCGTTCCTCAGAACAGCCAAGCGATGCGAGGGAGAGAAGTTTTGTACATGAATCCGCGGTGAAGGGGACACGACTCTATGTGTTTTGTTGGGCGCTTGTTGGTCTGTTCTCTCCCGCTGCAGACGGTCGCGGCACGTTCCACAAGAGAAAGAGCTATGTGGGTCACCCGCGTCCTTCCATAATCAGGCGCAATCAAAACGCGCGCGCGAAAGAGAGCACGCTTATTCAAATGACCCCTTCGCGGCTCGTCAGCCTTGCGCGTTGAACACTGGCGGCGGCGCGTGGTTTTCACTTTGTGGCTGCTGCTGTGCTTTGGCCGCGACTCTCTCTTTCTATATCGTCCGGTATCCCTCGCGTTCTTTCGTTGTCCCTAATGTGCGTTGCGCGGCAGCTCGCCTGGCAACCTTGTTTCGCGCAGAAACGCGGCCCCTTCGTGACGGAAGTATGAAACGTTGACGCGTTAGCTCCGTCAAAAATGACTTTTTTTTTTAAGCGACCTAGTAACTAAACTATTCAACATGAATGAAGGACGTCTTTTTCCCCAGGGTTTTACTGAACTAAGTTACCCTTCACCAATTTCCGTCTATGGTGAAGGGCGGGCAAATTTCGTTTCAAAGGGGTGGGGGTGGGGGGAGTATAGGTTAACTGATGCTGGTGCAACTGCCATGACATATATAATGTAAATCTGAAGCGCTGCCCATGACGGAAAGTAGTTACGTATAGCGTTAAAAGTATTAAAGCTATAGCGTTAACGAGCTCATTTTGCATAAATTCCGGCGTCGGCCTCGCCGTCGTTGATTGTGAGCGAAAAATCATAATCTTGTGCGTGACCAAGAAACCAAGCAAGATGCAAATACATAATTGATAAAGAATTCTGGATTTAAGTGGTGATCGAGCCCGGGTCGTTTGCGGGGCAAGCGGGTGTTCTACCACACGGCCACGCATCTGCTTGTGAATACAGTAGAAATAACTTCCTCTTCTTAGAAATATAGTGGAAGTAACTTTCATGCTTTCCAAACATACACGTCCTGTGCGCATACTTCACAATAGTACATAGAATACTTTTTCCCGTTGCGCAACGCTAAGCAATTAAGAAAATTTCTAAGTTTTCTAATAGTGACTTGAGAGAAAGAATTTTTCATTACAAAAGTTGTAGCGCTTATCCAGAAGCGATAAGATTTTAAGTCTGCGGCAAGGTGACTATGGTGCTTTTTTTTTTTCTTCAGCCAAAGGTTGCTTGAACAGGATATCGGGGACTTCAATGGGCTTTAGGTGATGGTAGATGGTATTGTTAAAGAAAAAATGCAACAAAAAAGCAGCCGCCACGTGCGAATGCGATACGAGACAGGAGGCGGCATTCATTCAACGTAGTGCCGGCATATTTTTAGGTGTTTTATTTTCAAGGTAAATATAAACATGATGTAGGGAGACGGAGTGACAGGTTTATCTTTAGCCCCCCCCCCCCCCCCCCTCCCAGAGAAAAAAATACAACCTCATTTGATGCGAGTGCGTGCTCGGGAAAGGTTGGATTAAAATTGTGCTGTAGGATTACAATGATAGAGGGTAGCTGCTTGAATCTACTCGTTATGAGATGTACGTAGTCACACCAGCAAGTTGCGTGTTCTTTCCCCCTTCTTGAGGGGGCTATTAGCTCGAGGCGATCACTTGCGGCGAGGAACTGTGCGCTGTGCGAGGACCGGATGCTTACGCAATTAACTTGTCGGGCGACTTGTGAACCGATTTGATTGTATGAAGTCAACGTTCGATGTGTTCTTCTCGAGCCCTGATGCAAATGTGGGTGACTTCGAATTTTATCTCGAGTCTATCGAAAGGTGTATACCAATCTTCCACCTTCGGATTGTTATCGGCCGGGACATGACCTCCGAGATCGCGCCCGCCATCTCGGAGGTTACGGCCGGTACCTTGCGTTTGTGTGCTGGTCCGCTGGAGGGCGCGACCGAAATGCTCTACCCAATTGTTCCCAAATGTTCCTAGTAGTACATCAACAGGCCCAGATGGCATTCCAATTATGCTGATAAAGACATTAGGTCCAGAGTCTAAGCAGGCTTTGAGAGAGGCACTGAGCAAAATAATAATCGATGGTGAAGCCCCCGATGGATGGAAACTTAGCAGGATGAACATGATCTATAAAGGAAAGGGGGACAAAGCTGACATAAACAACTACCGTCCTATAACAGTGACATCAGTGGTCTACAGGCTGGCGATGCAGATTATAAAGGAAAGACTGCAGGCATGGATAGAGGATGAAAGGGTGCTGGGGGAACTGCAGAATGGGTTTCGGAAACACAGGAAATTGGAGAAGAATCTGTTCTCACTGACGCAGTGCATAGAAATATCAGAAAAGGAACACATGCCCCTGTGGCTAGCATTTTTGGATATAAAGGGAGCGTACAATAGCGCGGTTCAAGAGGAATTGTGGGGAATACTGGACACACTAGGCGTTGAAGTTGGAGTCACTAGTCTTTTAAAGGATATCTATAAAGGTAACAAGGTAGTTATAAAGTGGGAAAAACAGGTATCCAAGTCTGCAGAGGTAAAACGGGGACTTAGGCAGGGGTGTCCTATGTCACCCTTATTATTCATGATGTACCTACAAGGATTAGGAGGAGGAGGATTAAAAGAGGAAGGACAGGGAGGTTAGAGGCCAAATTAGAGGGAAGTGGACTGGGCTTCAACCTCTTTCGTCCAACAAGGAAAACTCATTGAACAGGCACTACCAGCGTTGATGTACGCAGATGATATAGTGCTAATGGCCGACAACAAGGAAGATTTGCAGAGATTGGTGGACATCTGCGGTAATGAGGGAGATAGGTTAGATTTTAGATTCAGTAAGGAAAATCAGCATTCATGATTTTCAATGACAACGAAGGTTGTGAGCTTAAAATACAGGGGGTCACGCTAGAGATAACAGATAAATACAAATATCTGGGCGTATGGATAAGCAATGGGGCCGAGTACCTAAGGGAACACGAAATATACGTGACGACTAAAGGTAACAGGAATGCAGCGGTGATGAAAAGCAGGGCACTGTGGAATTACAATAGGTATGATGTTGTGAGAGGAATATGGAAAGGGGTCATGGTTCGTGGTCTGACGTTCGGCAATGCGGTCTTGTGCATGAGATCAGAAGTTCAAGCAAGATTAGAAATTAAGCAACGTGGAATAGGTAGGCTTGCCTTAGGAGCTCACGGGAGTACACAAAATCAGGAAGTACAAGGTGATATGGGATGGACATCATTTGAGGGCAGGGAAGCTAGCAGCAAGATAAATTTTGAGAAGCGATTGAGAGAATTGGGGAGGAGCGTTGGGCTAGGAAGGTATTCAGCTACTTGTACATGAAGAATGTCGATACAAAATGTAGGAAGCGAACCAGAAAATTGACTGGTAAATACTTAGAAAACAGCAGGTGGCCAAACCAAAAAGAACTATCGGTTAAGAAGAAAGTTAAGGAAACTGAGACTGAGATGTGGAGAACGGGCATGATTAAGAAGTCCGCACTAGAGATCTATCGAACTTTTAAGCAGGAAATTGCCAAGGAAAGGATCTATGATAATACTCAGGGTAGTTCTTTTCTGTTTGAGGCCAGGACGGGAATATTGCGAACCAAGACATATCGGGTCAAATACGAAGGGGTAGACACAGTATGCAGTGCGTGTGGAGAGGAAGAAGAAACTGCCGAGCACTTGATAATGTTCTGTAAAGGGCTTCACCCTTATAGTTCAGGATGATGGCGCAGAGTTTTTCAAAGCACTGGGGTTTAGGGACCGGGAGGGCAAAATAGACTAAGCGGGTAGAATTAACTAGAAGGAGGTTATCTGATCGGTGGCTAAAGTCAAGGCACGAGTGAAAATTGAACCCTTCACTGCAAAATACGAATCCTCAACCTCACCACTTCAAGAAAAAAAAAATCTTGTTTTTGGTTCATTTGGTATTACTGTTTGGTGACGCTAGCCACCACCCGATCTAAAGGGTACAGCCATATCCGTCCATCCAACCGTAGGTAGAGCATTTGGCTCCACTGCAGGAGTAGGCGGAGACGGGGTGTGTGGAGCTGTCCGGTTTTCAGAGCCTCTATAGACGACAGCACACCTATCTCCCACCCAGGCGCCTTTGGCGGTATACCCTCGCTCCCAGAGACGCCGTAATTTGTTTGGAACGACCAAGGCGTGCCTCGCTAGCATGGCATGCAGTGGCTCTGGGAGTTTGAAAAGCCAAAACGCGCCTGTTCACGCTGAGCCCGCTTATAAAATGTCATATGAGTACCACTGCGCTGTCATCTTATGCGACAACAACCAGCGCAAGAGGAAGAGATTGCTGAGCACTGCCTGTGAAGTTCACAGCGCAGCGCGGGAATCGTTCCGGTGCGGTGTTTTGCGATTGCGCAGATTTCCGTCCACAAAGAAAAACGCTGAGCACGGCCGCCCTATAGGATATAATCGCAAACAGCAGGAAAACTACGAGCCCAGTAAAGTGTACGAGTAAGTATACTTATTGCGTTTATTTAAGCGCGACCCCAGCTTTTCCACTTTGCAGCAGCGATTTGCGTGCAGTATGCCTGCAGTATACGGCACAAAACTATTTCCGTACTCTTTCGCAGGCCGCATGTCAATAATAGGATATACGTATTACGACTCGCGCGTGCATGCACGCGCCGCATATGTTTAGTACAACTGTAATGACCTATTATCGCGATGAAGAGAGATGTGAATGGCGTGGAAGGCATGACTTTCAATTCAGTCGAACTGTGACATGACTGTTACTAGGCTAATCTACATGTGCTTTCGGCCGGCGTCACCATAGCATTTAAAAACCTTCTTCTGGCTGGCACTTTTCCACCGCGTGTGTGTTCCGAGTGCCCAGCAGGAGTGGCAATCGACACACATGTGGTGCATGAGCTAAAGTTGGAGCCAGATTATAGCGCTACGTTTACGCCGGCTCACAGCACAAATTCTGCCTTGTCACAGCCAAGGCATGCAGCAGTTAACGCTGTTCGCGTTTCTTTCAGTCGGATAATACCCGATGAAGTTGTTTCCGCAACACAGTGATCTGTGTTTTGGAGGACCAAATAAAAGTTTATCCAATCCAATCCAAGTTGTTTCCGCAGTCTGAAGTGCACGTGCAGCAGACATTCCGGACTGTCGAGAAAGGTCTCCTCGGCGTTTCACACAAAATTAGCATAAAATCCCAGCACAGGAACAGCGCAAAACATGATTACAGTTGCACTCGGGTTGTGAAGTTTCGCGTTTGATTTGCAGAGCGTCTGCTCGCGTGGCAGTTGAGGGTGTTGCTTCGCCGCGCTTGCAACAGATGGCGCCACGCGCTTTTCGATATGGCAGCAAGCACTGGGCTCGCTGTGTTCAGGTGCGTACTCGGAGTATCAATTGCACGACTGCCGTCAGTTAAACAATCGCTGTCTGTGTGTCTGGAGCAAGGAGGAATTAAAAAAAAACATTGCTGGAGTGGAAATAGTTGCCTAGGAGTGAAGCCATGCCTCTGGCAAGATGGCGGCTGCAGCGGCCATCTTACTAGGGGCATGACATAGTATCACCGCAAAGCGATTGGCTTAGAAAAAGTGCCGCCACATCCACGAAGTGAATGATGATGAGTGGGCGAAGCTCCGGAGGTAAACCTGGTAAACCATGAATCCTCCGTACATTTTGCCCACTCGATTTTATTGCAACGCTCCCCCTAGCGTACGTCGCCGCACTATATCGAACGATGACACGCGCCATATGTGGCATCATTCCTATTTTATAACACCTCGCATCTTTCATAATCAACTACACGTACCGCCGTCTAGTTTATAACATCTTGCATCTTTTGGATGGATGGATGGACGGACGGACGGATGGACGGACGGACGGACGGACGGATATGGCTGTACCCTTTAGATCGGGCGGTGGCTAGCGTAATACTTAATGCCGTCAGCTACAAGTACCGCCATCTAGTGAACACTGCAAGAACTGAACGAGAGGTGGCTACATACAGGGGACGCACAGCCCACGCCTTAAGGAGCTTCGCTCCTAAAAAATGATTTACGATTTCGAGTACTTCGTACTCAACTATGGGAGAGCACTGAGCCGTCCCACTGTCGGCACGTTGGTTGCTAAGCGATTGAGAACGGGGCGTATTCCTCGCACGCCCATCGAGTCTAATATGGAAACTTTTTCGGGTCACACAGTGCACCAAGTGCGTCTTAGTGTTACTAGTTTTCCTTAGTGAGCCTCTTATTGGAGGCAAAGTTCTTGGGAAGTTCAGTCACCCATACCCGTTCCTGTGTGTTATTTCGTCGGAAACAACTATCTTTTAATATAGAACTAATGTATCATTTACACTAACATATCAGAGCCACTTGATCTCCAAGTGGGTACTATTAGAAAAGAGCATGGTTCCGCCATCTTGGCAGTGGCGGAAGCTGGCTTCGCTTCTGCTGGCAAGGCATTGCGGGAGCTTCCACTCCAGCAATTCTTTTTAATCCTCCTTGGTCTGGAGCACTGAGAGTCCCCCTCCTGCGTATTCACCGTTCGTTGATGTTCTTGTTGGGCGGATCGGCCGCTAGGGGGCCACGGTGTGCGGACGCGCGTCGCATCGGCTCCGCAGATTTTCTATGGTTTTTCGGCGATTTCTGGTTGTTTGAAGTGCATCGGATTCGTGAAAGTACAGCGAACAGTGAACGTCGAATTTCAGCGGTGAGTGGCTGTTTTTCGGTTTTCTGCAAGCTGAAAACTTCGAGGCAGCGACCGTCGCGCCCGGCCAGACGCACCGCTGCATAGCGGCGTCTGCGTCGTGGTCGCGTCTCAAGCGTCGGCGGATGGACGCTCTTCAGGAAACACCGAGGTCTCCTCAGGAGCAGCCACTGGTTCACACAGATGAGGAGTCTGCTACAGAAACCACTCAAATGGACGTTCAGACCTGGTTACCGCAGGGTTCGTCCGAAGAAGTCGACAATGTGTCTGCAGGGGAACGCCACGATGGTGCCGCATGGACGGAGGATGGCTGGCACACGGTTTTGACACGCCGGCAAAAGAAGAACCAGAAGAAAAACCAGAAAAACGCGTCAGAAGCTGTGGAGTGCAACGCCTCGTCAAGCAGCCCACCGAAGCAGGGAAGTCAGGTGAAGCGCCGACGTCGTACGAGAAGTCGCCGTCCGCTCCCGCCCCTGCCAAAGGACGACATAAAGATCATCCTTAGGCCTCACAAAGGCCTCGCCGTAAAAGACATACTCGGCTATGAACTTTCCACCGCTGTGATAGACGCTTGCCACCGACACTTCGACGGTGGTAGCTTCATGCTGCGCGTCCACCCGGGCTCGAATATTATCATCGTATCGACGCCCCACGAGCATGTAGCCAAAGAGCTGCGAGAGATCACGCATCTGAATATCAGGGGACGAGTGCACTCATTCAACTCGTATGTGGCGGATCCTGAGGACGTCCTACGAGGCATAGTCCATGGTATTCCGTCGGGGACTTCTCAAGCAGAACTCATGGCGAATCTCCGTGTGAGAACACAGGGGGTCAAGATTGAGCGGGCACGCATGCTCGGATCTACGAAGACCGCCATCATTACCTTCACGGGCAGCACACTGCCTAGGTGCGTCTATTTCATGGGAGCGGAAGCCATCTGTTATCCCCACAAGCCTACGAGGCAGGCTTGCAAGGTATGCCACTCCACAGGGCATCGAACTGACGTGTGCCCAACGCCCGACGCCAATGTATGCTCCACGTGTGGAACACGTGAACCCGCACAAGGACACGCGTGTACCCCTAAGTGCGTGATATGTGGTGAGGACCATATGACAGGTGACAAAATGTGCAAGAAGAAGCTTAAACACGTTCCGCCTAGGAGGTCCCGAGTGGATCAGCCAAAACGGAGGCACCATCCACGCTGGTTCAGCTCCGAGCGGGACTCGTCAGTGGAATCACGCTCACGTTCAAGATCCAAGTCACGGGCTTCCTCAAAGGGTCGAGCCCAGTCTGCGTCCAGAAAACGACTCAACAAACAGCCGCATCAGCAGCAGCACCAACAGCAGCAACAGCAGCAGCAACAACAACAGCAGCAGCAGCAGCAACAGCAGCAACAGCAACAGCAACAGCAGCAGCAGCAACAGCAGCAGCATCAGCAGCAGAAGAAGAAAGCGCTGGTACAAATCTTGACGCCGCCCAAAGAGGGGACGGAGGCAGCCGCCTGCCAGCCAGCAAACACGGTGAGCTGGACGAGGATTGTGTCTCCATCTGCTCCCTTAATTGAGAATCCCGAATATCAGAAAATGGTTGCCGAGAATAAGCAGCTTGCTTTAGAAAACGAGAAACTTCGATGCCAGATTAAGGAGGAACGCCGGGAGTTCCACAAAATCATATCATCTTTAGAAACCAAACTTGAAGCCAGGCTTAACGCCTTAGAGGTGAACAACAACGCCACTCATGCTATCTCCAGGGCAACCGTAGCCCACTCTTTGGAGGGAGGAACGGCGAAAGTAGACATACCTCAGAGGTTTAGCGAGGAGGCCCACGTTAGCCAGTTACAGATGGGGGAACAGTTGCAGAGCTTGCGAAACTTAATGCGAGAACTCCAATCACAACAGCAACGAGCAGCGTCTGAACTCCGAGAGCAGATGATGCAGCAAATGCATCAAATGTTTTCGGAGTACAGGAAAGAGTTTGCAGCAGAAACGGAACAACAAAGACGATACGTTAATGACTCAGTTGTAGGCATTCAGCGTGCCATCAACAAGCGGGTCAGTGTTACCTCCGCGAGCAGTCCACTACCGAAGGACCGTCGAATCACGGAGAAAGCAGACACCCCCCAATAAAGGCAGTAGTCACCATGGCGCGAACTAATTCCACGCAAAACTCCGACCACCTAGAAATCTGGCAGTGGAATTGTCGCACGTTCCACAAACGAGCGGCGGCATTGCAGAATTACATCCATTCGGCACTAATCCCACCTGATGTAATATGCCTGCAAGAAGTTGGGAACCGTCCCGTCAAATTGCAGGGATATTACACATTATACGATCCAAAATACCCCCGCGTTGCAGCGCTGGTGAGTAACTTCATGACAGTTGCGCTAGACCATTACGATCAGACTGACATTAATCACCAAATTATCGATGTCTTCCCACAAAAACGAGGAAAAGTACGAACGAAAATTTTAAACATATACAGTCCTCCCAAAAACCGGAATGACGACTTCGGCCCACTCCTAAACGAGGCAGTTCGAGCCGTTGGCACCAGAGATCAATTAGTGGTGGTGGGCGACTTTAATGCTCCGAGCACCGCTTGGGGCTACGTCCGGGATTCACCCAAGGGAGTGTTATTAGAGAACACCACGTCTAAATTAGGTTTTACCCTTATCACTCTGCCAACAGCACCCACCAGGCTTGGTAATAGCATTAGCAGGGACACGTACCCTGATTTGACCTTCACCTTCAACATTAAAAATGCCACGTGGTCAAACCTCGATGAAAACCTTGGTAGTGACCATTATATTCTTAGCACCTCTATAGCATCACCAAAAGTTCGTCGTGTCGCTGGTGACGTTGTGATGACAGACTGGGTGACCTTTCGAAAGCGCCCTCTGCCGGAGCAAACGCCCTGTGATGTCAGTGGGTGGGTTGCTTTCATTCGAGAAACGCATGATGCCACCTCTAAGAAAATAGCGCGCACAGTTGAGGCGCCTGCGATAGACCGGCACCTATTGCACATGTGGGATAGTAGGCGACGCCTGATCAAGAGATGGAAAAAACAACGCCTCAACCGCTGCCTCTACAGGCGAATCGCTGCTCTGTCGGAGGAAGCGAATGAATACGCAACGAAACTTGCCACCGATGGTTGGGTGCAGTTTTGCGGTTCTCTCCGCGGTACACTAGGGACTAGCCAGACGTGGGCGATACTGAGGTCCATGCTGGAGCCGGACAAATCTAAGTCCTCCATGAACCGCATTCTTCAAAGAATAGTACACAGCTACCCCGGCACCGACGGAGAGTTGATCCAGGCGCTTAAAGACCGTTATATCGGTACTGATGTGGTTCCGCCATGTACATTAGAGTACATCGGCAGCGAGAATGCCACATTAGACGCCGCAATCACGAAAGAAGAGGTTTTCGCGGCAGCCCAGGCAGCCAATCGGAACTCTGCGCCGGGGTCGGATGGTATAACAAACGCTATGATAAGAAACCTCAGCACTGAGGTTCTTGAGCAGATAACGCAATTTCTTAACGACCACTGCTGGTCCCAAGGTCACGTTCCTCCGGAGTGGAAGGAAGCCAAAATAATAACTATACCAAAGCCCGGTAAAGCACCATCGCTCGGAGCCCTGCGGCCCATTTCGCTTACTTCGTGCATGGGCAAGCTCTACGAGCGAGTAGTACAGACACGGCTTCAAAATTACATTGAAAAAGAAAATCTGTTTCCCGCTACCATGATTGGTTTTCGCTCCGGACTCTCAACCCAGGATGCCTTCCTCCTTTTAAAAGAAGAGGTCATGAGTTGCGTACCCAGGGGAGGCGAACATTTGGTCTTGGCCCTCGACCTCAAAGGGGCCTTTGATAATGTTTCGCACGAGGCCATTCTCTCTGAACTCAACACAATCGGCTGCGGAAAGCGTACATTTAACTACATTAAATCCTTCCTCTCTGGGCGGACGGCAACTATTGGGATAGGCGACACGAGGTCGGTGCCGTTCTCGATGCCAAATAAAGGCACACCGCAAGGGGCAGTCATCTCCCCCTTGCTCTTTAACATAGCTATGCGCAGACTTGCTCACGAGCTCGAAGCAATCCCGCACCTTGGATATACATTGTATGCGGACGACATCACACTCTGGGCTACGAAGGGTTCACTGGCGCTGAAAGAGCAGACCCTCCAGGCTGCTGCGACAGCTGTGGCAGAGTTCGCAAGAAATAGTGGGCTGAGCTGTGCGCCTGAAAAATCTGAACTCATAAGAATACACAGTAAGTATTACAAAAGTAACGGTGCCATAAACTTACAGGTAGACGGCCATGCCATAGCCGAGGTTACTCAGGCCCGTATACTTGGCTTCTGGGTCCAAAGCAATGGCAAAGCCAGTCACACGATAACCACCTTAAAGACTACGGTTAAACAGATAGCTAGAATGATCCGTCGCATCACTTATCATAAAAAAGGCATGAAAGAAAAGGATACTCTCCGGCTTGTCCAGGCCTTAGTTTTGAGCAGAGTGACGTATGGCCTACCGTACCACTCACTCGACAGAAGTGAGGAGAGCCAGGTGGATGTGCTCATTAGAAGCGCTTTTAAGGCAGCACTTGGTCTACCCACCAGCACACCGACCGAGCGGCTCCTAGCTCTCGGTATACATAACACTTATGCTGAGCTCAGTGCCGCAGTCCTCATGTCTCAGAGGAATCGTCTAAGTGAAACTCCAGCAGGCAGGGCGATACTCACTAGAATAGGAATTTCGCCCCACCCACAGCACATTGATGAGGAGCTGGTCGACGTAGCCCAAGAGGTCCGCAGGCGAATCTCAATCGCACCGGTGCCCAAAAATATGCATCACGACTTTCACGCTGAGCGACGTACTGCGAGGGTAAACTGGCTTCGAAAGCAATTCGGCTCAGCTTCAAATGTCGCGTACGTCGATGCGGCCAGTTTCGATTGGCAGAGACACATAATTACTGTTGTCGACAACAACATGACGCTGCTAACGAGTGCCTCCGTACGCACGACCTCGGCTACAAAGGCGGAGACGATGGCCATAGCCTTAGCCTTAAGGTTTCAGGAGCGTAGAGGGGAGCCATCAGTTATTTTATCCGACTCCCAGGAAGCCTGCCGGCTCTTTTTAAGGGGCCGCCTTCCAGCAATGGGGCTGAGGTTGCTAGGATCCAAACTCACTCACCACCATCGCTTGATCTGGTGCCCGGGACACGCAGGTCTCGAAGGCAATGAAAGGGCGGACGCTCTAGCTCGTGCGTTTTGTAACCGAGCGGAGAATCCATCTCTTTCATTGACCATGCCAATTTTACCTAGGGAGATTCTAGCTCACCAGCGCTTCACGCGTCAAAAATGTGGAACACCTCACAGATCCCTTAATGGGGAAGAGGCCACTGACCTTAGAAAAATTCAAACGGATGTATTTCCGCACCTACTGAAGTTACACGCGATACATCCAACTCTTTACCCGGCTGTATGTCCGTGGTGCGGCGGAAGACCGACTCTCTACCACATATCGTGGGGGTGCGATCGTAAACCAAGTGACATAACCAATTTTCTCGGCGAACCTTTAACACCTAGTATGGAGCAGTGGGAGGCACACCTCGCTAGCTCGGACCCAGGAGTGCAGCTCGCACTACTGGATCAAGTCCGGCGGGCGGCTAAGGCCAGTGGAGCCCTGGACGTAGGGCCCCAACCATAAAGGCTCTAAAACGCCCCTCTCCCTTTCCCCTTCAATAAAGTTTTACTCTCTCTCTCTTGTTGGGCGGGCAAAGATGGCGGTGGCTCAGGAGAATGCCGCAGAGAAGCTAGGGGTTGCTGGATACCTGCAAGTGACCCCTTTCTGTTCCAGCAGGAAGTCCCAGATCACCTCTTGTGGATTGTAGACTAATGGTGGGAAGGAGCTCGAGTGGTCCCGGTGCTGCTATAACGAAAGGACGCTACCGAATGTACGGCCTGAGCTGATTCATGTAAGACACTATAAACGGCGGCTTTCACTTATCTATTGCGTCAGTGTTTGCCTTATCAATAACTAAGATGAATACCTACAAACTAAATCAGCTCTCCGTTTATTCCAAGCTTGAAACGAAATTGCTCGGAGCATAGCGCGACAAGTACACACTGCGCATCAAGACTCGTTATCCCAACTGTATCCCCAATTTGAATCAGGTGCTTATCGCTCAATATCTACACGATCCATCACTCGTGTTCAGCGCACCAAGTAACATGCGATTCGCAGTACGGTGACCCTGTTATTACGACCGCGTTGTCGGTGACCCTGATAGTACGACCATATCGCCAACCGGTCATTGGCGATATGGAACCAGCAGCGAGATAGCAACCGCCTCCCCTTCAAGGCAATTACCTGAGAGGCCATGCGTAATCGCCTTGAAGGGGGACGGGGCTGCGAACTTGCCGTCAGTTCCAAATCACCAATGACTGGTTCTTTTGGTCGCCACTAGATGACGGGACTAGAGGCGGCGGTTGCTATCGCTCGCGCTTGAACGCGCTACAAGCAGCCGCCGGAGCGCTCGGGCCCCACGTTCGCGTGTTGAATTTTATGAAAATTGACACTGTACCTTGTGCACATCGCTGACTCCAATGTCGCCGCTGCGAGCTTCAGCAGCACTCTTCTTAGCCGCTTCCATGGCCACCGCTCTACACTGCTTTATGAAACGTTAGCTTGCTATCTTCCGTGAAAACTCCCAAGCATTTCCCCGAGGGTGAACATGGTTAAGTGCGAATACACGGGGTGATGCTATGAGGGGTATTTATTAATTCTCACTATTATATTTATTAATCACACTATGGTGCCTTTATGGTGTAATGGTTCCTGGGAATCACAATTTGATCACACGGGGGAGTTTACGTTAACTCGCTGGCGAATGCCAACGGATTTTAACTTTACTCCCCCTCACGACCCGCTCTCGACGGGAGACTGAGAGAGAAGGCGGGCGCGCGAGAGAGAGGGGCGCGCGCGCAGCTGCAGCGAGCGAGGAGAGCGGAGGAGCGAGCGAAGGGGGAGGGGGTATAAGGTGCGTTACTGACACCGATATCAGCGTCGCGTCCGTGGCTTATTCGGTAGAGCGTCGCGCTGCGGCCCGCCAAGTCCTCTTCCTTTTAAAGATAGAGAGAAGACTGCGGACGCCGCCGACGGCGGTGGATGGTTTGGGGTCGCTTTTAAAGTGTATTCACACTTAAAAGAACTCGCTGATTGTCTTCTTGTAGGAGGCCACACACGAAGCGGTCTCGATGGGAATCGTCAAGCGCGTTTCCAAACTGGCATGTTCGACAAAGTTTACGAAGCTCGGCGTACGTCTTACATAAGGACTCTCCTTCCTTTTGTCACCTCTAAAGAAGCTTCGCCCGCTCTCCTATAAAGGGACGGCTTCGGGGACAGGCGGTTAATTGAAACTTTTTTTGATGACTTTGAAGCTTCCCGTAGACGGCAGTCCAGGAGCTGTTATTGACTTCAATAACACGTAAATCTTGGAGACAGATGACCAAAAAAAGGATTGCACCTTGTCGCTGTCGGTCAAACTGCGATAGTCAGGAACGATGTAAGCCACCCTTCGTACGGAGCCGAGTCGCTGGCGGACTCGTCGAAATGTTCCAGCTGGCCCAGTCTACCGGCGAAGTGTATCCCCGCAGCCTCGGCTTCAGTCATGACACAAAACCTTGTACACTGCAAAAAAAAAAAAAGACTTTCACTGAGCGAATTTTGTAAACACTTTACCTGGCAAACTGACGACCGGCTTTAAATCCCATCGTCATCGCCAGTTGTGTCGGCGTGGGTTCATACGAAAAGGAGCAGACGAGTTGCCGAGGAGAGAGCGACGTTTACCGTCACATGTTCATCGTTGCGTGGCCTGGTCCTGATAAGCCACGGGCAGGATGCAGCACGCCCACTTTATCTGTTTCGCGCGCCTGCGCAGTATCGACTTGTCGATCAACTGCGGCGCTCGGCCAGACACTACATTTGACGTATAGCATAAGAAGGTGCGCACATAAAACAAACAAACAAAAAAAAAAGAACAAGAGCCCTTTCCACATAGAGAAAATGGGGGAGGGGCTCAATAACCGAAGCTTTGCGTTTTTTTTTTTTAATTCTCGCGTTGCGCAGTGTACCTATCATTTTACTTTCTCCCTACACGCCGAGAGCAGGACCTTTGCGCAAGTGCTTAATAGCGCTACACCTCAGTTGCCATAGGCAACAATGAAAAACGTCGCGCGTTTATATTTAGACCTCAATAAAATGCACTTGGCAACGTGAACCCAAAACGATGACAGGTTATACACTGCCGTATCAAAAGCGGCTGAATGCCGACAATTCCACAATCGAGAAATTATCGATGAATTATTTGAAAACCGCGCCTACAATCGCGCATGTGACTGATCGGCGCACTTTCGAGAGTAGCATTTGTGGGACGCATTTCTCGCGTTGTCCAGTTCGTGGATATCTATGCACTTTGGCGGAGCGCGTTCGGTTACGCAAAAAAAAAAAAGAAACAGAAAACGGTGAGTCGTTACGTCATGGCACTCTCGACCCCGTCGGACACCGAACCCATCAACACATTCCCAGAGCAAAAAAAAAAAAAAAAAGCGGTAAAAGTGTACAAGGACTCTTAAACAAACTTGACTAATCTGAACGTGCGTATGGAGGTGTTGAGAAGTTTGAAGAGCTACGCTGGGAATGCGTAACGGCCTTCCAGGTGCGTCACGTGGACGGCCACGTTAAACCTAATTCAGGGGCTAACGTGATTACAGAGTTCATGTACGGCCTCAGAGAAGTGCATCCAAAGGTAGATTTCTGGGGGCAGCATTTGTTGTGACGAAACGTAGTCCGTCTTTTTTTTTCATCTGTGTCTAGAGTTCCGAAAGTTGCGTGGCGTCAAAATGACGTTGCGGAAGAAAGACCGGAAACAGGCGGCGCGCCGCTCCCCGGTTCCAGCCAATGAATGGAGGCCGAATCGGACATGCACTATAAGTCGGCACTGCAAGAGGGCCCTTGTAGGCACGGGGTTTTTCGTGCACAACGCCGCAACTTAAATCTGCAGCTCATAGAAAGCATCGCTTGAAAAAAAAAATTAACGCCCTACAGCCGTGTGCACAGTTGGCCACGTGTTGGGTGAACATTGCATTAGTATTCAAGCCTGTGAAACCATATAGCGATAATTCTCCATGACTTAAATGTCCGTTAAATGGCACCTATTCTTGTTGTCGATAAACACAATATGCCATATCTCCAAATCAACGGTTTAACATCAGCTCCTCGAGGCTTTAGATACTAACGAGGTGTCCACTTTTTATGTGGGCGATATAATCAATGAAAAGAGGGGCAATGCTGAAATGAACACAAAAAGACGATGCAACGACGAGACATCGCATTGCAGTTACAACTGGACACGTCCCTTGCGTACGGCGAGCATCGTCCCACAAACCGTCAAAGAAGGTGCAAAGCGAACAAAATCAACATAGCAGAGCGTACACAGCCTCTTGGAAACTAGATGTGATACGTCGCTATGCTATACACGTGGTGAGTAGGTAATAATTTTTTTTAGGTGAGAAGCTTACGTAGACCTGGCTGACACATTTGTCTTAATCAGGTGATGTGAAATAGTTCTATTATAGTTTATCTTGTTGCTATATCATGATCTCGTGAAAGGATGGCTGCATCTATAAAATAGGAACTGCATCCACGAAACAATGGTTGGTCAGATGGTAGGAGGCGGGATTAGGTGTGAAGAAGGAGCGTCGGTACGACTGAATGCGTCGCAGAGGTCGCATCGAATCTGCGACCGCAACGCGACCAATCGTGGACGCGTCGACACATTCGATATGCCCCACCATATGATTATGTGACACACCGTAGGGGGGGGGGGACTCCAGAAATTTCGTCCACCTTGGGTTCTTTAACGTGTACCCAAATCTGAGCACACGGGCCTACAAGTTTTTCGCCTCCGTCGAAAATGAAGAATGAAGCCGCCACAGCCGGGATTTGATCCCGCGACCTGGGCGGGTTGCCACGTTGTACACACACACAAAAAAAAAAAAACGCAAAGGAGGAAGCACGGAGCTTGTTGCTGGCCGGCCTGACAACCGGACACCCGCCGCCGCTGTCGTTTTCACGTGGTAACTAGACGGAATGACGGACGTCGACGAAAAGGGCTGCTCTGGAGAGGGGGCCTGCACATGGTGCAAGTGAGGCGTTGGTTTGAGCGCAGCGTTTGCAGTGCTACAGTTTGTGCTTCATACACAGACATGCAGGGGTGTGAGAACGCTGCTAACCGGAACCACCAGCGGCGTGCGCGCAATACGCGAGAGGATGAGTGAAATGAAAACGAATACGAGAAAAAAAGGGAGGACCTGCTGTTAAGGGATGGCCAGGGTGAGGGCAGAAATGAGAGGATTCTAGTCGTACGGAAAAAAAACAAAGCGTACAAAAAAAAGGAAACAACGGTGAACTGGCATCGCCGTTGTCGCATGCGGTTACCGGCCAGCGACAGCGTGGACAGCTCTATTCTTATGCAGAGATGGACCCCGCCGGCGAATCACTGGACACAGCCAGCGCGCCCGGAGAGGACACAGTTCTTTTGCGGAGTGAAAGTACGTGTGCTGTGCGAGTGTACCTGTGCTCTGTCCGTTTGACATTTCGGTGTCTAAAAATGGCCCCCGTGACTTGGTCGTGAGCACGATAGCGATCACCGTACGACTTCCTACCCGTCGTTCCAAGCTCGTCATTATTTTTTTTTTATATCTGTGCTGCCGCAAAGGCAGTGTGTAAGTGGCTAAATTAACGGCGGCTTAATAGCGCGCGCCAGAATGGAGCTGTGGTTGGAAAGAATGAAGCGGAGGGGGAGGGGAGCAGAGCCAGGAGTGCGTTTCATTCAAAAGTGTGCTTATAAGCATGGCAGCAGTTGGTGCTTACAATCATTCTTTTTCGTGTTCCTGTGCTGTCGTCTGCCGCTTTGATAGGGTTTTGGCAGAGGTTTGGAAAAACTGTATCGTCAGCAGGAAAGCCTCTAGTGATCAAAAGGCGTTTCGAGACTTTTATGCTAAGCAAAGGGCGCATGCACCGTTGTGACGTGAGAAAAAGGTGAATTAGAAGGCTGTGAAAAGATGTGAATGAACGAAGAAAAGTGCTTCATGTAACACGCTGGTTGAAGGGTGTCATTTGGAGCGGCAGGTATGCGCAATGATGAGGATGGGTGGATGGTAGAGATTAGGATAAGAAAATTAGAGAGGCCGATTACGTTAGTAGTTAGCAGCGGGAGAAAATATAAAAAAGCAGATGAACCGTTCGTGATAGCTCGTGTCGTCAGCTCTGTCTTTTTCCCCACTCCACCCTCCTTTCTTCTTCGGGGGTAGTGTGGTTACGGCACTCGCATGACGACCCGAAGGTCACAGGTTCGATCCCAATCGTGGAGGTGTCATCCTCACAGAGGTGAAAAGGTAGAGACGCTTATGTACTGTGCGATGTCAGTAAAGGTTAAAAGAACGCCACATGGTCGAAACTTCCGGAGCCCTCCACTATGACATGTCTCAAAGCCATACCCTCGTTTTACCCTTAGAAGCTTTAATAATAATAATAATAATAATAATAATAATAATAATAATAATAATAATAATAATAATAATAATAATAATAATTGGTCTAATGTAACTATTGTTGTAGTTTTGCCTATTCGTTATTTCGCACCGGCTTCTCTTCCACAGCTGATAGTAAACGGAAAGATTAGTCGTGTTAACAGTAGTCTATGAATAGTTATAAAAAATATGATAAATATAATGAAGAATTCGAGTACGAGAACAAACGCCAGAAGTCGATTAATGAAGAAATAAGGTGACGAATAAATCGTGTTCTAACGTTATTCCTTCGCGTCTCTCATAATCATACAGTGGTTTTGGGACGTTAAACCCCACATATGTATCTAAGGTAATTCCTTCATCCGTTGTATTTTCCGGCCATCCTAGTTCGCCAGAAGGAGTTTCGAGAACGCTCAGCGCAATCAGGAAGGCTCAGCGCTATATACGCCTCATTGTTCGGGAAAATTCGCGATCGTTGTAGATCGTTCTGTTAAGATTGCGCGCAATACGCGAACGCTCGAGATTGTTCCAGAGCTTATGCGACGACCAGTGATAAAGCTGGAATATTGGACATCACATGTATAAATGCCGAAGCGCTTCGCCGCTACCAGTGCTGCTGTGTTGCTGTTATCTGACTCTCCGTTGATTGATTGATATGTGGGGTTTAACGTCCCAAAACCACTGATGATTATGAGAAACGCCGTAGTGGAGGGCTCCGGAAATTTCGACCACCTGGGGTTCTTTAACGTGCACCCAAATCTGAGTACACGGGCCTACAACATTTCCGCCTCCATCGGAAATGCAGCCGCCGCAGCCGGGACTCGAACCCGCGACCTGCGGGCCAGCAGCCGAGTACCTTAGTCACTAGACCACCACGGCGGGGTTATCTGACTCTCCGTTTACAGGCCATAATATCAACCAAAATAAATAGTTTCTGGAACTATAGTCGAGACGAAACTATTGTATGCCACATGACGACGGTGTAAGGGCACTTGTCGAATCGTATGGCACCCACAACCATATTGCATATCCAAACAAAAAAGTAATTGAAATCTTAACGAGACTTGTACGCGAATTGAACAGCTTTGAATTTAAGAAAGGTACTCCTCGCGTAACACACATTTCGCTATAGGACATGCGTACTCTTTCTACACTAACATCTTCGCTGCGGTGCAGCCCTGCAAAGGGTGAAGCCAGTTCGAAGAGCAGCATTAGGGCGCTCGTTATGTGTTTTTACTTTTTCTTAGCGCCAAACAAATCACCGAACATTTAGATATCCATTGTTTCTCTTAACTCATTTTGTATTTTTCATATTCTTTACACTCGGGAGCGCGGTTGCATGCGTCACTGGGATCCCGACAGACGGCGCCAGAAAGCAGTGACACCAGCGCCCACTCTGAAACCTTGAGGCAGGAAGTGTTTTGTGCGCACATAATACAGAGGCGCTATTGCTTACGCTCTATCCGACTACCAATCTTTCGGCGAGGGCGTGCCAGCATGTTGCTCTTCTTCCTCTTGTGACGTCAGAATACGACACGCCGTGATTTCCGAGGTCAGTGGCGGCGCCTGGTGGCTCCAGGTCAACGCAGCCGGTACTGTGCCGCCACCTGTAGGAAAGTAGAGCAACCGTTATTATGGTGGCAGAACTAAAAACGAAGGAGTGGGTTGTAATCGGTGCATAATAGTGCGACCACCTGTCCGGCGACTGGCGAAATGGACCCTTTTCATATTTAGCAAGTGCGCTTCTCTAGGCTGCATATCTTAACAAGTAATGACGGCATCTGATCGTGCTGCAAGCGGAGACACGTCCCTAGTTGGACGTACTGGGGTTTGTCCATTGTGAGTGTTTTTGTCAAGAGAGGCGACTCAACATTTTCCATGTCGTTGCGTAACTAAACCGCGCTTGAACAGGCTATTCGCGCTAAATGACAAACTGTCATTAGTAGTTCAAACTGCGTAGCAGTAAAGCTAACTTTACATTTGGAATCGTGTACCGCACGAGGTGTGAAAATCTTGAAGATTAATGTGATGACTTTCAAACTCTACTGTTCGGCAGCGCTACCAGTTCAGCTGCATCTAGCCACATTGCTCGAGGTTATCAGCTTGCTTCAAGCACACCCAGCTTCCGTAAAAGCCAGC
This sequence comes from Rhipicephalus microplus, assembly GCF_013339725.1. Taxonomy (NCBI): domain Eukaryota; kingdom Metazoa; phylum Arthropoda; class Arachnida; order Ixodida; family Ixodidae; genus Rhipicephalus; species Rhipicephalus microplus. The sequence continues at coordinate 106,784,093 of NC_051175.1, read as the reverse complement.
CGCGCAGTTCGCGGCGTTGACTGATGGCTCTGGAAGCAGGTATACAAGTAAGACTCCAACAAAGTAAAACTAGAGCTACGACTTCAACAAAGTAAAGGATGAACCTATACCTGTTTTATCGGTGAAATTATTTATTTTTCTTAGGTACCACGCAATCTAGCAGGCCAAGGAAACTACTGAGAGACATGGTCTCTCGTTCGACTACCAGGCGGGAACCCAGCTCGAAAACCTGCAGGAACTGAATGAAGTCACTCACTCACTGAATTTCTATGCATCATTTTAAAAAAATCCACAGCTTTGCCGCAAAGGCGAAGCACTGAACGCGATAGCAACATGTTGGAAGGCCACGCGCCGAATGGTAAGCAGATCGAAACGGGCCACACGTTTCTCACGCACAAATAACGCACGAAACGTACTCACAGATACTGATGAACGCGAATAAGCGACTCAGTTGCTACGTCACTATGTCTGGAAAGCACGGTCTTTTCGCAAACGGCGACTGTGCAACGATTGCAGTGACCTTTGTGCGCCCGATAACTACAACAGAATTGTTCCGGCGAAATCAAAAAGCCAACCGGGACGTACGATTTTTTACAAAGGCTTTCACAAAAGAAGCAGTGCACTTGAAGTTTATTCACTTAGAACAAGTAGTAACCGCGATGGCAAACCACGAGATTGAAGTAACTAGAAGAATAAGAATGGGGTAGAGCACATTCGGCAAGCATTCTGAAATCATCACTGGTAGGCTGCCACTGTCTCTCAAGAGGAAGGTTTATAACAGCTGCATCTTACCGGTACTTAGCTACGGAGCAGAGACCTGGAAACTTATAAAGAGGGTTCAGCTTAAATTCAGGACAACGCAGCGAGCGACTGAAAGGAAAATGATAGCTGTAACCTTAAGAGACAAGAAGAGAACAAAGTGGGTCAGGATACAAACCTGGGTTAAGGAAATCGCAGTAGAAATCAAGAAAGAATGGACATGAGTACGTGGCGCGTACTGGTCATCAAGGGTAACAGGCTGGATTCACAGAGGAGGCAAGCGGTTAGGGGGGGGGGGGGGCAAAGTTTGAGCTTTATTATTAACAAAGTAGCGATACATAAACAGCGTAAACGGTGACATAATGCCCTCCAAGAGTTTTGAATCTCGATTGAGAGCGGCATTTTCTTGCTAACTGACCCGTCTTACGCAGCAAGAACATTGCCTTCGTTTGTGCGGACAATGAATTGCTTGGTGATGATAGCTTCCACAGCGGGTGGAATCAGTAAGACGTTGCTGCCCATCTTTGGCAGGGGTCTGATACCGGCGAGATTCGCAAGCTGAACTGCACACCACTGCTTCATTATCAGGTTTGGTCATGGCCCTAACTTCCTGCACAGCGGCTTCTGCAGCCATGGGAATTATTTCAGCTTCGGCCAGAGTAAGCTCACTTTTTCAAGCAGAGGCTGCTACACTGCATGATTTCAGATGCCACAGACGATACGGTCTCGCTACATATGGTGAAGGCTGGTGCCAAAGTTACTTATTTGACAGCTTGCGGAGCATAACAATAGTCTCAGATATATTCAGTGGCAGTATGGTCTCTATAGGGAAGAATTTATCATTTGCAGCAACCTCATTACACTTCGGTGCACACTGAACATTTATGAAGGTGAGTGCTTCCTGGTAACTCAGCTGATATACATTACGGGAAGTGAAGTGTCCCACAAGAACGCCTACCACCTTCACTGACAGCCGCCAAGTCGAAAGCACTCCTTTCTTTCATCATATCATTTGCTTTATTGCGTGCCTCTAGTTGGGTCAAGTATATCTCCCAGTCATATTGATTTTCGTCCAAACTTGGAGTGCCGAGTCTCGTAGCCATGGCCATTACCATCGCCGTTGTGTGGCAGTGGTCACATTCAGGGCCCTAAAATCGGAGCGCCAATCGGAGCGCCAAGTATATATATAAAGGCATATTTGACACGTGTTGGCAGCGCATTTCTTATCACCTACCGAATACACTTTCTTTAAAATGCGTGTGGATAATCGCTTTACAGCTGGCAAAATCATTCTTTCTGCTTTGTGTGTGTGTGCTGCGTGCATGTGTATCCCCCCCCCCCACACACACTCACAGACACACACACACACACACACACACACACACACACACACACACACACACACACACACACACTTACACACACACACACACACACACACACACACTTACACACACACACACACACACACACACACACACGCGCGCGCACGTACGCACACGCACACGCACACAGCGATAAATTTCGCAGTACCATTGCTACTTATAGCATAACCTCTAAACTGGTAATGTCGGTGAGTAGAAGTTCGAAATCACTAAGGCTTGACACTTCAGGTGATCACATATGTTAGGCGAATTGACGGCATTGACAGATTAGGGGATGCTGTAAGTAGTGACGGTATTAAAACAATCAATTCTTTGAAAGTAGCTCTTGTGTGTTTGTATACGTGCGCCCTTTTTTTCAGCCATGTTTTTTATTTGAAATAGAAAATAAACGAAGGAGTTTTTGTCACCGTTACTTGGAGACGGCTACCCCTTCCACTTAATTAGTAAAAATAAAAATATAAAAAAAAACAATAGCTGATGTACGTATGTACAGTCCTACATGGGTGGGAGCAAGAGTTTTCCTATATGGGCAGAACAAACACGTAGACCACACGCTCACTTTTGACTTTTGTCCGCTCAGTATTTGTCACAAATCATCGTTTCCTTTGCGCTCTTAGTTCTCTTCAAACTGAATCTCCAACATGCGCGAACTGTCGCATAGAAATGCGGACGCCGCAGTGGAGATTCCACTTCATGACCGCCGCGTTCAACAGTCGAGTACGTAATCACAAGACCACAGTGGCGTGTGGCTGCTTTACCCCGCCGGGGCCAGACGCCCGCGAACCTGCAACTCAGTACACCCGCTCCTGCAAGTGCACTTCCTCGTCGAGCTCTTCGCCACTAACGGAAAACCCTCCCCATCCCCGGCACTCTTCCTTGCGCTACTTCACCGCGCAATTGACTGTGTTTTTGTGGCGCCATCTCGAGCTATTTACATGAACAGCTCTGGCACGGAGGACCGGTCATCACTTCCGGCTTTCCCGGAGTCTGTAAAAGAGCGCAGCTGTTTTTAGACCACTCGTCAGAGGGCGTCACCTTTTCGAATGCATGGAGGATTTTTTTTTCCTCCTCCAGACACGAAAAACGACACATAATAATGAAACAAGTTCACCCTGCCTTAAACGTAGACAGGCTTAATTTTTCGTGGTGCGTCTTCAAATATATATATATATATATATATATATATATATATATATATATATATATATATATATATATATATATATATATATATATATATATATATATATATATATATATATATATATATATATTAACTAGAATTTATGGTAAACTACTCAGAAGCCACAGTTCTGTTATTTCTTTTTTTTTTACTTGGCACACTTTACTGGGTCTGGTTAGGGCATATGATATGGCGGAAAATGAAGTGAACGTAAAAAGAACGAAAATAAAGACACTTCTTTGAGCAAGTTAGATACTAACAGCGACTACAGTAACAACAGCAATAACAAAACATTTCATTTTTAGTGAAGACATGATTACCCATTAAATATACATCGAATTGTGAAAATTATGCTAGGTGTAGTAAGGGATTTATCGCAACGTATCGCTGTTAGCCACAGCAGCTATCTCGTAGGGAAGATCGTCCCACGGGGAGACGACGTGTGGCAAAGCACATAGACCTATTCAGTGTTTGTAAACAGCAGTAGGCGTCGTCGACATACTGGTGTACAGTATATTAGTACACTATAAGGGGGGGGGGTGGCAGCTAGCACCACTCTTTCGCGAGCGCCACCCCTTCGTATGAGCTTAGGGCTTTTGGTGTTCCAAAGATATCCATGTTGCTGTTGGCATCGTTACGGAACTGGAAACAACTGGCTATATAAAACGCATTCGGCTCTTTAACGTGTGCCTGTGCGTCCATTTCTACAGATATTTATTACCACTTTGTAACGCTTCGCTCAATAAAAATATTATAACACTGTCACTTTCCATCCGCACGCTTCACAAAACATCAATTCCCAAGATACGTGGGATCTGCCGAATTTTAACGAAAGAGCAGAATGTAGCTGTCTTTATGTGCGCGTACGCTTCAGCGCTGCTAGGCACGATAGTGCTTACAGAAAAAAAAAGGAGGGGGTGGGGGGTGAATTAGAGTACTCTAATGAATGTCCCTATAAACAGGAAGTGATCACGTTGATGGTGAACACACAATACGTTTACAGAAAACGATGTTGAGTTTACGGTGCTCGATATTAGGACCTATTGCATTCGAAAGCGATTCTCGATTTGAATGTTTACAAGAAAAAAAATTATCAATTTAAAGTACTCGTAACATGACCATGTCAGAGCGGTAATGTGTCCCAAATCGTGCAAATATGCATTACCTTGTAGCGGGGGCCTTGGCATGATGCGCTAGAAATTGTGTTTACAAATGCTATGGTTTGACTTAAAACTGTACTACACTCTCAAGATCACTGTATACCTGTGGTTTTAGCGCACGAAGCAACACAAACGAACACAGGACAAGCGCTTACTCGCAGCTAAAAAAAATTGTTGAAAAGAGAATGTTATATATTTACGCAATAAAGATCAACGCATGCGTGTGAAGCCAGGAAGACAACCGTGGCAACTCGAGAACGGTCACGAGAAAAAAGCAGAAATATTAACCAGAGACCTAATCTAGAAAGGCAATCTTCTTATCGTGAAGCGACATCAAAGGTTGACTGACGCACTGATCTGCTCTTTTTGTTTTATGAAAAGCTTCCGTCAACTCACGAGTTGATCGTTAGGTCGAAAAACAACTTCAGTGTCCCGAAAAACGGGATAGCAGCTGCACTCTCTGCAATGTACCGCACCACCGCGGTGGTCTAGTGGCTAATGTACTCAACTGCTGACCCGCAGGTCGTGGGATCGAATCCCGGTTGCGGCGTCTGCATTTCCGATGGAGGCGGAAATGCTGTAGGCCCGTGTGCTCAGATTTGGGTACACGTTAAAGAACCCCAGCTGGTCGAAATTTACGGAGTCCTACACTACGCCGACTCTCATAATGATATGGTGGTTTTGAAACGTTAAACCTCTTATATCAATCTATCAATACCGCTGGTGATGGGCGTCTCGGAGGAGAACTATCGAATTTTAAGAATTGTCAGCAAGATGGCGGGCGTCCTTATCTACCACGTGTTCTTTGCCTCGCGGAGGGCAATGGGTGGTCGTTAAAGTGCCAACCACTGGCACGCGTATGCATGCGCCTACGCGTCAAAAGCGTCTAGTCGCGCCTGTGGAGGAAAAGGGCGCGCAACTACTGGCACGCGTCGACCGCGTTGACGCCCACGCGTCCAAGGCCGAAGCCCAATGTTGCTTGATCTTTTGGCTTAGAACTGTCCAAGTTCAGCACAGAACGGCACGTTCTCAACTGGAGCGGGAATGTATGTTTTAGAGGATATGAGAACACGTTAACAAGTAGATAGTGCTTCAACCACCACAGTTTAGACTATTTTAGAACTAATTGACATTTCAGTGCCCAAAGTAACTACAGCGGTGTGCACCAGAAATCAAAATCGCTGCGTGCGCCGCTCCCGCAAATGAACATTCGCGTCTAGCATACTGTACGTCTATCATAGGCGTGTCCAGGGTTCTCCTTAAGGAGGGGGGGGGGGGGCAAAAGTTTGTCCCAGTGCCCCTCCCCAGGGCTGACTTAGCACCCCCTCCCTATTAGGTTATTATATGGAGTTGACATTGAGCTCTCCCCCCCCCCCCCCCTCTCTGCGGTGAATGAGGCGTGGCTGCCCCCCTGATCAGGTTTACAAACCACCGGGTTTCTATACCTGCACTACCAAAGTTACTAACAATATCTTGCATATGCTGGTACCTTCAGTATATTTACACAACATATTTTATATCAGTCAACTTAATAATCACGCCTGCAACTTCATGATCTGACAGATTTAAGTCAGTCATAAGACTACAATTGAGGCCAGAGTAGCAGGCTTTCGGCTGATGTGTGTGTTCGAAATATCCTCTAAGGCAACAAAGCACACCTGGTTCTTATTGATACAACTAATATTGGCCATAAGATAGGAACCAAATACTGCGTAGAATGCCTACGGGCATTTTCCATAGTCGAAATGTGCTCTAATGCAACAAACTGTGCCTGACACTTCATGATCTGACAGATATCGGTCATAATATTGGAACTGAACCCTGTATGGAAGACTGCTGGACGTTGTCTTTAGTCAAAGTATTTTCTAAAACAACAAACGACATCCAACTGTTCATGAAGTCACAGATATCGGTCATAATATTAGAACTGAATCCTTAGTGGAAGACTTCTGGACGTTGTCTTACGTCAAAGTCTTCTCTAAAATAACAGACGACACCAAACTTTTCATGAAGTCACAGATATCGGTCATAATATTAGAACTGAGCTCTCTATAGAAGACTTCTGGACGTTGTTTTTAGTCAAAGTATTCTCTAAAATGACACCCAACTGTTCATGAAGTGACATATATCGGTCATAATATTAGAACTGAAACCTTAATGCAAGCCTTCTGGATGTTGTCTTTAGTCAAAGTATTCTCTAAAACGACAAACGACACCCAACTGTTCATGAAGTCACAGATATCAGTCATAATATTAGAACTGAATCCTTAATGGAAGACTTCTGGACGTTGTCTTTAGTCAAAGTATTCTCTAAAATGACAAACCGCGCCCAACTGTTCATAAAGTCACAGATATCGGTCATAATATTGGAAATGAACCCTGTATAGAAGGCCTTTGAACGTTGTCTGCAGCCGAAATGTTCTCCAATGCAACAACCCACACCCTACTCTTCATGATGTGACAGATTTAGGTCATGAGGCAGTAATTGTGTCCTGTGCGGAGGGCTTTTGAATGATAAGCGTATTGGAAATATCCTCTAATGCAAGAAACCGCATCTGGCTCTTTATGATACAACAAATACTGGTCATAAGAATGGAACCAAGCACTACGTAGAATGCCTCTGTGCATTTTTTGTAGTCAAAATATGCTCTAATGCAACTAACTGTACTTGAAACAATCATGATAAGACAGATATTGGCCATAGAACTGCAACTGAACCCTGTATGGAAGACTTCTGGACGTTGTCTGTAGTTAAAGTATTCTCTAAATTGGCAAACCGCACTGAACTCTTCATAAAGTCACAAATATCGGTCATAATACTGGAATCGCACCCTGTATAGAAAGCAGCCAAAATGTTCACCAATGCAATAAAACACACCCCAAACATCATGATGCAACAGATATTAGTGATCATATTGGAACCGAGCACAGCGTGGAACACTTGCGGATGATCAATTTATCTATTTTCAAAAAAGGCAGCCCAATGTGAGGCTACTGCAAAGGTGGCGTACATATATACAAAATGAAAGAATTTAAACAGTAATATCACAATAAGTGTGCCAAGGTGAACAAATATCACTACCCTTGAGTGCACCCCGGTAAGAAATCAGAGAAATAGAACATTATTATAATACAAGTGCCTCCAAAAAGTCAGACACACTGGTATTAGGAATCAAAGCAAGTAGATCAATGCAGTGTTCGATAACTTGATTTGAACGTGTTAGAGAGCACTACAAATGACCTCTAAGCTGGATGGTGATTGCCGATCAGTGCTGTGTTGAAGGCTTCAGCACTTTGCTGGTAGTTCAAATATCCTTTAACATCTACAAAATGCATCTGACACTTCTTGATGAGACAGACATTGGTTTTGAGATTACAGCCAAGCACTGTGGCTTTCACATGTCATCAATTGTCAAAATACCCTATAATGCAATAAAGCATGCCCAAAACTTTTGATGGGACAGATACCGATCATAGGATTGCACCAGAGCACTGTACAGAAGTTTTGGCAAGTTTTTTAACACAGCTAAACTGTATATGCTTAAGTGCATACATATATATATAATCCAAGTTATAGCATATAGTAAAAAACTGAACAGAAATGAAGCACTCCTTAGAAAGACATAAAAATATTCAATGTTAGAAACCATCGAATAATATCTTCAGCTTATCACAGTTTGGAGGAACAGATAAATACATGCACGGTTCTGAAAGGTTTCGTAAGTCACATGAGGTACTTTTTTTGCATTTCTTCTATATAAAGTGCAGTGCCATACTAGTGCACCTTCATTCATTCTGTGCATACATGTGGTGATCTTCTCTTCCAACTATCGTGTCATCGTGTAGCTGATTTCTGCCATCGGCCATACCATGCTGAATGCGCCGGTGCAGCTGATTTCAAATCAGGTGCTTCTCACAGGGTTTTCAGTTATCTGTCCAGCTGTAAACAAAATGCGCGTTATATTATAGTAAATTGTAAAACGACGGAGAAGCACCATTGTATGCCTATAGCTATGAGTATCAGAATGAACTATAAATTAAGAATGTGTGTGTTAGAATGCCTCCAAACAACGTATGTGCTACTGAGCGTGGCAGAGAAGCAGAAGAAGCGAGAAGTGAAATGGCAGGCAATACCAGCAACACTTAATCATGTAACTTTCTTTACGATCACCACAGCAACGCAAGCTCGAGTTTCTGTCTTTTACGTGAATGGAAATGAGACCGCTGACAGCTGAATGTTTCAGCGTTGGTGGTACACGACACGAAGTCACTTCACACTGCTACCAACCAGCGCACGCTTGTTATTAGCTTGGCAACACACGAAAACGATTTGCACCGAAGCCAACGAATGTTTCAGCGTCGCACAATCCGCGAATACACTTCTATAACTACGTAGGTTTTCACATCACCGAAATGTGTTGGCTAGTGCGAGGTTCGTTTCAGCGATGATGAATACCGATGTTGAAAACAAACACAGTGCAGATAAAAACTCCTCCGTATGAACTACGCAATATTTCGGGCGTCGTATATGGTGTCTATGTTGCGACGGAAACTACCGCAGAGTTTTTTCAGCCGATGTGCCTCGCATGCGCTGGTTCATACGAACTAGATGGTAGAGGCCTGCGATGGATGCAGATGACACCGATCTGAATTGCCTCCGCGGTAGGCGAGGGCTCGTGCTCAAACCTTCGTACCTCCGAAGTCTGTTTACACTCGTTTTTAGCACAGAAAGTCACAGATCAAAGCACAAGAACACCGACATGCTCCTTTCGCTCGGCCGACGATCGCACACGGGACCGGCGCTAGCATAGCCGGCCGGCATTCGCTGGATTTGTCGGCGTCGCTCGAACTCAGCACGAAACCGCGTCCCGCTGGTAGCACTCGCAGTCGTTCGTCGTTTCGTTGTCGTTCTAGATTACGAAGCGGTCATTCAGGAACGTTTGGAGTAGTTTTCATGCTTGCTTTCAGCACTCGGCTGCGCCTTCGAAGCGGCGGCCATTAGGCACAGCATTCGGAGTCATCGCGGCCTCTGGTTGGTTGGCGCGCGGCCTGTGGTTGGTTGGCGCCGCTGTACGCGTGGTGACGTAGCGTACGCGAGGCGAAATATCAAGCCCGGCTTGATCCCTCGCGCCTGCTCGCGTATGCCCCTCCGAAGCCGACGCCGAGAGGCGCATTTGACGCTTTTGACGCGTAGGCGCGAGCATACGCGTGCCAGTGGTTGGCACTTAAGCCCCTGAATGCACACTCGCGCGCCCTAATCTCGTGGTTGGGAGCATCCTATGTCTTGGCTGTCTTTAAACTTTCACCGCAACGTTTCTGTTGTAGTTACCGGGCGAACAAAGGTCATTGCAATCGTGCACAATCTCCGTTTGCAAAAAGAGCGCGCTTTTCAGACGCTGCGAAGTAACAATTGAAACTCTTAGGCCGTATTCCCAAACCAACGTCGGCCTTACCTCACGTTTTCCTCATTTTCCTCACGTTTTCCTCATTTTCCTGTACTCTCTACATGCGTTATAAAGGCACAAAAATGGTAACAGGGCGAAAGATAAGGACAAGGCTGGTTTATGAATATTGAGCCAATTCGTTTGTCATGCGCCTTAAAAGTTCAAAACCGATAAGGAAAACTCGAGCAAAGGTTCAAAGTTGGTTTGTGAATACGGGCCTTATTCGCGTTCATCTGTACCTGTAAGTACGTTTTTTCTTTAGTAAGCATCAAATCCAAGGGAAATTTCATTGAAGATGAAGTCACCGATACTCGTATTTGTAGGATATTTCATCAGAAGAAAAACTATGTTTTATTAATGATTAACGCACGCGGGTTTCCTCCTCAATTCAAAAACGTGTGTGCGTGCCGCTCTTTTAGTCCGGCCGCGGAGGTGGCTACCTACTACTGCTTCGACGACGACAACTGCTACTACTACTACATACATCACATACCCAGGACCCACGTTTTAAGGGACTTCACCCCTAAAAAGTTATAGAGTACTTGGTGCTCTACCATGGGAGAGCTGAAAGCCGTCCCTTGGGCCACACTAGAGAATACGGAGGTTATAAAAAAGTGGTTAACGATTTAGAGTACAAGGTACTCTACTATGGGACAGCACAAATCCGTCCCCCGGGCCTCACAATTGATGAAGGTTATGGCAATCGGAGCGGCTGATTGAGGAGGCAGGGGGGGGGGGGGGGGTGTTAAAAAATGGCAGCATATCCACGGAGTGAATGATGGAGAGTGGAGCGAAGCATCCGTCCGTCCATTCGTTCTTGCTTCCGTCCGTCCAGGCGTGCGTCTGTGTGGCCGTCCGTGCGTCCATCCGCCCATCCGTGCGTGCGTCTGTTCGTGCGTCCGCACGTCCATCTGTGCGTCCGTCCCTGCGTTCGTCCATGCATCCGCTCCTACGTCCATCCATGAATCCATCCGTCCGTGCAGCCATCCGTGCGTCCGCCCATGCATCTGTCTGTGTGTCCGTTCGTCCATCTATTCAACACTCCAAGTACCACCATCTCGCATCTTTTCATCGTATATTCCTCATACAGAAGCACCACCATTCAGCGGACATTTTAAGGACTGAACGAGAGGAGGCACACGCACACTTTCTTACGGCTTGCGCTTCGGGTCTACTTCCCGCCTTTAACGACCTCGAGTTCATCGTATATACTAGTTCACTGTATTCATGGCACTGCGGCCCAACGCTCGCTAAACCTTTTTAAAACCAAGGAGGTTACGCCCAGCGAGTATAACGTAGCAACCTTTTCTTGTCAGACAGTGCTCAATGTACATGCCAATGGCTGCTAAGGGGGAATGAGAGACAGGACAATGCGGCTTTAAGTGAACGCGCATGCTGCGAATTTATGATTGTTCAACAACGCATGAGGACCGCCACGTGGCGCCAAGGAGTGCACACGCGTTCACATCGGCTCCGTCAATCATCGTACCTAGCAGCGGTTAAAATCACGTGACTACCAGTAAAACTACGGGAATTGTGCAGGAAGACGTCAGGTACACGCTGCCACCACCATTTTGTACAAGCGATCCCGGTTTCCTCTGAGAAGTGAAGACCTTCGGCAGAGCATGCCAACCCGCCACGCTAAGCCTCGCGGCGAAGCGGAACGCGGAGTCCTGGCAGCCAGCTCTCGGCCCACGCGTCACGCTGCACCTGCCCGAACCCCAACGGACAACGACCCGGAACTAGCCCAGGCACTTATGGACATGGATGACCAAGACATCGAAACCCAAGTGAGCCCTGCGGTGGATGCCAACGAAGATTTCCTTTCACCTGACGAGGTGCTACAGGGGGAATCTACTAGCGACGCCGAAAACAAGGAAAAAGACTCTGCGGAGGAACGCGACGACGAAGCCAAGAATGGTCAGTGGCAGGTAGCAATGTCATTGCGACAGCGAAAACGCATCAGGAAACAAGAACGCGCAGCGAGTGATGACAGCGTTGCTCGAGGCGTAACTGAGAGCAACAGCTCCGGCGCTAGAACGCTTGCAGAAGAGCGACGCGGAAGAGCATCTGAAAGGGGCCGACGACGAACGCGCGCGGCGCCGCTGCCCAAAAACGATATGAAGATTATCATGCGGCCCAGACCAGGGTTAGTTGTGAAGGAACTTAAAGCATACCAGGTTGCGCGAGCGGTAGAACATGCGAGTGGTGACTCGGATGCCTGTAACAGCCACAAATTTCTGCTTCGCCTTCGCAACGAATCAAATATAATTATTGCAAGCACTCCGTACGAAGATGTAGCAGAAAAGATCTTGAAGATAAAGACACTGGAGCTCAATGGCACCAACTATCCCGCAAACACCTATATACATATCCACTCCTGCTGGATACTTGAAAGGAGTGGTACACGGATTAGAACGCGAAACGCCAGAAGCTGAACACCTGAGCCATCTCCGAGTGCGCACTCAAGGAGTGACAATTGTTAAAGCCCGCATACTCGGACAGTCACAAACTGCAGTGATCACGTTCGATGGACCAATACTGCCACGCTTCGTGTATTATTACGGTGGCGAAATGCCGTGCTTGCCTTATCAACCCACACGGCAGTACTGTAAACTCTGCAAGAGCCAGGAACATAGGACGGATGTTTGTCCCACACCAATGACAAAGGCGTGCAGCAAATGTCGCCTAAGAGACCCACCTGAGGACCACACTTGCGATCCGGAATGTGCCCTGTGCGGCGGACGCCATCCCACGGCGGCATCGGAGTGCACCAAAAAACTCAAACGCGTCCCTCAAAAGGGCCGGTCGCTGCTGTCGTATCAACACAGCACACCACAAACCGCTGGTATACTCAAGAGACGCTGGTTCAGCATGGACTGCGAGGACTCTGCACCGCCAGACGGGGCCCGTTCCAGTTTCTGATCCAGGTCTCGATCTACATCCCGATCCAGGTCCGGCTCTCGAGACTGCTCCAACTCCAGGAATGGTGGCCACAAGCAGACCCAAGCAAAACAACAACAGCACAGGGGCAAGAAGGCGCAGAAAAAGGAAGCAAAGAACCAGGTCAGCTGGGCAGCAAAATCTTCCCTACACTCACACCAAACACCACAACTCACGCGCTTAGAGCGTGAGTTAGAGATTATGCGGGTGAGAACAGGTGACCTAGAACGCGAAAATAGGGAACTAAAAAAGCAACAAACGCCGCACCCGCCACAAAACTCCATACCTGCCCAGAGTGGCCAGAAATTGCAGACACAACCGAATGCAGGAGGCGACTCAATGATTACGTCGACGATGCTCAAAGAAACATTAAAGGAAGTTATACCGACAGTTATAGAGCAAGTATTGATAAATGTAGATAGAAAGCTCGAGATTCTGGACAAGAAAATCCAGGCACAACACGTCGAATTCACGAAAGCCTTGCCAAAGCATGCCACAGGCATCAACATCAGAGAAAAAGCTGAGAAAATTTACAACAGGCCCGGATTGTCGGTCATGAACCAGGAGACGCATAATGGCTAATCATCAAACGCAGCGGTCAGAAAAGTGCGAAATATGGCCGTGGAACTGCCGTGGTTTCCGGCGGAAAAGAGGGCAACTGTTGCAGCTGGTGGCGTCGCAACAAAAGCCACCTGCTGTCATAGCAGTCCAGAAAGCCGGAACACAACCAAAATTACGGGGCTACGAAACTTATAGTACCGGGGACGCAGAATGGAAAGTTGCTACATTGGTCGATAACTCAATTACAGCAATATGTCATCAGCAAATTGAAAAGGCGGATGTCCCGCATATCATAACAGAAATAACCTACAAAGGGAGCCATGGAAAGAGCGCCTTCATACTTAATATTTATAGTCCTCCAAGACAAAAGAGAGCAACGTTCGACAAGATCTTTCAAGAGACAGCAAAACTGGCGAAAGGGAGTCTATTAATCATAGTTGGGGACTTTAATGCCAGGCATGCAAGCTGGGGATATAAGATTCAAGACACCAAAGGCAAGAATATCGCAAGACAAACAGAGAAACTGGAAATGACTCTGTTAACTGACCCTGCAATACCAACGAGGATAGGCAACGGCGTATCCATGGACACAAGTCCAGACTTGACGATAGTACAAAACTGCCACAGCGTGGACTGGTACAACACCCTTGAAAACCTGGGCAGTGATCATTACATAATAAGCACCACAATCCGCACCGGCCGAATCCACAAACACATTGGCACAGCTAAAATTACAGACTGGCATGCATATAGAAAAGCGCTAAAAGCGCACGTGACCGCCATAGACGACTTGGACGAGTGGTGCAAAGTAATTCGAAATGAAAAACAAATGCACACCAAAACCGTCGCCAGAACAGATGATACCCCTGAAGTAGACGCTCACCTTCTCCATCTGTGGGAAGCAAGAAGAAACCTCACTAAATGATGGAAAAGGCAAAAGCAAAATAAGAAACTCAAAGCGAAAATTGAAGAAATAACGCAGCAAGCTGAACAGTACGCTAATCAACTTGCGACAGCCAACTGGGAACAATTTTGCGATTCACTAAATGGAACCCTAGGAACAGCAAAGACATGGAATATCCTAAGAGCCATGATTGACCCTCTGAAAACTAAACGCGAAGGACAAAAATCTCTAGAAAGATTATTGCACACATATCCAGGCACACGAGATGACCTCCTTCAAGACATCTATATTAAGTGTTTCGGCGCCCGAGCCATCACAGCCCCTTACCAGGCTAAATACACTGGGCTCCCAAACTCAAAACTGGATGCACCTTTCACACATGCCGAGGTCAGAGCGGCAATGGTCAGCACGAAACGCAACACAGCACCTGGGTCAGATCAAATCACCAATGCCATGATTCGCAACATGAATGACGAAGCCATTACAGCGCTTCTAAACTTCATTATCAAACACTGGGTGAATGGCACTATACCTCAGCAATGGAAGCATGCTGTAATAATTATGATACCCAAACCAGGAAAGAAATTGGCAATAGAAAACCTCAGGCCAATTTCTCTTACCTCGTGTTTAGGCAAAGTGTTTGAGAGATAATAAATACCAGACTTCAACAGCACCTTGAACAAAATAACTTGTTGCCAAACACCATGTTTGGTTTCCGCTCGAACCTTTTGACACAGGACATCCTTATGCTTTTAAAGGAGGAAGTAATAACAAATGTTCAAAAAGCAGGAGAAAATATTGCCATGGCCATTGACATAAAAGGCGCTTTCGACAACGTAAGCCGTAAGCCCATATTGGATGGGCTAGCAGCGACCAACTGCGGTCAAAGGACGTACAAATATGTACAGAACTTCCTTACTAAAAGAACCACTGTTATCAGATTAGGAGAAGACGAATCCAATGTCTTCCACCCACCGAGCAAAGGCACACCGCAATGCGCTGTGATCTCGCCCACACTTTTCAACATAGCCATGATTGGTCTAGCCAAAAAACTGGAAAGTATTCCCCACATCCGACACTCCTATGCGGATGACATCACTATATGGACAACCAAGGGTAGCTTGGCAGAAAAAGAAGAGCGGCTTCAACTGGCAGCTAAAATTATCGAAGATTACACTAAAGAAAGGGGACTTCAATGCTCAGCAGACAAGTCGGAACTCATTCGGTTCTCCAAGAGTAAAAAACAAAGGACAGACCCGAGCCTCCACCTTGAGGTCAAGCTAGACGGCAATATTATTCCAGAGAAAACAACCGTTCGAATCTTAGGGATGTGGTTACAGTCCAATCAGTCATGTCTCCACAAACTGAATATGCTTAAACGAACAGCTCAAGAAATTGTTCGTATGATAGTTAGAATGACGAACAATCGTGCTGGACTGAAAGAACAAAACGTGCTTCGTTTGGTAAAGAGCTTAGTCATCAGCAGACTAACATACTCGCTACCCTACCACAACATGAATAGAGAGGAGAAAGAAAAAGCAGACAAAATAATAAGAATGGCGTATAAAGCGGCTCTGCGACTACCACAAAGCACTTCAACTGCGAAGCTATTAGCGCTCGGACTTCACAATACATTTGATGAGTTGGCTGAAGCACAAGTAACCACCCAGATTAACCGCCTGCTACAGACGCCAACCGGCAGAAAACTTCTTCAGAGGATCGGCCTCGGTGAACAAGTACAGGCATATGGAAGAGCTAAGGAATTGTCGTGCTCAGTCAGAGCCTGGTACAAAATATGCCCCCTACCGAAGAACATGGACCCAGTTTTACATGCTGGAAGACGTAAAGCAAGAGCCGCTTACACAGATAAAAAGACAAAATATTTGAATACGGCGAGATTTACTGACGCTGCACCATACAAGGCAAATGCAAAGAACGAGGTGGCCGTGGTCACAGACTAAAAAGGAAACGTCACAAGTTGTGCCTCCATAGCCCAAGCCTCTGTCACAGAAGCGGAGGAGATAGCGATCGCGCTGGCAATCAAGGAGGGCAGGGAGCGAAAAGCCCCAATGACAATAATCACAGATTCGAAGGCTGCATGTAGAAATTACGAAAAAGGTAGAATATGTATGAAGGCCTTCCGAATTCTAACCAAAGCTCGTAAGGACTTCCCAATTGAATACACCCAAACCATTATCTGGGCGCCAGGGCACGAGGGCGTCACCGGGAACCAGTTTGCGGATGAGGCGGCTCGAGGCTTCACAAATTACCGAGCTTCCTTGCACACTGCAATAGAGGATCCAACGCCCCTAGACCCTAACTTTGGTACAATTCTTCAGTATTACAGGGAAAATAGAAACGTGTATCCAGCACCGCATAAGAAACTCACAGCAATGGTATCGGTGGCATTACGCAGAATCCAAACAAACAAATACACGAACTTACACAGGCTGCATGTATTCTACCCCACAGCATACAAAGATATATGTCCGTGGTGTGGGGCCACACCAACTCTGTTTCACATCACGTGGGAGTGTACGCATAACAATGAAGAACACCACAACATGAACAACACAGAGGAACAATGGGAGGCGCTACTGTCCAGCTCGGCCATTGTTGATCAGTGCTGGCTGGTCCAACGGGTTGAGATGGTGGCTAGGGCCAGCGGAGCCCTGGAATAGGGGCCCGACCATTTGGAATGCTCCACGTTATGCGCAAATAAAATTTTCTCTCTCTCAACAACGCACAGAAGAAATCTCCAACCAGCACCACCTTGGAGGTCAAAATGTAAGAGTGGTTACACACTACGACTACTGCTACTACTACGAGGGACGAACGGGTGCCACTTTATTTTATTTATTTACCTTTTATTTTATTTTTCATTTATTTTTATTGTAATTAGTAGATACTGCGAACCATAAGTGGTCCAAGCGGGAAGAGCACATCATATAAAAAACAGTAATAACATGCACCATACATAATGCAATTCACTCTACTTAATTCACAATGAATGGGGATCACATAATTTGTTCAAATCAGGCATTGTCCGTGGAAAGAAAGAATACATAAAGACATCAGTTCTCGTGAAATATGGGCTAAGCAAATTGGGATGGTGATGTCGGGTTTGCCAAGTTGATAGGAAAGGTAGATACGGTGATGGATCAATGGCGAGCTCATTGTTAAGTAGCAAGAAAACGAAATCAAGCCATTGTCTGAGTCTGCGCGAAGCAAGTGGCTGAATGCCATTTGCAGTCATTAGTGCAGAGGGTAAATCAGATGGTAAGTATTTGTTGTATATAAAACGAACTGCCTTCCTTTGGACCCGCTCAATTTTATCAATAATAAACTTAGTTTAAGGATCCCATACTGTGCTGGCGTATTCTAATTTGGGCCTTTGGAACTTCGTGCCTAAAAAGTGGTTAACGATTTAGAGAACTAGGTACATTGCTATCACAATAGCTTACGAGGACAAATCACTAGACCACGTTTATTCAGGAAGATGGGGTGGGGGTGGGAGGTTAGAAAAAGTGGGTAACGATTAAGAGTGCAGGGTACTCTACTATGGGAGAGCACAAAGCCGTCCCCATAGGCCTCACATTTGATGAGAGTTATGGGGATCGGAGCCAAACATGTCTCTAAGCGGCTGATTGAGGAGGCGGGGGGGGGGGGGAGTAGAGAAAGTGGTTAACGATTTAGACTACTAGGTACAGTACTATCACAATGGCTTACGAGGACAAACTGCTAGATCGCGTTATTCAGGAGGCTGGGGTGGGGGGTGGGTTTAGCAAAAGTGGGTAACGATTTAGAGTACAGGGCACTCTACTATGGAGAGCTTAAAGCTATCCAGTGGGCCTTAATGTTTACTCATCAAATGCAAGATGTTTTAAAATTGTTTAAACAAATTTTATTGTCACAAACGTCAATAACACTCAACAGAACATTTCCTTCTTAGACATACTCTAACGATGATGACAAAACAGACGTCATTTACATAAACATGGATATGTTGATTCAGTGCCACTCTTTCCATTGGACTGGATATCGGTTGAAGACGTAGATATATCGGAAATACTAAACAAGACAGAAATGGTGCTCACAGAAAGCGCCAGTGCAGCGGTCTCTATTTGTAAGAATTAATATCCTCCTATTCTTTTTTTTTAGCTTTGTACTGTGCAGATCTTACATTGCTCTTCTTTAAACAGCAAACCTTAAATTCGGATTATAAAGCGATTGAAAAAATTATTACTTGTGCTGTGTGTTTACTTAATTCTAGACGCACGAGAAGCTTGAGTCGACGGCGGAGAGCCAGTGGCGGCACGCGGGCTCGGCCCGCCTGACGAAAGACTTACAGGGGCGGAAGTAGGGGAGGCAAAGAGAGAAAAAGACTTCATTTCACGCAGTGGGCCCGTAGTTTGGTCTTGGTGGCTTCAGGTGGCGGCATCGAGTCCCTGGTCTCGGGCGTCATCCTTTGCCTGCCGGACGGCCCAGAGCTGGGCGTTCAGCTCCGGGCACACCCAGCTCTGCGCCGTCCGGCAGGCCGAAGTCGAGAATAAAGACCCTCTCGGACTGAACGCCATACGTCGGTCGGTTGTACATTTCTCGGTCTCCAAGAACACTGCACTAATGAAAAACCACCATGTGATGAACTAGAATGTGATCATGTTCTACTTCACTATAGTCATGTTAGAAGGCTTGTGTTGACCGTGTAAGTGAGGACTATATACTATAGTTAGAGCTGTCACAAAACCAAGCGTTTTACACGAAGAAAAACATGACAGCTCGTTTTGTCATAGGACTCCGTATAACACTAAAGTGAAATGCGTCTTCAAGGATAGCTTGTTGCGCAGGCATGCACACGAGTGGGCCGGGGGGAAGGGCGCCCACCTTTATGGTGCCCTAAGGAGTCAGCCCCACACACTGACGTAATAAAGAGCGGGGGAGGGGGGTGGTGGTGCATATACAGGCCCATACATTGACACAGCGGGGAGAAAAGGGGGGGGGGCGCTAAGACGGACCTTAGCCCCCCCTGAAGGAGAACCCTGCGCACATCTGTGGTTTGTTGTTTATTGTGCATTGAATCATGAAAGCTAATCCAATGTCTGTTGGTGCTTGGCAGACTTAGCGCAGCTTGACGTGAACCCACCACGCTGGCGCCTAATGGAGCATTCAGACGACGGACCGAATCCGGATTTGTCGTGGACGCGGACGGCTAATCCGCGGATGATCCGCCTGCAGGCGCATCCACACGACGGACGGTGTCCTAGGAGAAAACAGTCAAATTACCCTCGACAGCAGATTCGGCGCTCACCTGCGCCCGCTGACAGCAGACAGGTTTGAGAGTATTCAACATGGATGTCCGTAAGAAGCGACGCTTGGCTGCGATATCTGTCACGTTGTGAAAAATGAACAAGGAGTGTTATTCTTTCAGGAGAAAAGTGAGTTGCTGGCAGAACGTTCTTTTAACTACATTGTTCCCCACTTGTAGAACTTCTGAACGCGTCCCCCATTCTTTTTTAGAAGCGGGACGTCGCCGGTTGCAGAAGTTAAAATATTTCACCACGATGACGGCTAAGAATCGCGCGTGTCAAACGATGGCGGGGACATTCCCCAAACCACCAGAAGTGATTTCTGCGTAGTTGATCACCTGAGTTCAAAGCCCCCGCAAACTAAGTAAACTATGCTCAAGTGTAGATGATGCCGACTGGTCATGCAGCTATCCGCGAGCCATTGAGGAAATGCCGTGAGCAAACGAGAAGTGTAGTGGTTGCCCGAAACCCCGAAATAATCCGCTGAAGTATCGGCTTTCTCCCGCTAGAATCCCGATGTGAGAAACAGGTTGGGGTCATCCATCCGCGAGCCGCACGGACGATTCGCAGACGAAGGGAATCGCTGATGCGAGGTCACGTGACGCGCCGTCCGTCCCGCCACATCCGGATTTGGTCCGTCGTCTGAATGCACCACAAAGGCACGTCTCCGTCCGTATACGACTAACGCCCATGACCATAATTTAAGCGGTCGTTCAAGTTGCCAAACCTGGACACCACAAATGGCGAATACTGAGCAAAAGCGGGTACCAACAAGCGCATAGTAAGCACTGGTACTTGGTACGCACTCCTTCAAAAAAAAAAAAAAAAGGTCGCGAAAGGCGAGGCGAAACGCAACGCGCGTCTCGTGTTCGCTCTGATGCGCGGCCGTAATTTCTCACAAGTCGAGTGCGGAACGCGGTGCGACAGCCGGGCGGACGTCGGACAGCTCTATTTTAATATAGATGAATGTTATGAGGAAACTCTTAAAGCTTCTGAGTTTATCGAAGCTTTGGTTAAGAGCCGGTTTCTCGCGGTGTGTCAACACGTTGACAAAATTGCCCCTCGAGTGTAATCGCACCGAGTGGGATGGTTGTAGCACGGCTGCTGAACAACAACAACAACAACAACAACAACAACAACAACAACAACAACAACAACAACAACAACAACAACAACAACAACAACAAACCATCTCTCGCTAAAGGGAATCATATATGGATACGAAACAGCGGGGAAATAGCGAACGGCACCCACAGAAACTCTTCTACGTCACCTCAAGCAGATGCACCAACATTCAGAACCTATACCTAATAAAGTTTCCTAATAATACACTAGGTGGAACTCTGGCGCTAGTGTCTATGGGAGCTGCAGCGCACAGCGCTTCAGCGATCATGGGAATGGTTAGTACACGTGTTTGTCTAATTTTCACACTTTCGGCTCCGGTTGGTTTTGCGTGGCCTGAAGCTGCTTTATCACGAAATGACAATCGGCGAATGTTCAGCACTTGCACTTGATTGCCCTATTCTTTTAGGGTCATCATTTGAAACAGGTCCACACAGTTCATAACCGTCTGTTTTTTCATTCGAAATAAAACCAAAACACAGCAATAAAGAAAGCCAAAAGGGCGCTCGAGGACTACAAGCACGATGACTAGACAAATACATGTACAGCCCATCATCACCATGGTCGCTAAACGATCACAGCGCCAGATTTCCCTCTATAGGTAATTTTAGGAAACCCTATGCTCTAGTTAGGGTGCCTTCATGTGCGCACCACTTCCGTTTTTGGATGCGGCGCGCACATGAACACTCCCTATATAGCTCCACCTGCCGATGATCATCTCATGATGCCGGTGACTAACACTGCCGGTGACCATGACTATATAGCACTGCTAAGCAGCCGGTCTCTCAACGCACACACCAAAGACATCGAACATGATCCCGCGCTTACCTAGGTGACGCGCTCTGTCTCACGGTATCGTAGAACGCCGCCACACCGATGGTCAACGGCTACGAAGTAGTCGTTTGTACTGAGGAAGTGTTCTGTTGCCTTCTCCGTCGACTAGGGAGAAGGAGGGAGAAGCGTAGGAGAGAACAAGGGGGCAGGCCTGCGCAGGGTGGAGAGGGTTGACCACAAACCACTTCACGCACGCGCAGTGGGGGTTTGTTATTGATGTAAAAGTATACGGGCTGGGAGACGATTTAGACTCCACCCAAAAGTTTTGAAGAAACCCGACGTTTCGAAACCGACTTGGTTCCTTCCTCAGGAGTGACTGCGGAGGCTACGTCGCAGCGGCGTCATCAAAGCACTCGCGGGGTGGATAATGACCCCCCCCCCCCCCCCCCCTCTCTTGTTTTGCCGTGGAGTGCAGGCCGTGTGTATACATTGGAGGAACGGTTCCGAGAGAGCGGTTGATCCACCCCGCGAGTGCTCTGAAGACGTCGCTGTGACGTAGCCTCCGCAGTCATCCCTGAGGAAGGAACCAAGTCGGTTTCGAAACGTCGGGTTTCTTCAAAACTTTTGGTTGGAGTCTAAATCATCTCCCAGTTTCATACCCAACCAAACAGACTTCTGTAGAATGTTTACATTCATAAGCAGGGACACACAGACTGATACACATTACGGTGTACACATCTTGGTCTTATTGTTTTGGTGTCATTATTCAATGTTTCCGTTAAGTCATGGGATAGCCAAACCGTAGCAAATTAGCACACATTAGTTCGGTACAGTTTTAAAAGCCAGCAGCATTTAATCTCCAAAGGCGGATGAATGTGAGACTGCTATAATGGCGAGAACTTAAGGATGACGTCATGAGTCGGATGGCCGGTGACTCCACCATTTGGCTCGTTGGCGGCACTACACAGTTACAGTTTGGTGGGTTTAGAAGAGTTGCGGAATCAAAATGCGTATGCGCAGCACGCTAGACAAGCCGTAGCGTATAGCGCAGGCTATGCTTCTGATATAGCGTTACTATCTTTCCAATGTTAACGTGGTCAATACGTAAAACAAGGTGGCGGCTTTGGAAGGCCTCTTTGAACTGAATTTTGCATCGATGTGGACGGATCCACTCCTTTCGCCACAAACGACTGTGTGAAATGGTTCCGCTTGCCTTCACGTAGCTTCGACGACCGAGTATTACGGATAACTTGTACGCACCCAGGGCTGACTGGAAGATATATGTGAAGATATATGCAAGATAAAAATCGTTCCCTTGGTTTATGGTTAATATACACTTACTTCTATTGTTACAGAAAGTATTATTAGTGCTGCGTGTGTGCATACAGGCGAGCATCCTAAGCTTGTATATTTTTTTTCAGTTTTTTGAGCATTCACCTTCTGCTAGATGACGCCACTGCCACATCTTGGGCACGTAAACGCTATCCCGCTAAACTAATGCGCGCTGGACCTAAAGAAAGTTTTCGGCACGGTAACGTTATTCCCCTAAACTCCACTATGACAAGTAACGCTGACCTACAACTGTCTGCCATCTATTTAAACGCGGGTGCAAACGGCGGTCACGTTTTGGTCATCTGAATGTGTGCTTCTACTCATAGGCGTGCGTTTTTTTTTTTTGGAGGGGGGGGGGGAGGAGACAAAGGTTTGTCGCAGCACCCTCCTTCCCTATCATGTCAATCTACGAGACTTGCTTTGCGCCCTTCCCCCTAGTTGCCCCAGTCTTAGCAGCCCTCTCTCTTTATATCGATGGGTGGGGCTGCCTGTGCATACTCTTCCTCCCCCCAGCTCACTTGATCAAGGCAGCCATTCCTTGTTCTCCATGTGCACACGTCTCAAACGGATAGTAAAGAAAAAAAATTACACCATCTCCCACTAAAGGGAACCATGCGGGGAAGCGAATCAGCGCCGGTGGTCACTTGTGTTTTCATTCGTAGTTTTCATACATATGTTTCCGTGTATGTTTCATTTGTGTGTGGAGTTGTGTTTATGTTGTGTACCGCTTATGTTAGCCTCCCTCCTCCCATATGTTGATCGTGTATTAACGTGTGCATGCCGCAAAATGAACACCCAGCACTGCTAGGAGAGTGCAACGCCGTGAGTGCGCGACGCTGTAGCACAGAGATAAACGGGAGATAAGAAACGAAGCGGAGGCAGCACTTTCCCATCTCTCACCTCCTCGTTCTCACGCGAGGAGGGGGAGAGTTGGCGCACGCGCAGTAGCGGAGCGGACGGTCGCTGAGGGACGGACGGAGCCCCGAGTAAAAGCTGACTCGCGCAAAAAAAAAACACGCTTTTATCGTATTATTAAATTAATCCTATGCAATACTAGAAGCACCACTCCTGCCGCGGGAGGATGCATAGTGAGCGAAAGAAAAAACAACAAACAACCGCATAAACAAAATGCTGCTGGCGACGCCATCTTATCCGGCACCAAGTCGCTGTGATTCCATAGACCTTAACGGTGTCCACCAGGGTATACATTGCTCTTAATCGGTAAAACATACCACACAGTGAAATATGAGGGGGCCATAGGCTTATCGTACAAAGTTTCAGGAAGCATCATTGACCTAATATGACCAAAATACGGAAAAATAATGCTGAAAATTTTGACGCACTTTGATGTCCTTGTGCGAAAATTTTTGTATGAAATAATAAGTAACCGAAGCTAAGCTTTCAGTTTCTCTTCGAACAATATACCTATGGTGTCAGAAATAACGATAGTGAAGTTTTTGAAAAAAAATTAAGTGCTGAAATTGAGTCTGTTCCAATTCCGTGTCCATGTAAGTTGTATCTAGTGTCGTCGTCATTGAAACTACAAGTGACGTTTTCATTAATAAGCCAGCACTAGCAGCAGCTTAGTCGCAATTAGGCCACTCCGACGAATGTTCAAACAGTAATTGACTTCAGCCACTATCAGATTATCTTAGCCAGCGCTAAACGGTGGTGGTAGTGTTCGAGTAAATACGTAGCCCAAGAGATCCCCACTGACGTTTAAAAACACGCGATAGAGGGAGGTGGTATGTAAGCTGACATATTAGATCGCATACAAAATGGTTTTACTCTCACATTCAGAAGGACATCATTGAAATTAGTGTAAGATGTCTTGCTATGCGTACAAACCATGTAATCTTTAGGAACTCGAGCACAATCGCCTCTTCAGTGAATAAGCGGGAGAGATAGAGACCCTGTATAGAGTACCAGAGAGTTCGTTGGCATGGCTAGCGCCATCATAGATCCATTTCATTCTTCATCCTAAAAATCATTGTATCATGAAGAATGAAATTTATGAAAGGTGGGCGACGAAAGCAGGCGCAAAAGAATACCCTTCTCCATGGTGAGTCGAGCAATGAAGCAGCTACTCTCGAAGCTGCGTCATCTATGCACAGGTACGAGTCCCCCTCCTTCACCCTTTCTTCTTTAGACACGTAACAAGCATTGCATAGTTATTCGGGTCACTTGAAACGTCGCTGGCCTTCATTGTATAGCCATTGAACGTTGTCACATAGACTCATGACGTGTCACATATACCACAGGAATTTACTCTGATTGCTAAAGAATGACCCCTGCACAGCCAAGTTTCGACGCATTGCAAATTCTCTAGTAAAATGAAAATAAAATAGAAAGAAATTTACGAAACGAAGGGCACAAAAGCTTGAAACTCAGCGACCCGGTATGCGTGCAGTGGAACAATATATCGAACAGTAGATTGGCGTACGCGTACCACAATAGGCGTGCCGCGCCATGAAAAGAGCCGCGAGCCGCTGAACCGTGGCCGCAGGGACAGTCGGTCCATCGAAGCTTCCCGGAAAGATACGGGAAGAGCGGGGCGACCCGGCCGCCGGAAGTCCCACATTTGAATGCCGCCCGAGAGGACCACCATTGGCTCAGCGGGCAGCGTCCCGTGACGTCAGAGCGCGCGCTTTCCGCAACGGGCCAATGGCCAGACCGGAAGTGGTGATTGCGAGTAAGCCAACGCGCGCGCGCGCGCGTTGTCGTCTTCCTACAGCGGGCCTAGTGAGGACGGTGCATGTGAGCTGATGATCGCTGAGCACGTTTGGTTGTCGCGTTAAGGCCCCGACTTGACTTGTTTCGATGCCTGTGCCGTTGTTAGTGTGCCCCGCGGCGGGCTGATGTGAACAGCCCGGTGCCAGGGATGACGGACGCTTTTTGCTCGTAGACGGTGCTTCGGCCCAAGATGGTCTATAGCTGGTCCACCATGGTGCCCCTGGTCTCCTTTCTCGCGGCGCTAAGGATTTTGACCGAAGGTGAGTGGCATGCACATTCCACTTTCTCTTCTTAGCCCTACTGGTTGCCAGAGCTAGTTGGCGCATACTTCGAAAGAAACAGTCACCTAAGCACCGCCATCAGAAAGAATAAGTACAAGGGCGTAATTTAGCT
This sequence comes from Rhipicephalus microplus, assembly GCF_013339725.1. NCBI lineage: Eukaryota > Metazoa > Arthropoda > Arachnida > Ixodida > Ixodidae > Rhipicephalus > Rhipicephalus microplus. The sequence continues at coordinate 106,758,094 of NC_051175.1, read as the reverse complement.
TCGCTTCTTCCTTTCCTGAGCTACCTTCTTCACGACGCTATACGGTTAATTGCACCACTAAACTATCGCAAGCACCTTGGTCATTCTGGCTGTTGTGTCTTCAAAGGAACGCATGTGCTGGTAATGTTCAACAAACACCCGTTCGTTTCGATTAGCTTTTAGTTACTTACGATCATCCAAAATAACGTTCATTCTGTTCGCCAATGTAGTTTGTATACTATACCACAGTGGCAACTATTCTATGTTGACTGCTCCAAAGACTCAATAAGGTGTTTCTGTTGCTAATGTGCACAGCGATGCAACCTGATGAAATGACTCGACTTGAAGAACTAACGAGATAACGTAGCAGCTTAATATGAGGTTAAGTGAGCTCATTGTACGGCGGACACATTCTACCTGCGGGTTGTTAAAGACAGCATCAGCTACCGCTATGGTAACTTAACAAGGGTTCGTGCAGAACATTAGGAGGTAGTGCAGGAGCGAAACAAGTTATGACCTGGCGTTCCAGAACCAAAGCGTCGGTACTCGAACGTCCTTTGTTCAAATGTGTACAGATCTCTATAACGTCGAGTTATTAGGTTTCAAGGATAGATCTCTATAACGCTGAGTTATTAGGTTTCAAGGTGACAGAAAGAAATTATTTATGAGAAGGCAGGGAGGTCGGCCTGAGCTGGTTCGCTCTAACCTGCTGCTTGTGCAAACAAGGAAAGGATAGCCAGGAAAAAAAAAATAGAAGTGATGAAGGGTCACGGTGGAAAGAGAATGTTGAAAGAAAGACTTGCAGTGACATACGAGAAGATTTCAGACCATTGACGAACATTAGAGCCGGCGAAAGAAATGAGAATGAAAACTTGCAGGAGATGGTTAATCTAATACGATGTAATTTAAAAATAACGGTGGCCAGGGTTGGTGCTGGTGGTGAAAAACATTAATTTACAAAAGAAAGGAGTATAACCTCTTTAGACGTTCCTACAGACTAGACGGAGTCTTTATTTCGGGACACCATTGGTTGAAGCCGCCGTCCTGGCTCTCTAGACTGCTGGACCCGAAGGTCTGAGCAGCCGAGCGGGGCCGCCTCCCAGTCCTCTCGCCTATAGGGTTTGGGTGAGGACTAACGACTGCAGTATTTTGACAGGCACACACCATGTGGTAGGTGTCTGCCAGCTCGCCACAGTACTGGCGCTGTCCTGTGACCATAGGGCCAATATGTTCAACTATGGCAGGGCATAGCATTGCGTTCGTCTGAAGTCAAAGCAAGATGCGCTCATCGGCTTTCTCCAACTCCCTTGTGGTAGCGAACGAGTGAACGTACTGTCGTCAACGTTCCGACAAGGGGACTTGCCTTCGTCAAGGCAGAGACAACTTTTTGCCTTCACTTGACAAGATCGCTGTAGAAGAGAAGTCATGTATAATCAGTTACAACTTTAGATGTCCGCGGTATTTCCTCCTCAAAGGCGGATGCACACAAGCCTGCGCCAATGGGTGCACACTCCAAATTGACGTCATGAGCGGGGGGATGGTCGGTGAGCCCAACTTCGGACAGCATTGCCAAGTGCATGAACGGGATGATTTCCTCAGTCGCGGAGCCGATCGGCTTCTGCGATTCGGTCATGCGGGTAGGGCCTCCGGACTTTTGATGTTGTATCTGGCTATGATCGAAGTGTCGCTGGCTGGCGGATGCTCCCGAAGGTATGTCATAATAATTGTTGGCGTTTAACAAACCAATACCATTCATGACAGACGCCGTATAGTGGAGGGCTCTGGCGGTTTAAACAACCTGGGGTTCTTTAACGCGCACCTAAATCTAAGTACATGGGCCTCAAGAGTTTTCGCCGCCACCGATAATACGCCGACCAGAGCAGGGATTTGATCCCGCGACCTTAGTTAGGGTCAGTTTCCGAGCAGCACAACCAATAGACCACCGCGGCGGGTAAACCACAATCATCGTGCGACATTTATTTTTTTTAGTGTGCCTGTATGACAAAGGCACATAGCCTCGCACGACATCGCTTCTGTAGTTGTAAGGTTTTGTAGGAATCGCAAAACTGGCTTCTTCAACGCAACAACCACCTTGAGGGAAACAGTATGCCTTGTCGAAAAGTTGGTTGAACGGGACACCCCATGTTTGAAGATTTTTCATCTCTACAAAATCGGCATAGTATGAATTTTGACGACGAAGGCTTTTCGGTACGGTCGGCCTATAACCGAAGCTTGCCGATTTGGCGCAGCTGGTACAGGCACAGGTATCCATCCTTTCCTTGCAAGTACGCTGTAAGAATACTAAACTCAGTTTAATCTACATCTAGTTGTAATGGTACAAGGAGACAACGTAATCTCGGCACTTGAAGATCTCTGCGTTAACTTTATCGATATTTGCATCATTATTAATTTCAGAGAACTGCAGCAGATATTAAGACGCTCGGCTATACGAAGAGTCGTGAGTGATACATGTTTCAGCAAGACATCGTAAGCTACGCCTACAAAGCGTGTCACGTACACGAGTGAGCCTAGAGGTGCTGTTTTCTCTTGTTCTCTCTCTCCAACAGCTCACTACAGCTTAAAACAGGGATAGGATAGGATAAGATTTAAAAGTGGAGCTATGTTTTTCTTCTCGATATGCTTTGGCTTTTATCGTGCACGCCCTCCCCTGTACACCAAAGAATAAATTAATTTTAGCCCTCCAACTGCTGGTGCATGCTTCAGACGATACGCCAACGGCTAAAACAGATGTTTCGAGCGAGTTCTAACAAGAGCGTAGATTACCGTCAAAAACGTGCCAGAAAACCTGGTGCAGCATCTGTCCGTCTTTTTTTTTTCTGCACTAACCCCATACTTCATGGAACATATATTGTCTGTTGTTATTGTAATTGTAGTAGTTGGTAATTAGGCGATTGCCTAGCTCATCTCTGTGTTTCGCCTTAACAAACTACCTTAAACTATCTTCATAGTAAAGAGATGTTTGTTACATTTTGCAATACTTCAACCATGTCGCTGAAGTTTGCAGTTCTCTTTTTATTGATTTCATGACGCTAAATTATGCAGGCTACTATATACGCTGAAAATTTACAACGAATGTTGGCTATCGACAGCCCAAATAATCAATGCATAACAGCAGGTGCTCGTGATATTATTACGTAGGTTTTTTTTTTTTTTTGCCACTGTGGACTAGAGCACGCTACTAGTCAGAAGAGGTTGAAGTGGCTCGGGGATAAAACCGATGATGTCGCAATAACTTTAGTGCATCAACGCTACCACTCTCTCATGTTGTAAATATATTCAGAATACTTCAACGCTAAGCGCAACATTTTGGTGGAGGTCGGAGTACGTCTCTGTTGTGTTGGCGTGTATTTCAATTTCAGTTATTCATGTTTCTCTAGTATCCGTGCAACGACTCTTTGCTTAAACGGATATTGGAATGAGTGGGCGATATTTTTTAACGATATGTTCCAAGAGAGGTGTCTTTCCGTGTGGAAGAAAAGTAGCGAAAGTTATATTAGCGCACTCTGGGCATTCTCCATCCCGTATACGGCGTTGCTTTTTCTTTCACCTTTATACTTTCAGTCTCCCTATCTTCAAAGTCAATTTCTAATGTCATTACTAGGCTGGCGATGGCCCGCTCTTGGTGGAATTTGTCAGTCCTTCCTTCCCTTCTTTCTTTCTTTCTTTCTTTCTTTCTTTCTTTCTTTCTTTCTTTCTTTCTTTCTTTCTTTCTTTCTTTCTTTCTTTCTTTCTTTCTTTCTTTCTTTCTTTCTTTCTTTTCTTCCTTATTTTCATACGTCTACATTGAAGTACTGACTCCACCCGGTGTTTGCACCGTACCTTCATTAGAGTATGCTTTCATTTGAAGTACTGTTAAGAATCCAAACCTGAACATTTTCTCCGCGCTATAGAGTGGCGTAGACAGCAGCGCCCAGTCTGTTGCTTTTTTTCAACTTATCTTCCGTTATATTCTTGTTTTTTTTTATTGTAAGCTCCAAGATTAATGCATGACAGATGTGACTTATAGACAGGGCTGGGACAGGGCGGACAAGAAGTGGTTGCGCAGGTTAGCTATGTTGGGTTCTATGGGGCGAAGACAACAGTGTCTATGATGCATCCGCATTTAAGCGCTGTCGATGCCATTCACATAGACATAGCATACTGGATCAGGGTTCGTGAACGCATCGACATGAGTGACCGATGAGTGGTTGGCAAATATGGGCTGTCACGCGGCTATATGACGTCACAAACAGGGCGTAATAGTGTGGGTATGAAATAAACCAGCGGAAAGAACAAGGGATCCTTGAAGAGAGAGAGTGAGGGTGACGAGCAGCGTGTGACGGAACAATATCCGGCGCTCATGATCACCATTTTCTGCTGCTTGCGAACGCTTTCTTGCTGTGTTGTTTAGAATTTGCTCTAACTTGCCTATATATTCTTGGCGAGTGTTACAAAAATGGGGCCTGGTGATTTTATTGCATGCTTGTCTGGGCTCGCTGCCAATGCAATAGGGCCTCCCAGCACAATGTCGGTGGAAATAAGTTTAATTTAAAAGTGAGACCCTAACATACCTCCTCGACCGTTGGCGACGTCAACAGGAGGGACAATGACGTCACGAATTCCTAAACTTGTGGCGTCATCACGAAGTCTCTATGACGTCAGCATGGCGTCAAAGTCGTGACGTCACACGATGACGTTACCATTCGACATCGTCGCTTGGGAAAAGCTCGGCCAGTCATTGAGGTTTCGCACGACCAGGTGAGGTGCAAAAAGAGTTGCAATGCCTGCAATCCTGGAGAGAGTGAAAAATAAGCTTGGGTGCAGAAAGGAGGGGGAGAAGGAGGAGGAGAAGGAAGAGGAGGAAGGACGGGGGTTAGCCAGTTCTCAGACTGGCTGGCTACCCTGTGCTGAGGAAGGAGGTAAGTGGAATAAAAAATGACCGAAAAGAGACGTTGAAAAAAGGAAGGACAACAGTACAATCCACGACACTGCTTACAGTCTGTCTCTAAGACCAATTTCCCGCAAGAAGCGCAACAGCGCTCTCAATGCCTTGCGTGCCGAGGACGGTCTCGGCCAGTGTCCCAATACTCTTTCTTCCGACAATTGGTGATTGTAAAGTCTATCTAGAACTTTTGACAGTTATTTTTTTGGCGCACTAAAGCGACGGTGCAGAAAGATTTCACAAAAGGGCTTGGGAGGATCAATGCACCGACCCAGAAGAAAAAAAAAAATGGGCACCCTAAAGCTTCGCTTTTAAGAGTTGAACGCGACAGCGATTTTGTGTTCCTAGTGCGTACTTCAAACATTTAGTGGATGAAACCTTTTTCGAATTTGCTATTCACCCACTATACGTGGTCTTAAGGGAGCAGGCGCAAAAGCGTCAGGCCACAGTGTCTTACCCAGCCCCTTACACGGGCAGGAACGTGCTATATAGAGCGCGATTTGGCAATGCTAGGGCCAGCCATTACGCATGCGCAGCAGGGGTAGTGACGAAGAGCGAATTGAGCTTCGCCATAAGCTGCTTGTACAGTGAATGTAGGTTCTAGTTTACTATAGCTGCTTCGCAGATAAAAACAGAAGATGGCTTCCGTCTTTCAGTACTCTTAGTCTAATGCCCGAGAAACTTCATAGTTTCGCAGCAGAGCTGTCATGAACGACGTTTGCCGTGTGTCGCCGACTGCGAATCATCATCATCATGAACCGGCACCTGCAGCACCACGATCCGAGCACTCCTCTGTACTGGACGTCAACGAGAGATGCTGAGACGTGCAGCCCCGGTGTATGTCACTGAGTTGATCCCCACTCTTCGTTAAAAGCCTGCCTTTAAAACAGGAAAAAAAAATATTAATCGGTGTTTGCCGTCCGTGTGTTCTGTTTCCTTCTTAATATTTAGTGTACCAGCATGGGGAGTATACTGGGATGTGGCCTATGCCTGTGACACGTCAGCGCTATGGGAGTTTTAGAGCAGGGTGGTCATGCTTGAGGTTTATTGTGTGTCGTAGACAGAAAATTACCAGCATCATGTCTTTGTTTGTTTGTTTTCTTACAATATCTGGCACGTACCCACTTTGGGGGGATGTGCCAAGAATGCGACGTTGAGACTTTTGAATGTTATTTAAGAAATAGTAGGCGATTTTGAAAAAAAAGAAAAAAAATGAAATGGCTATAGTACGTAATACATTAAATTTAAATTGATGAGCTCGCTTCATCATCTTATTCATCGCCTTCCTCTCGTGCTTCGCTCCCAAATCACACGTGCCGATTTGTCTGGGATGGGATGATTGATAGGTGAGATAACAGAGAGAGAGAGAGAGAGATAGAGAAAGAAAGAGAGAAAAGAAATAGAAAAGGAGAAACTCTTTTCTAAAAAAAAAAGTTCCTTACGAGGCGGGGCTCGAGCCCACTTCTCCGCGAACAGAAGGTGAGCGCCGTAAGTACAAGGCAATCCGGGAACGTTATCAAAGCACTATAGCTTAGCCTTATGTAGTGTAGCAGAGCGAAGGGGTGGAGAAAAGGAAACGAGGGTGTGGATGAGGAAAAGCATGAGGGGAGAAAAAGAGAGAAAGAGAAGGATCGTAAAAAAGAGAGAAAAATTTGAAGGGAAGAAAGGAAAAAGGTAGTAGGCGAGAGAACCACAACCGAGAGAAAAGAGGCACATAAACAAAAAGTTAACGATGAAAGGAAAGGGGAGAAAGACAGAAAAATAAAATAAGAAAGAGAAACCAATTGATAGAGAAAAAGAAATGGTAAGACACACTAAAAAAAAAAAAAGACGCCAGGCATGCGCGGAACGTGCAGCACTGTCACAGCGAAAGCTAGAATAGCGGCCTTTCAGTCCTTTCAAGCATTTTAAGCCCACTCGCAGGGTACCCACTGCGCCATTACCCATCATAATTTATTGTGCGTGTGTGTATAAAGGACGAATTCGTTTGTTTGCAGCCAGGATATCGTGGCTGCAAACAGCGCTTCAACTTTGGCGTAAAGATTACGTGGTTCTAATCTTTATGATTAGAACCAGCTCATTTTCGTTGAACTGGAGCAATAAATTCGTCACTAAAACATGTTTTACGTCATTTACAGCTTTGTTTCTATTGCTAGTACCTTAATCACTTGCGCTCAAAAAAATTGTAGAGCGTGTCCCATTTTTATATTGCAGCCCTTAAATAACCACGCGTCACCGATAGCCATGAAAAACCAAAATGAAAAAAAATTATCGCTTATAGAATCCCCACCTCGCCCAGTAAAACTGCCGGACTTTAAATAAAGTCTATTCATTCAATATACAACGGGGTTTAAATCCGGGCCATCTGCGTTGCAATCGAGCATTCTACCACCAGGTCATGCTGGTGTTTAAACTTATTTGCAAAAAAAAAAACAACCGATATAGGCGTCATGTCAGGCAAGACATTGCGTCAACCCATCTAATATAGCGCGTCATAAGACTAAAATAACAACTTGTTGCACACAATACTAACTGCGCAATGCGTGAGTAGTGTAATGCTTCCCATCCCCTACAATGTGGTTAGCCAGAATTCTTGATCGTCACCAGTCACATGCAGCATCAAGACATTGTGCATGTCCAACACATGCGTAGTCAGTGCCTCGCACATCCGCAGAACGACTAACTAGGTCTTTCAAACGATGTGCTTCCAAACGATACAGCCTTTTATCCGCAACCATCTTTTTTGGTATATCGACTGTACTGTATTCTTTTGCTTGTTCTCCCCTCTACAATAACGCCCGTAAGGGCGATGTAGGTACATGTATAAATAAAAATAAATAAACCCACGGTGCACTTTTAACGATGCCGGTTGTAACAATATATCGGTTATAACAATGAGAAGCTACAGCACCGTCCACTTTTGCATGTTTTCTGGGGTGAAATACAGCAAGGCACGCATACCGCGTTATCCGTTATAACAGTAAACTCTGGCTGTTGGCTGTCAGTGCCGAAAGTAGTCGAACGGGAAATCTTTGAAAAGAATGAACAAAACGAGAAATTTAGGCTGCCGGACCACTGCCCACAACGCCAACGTACCCCGGCACCCAATCGAGTTCGCGGTATCCTTCACCACACAGTGGCAAAGCCGACTTTTAATATCCACTATGGGGCGAGAGCGGTGGGGACTTCTGTTTAAAAAAATGCAACCTGGGTAACAATGTGACTTCGACGAGTTTCAGCGTACAAAACTTCGGACATCGTACATTGGCTCAATGGGGGGCTTGGGGCGGTTCTGTGAAAGTATCCTTCTTTTAAGCACCTGCGAAAAATCGGCACCTTTGTCATTATTGTCACTGACGTGTGTAGGCATATCGCATCCAGTATTATACTTTTCCCACAATACCCGGTATTCCCCTGTTTTCTCTTTTTTTCGTGTAACCCGTTTATAGCAATTATCGGCTACAGCAATGAAATTATCGTGGCACTTGGTTATTCTTATGAGTGGGGTCAACTGTAATGGCTTAGTGACTGCTGTTATATTTCATAATAAATTATGATTTATGGCGTAGGTGATGCTTAGCTCAAAGTCAGAACTTCAAACACAGTTTACCTTGTTCCAGCACGAAGCCACACTCACACTTCACATTAGGTGTTATGGTAATCGTCAGTAAAGTTTTCTTTATTTTTTCTATATTAACTGTCGGGACGCGTCCAAGGTGTGCATGTCATTGCTACAAATGAATATTTTATTTGATTCGATTTGGCGTACCATCTCCCCCCCCCCCCTTTTTTTTTTGCCTCGTGGTTCTATATCGCCTAGAATTTTATTTTCCCTCATATCGACTTTATTTGAGCTATAGCAGACAACCACATACATGGGCGTTGCAAATGTTGGAAATTGCGTACAATTAAATAATGAGAGAGAGAAGGAATGTAGGAAAGGTAGGGAGGTTAACTAGACTATGCGTCAAGTTTGCTACCCTACACAAGGGGAGGGGGAATGAAATCAACAATATACCAATCAAGATAAATGGCATTACACCCATCTCTGATCACCTGGGCTTTTCTTGTTTTTTTTTTCTGCAAAGAGTAAATATTTTCATCGAGTCTTCGTAACGCCACGTCGAGGGTTACTAGAAACTGACAAAGGAAGGAATGCTGTAAGCACTTCATCGCTCAGTATGGCTTAAGCGTTCTCGTTCAAATTCAAAGACATTTAAAAATAGCTTTTCTAAAAACCCACGCACGCGAACATTTGATATAAAGAAACTCAAGCATAGGCTTGCAGCAATGCTTTTACGTCATTGCTTGCCTTCGTCAAGGACAGGACAAGCTGACGTAAATACGATGGCCTTTTCGGCGCCAGTGTCATAGACAAAGAAAAACAACGTCTTCCAGAAAAGTTGCTCAGAGACTCCTAAGGCGTCTTTCGTGTCGCCTTTATCGACAAAACGGATACGGATCGTCTTCGCCATGACTACAATACGACCTTGACTTTTCCCTAGTGTCAGAGGTGGCTTCAGAGTTCAGATTGACCCTGTTAGGCCGCTGTTATAGGGATTAAAGGCTTCTTAATTGTGCCAAGTAACACACTGTTTCGCATGGATTTCACTTGTCCTCGCACTTTCGTAAGAACTTGCTTATGCACGCTTCCTCGGCACCCGATGGAACTAAGATAAGCTTGGCCTTCGCGAACTAGACAATTATTATCTGATGCGAACACATTTTTATTCATCTCTGATGACGTCATCATGTCTTGAACTGCGACATTATCTCCGTATGCCATGCGAAACGAACGAGTTCACAGCCAGCCAACAACCCATGGCTTAAGGGGACATTAATGAGCAAATTGATCTTTCGCTTGTTATCATCACCATGTCACAATTCCGAAAAGACCCCACTTAGCTCGACACGACGCTTAACAAGCGAGAAAACGTTCGAAAGTAAAGTGCAGGTGACGACGCCACCTTGAAAATCACGCAATAAACACCATGACGTGAAAAATTTTCAAGGCGTCTGCTGGGCCCCACGTAGATGTCAATCGATAAAAATTAAGTGCATTGCAATCTGTGGTTGCCGTAGACTTAGCATACGCTGTTTCAGAAGATTTCATCGAACCAATGCCACGACAGTACAGCAATTACATTATGGAATTTCATACGTCACGTGCGGGGAATTTGGCGCGAAGTTTAAAAATGAAACTTCAACCTTGATTTTCTCCGCTAATAATGAACTTAAGATAGTGACACACATGAAATTATAGTTCTCAGAGTGCAGTTTGTCAATCTAAGCTGAGTCAATGTTCCTCTTTAGTGTCTCTTTAAGCTCGATATTAGCTTTTTAGTTATCCTGATGGCTTCCCAAAAGATTAGCAATGACTTGCGCATGATTGCGGATGCAATTTTCGAAACCACACGGCAGAGTGAGATCCCACATTTGGAATTTTACTCCCTCCTGCAAAATGCAACATACAGCAGACAGCGATCGCGAAGCAACAACGGGTTATTTGCGTAGCGCTAAGCTCGAGTTATATTAGATTGGTAGCGAGACATATTAACCAATTAACGGAAAGTCCGAGGAAAAAATTAAGAAATTGAGATACAAAGATTGCACACTTTTTGGTGGCCTGACATGATGATATTTTACGACCTAAGTGGGATATACACTGCAGTATCACCGACACGCGGCATCTACGATGTAGAAACTTCCAGGCTATAGACGCAGCGAATCATGGAAAGCAAAATGATAGGTGTAACCTTAAGGGACAACAAGAAAGCAAATGTGGATAGGGAACAAGGACTTGTTAAGGACATCTTTTAGTCTAAGTCAAGGTAGAAGTTAATGTGGGCAGGACATGTAGTGTGAATGTATAGGATAACCTCAGGTCATTAAGAGTAGCAGACTGGATACAAAGAGAAACCAAGCGCACGACGCGTAGGGAGAAAGCTATATGGGAAAGTGAGGTTAAGAAGATTGTAAGGATAACATGACCTCAGCAAGCACAGGACTGAGTTAACTCGCGAAACGTGAAGTAGGCCTTCGTCTAGCCCTGGACATTGTCAGATGAATGATGTAGAAATTAGGAATTACCAGGCTTAATTATCACGACGATCATCACTAAAAGCGCGTCGCTTGTGGTACGTTCTGGGTATCTTCTGTATCGGCTGCCCGGTGCGTATATCGATTAATTTATCATGACACCCATACTGAGTAATGGCTACTCGTATTGCGAGGCAAGCCACTCCAGTGCTCATAATGACCTCCTCTCTCTCTTTCTCCCCCCACACGAATTCATTCATGAATTCTTAGCACGTGTACATGAGAAACAATAGGGTACTAGGATGTAAAATGCGTACAGTAGCTGTGGACGAGTTGTTGGTCGAGCACTTGCCACGACCTCGCCACTCTTGATCGCTACCCTCGTTTCCCAACCCGGAGAAAGCTAGCTAGCGCTTAGCTCAACGTCCGTGCTCGGCATGTGAAGTTGCTGCTGCTTCGAGCCACGGCGGAAGCCAGCGAGGCCCTCCCGTCATACTTTGCTCTTGTTTCTCTCTTTACACCCTCCTTTCCCCTCGAACGTCATTCAAAAGGAGGGACAAATTTTGAGGCATTTCATTCACGCGCACTTGCATTTCAAAAATAAATAAATGAACATAAAATAAAAGTGTCGAAAGAGGTCCGCTTCAGAGACGGGAGCGAGCGGTGACAAAAAAAGGCCATTTTCTTTTATTTCCGCACCCGCGATCAAATAAACAGACAGAAAAGTATCAACGGGTTTTAAAAAAAGATACCGGAGGCCAGTCGGGGCCGAAAGGACTGAAAAGACGCTCACACTGGACACACACATGCACGCGAGCACTCGCTCGCGTAGAAAAAGAAAAAAAGAAGAATCTCGGTGATGTTGCAGGCCCCAATGCACTGGCGAAATGCCAGTGTCCACAGAGAGCCGCTAGAAAGAAGGGGTAACGTACTTCGCTGTGCGGTGAAAGGGGGAAAGGGTGGCTCCGCTGGCCGGACGTCCGGAGCGACGGGAGGCTCTTTTCAGGAAGCACACCGGCCCGTCCTCCGTCCGGAAGTGGCGGAGCGGCAATTAAGCGTGCACGGTTAACCGTTATGCGCGCTGCCCCCGAGTGGCACAAGGCGCGGCCTGACACCATCGCCGTGGGGGAAGCGCAGATGCGATGGCTGTTAAAATCACAGGTGAACGCATAATCATTAACAATTCACTAGTCTTGAATGCAATATCAGGGCGTGAACATAATTTTTTTTCAGAGGGGGTAGCACCTCTCCAATTTCGAGGGAGATGGGCAGGTCTTCAATAGGTTCATTTTCGTTTTGTACGCCATGGCGGGAAAAAAAATCCGGGGGAGGGGCAGGGGGGGGGGGGCGGTTTGCTACTCCCTGGCTACGCCACTACGCATTACTAAAAATACAGCAGCCTGAACTTCCCTGAACATGCTCCGTACAGGGCCGGCTATCCCAAACTGGCCATTCCAGATGAGATGCCATTAACAGAACAATCCGCATGCTCTATTGTGCATCTGCCTGAAGTAGCTTGAAGGCGAAAGCCACCTTTTTTTCACTTGTGAGGCCACCAGCCCCCCCCCCCCCCTCTCACTCATCGGAACTTTTCTGAACCAAACGTGATTTCCCACTTCCTTCGGGATCGGAGGCATTGCAGGCTTCCTGCACGTAGGGTGGCTCTGTTTAAGAACCATCGCATTCACGAGCAGTAGTGAAAGAACCGTACGAGACCATGCTGCGTAGCCTCGAGCTGACCATTCATCCATCTCTTTCTTACTCTTCTTCTTTTATCTCTCTTTCCTTTCTATTATTCCCCCCCCCCATATGCAGGGTAGCCAACCAAGCCCAGCTTAGTTAACCTTCATGCTTTCCCTCTCCATTTCTCTCTCTTTCTCTTTGCATCTAGGGTGTACTTGCAGAGCCTGCGGGACAGCTGCGCCCCGCCGCGGTGGTCTAGTGGCTAAGGTACTCGGCTGCTGACCCGCAGGTCGCGGGTTCAAATCCCAGCTGCGGCGGCTGCATTTCCGATGGAGGCGGAAATGTAGGCCCGTGTGCTCAGATTTGGGTGCACGTTAAAGAACCCCAAGTGGTCGAAATTCCCGGAGCCCTCCACTACGGCGTCTCTCATAATCATATGGTGGTTTTGGGACGTTAAACCCCACATATCAAACCAATGCTGGACAGCTGCATCTTCAACTAAATGACGATGCGATGACGTCGTTATGTGTACGTCGGAGTAAGGCTATGTGACGTCATAGGGTGGCGTTATGATTCCGTGTCGATGCCTTTCTAGCTGCGTCTGTACTCGTTCAGTCGTCCATGCGAGTTGCATCCCACGCCATGCATATCGGCTCAGCGGGTGAGTGCAAGCCGGTAGCACGTGTTTGGAAGGTGGTGGTGGTGGGGGGGGGGGCGAAGTTTAAATGTAAGAAAAGAGCGCCCGCCAACATGATCAGAGTATTTATTCGCGCTGGCGAATCGGAGGTTTGCCGATGTCGAACAAGTGAGTTAAAAGAAAAGAAAAAAATGGCAGTGGCTTAGCTCAGCTATGCCAAGATATACGTAGCGTTAGCAAAGGTTCAGCTGATTATTCTTAGCTTTCCAGATATCATGCTTACAGCTGTTCCAATGACACACACACGGTATACGTATTATGTGGCACATGTATATTTATTTTGCCGGGCAACTACTTCGAGATCCGATGAGTTAAGCTTCTCCGCTCTACTGCACCGTTGAGCAGCATTTGCCCTCTCCTGCTCCATGGCTATATCACAGTGGCAAATGCCAGTCAGAGGCGCTATCAAGCGGCTCCAGCGCAGTGTCAGATGGCGGATTCACAGGGAAGGCGCGCGCGTCGGCGTCCATATGTCTACCAAGGCTATGACGGCACTCCTCTGGAAAGCGCACACCGGCGGCGGCGAGTCGCTCGCGGCTGAGTGCGAGGGAGGTGCCGGCTCCGCTGCGTGACACCACTGATCGTCTGCGCAGTGCATGGAATCGCGCGCACACCGGCGGCGAGCCGCGCGCGGCGGCGGCGGAGTATCATTGCGCATGCGCAGACCAGTGCCACGCGAAATAGGCTCAGCGAGGCCAGTGTAGCTAATGCTAGAAAAAAAAAAAACTAGATGTACATTTTCTTGTTGACTTGTATGGCACAGGTTGTCGCCACCAGTAAGCCTGTTTAGAGATTTCCCCATTTACCCTCCCCTCTATGAATAATAAAGTTTATTCGTCCTCCTTTCCGTGGGCGAAAGCACGTCTAGAAACAGGCTAAGCTCTACCAAATACGCGGATACTCGTTAGGCATTGGCACAAACTCAAATCAGAAGAAAAAAAAAACGAAAATTGTTTCGTTCTTGTTTTCATTGTTGCGTGCCTCTCCTAGCGAGTGGGGAGTGTCGACATGGAATTCGGCTTATGGAATTGCCCGTGCGTAGATTAGATAGAGGTTGTAGAAACAAAACGTCGCTACACAGTCAGTAGTGTGGCAGCAGGTCACACAGAAAGTGTTTTCTAGCCTCAAAGACGCGTCTTATCAACCATGCAGCCTCACCTGCTTCGGTCACCTTGAACCAGGAAAAAAAAAAGAAAATTTACAAACACTGAAACGCGGAATCATTTCATTTCCTCTGTGCGTACGAAAACGTGATTTGCATGTAAATAACCATACGAAGACAACAGCCACGAAAAAAAAAAGTGCGCACTGCAACAACGACTGCCTCGCCAGGCGCGAACTTTGGCTGGGCTACCGCGAGCCAAGGCACGGCGTACTTATCTGGCCGTCGCATCGGTCGTTAGTTGACCCTGAGTTGAATGATCGTGTCGCCGGGGGTGCTTTCTGTTCTGTTTTCCATGACAATTGTCGGCGGCTGGGAAAGAATGTGTGCGTTTGAGTGGGGTTGAACGAGGCGCGCTTGGGAAAGGGGGGTGGAAAGGGGCGTGGAGCGTGGCTTTTCAACTTGTCGCCAGAGCAACAGAACGAACGCTCTGGGAAGGACGGGGAAAGTGCACGCTGATATAAATAAAGTGGTTGGCTGCGACGCGTAAATGTGCAAAAAAAAGGTAAACAAAAAACTCACTTCGTAGCATCAAAAGCACCGCCGTCCTTCCCGTCCTCCGTAAGAACCGCGACGCACCGCAGCGAATAGAAGTGAGACACAAACAAAGAAATAAACAACGTGATTAAGGTGGCATTGAAGAGCTTGTTGTACTGGTTGATACATGATGCCCCTCAACCAGCTACCTGTGGCATTTTACGCGAGTGGGCACAAGATTCCTATAGTTGATTCAGTTAAGATACTAGGCCTGTTCATTGAAGCGAGGGGCTGTAATGCCAGAACAATTAGCCACGTTACAGCCAAACAGGAGAACATGCTGAGGTTAATACCAAGGGTGTCCAACCGAAAGAAGAGTTTAGGTTAGGGCAGCCTCCTGAGAATGTACCATGCGTTTCTCATGAGTCATATTAACTATGTGGCGTCTGCTCTAATATGGACCAAAAGAGAAAAGAGGAAGTTAAATACGCTCATGCGTAAGGGCATAAAGAAGGTGCTTGACTTGCCGATATGTACGAGCGATGACAAGCTCGATGAACTTGTTATAACATCGACGAGATCATGAAGGCGCAGGTCACGGCCCAGGTGGTTGCCCAGGTGGTAGATTGTTTGTTTTTTTATTCTGTATCGTTGACCTCGGCAGGCAGAAGAATCCTTGAAGAGGTCGGCATGTCTCCTAGGCTTACAGAGGAACAGCCAACAGCACTGAGTCGGGAAACAAGGGCGACCTACATGGTGGGGCTCTTCCCGCGAAACGTACATCCATAACATAACGAGGGTAGGCGCAAAGCCCGTGCACGAGCCATCCTGAAGGCGACTCGCTCGCTGGATTTCGTGCCGACCGGTTGTGCCCTCGTGATCTTCGATGACAGTGCAGCTCTGGCCGACTGGGCTGGTCGTATGCCATCTTCTGACGCTGATCCCCGATGATGACGACAGTGTAGCTCTGGCCGACTGGACTCGCCCTACGCCATCTCCTGACGCCGACAAGAGCTCTCGTCGAGTGGTGCCCCGTCCTCGGACTCCTGCGACCGTGTCCATCTTTCCCATCTTCTCTTTACTTCCATCGCTCGCTGTCCCTGCGCCTCGCTCCCTCTTTCCTCTATCTCTACATATACCTTTTAATCCTATCCTTTTAATCCCTCCTTACCCCCATCCCTTGTGAGCTACTGTTCAGGTGTTGCACCTGATGCAGACAGTTACGCGGCTCACTTTTCTTTTCCCTTTAGGAACCACATAAGAATGCCGTCCTGAAGAGAGTTAGGGATGGCTGACTCCACCGTGTTTGTCGACGCAGCGTAGTACGGTAACAGTAGAATGTTCGCGTTGTCGGTTATGGACGGGAGGGGGTGGTTCGCTCCTCCGCCTCGGTAAAGGCGGCCACCTCGGGTATAGCAGAGCAAATCGCGGTTGCGCTGGCCTTGTCCGACCCAGAGCGTTCCTACATTTACACCGAATCAAGAAACGCAATCAGAGCTTACCGATCAAACAACCTCGCTCGAGAGGCGGCCTCCACTCTTGAAAAGAGGGCTTGTCCAGGTTATCATGTTATCACTTGGTTCCCCGCACGCATGGGGAAGAACGTTCTCGAAGACTTCCCAAACCTCACCGAGCTGGCCCATGGTCGTGCGCGAGAACTTACGCGCCGCGACAGTCTGGAGGCTATGGAGGGGCAGAACGATGCACTACTCCCATTCAATGAAATAACCACGCATTACCAACTTGTAAGAAGAATCTATCCTCTTCCTTACGCGAAGCTCAACAGAGCACAGTCAGCTACCTTGAGAATGCTGCAGACGGGGTCTTTCCCGTCGCGGGGATTCATGAGTAAAATATACGCGGACGTTGACCCTAGCTGCCCTGACTGCAACGAAACCTTCTGCTCAATGGCTCGCATGCTCTGGCGATGTCCCGCGCTACCTAACAACCTTCTCTCAAGCGAAGACGAATGGGAGGAGGCCATAAGAAGTACGGAACACAGCAGGTAAATCCAGGCAGTCCAGAGGGCCCAGGAACGAGTGGAGCGTCACTGCGTTCTGTCCTCTACGTGGGCGCGGCCAGCGGTTACAAGCCCCTCGTTAGAGGGTCCTGCAGTAACTCCTCCGGTTTTAATAAAGTTCGCTGCCTGTCTGCCTGTCTGTATAACAGCATACGACCCTGGCGAACGGACAGAAGTTCAGTGACATGGGTGTAGCCAGATTTTTTTTTCATAAGTGGGGAAATGGTTGAACTACCCACCATGTATGTCCGTGAGTGTGTTTGTATACGTTGTGTGCGTGGTCTACACATACGTGTGATAAATTCAAAAAAATCGGAAGGCGAGGGTTAACCCGCTCCCCCACTGTACCCCCATCCCCCTGTTACGCTAGTGCTCGTCTCCTCCACGAACCATGCAGTAGTATTTCCCGCTGTTAAACACTGAACTTTCATACTGAGAGTGATAAATACAAGGATGCGTTGGTTCAAAGAGTACAGCCGTAAAACAGTCTCTTGAAGCAACGTATTTGGTCATAGGCATGCGCAAGGGGGCGGTTTTCTCCTTAAAGTCACAGGTGGTATGGACAGATACGAATCCAAAGTGGCACCAATATCTAAGATAGGTAGAGTCCGGGGCATAAATAGACGTAGCCACGAGCGCCGAGCCAATTCAGACATAGGGTATATTAACATGCAGGGCGGTAGGAACAGGCTGAAGTGGGAAGAGATAGAACAACAGCTAAGGGAAGAGAGGCCGATGGTATACGGTATTGTAGAAACACATCTCAGGGACATGGAACAACCTTCGAACAATCCGGACAACGTGTGGGAATATTTTTATAGAACAGAAGCCAGCAGAAAGGGGGGTGGTATTGAGGCATTCCTTCATAAAAGTACAGACTGGCAAAGGGTGAAGCAGGAGTGCAAGGAACATTTATGGCTAAAAGGGAAAGTGGCAGGTCAAATGACACTCCTTGGTTTCGTGTACTTGTGGACGGGAGCAAAGGCCAGAGAGGAAAACCAGGCAATGGTAGAGTGTATATCAAAGGACATTCAGGAGTTAGGAAGAGAGTGCGAGATAATTGTACTAGGAGACATGAATGCGCACATAGAAGATATAGATGGGTATACCGACCCGACAGGCAAAATGATCATGGATATGTGTGAAAGGCTTGATTTGATCATTTGCAACAGTACCGAGAAGTGTGAAGGGCAAATAACATGGGAGGTAGGAAGGCTACAGTCGACGATAGAATATGCACTGATGTCACATAGGATGTATGATAAGCTCAGGGGAATGCACATAGATGAAGGTGGCTCCAGAAGTCTGAGTAGTGATCACAAACATATCAAGCTAAGTTTTGGAAGAGCAGTGAAAGTGGGAAGGAGACAAGATGAGCAACTACAGCAAAATTTTTATCCGGAAAGGCAAATCGAAATAGCCACTAAACAAATTGAGAAAGTAATCACGGAGGATAATAAGACAGTGTGGACATACACAAATCTAATTAGACTCTTTGAGCTAGAGCTTGCTAAGACGCGTGACAAGTCACCCCGGAAAAGACGACACAAACCCAAAAGTTGGTGGGATGAGGAAGTTAAGAGAGCCATAGCAAAACGTCAGGAAGCCTCTAGGGAACACAGACATGCTAAGCAGCGGGTTGAACCGACAAATAATGTGGAAAGAAAATGGGAAACCTTTCTAAGCTGTAGAAGGGATGCATCCCTTCCGATCAATGAGAAGATTAGAAGAAAGGGAGCTCAGTGGCTGGCAGAAGTACATAAAAAAGATAGAAAGGCAGCTGCGAAATTTTGGAACCATCTAAACTCCCTAAGAAATGAGACGAGCCTAGAGCAGAGTTTTTTAACTACAGCCCAAGGTGCTAGGCTAGAAGGGGACGAAGCTATTGAATATATAAGAACAAGGGTGACAGAAAAATTTCAACAAAGAAGTACTTTATGCACCACAATAGACAAGGACGAATCAAGTGGTGCAATGGCTCCATTTTTACAACGAGAGTGGGGAAGGGCTGAGAAAAGGGTTCCTAGTAGTACATCAACAGGCCCAGATGACATTCCAATTATGCTGATAAAGACATTAGGTCCGAAGTCTAAGCAGGCTTTGAGAGAGGCAGTGAGCAAAATAATAATCGATGGTGAAGTTCCCGATGGATGGACTTAGCAGGATGAGCATGATCTATAAAGGAAAGGGGGACAAAGCTGACATAAACAACTACCGTCCTGTAACAGTGACATCAGTGGTCTACAGGCTGGCGATGCAGATTATAAAGGAAAGACTGCAGGCATGGATAGAGGATGAGGGGGTGCTGGGGAAACTGCAGAATGGGTTTCGGAAACACAGGAGGTTGGAAGACAATCTGTCCTCACTGACGCAGTGCATCGAAATAGCAGAAAAGGAACACAGGCTCCTGTGGCTAGCATTTTTGGATATCAAGGGAGCGTACGATAGCGTGGTTCAAGATGAATTGTGGGGAATACTGGACACACTAGGCGTGGAACATGTAGTCACTAATCTTTTAAAGTATATCTATAAAGGTAACAAGGTAGTTATAAAGTGGGAAAAACAAGTATCCAACCTGCAGAGGTAAAACGGGGGCTTAGGCAGGGGTGTCCCCTGTCACCCTTAATACTCATCATGTACCTACAAGGATTAGAGGCCAAATTAGAGGGAAGTGGACTGGGCTTCAACCTCTCTTTCGTCAAACAAGGAAAACTCATTGATCAGGCCCTACCAGCATTAATGTACGCAGATGATATAGTGCTAATGGCCAACAACAAGGTAAATTTGCAGAGATGGATGGACATCTGCGGTAATGAGGGATATAGGTTAAATTTTAGATTCAGTGAGAAAAATCAGCAGTCATGATTTTCAATGACAACGAAGGTAGTGAGCTTAGAATACAGGAGGTCACGCCAGAGATGACAGATAAACAGAAATATCTGGGCGTATGGATAAGCAATGGGACTGAGTACCTGAGGGAACACGAAATATACGTGACGACTAAAGGTAACAGGAATGCAGCAGTGATGAAAAATAGGGCACTGTGGAATTACAATAGGTATGATGATGTGAGAGGTATATGTAAAAGGGTCATGGTTCCTGGTCTGACGTTTGGCAATGCGGTCTTGTGCATGAGATCAGAAGTTCAAGCAAGATAAGAAATTAAGCAACGTGGAACAGGTAGGCTTGCTTTAGGAGCTCACGGGAATAGACCAAATCAGGGAGTACAAAGTGATATGGTATGGACATCATTTGAGGGCAGGGAAGCTAGCAGCAAGATAAAATTTGAGAAGCGATTGAGAGAAATGGGGGAGGAGCGTTGGGCTAGGAAGGTTTTCAGCTACTTGTACATGAAGACTGTCGATACAAAATGGAGGAAGCGAACCAGGAAATTGACTGGTAAATACTTAGAAAACAGCAGGTGGCCAAAGCACAAAGAACTATCGGTTAAGAAGAAAGTGAAGGAAATGGAGACTGACATGTGGAGAATTGGCATGATTAAGAAGTCTGCACTAGAGATCTATCGAACTTTTAAGCAGGAAATTGCCAAGGAAAGGATCTATGATAATACTCGGGGTAGTTCTCTACTGTTTGAGGCCAGGACGGGTGTACTGCGAACCAAGATATATCGGGCCAAATACGAAGGGGTAGACACAGTATGTAGTGCGTGTGGAGAGGAAGAAAAAACTGCCGAGCACTTGATAATGTTCTGTAAAGAGCTTCACCCTTTAGTTTAGGATGATGGCGCAGAGTTTTTCAAAGCAATGGGGTTTAGGGACCGGGAGGGCAAAATAGACTTTAAGAGGGTAGACTTAACTAGAAGGAGGTTATCTGATTGGTGGCTAAAGTCAAGGCACGGGTGAAAATTAAACCCTTCACTGCAAAGTACGAATCCTCAAACTCACTTTTTAAAGAAAAAAAATAAATCTAGTTTTTGGTTTATTAAGTATTACGGCTTGGTGGCGCTAGCCACCGCTCGTTCTAGAGGGTACAGCCTTATCTATCCATCGATACATCCATCACCGAACTAAGAACGGGGGGGGGACACTGTGACAAACCTTGCCCCCCCCCTCCGAGGGGCGTAGCCAGGGAAACAACGCCCGTGTCCTTTTTGCAAACCTCCAACGCAAATGGCCGCGTTCCAAGAATCTATTTCACTTAAAATGGTGTACGACCTACTCCTTTTGACGCGAAGTTTCAACATGATCACGAATGGTGTCATGCAATGGTGTCATGCATTGACAGATTCGGAGCACTTCCGGTAATACTTTCTTCTGCTCCATGCGGAGCAAGTCTATTCCATTGGCGGATTAGGAGTGCTCCCTGTATGCCCCAATGGCAGATCCGGAGCAATTCCGTCGCGAGATCCACTCCAAGGAGCACTTTTTTCTGCTCCGCGAAAATCGGCGGATTTGACCGGAAGCCGCAAGCGCCCTCGTGCCTTGAAACGGTGCCAAATTTGGGCGCGCCAACGGACGCTGGTCGCGTCGGTTGCGCCTCGCGTCGGAACTCAATTAAAAAAATGCCGCCATATCCACGAAGTGAATGATGATGAGTGGGCGAAGCTCCGGAGGTAAACCTGGTAAACCATGAATCCTCCGTACATTTTGCCCGCTCGATTTTATTGCAACGCTCCCCCTAGCGTACGTCACCGCACTATATCGAACGATGACACGCGCCATATGTGGCATCATTCCTATTTTATAACACCTCGCATCTTTCATAATCAACTACACGTACCGCCGTCTAGTTTATAACATCTTGCATCTTTTGGACGGACGGACGGATGGATGGATGGACGGACGGACGGATGGACGGATGGATATGGCTGTACCCTTTAGATCGGGCGGTGGCTAGCGTAATACTTAGAACTGAACGAGAGGTGGCTACATGCAGGGGACGCACAGCCCACGTCTTAAGGAGCTTCGCTCCTAAAAGCTTTGCTAGAGCAGTGTTACTGTGCCCAGCGTGCCCAATCAAGCAAGAAGAGAGAAGCGTGCGTCGCGGATAGGCATAACATAAGGATAGGCATAACATAAGTAAGGGCAGGATGAAATGAAACAACAAAACGCTAGCAGACATAGCTCAGATAGCAAAAGAAAGACAACAAATAACTTAGTGTCCGTCAACGTAGCCACGTACTTAAGAAGGCACAAGTACCGGCGTTATAAACGCATCATAAATACGCCTTGAAGCGCCTACTGCAGTACAACTTCGCGAGTACTCAAACTCGTAAACCTCGTTTTCTAAACACATGCACGGTTATTGGCTGTATTGTAGCAAAACTCGGTATCTGTCTTTGCCGGGAAGGCTACAGCTCTCCCATGGTAGAGTGCAATGTACCCAAAATCGTTAAACATTCTTTGCTGAACACGGTTGAACTTATGACGAAGTGTAGCAATGGCTGAGTGGTGATGGCGCAATTTTCGTCAACAGCACCTCGTCATGTGTGAGGCCGACGGGACGACCTTATGCTATACCATAGTATAGTACCTATAGTACTCTAAATCGTTATCCACTTTTTCTAAACAGGTCTTGCATTATCTTTGTGGGGAACAGCTTTCTGTTTTCCCATAGTAGATTACCAAGTACTTTAAATTATTAAATACATTTTCTAAACACCCATAGGGCTGACTCACTATACTCGCCCACTCTTGAGTACAAACCAAGTTCTATACGGTTAAGCACTTTTTTCTAAACACAGATTTATTGCTGCTCCCCTACATTTGACAAAAAACTGGGAGAGTGTATAGTACTCCCATAGCAAAGTATGTCGCACTTTAAATCACCGAACCTTTGTTCTATACATTCATACCGAATTCGGCATGGTACTGCCCCAGCTAAATGCTCTCCCATAGTAGAGTTCTGCAGACTCTAAATCGGCAAACGTTTTTTCTAAACACAACATGTACGAATAATTTGGGCCGTGGTATTCAGAGAAGGCCTACTGCTCCCCCGTAGAGTTCAGATAGAATCACACTTGTCAATAGAGCAGCGGAGCGTGTGACTGTCGACACTGTTGTCGCCCACGGCTTTTACCTCAAGCTAGCTAGAAGCTTTCATTCATGCTTAAAATATCATTAAGGGATAACACGCAGTATGGTCATGCTTGGTATCATTACGGCGTTGGGCCTTACATATGTCATCATAAGGGTCAGCTGGAGCACTGGGCTGGGCATTTTAGACAAATGTGACTGCATCTGTACATAAGGTGCTCTAAATCGTCAACAATTTTGTCAAACACGCATGCATGTCGTCTTACGCGGTTGCGGTAATGAGAACGATTATCATCGGTTCCCAATAAAATTCTCTCTGTATACTCTTTGGACCTGTATAGCTCTACCTGGCTTGCTCTATAACGTGCAGCACTCTCTCAGCGAGATAAACTCGCAAGAACTAAATAAATTTCCCGACAACACCTCAAACTCTCATGTCATTCACTACTTTTTCCTATCACCTCCACTTTTCGCATGCATTGTTAGGTATCTGCTAGCATGTTATGGGTTGTCACAGAACGAGCGCTCAAAAAGGGCGCGCCGCCACATTCTCGCGACGAACCGCCGGAGTGATGCCGCGAGGGCAACGAAAAAGAAAGAAAAAGAAAACAAACATCTAAAGGCTCCTCGGGCGGCGCGCGAGCCTCTCCTCTCGGAAGCGTGGCTTTGCCGACGAACCTCCTCACCCCACAACGGCGGCCGAGCAAGCGCTGGAAATTTCTAGAAGGAAAGGGGCGTGTTATGCCGGGTTGAGACATCTGTCGGGGACGGCCCTCGTACAGTCTCGCGCCTTCCCTCAGCCTCCGCTGCGCATCGCGCCGACGAAATGACCAGAACCTTCTGGAATCTCGCGCGGAAGGTATTTAATCGAGCAACCGACATGAGAAAGCAGGAGAAGACGGAAGTTAGCGCCAGAGCGCGTAGGGATTCCGCCGTGTAGTCGGCGAAGGTTTTGTCCGTAGGGACAAAGCAGGAGAAGACGGAAGTTAGCGCCAGAGCGCGAAGGGATCCAGCCGTGTAGTCGGCGAAGGTTTTGTCCGTAGGGACAAAGCAGGAGAAGACGGAAGTTAGCGCCAGAGCGCGAAGGGATCCCGCCGTGTAGTCGGCGAAGGTTTTGTCCGTAGCGGCAAAGCAGGAGATAAAGAGGATTTTCACCTGAGGGGTGAAGGCTCGAGCTACAGGCAAGAGCGTGTGTTTACCGCTATCGAGCGAAGACGCGTGACAACAGCTGCGTGTGTGAAGCCGACGTGTTTTCGGCGAAGAAGTTTGAAGCTTGGAGAGTGGCCTATTGAAGACGTGAGGTTTCCTGGAAGAGAAACTTCGGCGAGGTTTCCTGGAAGAGAAACTTCGAGGGCAGCGGAACGACAACAACGCTGGACTTTGAGTGAGTGATTCTCGGAAGAGTATCATCCAGACTTTCGTTCCAAGAACTTTGGACTGAATAGGTTTTCTATCTCTTTAGTCTTTAAGTGTCTTGGTTGTTCAATGCATGCGACTGCATTGTAGTGTGTATTGTTGTCTGTGTCCGTTGTTTCTGGTGTGGCTGAGTGTACTGTGTAGTACGTTGTTTGATTGGTGACATATTGCATGCAACTATTGTGGAGTGTGCATTCTTGTGTATTGTTCTCGATCTGCCATTATTGAGAATATAATTTTGTCTGTTTATCAACTCTCGGCTCTGACTTGTTCTTTGGGCAACAGCCGGCGTCCGCTGGCGCGCCAAGAAGGACCACTTCTAAATTGTCCACGCTTTCGTGGTGCGGTTCGGGGGGCCGTACTTCGGCCCTTGGAATTAGCCCGGCGATCGCCTCCCGAATGGACGGGACCTGTGTGTGACAGATTAATCTGGCGTCCGCGACAGGACCTTTTGGTGTACAGTGTGTCCAAAGTAGTGAGAAAGAGCCTCGAGTTGTTGATACTGCTATCGGAACGATATTTTGTGTTGTTCAGTGTTCTCGTTAACGAGCGCAGGGGAGTGTTCCGATAGAGTGATTTAGGCAGATACCTTTTACACGCGGCAAGGTTTTATTTGCGAGACAAAATGGATCTCGAAAAGTTAGTAGCTCTTGGTGAGAAGATGGGTCTTTCTGGCGCCGAACTACGGAAGTGGGTAAGCCAGAAAGAGAAAGAGGCGGTGGAGAGAGATAGGTTGGCAGCTGAGAGAGCCAAGGAAGAAAAAGCAGCTGAGTTGGAAGAGAGAGGTTGGCAGCTGAGAGAGCCAAGGAAGAAAAAGCAGCTGAGTTGGAGCGAGAGAGGTTGGCAGCTGAGAGGGCCAAGGAAGAAAAAGCAGCTGAGTTGGAGCGAGAGAGGTTGGCAGCTGAGAGAGCGAAAGAAGAAAGAGAGCAGCAATTGAAATTGGAGCTGGAGAGAGAAAAGTTGGCAGCTGAAAGGGCGAGGGAAGAAAGAGAAGCAAAGGAGCGACAGCTGAAAGAAGATAGAGAGGCAAGAGAGCGACAGCTGAAAGAAGAAAGAGAGCTGCAATTGAAGTTGGAGCTGGAGAAAGGAAGACTGGCAGCTGAGAGGGCGAAAGAAGAAAGAGAGGAAAGGAAACGGCAGCGACAGCACGAGATGGAACTCGAGCGGCTCCGTTTGCAACAGCGAAGTGAAACTCCCGTCCAAGCTAGAGTTGAAAGCAGCGAACGGGAAGATCATGGCTTCCGCTTGAACCCAAGAATGCTGCTCGTGGCGCTTGATGAAAGGAAGGACGACTTTGACGCGTACCTTCACCGATTTGAGACAATTGGGAGGAGCCAGAATTGGCCGGAACATCAATGGGCAACTGCTTTGAGTTCCTGCTTGAGTGGTGAAGCGCTCAGTGTGTATGGCAGGCTGACGCCGACCGATGCAGCCAACTATGCAAAGGTGAAAGCTGCTTTGCTGAAGCGATTTAGATTTACTGTGGAAGGATTCCGGGACAGATTTCGGACAGGAAAGCCAGCTGAAGGTGAGACGGCTACGCAGTATGCCGCCCGACTTTGCCATTATTTCGACAGATGGATTGAACTTTCAGGGACAGCGCAGGAGTACGATGAACTTAGAGAGCTCCTTATTAGAGAACAATTTCTTACTAGTTGCCACTCAAGCCTGTCGCTGTACTTCAAAGAGAGGAAGGGTGAGTCACTTGAAGGAATGCTTGAATTGGCTGATCAATTCCTGGAAGCGCAAGGTGGAACTAATTTGGCCAAGGTCAAGAAGGAGTGTCCCGAAGATTCGAAGAAATTGGCTCCCGAAGAAAAGAAGCGTGCACCAGAGAGCATTCCGCGATGTTTTCTGTGTAACCGACTGGGTCATCGCGCGAAAAACTGTCGAACGATCTTTACGAGCCCGACGGTTGTAAAATGTTTCAAGTGTGGTCAGACTGGGCACAAAGCAGACGCATGTCGAAACGGAGCGAGTCAAACTCACCAGGTGTCCTGTGTGCTAGCAGCACCGAAATCCGATGATAAGGCCGTCACAGATGGATTCGTAGAGTTGAAAAGTGGGGAGAAAATTCCTATTGTGGGTGCGGTAATGGCAACACAGCCAACCGGTGTTTCGAAGGGAATGCCAACGCTGCCTGGAAAAGTTGCGGACAAAAAGGTTACAGTGTTAAGAGATACCGGCAGCTCCACTGTTATCGTGCGGAAAAATTTGGTACGGCAAAGTGAGTTAACAGGCAATATGAAACCAGTTTGCCTAATTGACCGTACAGTTCGGGTGCTTCCCGAAGCAGAAATTGAGGTCGAAACCCCGTACTTCCGCGCGAAGGTTACCGCTTTATGCATGATGACCCCCCTGTACGACCTTGTCATCGGAAACATCGACGGGGCGCGAGGACCGAATGATCCGGAATGTTTGGGAGAAGATCCTAAGATAGAGCCCTCGCCAACCCAGCGACCGCGAGATACAGTGGAGGAGCAGCCCGTGACGGATCTCACCAGAGCCCAAGGTGAAGCCGCGGCGCAAGAGACAGCGAATGAGAAGATGATCGTGTTGAATCAGTTCACGGGCCGGGCAGCTGGACCTACGTCGGCACGACCTCAACCAACCGGCAGTGTAAAGGTGACGGAGTCGGCCAGCCGGGCTAAATATAGAGACATGAACAAGCTGGTAAATAAACAGACAGGACCCGTCGAACGTCATGACCCGTTAGCGGGGTCGGAAGTGACAACGATGGCTGAGACGCTGCCTCAGATACCGTCGTTGGAAAAGGCTCACCGAAAAAGAACAAGGAAAAACAAGAAGAGATCGAGCGAGCACCGCAAGAAAGGACGCAAGCGCAGCTCGAAATACACAGGATAGGTGCTGAGGTGGAATCGGAATGTGTTTGGCAGGGCTGAGTGACATATGTTGTGTTTATGTTCTTGTTATCCTGTGTCCCAAATGTATGTCGAGCGAGTCAAAGTGTTCTGTGCGATGATGTGATGGATAGTGTTGTATAATTGTTGTAAAAACAGAACCTTGTCGTTTGTATTGTTTGGAATGTGTGATTAAGCGTCGTACTCATGTACCTGCGGTTATATTTTATGTGTGTGAGATTGAATTGTAATGTCCAATCGTATTGAGTGGAATATTGTGAATGTGACGTGTCATGAGCGACGGACTATGTTAGTCTTTAAGTGTGTGGTGACTGTTCGCGCTCGTTTGTGTGGTTTTGAATATTATGAGATAATATTCTTAAAGTGGGGGGCAGTGTCACAGAACGAGCGCTCAAAAAGGGCGCGCCGCCACATTCTCGCGACGAACCGTCGGAATGACGCCGCGAGGGCAACGAAAAAGAAAGAAAAAGAAAACAAACATCTAAAGGCTTCCCGGGCACGCGAGCCTCTCCTCTCGGAAGCGTGGCTTCGCCGACGAACCTCCTCACCCCACAACAGCGGCCGAGCAAGCGCTGGCAATTTCTAGAAGGAAAGGGGCGTGTTATGCCGGGTTGAGTCATCTGTCGGGGACGGCCCTCGTACAGTCTCGCGCCTTCCCCCAGCCTCCGCTGCGCATCGCGCCGACTAACTGACGAGAACCTTCTGGAATCTCGCGCGGAAGGTATTTCATCGAGCAGCCGACATGAGAAAGCAGGAGAAGACGGAAGTTACCGCCAGAGCGCGTAGGGATTCCGCCGTGTAGTCGGTGAAGGTTTTATCCGTAGGGACAAAGCAGGAGAAGACGGAAGTTAGCGCCAAAGCGCGAAGGGATCCCGCCGTGTAGTCGGCGAAGGTATTGTCCGTAGCGACAAAGCAGGAGATGAAGAGGATTTTCAACTGAGGGGTGAAAGCTCGAGCTACAGGCAAGAGCGTGTGTTTACCGCTATCGAGCGAAGGCGCGTGGCAACAGCTGCGTGTGTGAAGCCGACGTGTTTCCGGCGAAGAATTTTGAAGCTTGGAGAGTGGTCTATTGAAGACGTGAGGTTTTCTGGAAGAGAAACTTCGGCGAGGTTTCCTGGAAGAGAAACTTCGAGGGCAGCGGAACGACAACAACGCTGGACTTTGAGTGAGTGATTCTCGGAAGAGTATCATTCAGACTTTCGTTCCAAGAACTTTGGACTGAATAGGTTTTCTATCTCTTTAGTCTTTAAGTGTCTTGGTTGTTCAATGCATGCGACTGCATTGTAGTGCGTATTGTTGTCTGTGTCCGTTGTTTCGAGTGTGGCTGAGTGTACTGTGTAGTACGTTGTTTGATTGGTGACATATTGTATGCAACTATTGTGGAGTGTGCATTCTTGTGTATTGTTTTCGATCTGCCATTATTGAGAATATAATTTTGTTTGTTTATCAACTCTCGGCTCTGACTTGTTCGTTGGGCCACAGCTGGCGTCCGCTGGCGCGCCAAAAAGGACCACTTCTAAATTGTCCACGCTTTCGTGGTGCGGTTTGGGGGGCCGATACTTCGGCCCTTGGAATTAGCCCGGCGATCGCCTCCCGAATTAACGGGACCTGTGTGTGACATGGGTGCACCTATAGGCCCGTGTGCTCAGATTTGGGTGCACGTTAAAGAACCCCAGGTGGTCTAAATTTCTGGAGCCCTCCACTACGGCATCTATCATAATCATATAGTGGTTTTGGGACGTTAAACCCCACATATCAATCAATCAATGGATGCACCTATAGTCCTACGTCGTTGCTGTTTTGTTTATGTGCTCAACTAGTCATTCTAGTGGTTGCTCGGTCCGTTATTTCTCCGCAGGTAATCTGTTGCGCAGCGTATTCTTTTCTAAGTGCTTTAAAAAGCTCAAATAGACATCACATCATTAAGTAGCCTAATTATTTAAATTTCAATAACGTGAATGCTGGATTGTAGAGGAAATAAATGACGCGCAGAGGACGTGCCGTGTCCTAGACACAGCAAATGAACAGAACGCACTTGGTGCTCGGTGCTATTTCACCCATGTTATCTTTGATCGCAACGTATGGGGTGTGCTTGTAAAAAAGTAAACAAAGAATTATTTACAATGCCCAGTGTTGTAGTAATTTGTGTCTGATTACAATGAAAGCGTGCGATGCAGTGCATCCAAACAACCTTCTGCCGTATCTTCTCTTCACGCCGCAGCTCAGAGTTGCAACAACGGTGTCGGGAAGCTAGTCTACGAGAAAATATCCGACTACAAGCTCAGCGCCGGATTCGGTGGAGGACGGCAACGCGTCGAACTGGTGAGTGCTACAACCTCGGACAAATTGCTGCTGGTATTCTCGGACGATGTTGTTTAAAAGGCATCATAACTTCACATATTTCCCAAGTAAAACATTCCTCATGTGCCCCATAGAAACTCGACAAGGTGTTATCGAATCTGGAGCGGGATTCCCGTTGATTTTCATTCGGAAGTGCTCCTAGTCAAATGGGCGCGTACAGAGGGGAGAATCCACATAATCAATTGCCTCATGATTGGTACAAAAAACACGAAAAGGCTGCAGCTTCATCTCTTTGATAAAACAGGTAGTAAAGCTCGAAAATTGTATGTGGAAAATGATATGCATGTTTCAATTGCGGGCGCAGAAAATTTACGATTAAGCGCCTGTACACGCGCTGTACACACAGCCGCACCTAACGTGACCGGACACTTGCCGCACGCAAGCCTAGGGCTAAAGAGCGTCGCCGATTCGCTGTTTCGCTCTCCGCTCGCGTGCGGCACTGTGTCCCAGCACGTGCGCCGGTGCGGCTGTGCGGATAGCACGTGTACGGGCCCACAGAAAAGCTGAAAAAACCTGTCGTCGGTCGTATCTGAAACGTCTGTCATAGGTGCGCGCACGTGGGTGGCAGGTCATACAGACTCCCCCCTCGCTCTCCCCCGTTAAGGGGGACGCTAAGTCAGCCCCAGGTGTCTGCTCAGTCGGATACGATCAACAATGCTAAGGTTTGTTGCCGCGAAGGTTTTTAAGCAGAACAGCAGCTGAACCTCCCTCACGTTGCATTCCAAGAACGGTATACTCATGTGTTTAATACTGTAATGCCTGTTAGCAAAGAAAGACCATTGTGAGCCGCACGACATTGCATCATATTCAACTTTGCGCCCATTCCAAAGTTTGCTTTAGAATAAGTTGTTCCTGGATGAGTTGGTGTGTTATGTTTGCCACGAATTTTATTCCAAGCGCAATGCTTGAAACATGTAGAAAGCCGCTCCTCTGTCTCTTTTCTGTCCTTTGTTGGCGATTCTCTCGGCCTCTTCTGTGTCCCTGATGATCCAAGCATTCCGCCAAAAATAACACATTTAGCAAGTTTGCTTTCTGTCGGGCTCTTGCAGTCAGAGAAAAAGGGGGAGGAGGGGGCTGTTTTGAAACTTGCTCCCACCTTCCCCCGTAATAGAAAAACATTTACACTGCTACGCACACTGATGAAATCTACCACAACGACATAAATGCATTTTTCTCGCTCAGATAACGCGCGCCGAGCAGCCGATCAAGGTGCTCGAGGAGTGCGTCAGGCGCTGCCAGGAAGACCGAACGACGGCCGTGGCTCAGTGCCTGTCCTTCGACTTCATGCCGGGACGCCGGAGACCGCCGACTCCAGCACAGGCCTCGGGTTCGGCACCCGTGGAGTTCGAGGAGTCGGTGTGCTACCTCTACTACGACAGGGCGTCGCCCGACGGGGGCGAGACGCTCGTGCGACAGAACAATGCCTGGCACTACAACGAAGTTTGCCTCTCATGTGAGCCCCCTCCTATCTTGATACTGCTTTCGCAACAGAAGTACCTGAACTCAACAAATCTGAGCGACCACCTGTAGACTGCGTGTGCTCCCCCGAGTGTGCTCGTGATTGTGTGTATCTATCTTTCTTCTTTCTCCTCTATCTCCCCCCCCCCTTTCATCTGTTCCCACAGTGCCGAGTAGCTAACCGGACGTGCGCAAAGTTAATTTCCCTGCTTTTCCTCGCATCTCTCTCTCTCTCTCTCGGAAGACGCCGTGTCCTATTTATTGAGCACAAGACAAGCAACATCACGCAGCCTTGCTTCGTTCTCTAATAACATTGCCAACAAAGCTACGCCTTTGCGAACGACAAAACTCGCCACAGCCCCCATTCATTGACGATTCCGAGCGTATGGGCCGACGTTATTGGTAGCGTCGCTCGCTTTCGAACGTTAGCTCATGGACACACACACACGGTGGGCGAATCGTCGCCGCATACCGTCGGAATATGTTGGACATCTGTCGGATGCGGCTATCGGTACAAACAGCCGTACGGCAAATCGCATCCGAATTAGCACCATGTCTCGAGCACTTGATGCGCGCACCTACATTGCTGCCCACATTGCTGATGTTCTTTCTCTCTCTTTCTAAACAATGCCTGTTTGGAATCCTCTAACCGCAGCGAGCAAAGTGATCACCGAGTGCTCGAGTCGACTGTACGTGTTCGACCGGAGTCCCGGTTACCGGATGGACGGCGTCGGCGACAAGGAGATGTACTCGTCGAACCGCACCGAGTGCGAGGACAAGTGCCTCTCCGAGGCCAGCCTGGTGTGCCGCTCGGCCACGTACGACCGCGCCGCGCAGCTGTGTCGGCTCAGCCCCGAGACCCGCTACATGAACCCCAAGGGATTCAAGCCGGACTCGAACGCCGAGTACATGGAGAACCTCTGCTTGCCCAGTGAGTGCGCACTTCTGTCGTGGCTCGCAGTGTTCACGTTTTCGGGTGACGTCTGTGCGTTGCGGCTACCGATCCATCCATTATCCTAGTCATTATCCATCCATGCATCTATCCCTCGATCCATCTTTCCACCTATCCGCCTGTATGTCTATCCACCTATCCCTCTATCCATCTTTCCACCTATCCGTCTGTATGTCTATCCACCTATCCCTCTATCCATCTTTCCACCTATCCGCCTGTATGTCTATCCACCTATCCCTCTATCCATCTTTCCACCTATCCGTCTGTATGTCTATCCACCTATCCCTCTATCCATCTTTCCACATATCCGTCTTTCCACCTATCTATCTATCTATCTATCTATCTATCTATCTATCTATCTATCTATCTATCTATCTATCTATCTATCTATCTATCTATCTATCTATCTATCTATCTATCTATCTATCTATCTATCTATCTATCTATCTATCTATCTATCTATCCACCTGCCTGCCTGCCTGCCATCACCGACTGTCAAACAAGTCACGACGTTTTTGTTTCTTTTTTTTTGTTTTTACAGCAAACGCTGTTATGAGATTAAAACATGAGTCACGCGGGGCACCGTAGTGTTCCACCGCCGCCGCCGCCGGTAACCAGTATCGAAAGAAAAAGAAAAAAAAACTCAGTAAATTGAATAATAGTTTAATAACTATGGCGCATACCGACTTCAGGCATAATTATTCATCGTCATCAGGCTGTGCATAAAACTTACCCCAAATTCCTAACAAGTGTGCAGCGGATACCATGCTTCTCTAAAGAATGACGAAGGATAGCATAGTGAAGGCTGGCTTACTACGCAAAAATTATTAATGTTTATGACGTAGTGGGTACCCAGCAGTGTGCTTGTAGCAGTTATCCGAAGAGTGTTTACAAAAGGCTCTGAAGGCCGCTCTTCTAGCTTTTGCTGTGACTGCTGCGCGTTCCGCGCAGGCCTGGCGTGGTTATTTTCAGGTCGCTGTGACAGGCATGACATGGAATCGCAGACCTTCGAGTTAGCAAAATTTCCGCCACGATACATGCTACGCTTCCTTTCTAATGTTAATTGAGTGCGCTTCTGTATATCATCATGCACAAGCCTAGACAAAAAAAATATTAATGAGCGTCTCTGATATCTTGAGCTTGCTTATTACCACTCACGTGACATTTTGAGCTTGTTTATAATCATTCAGTTGATGAATGCGTCTATCTGCCATGACGTTAACCGGAAGTGAAGAATAGTTGCCACGTGTTATATGGTGCAACGCGGGGATGCAGTACATGCCCTTTGCGCCACCGACGCAAATGTTGAACAAACAGTGCAACAGCTGCTGTTTTAATAGACGTTTCCCAGCCATTATATAAACTGTCACAGCGGTAGGGCCTGCTTTTTATCAACGGTGGCTTCACATAAGCCACGAATAAGCTTGACATTTACGGCTGAACTGTTCAAGTCGAGCTTGCTCGTATGGTTGCAATGTTCGCAGCGTGGCTTAGTTGAGAGAAGGGGGCAAGTGTACAGCGAGAGGGAAAGCATATCATAAACTAAGTACAACAAGGGTGAAGAAGAGATAAGAAAAAAGTGTGGGGAAAACTGAAGATGAGGTTGTTGGTGAGTAAGAGGGTGAAGGTAAAGCACAGTATTGTTATTGTTTCTGTTGATACAGCTTTCTTAAAGACGTAAGCCTTATGCCATGTTGACGAGAGTTTCAATTTACAAGTCTTGTAAAACGAATGCTTCTAACAGCACATCTCCACCGTATGTGACGAAAATGCTTATGTGACCTTCACTAGGCTCTAAAGCAAGCCATAAGAATAATATGTCACATGCAATGAGAGTTCTCAGAAGCATTTAAAAAAAAAATTAAGAAAACCAGGTGGCGACCGACAAGTACAGACAACGAAGAAGGGCCAATGAATGACCGCACTTTTTTCGTCAACTAATGCAGAATTGTAGTTTCATAAAAGGCACCACGAGTGTTTGAAGTCGCGGAGTCGAAAGTCAATTATTCTCATTTCAGAAATCCCATAAAATACCTGTCAATGCTTTAAGTGACTAAGTAGTGCGACAGCGATGAGCAACAAAGAAGTGTTGAAATTTATTTAAACATTGTTTTACTTGTAGATGATCTCAGTAGGACTACATGAAAAAATCTTATTTTGACCATGAGCTGGACCTTAAAGGCATTAGTAAACGTGCCGACAAGCCAGTGCTTGCAAAGAGTAATATTTGTTGTGGTTTTACGTCACAAAACCACAACATTGTTATGAAGGACGTGGTAGTGGAAGGCTCCGAACGTTCCCATCGCCAGGGGTTCTTTGAACTGCACATAAACCTGATAAATACACGGTCCCCTAGCATTTCGCTTTCATCTAAATCGTTCCACTCCAGCCAGGATCGCACGCCGACACCTTCGTGCAGGCAGTCGACCACCATGATGACCACAAGACCACTAAAGCGCGTCACCTGCACAGCAGGACGTCTCTTCAGCGAACATCCAACGGCAATCGAACGCATAAGGCTCCGCCCACATGATGTAGTTGCGTAGTGTATAACACGCACACAACTTGCCACTTTCGTCCGCAGGCTCTCAGCTGTGCACGACGACAGCGTTCATCCTGGAGGCCGGCAAGGAGCTCGACGGGGCCTTCGAGCGTGAGGTGGTGTCCACGCGAGACCTCCAGGAGTGCTCCAACTACTGCACGCGCAGCCTGTCGGACCGGGGCTACTTCTGCCGCTCGTTCCTGTTCGACGACAAGGCGCGCACGTGCACCCTCTACGACGAAGACCCTCTGGGCTACGGCGAAGGCAGCGAGGGCCACAAGCCGCTCAAGAGCAGCACGGGAGACCTGTACCGGGTGCTTTGCGGAAGCTCCGAGCGCGGTAAGCCGAGGCCCGTCTTCGGAACGGGCCCTGTGTTTTAACGTCATCGCGAATGTGTTTTCCATGGGTGATCAAGCATTCTGTGCCGTTTCTAGAGTCGGTAGAGGGAGAAAGGTAGAGGGAACACAGCCAGGTTGACTAGAGTAAAACTCCAGTGAGCTACTTCGTACTGGGCGAGGAAAAGGAGTTGCTAAAAAATGAAATAGAAAGAGAGAGAGTCTGTAACTGCACTACGAAGTCACAGAAATAGCACTGTCTGAAAATCAACACACGAACGTGTCACTGAACTGTGAAAACATGTCAATCAGTTCAGTTTCTTTAAAGAACCATAGCAACGCTCTTGGAAATGCTCGTTGAAGTCACCGTATACCAGTGCCCCAAAATTTTGAATTATGCCAGAGCACGATTGTCCAGCTCACCTAGTGCGAATGAGGGTGCTGCTCTTTGGGCGCTCTGCACACGGTAGAAGTCTGTAGGGTCCGGGAGATGTTTTCGTGGGAGAACCTGGGACCCTTCAGCATATAGGTTTCAGGAAACAAGCCCAACAGTCCCTCCTTTTCAGCATACAGTATGCAGAGAATCTTCATTGAGATTGCGCGATTATTGCCACATCAACGAGCCTAGGTAGGCAGCCGTGGCCAACTCGAACCTTAGACTATCAGCTGAAGCCCTAGCCGCATATATGCTATACAATGCGTCAGTGCATGGCGTGCACATCAGGCGTCACGTCGCCTTCCTACGAAGGGAGAGGGTGCCCCACGCGCTGACGCGCCGTAACACGTACGTGTGGTTTGGTTTAAAGGGCAGTACCGAAGGCTTAGGACATGACTTGAGCTGTCCTGGACCAAAGACGCCTTTTCCAAGATATCTCCTCAAAGGAAGACGTTTATCCTCTCTCTCTCTCTCTCTCTCTCTCTCTCTCTCTCAAGAACAGGACGACGGATGGGAACTGACATTAGATAGATAGATAGATAGATAGATAGATAGATAGATAGATAGATAGATAGATAGATAGATAGATAGATAGATAGATAGATAGACAGACAGATAGAGAAGCGATGGTTGTGTGGGACTATCGCTGTGGTCCCAATGTGCATTGCCAGCGAGGCCTAGAAATAATTTTTAGAAATGACCCATTAGTAGTTAAACAACAGTTTCAGCAGTAAGAAAACATAGTTTAGGCTAACTCTGCTAGCTGACTATAATGAGGTAAAGATTAAATCAGAATTCAGTAACCAACGGAACAGAGACGCCAGGTGCAACATATGCGTTGATGAAGATCGTCTTGCAATGTTCACTTTGCTGAAGTGTACACGACTGTAGTGGTAATAATAAAAAAAAAACAATAAATCAGTGGTGATTTCGTAATAATGTCACGAGAGCTACAACTATACGAACGGAGAAGGAATTCCGTTTGTTTTTAAGACAGAAGCACAGAAAGAAAAGATCACACCAGTTTATTAGTGAATAGTGGGCTCGGTGAAACGCAGGAAATACACGGTGTCATTGTGTGATTGCCTTCTCTAGTTCTATTATTCTGAGCATTCAACGCCGGAAAAATTTCTTGCTGGCGTTTAACTTGGCTTTACTTCCTCGAATCACACGTCTGTTTGTCACGCGGACAAGTGTCTTGCTGAGCGCATTACTTACAAAGCTTTCCCGCTGTGCCTTTTTGACCGTACTGCGTTTGCTTCAAGGCTTGACAGTTCTTCGAAGAGTCGTTTATTTCCCGGAGTGCTTCTTTAAGCTTTCTTTACGAAGGGGCTTACCCTGAAAGACAGCGTAGCTGGCACGTTGGAAACATCTGCCTTCAAGCCTTCAGGCTATTGAGCTTGAAGCGGGTGTCTGCTTACGCAGACGCACGGCTTCTACAGGAAGCAGCAGCAGCTCGTTTAGTTATGCCGACTAGTTTCTTTCACTTTCCCCTTTAAGTTCTCTTCGAATGACTTTCTATGGATGATTGTACCGCAAAGCAAACAAGTATGTCCTTGGCATCCACCTTTTAGTTTGCTGTATGAGCTCGGAATGTACATCTAGAAGTCGTTCACTGGTGTGCAATGGCTGCAAAGTGCGCACCGGATGGAGGCGTCTCTTAAGTAGACGTTTACTATGCCATCAGTCAAAACTCCACTCAGGTTCGAAGGCCCATTTTCGGTTACTACGGTTTTCGCAACGAAAGTGGGCTTCTGCGCTGGTGCTCTGCTTTCAACGGCTTGCCATGTTTCCAGCTCAGCCTGTTTCAAATTTTTTTGCGCTCGCAACTCCTATCGTAAGCAGCGTAATTCCTTACTTCCTTAATTTTGATTCCACGCCTAGACTCCTCACCAAAAATCCATCACATGCCTTCACTCCGCCTTGGATGCGTGTCTTCAACTGGACTCAACGGCAAACGCTTACGAGGCGTTGGCTTGAGAATAAAGGTAGATTTCTTCTCTATTAGTGCGTAATACTTATTACCTACGTGGCGACCGTTTGAACTGAAATAGCAATAGCAGGCTGGAAGATTTGGAGGTTTTGTTCACATACAAAGGATGGATATATATTTCTCGGGCATTTAGCATTCCGCAAACTATTGCTCTGGGGTGTATACGTGTACACGGTCCGCAACAAGGTCTCAGGCCACTATCCCGTGTATTGCTCCGGCAACGGCCCCCGGTAAGTTTTGACGGAGCCTTCGCGAGCGCGTAACGATGGCGTGGCCCCAATATCTGTTGTGTGTCATTGTGTAGTCGCACTACGCTGTTCTACTGTCCTCGTGCTACCAGTGCAGACTCGGAGCGGGACCGCAAGCTTGTTCATTTCATCACTGCAGTTTTCTTTCACCGAAGGCGTACTCCATGCGTGTGCGCAGTGTTTCCAATCGCTTGCAAAGTCTGCAGTTCACTCTGTCTCCCTTCTCTTCACGCTCGCAATTCGCATTCTTCGCTGCGTCTGTCCTGCCCCTGACATTCTGTCGACGCCTCGCCGATGAACCCTCGCTGGCAACCAGCCTTTGCCTTCGCTACCCTTGTCCGTGCACGTACGTAACGAATGTGTGGCGCGCTAAAGGAAGTCACGTGGACTGCTCTTACGTAGACGTGCTGCTGAACAACGCCACGTTCGAGTGCTACCGGCGCAAGCGGCTGGACGGCTCGCACCAGGTGGAGGTGAAGGCGTACTCGTTCCACGAGTGCCTGGACGAGTGCATGCGACGCTACAGCCGGGACTGCCGCTCGGTCGAGTACTCGTCGCGCTACCAAATGTGCCGCTTCAGCTCCTACGACGGCCAGCCCAGGCCGAACCTGGTCGACGACGACTACTACGACTTTTACGAGTTCAAGTGGTGTAAGTACGACGCATGGACGCAGGCTCACTGGATGGTTTTGCGCTCTTGAAACCCTGACTGTTTTTTTTGCTCAACACCCATATGCTATAAATCCTGATTCATGTATAGCGTGCAAGGGGGTTGTTCAGTCAGAATGACTAACGTAACTTAGTTGATGAAGTTTTACATCCCGAAATTAAGATAATACCATGACAGGCTACGTAGAGGGGAGCTGCGGGATTATTGATCCCCTGGTGTTCTTCAACTTTCAATAATTGAACAAACGTTAGATGCAAATCAAGAACTTTGGAAAAATAAGCTCAAAGCGACAACTCTTCGGATGAGAAGAAACGAAACCAAGCGACCAAACTTTAGGTTGTCACAACCACATGATAATTCACAGAAAACAATGCCAGGTAATGCATAAGGGAATCGAAAATTTCGGCACATGTGCAGAAAGTCTTGCCTGAGCGCTAATAAATGTGGAAAAAAAGACCAAGTATTGTCTTCCCACATCCTTTTTTGTTTGCAGACACAGCCAACAAACACCAAGGTTCAATTTGAATTATGGAATGAAATCAAAATGTGAAAAATTGAATGCCGTTCGAAATATACGCTGCGTCAAGATGTACGCAGATATTTCTGCCAGCTTGTGTATAAATCCATGCACGCTGTCCTATGAACGGAAAATCCCACGTCGGCTACTGCAAGAAACGTGAAGCTTAAGTTCAGCCTGCTAGAGTCCGCTGTTGGTCAGGATACCTTGGTCCCTGCTTCCACTCCCTGACCCACACTTGTGTATCTAGGTCGAGACTGAGCAGTGTGGTGGCATTCCAATGTGTGTGTGTGTGGGGGGGGGGGGATAGGAATGTGTTTAGCTCGGACATTATGAAGTGGTAATATTTCAGAGCAGCCCCGAAGGTTATTTCCGTGCTCACTTTGGCGAAGTTTGCAGCAGATGGAATACGCTCATGGCGAATTCCACTGGTAGATCCGGAGTGGCCGTCTAAATCTGCGAGTGGACGGTATTGAGCCAAATCTGCGAGTGGACGGTATTGTGCGAGCACGGTATTGTGCGACCAACTTCATTATATACGCATACGACGTACTAGCGAATCAGCGAAAAAGTTGGTGGACCAGCATTACTCAACATCGTAGTAGAAATTCACACGGGTAAACGTAATCCTACTTTTTCTTAACGAGCTGTGAAAGTTTGCCGCAAAGGCAGGAAGCGTAGACAACAAAAAGAGGTGCTACATAATCGCCATTGCGTTCTACTAGTGTGCACTCATAAAAAAAAAGAAATGTGGCCAACCACTCACAAACCAACCCCATCACAACCTCTTCTCCTCTGAGTGGTGACTATCAAGAAGAATCATCGTACCGATGCATTCAGTGTAAGAAAAAAAATATTGCCATCATGTTTGCTTCATTATTTCAACATACAACTCTTTGTTTAGCTTCTTATACAAGCATTAGTGTAAGTTTCGTTCACCGTTACCGCTATACTACTACGCACTGCAACTTACCATCTGCGCATTCATTCTGGCCACTGCCACATTCTCTGTACGCTATTTTCAATTTCTGTACTTGGCGGGAGCACGAACCTCGCAACTTGTTGCTTTTTCTGTCTGTTTTCACATACGCTTAGGCGCATGACTTCTTCGCCACTCCGTGGCACGTTTATGAACCATCCAGTGAGCCTGCGGCCTGCGCCGCACATCTTGAAGCCTGGTATCAAACTGTGTGTACGCACTCTATATGCTTCCGTTTACTACCCTGACCACTACTTCCACACCCTTCTGCAGCTTCTGCTTTGGCTTCTCGAAAAACTCCCAAGCATTTCCCCGAGGGTGAACACGTTAAGTGCGAATACACGGGGTGATGCTATGAGGGGTATTTATTAATTCGCACTATTATATGTATTAATCACACTATGGTGCCTTTATGGTGTAATGGTTCCTGGGAATCGCAATTTGATCACACAGGGGAGTTTACGTTAACTCACTGGCGAATGCCAACGGATTTTAACTTTACTCCCTCTCACGACCCGCTCTCGACGGAAGACTGAGAGAGAAGGCGGGCGCGCGAGAGAGAGGGGTGCGCGCGCAGCTGCAGCGAGCGAGCGAAGGGGGAGGGGGACTATCAGCGTCGCGACCGTGGCTTATTCGGTAGAGCGTCGCGCTGCGGCCCGCCAAGTCCTCTTTCTTTTAAAGATAGAGAGAAGACTGCGGACGCCGCCGACGGCGGTGGATGGTTTGGAGTCGCTTATAAAGTGTATTCACACTTAAAACACTTCTGCTGAACGGCCCTGACTCCAACAATGCGTGGATGTTCTCACCGACTCAAGCTCGGGAGTTAACGTACAGTTTGAACACGCATCTACGGGATCCCATGAACGGTCTCAAAAGCATCTTGTAACACTTGAAAACTTGAATGAATGAGGCAGCCACTAAGAGAATCTTCATTTAAAAGCACAGCAACCATAGAAGTCGTCCAGCAAACTCAAAGACGCCCCTGGACGATGGACAAACACCGTTTCTGCATTTTATTCAACGAATATAGCTTTGAACATTATTAGACACACCAGCCGTAATTACGCACGCTGCAGTGTGGCTTGTGTGTAACATGAACTTGTCGCTTCACATTAACTCATTAATAGATACGTGCCATTCATGCCACATGTTTTTCGTGGTATGTCTTGCTTGTGTACTCGTATAGGCTCAGATAGAAGAGCGATCACGTCAGTGCAGTATTATTAATTTAGCGCAAAATAACAAAAACACCGACCAAGATGAAATACACAAAGGTTAAAAAAGACGTTTCGGCTCCCCAAACGAGAGCCTTGTTGTCCCCGACCAGACGGGATTCCGTCGGACTCTTGACTATTATTAATTTAGTAGTCATGGAGCAAGGCAGCTACCATTTGCCCTTCTTTCTCTGTGAAGTAGAATAATTAACGGCATCTACTGCGGCGCTTTTTTTTTTTTGCAGACAGGCGAAATAGTTTCTTGATCCTCTTTTTAAATTACGAAAGAAACAGATAATCACGACACATCACACCCAAGGGGTAAACAGCCTGCTTGGATACTTCATATTACTTGACGATTTTCTTTAAAATACTACAACTTCAGCAGGCCTTCATTCAAATTTTGTCATTTTCTTGAAACAGACAGTTCCGGTGAGAAGCTGCGTTTTCAGTGCACCGGCCGCAATCAGTTTCGATTTCATCCTTAAAATTAGAGGATAATTATTCCGAGCTACATTGAAACTTTCATAATTAAAAAAAAGTATGTCGCAAATTCGCACGCACAACTTTTTGTTACAAACAAGTGCCCTCAATGGTTAAAAATATTAATTGGTAATTAACAACAATTTGTTCAATATTATCGTCAATGTAATTTTAGGCATGACAATGTATTGCCACAATGAGCAGCATAGTCTCCCACTGTTCGGGCGTGGTTATATTAAATGTATAGGATTGGTGCTGTGTTTGCGTGTGTCGCAGCACAGCACACCCAGATAATGTGGTCGAGGTAGGCGCGAGCCAACTCGCAATCTCTGATTGATTGATTGATTGATTGATTGATTAACATCCCAAAACCACCATATGATTATGAGAGACGACGTTGTGGAGGGCTCAGGACATTTCGACCACCTGGAATTATTTAACATGCAGAAAAGTCTGAGCACACGGGCCCACATCATTTCCGCCTCCATCGAAAAAGCAGCCGCCGCAGCCGGGATTCGATCCCGCGACCGAGTACCTCGATCAGCAACCGAGTACCTTATCAGCAACCGAGTATTTCGATCAGCAACCGAGTACCTCATCCACTAGACAACTACGGCGGGCTCTCCCAATCTTTTCATTGTGGTGTATAAGCGTTTAGGTATAATAGTAATAATAGCGAAAGTTGGGATAGTTGATGGTTCATACTTGGGAAGTATACACAGCGCAAAAATAAAGACAATTACAAGGTATATGCGACTGTACAAGATGAACGAGGGGGGGGGGGGGGGGTTCCTATCTGCAATGATCGCGATATTGTCGATTCGTGCTTATTTGGTGACTTGTCAGGAAGTGGGTGCTTCAATCTTAGCCTATATGGTACGTACGAGAATTTCACAATACGTGACCATTCTGTTTTTTTCCGTAGCCATACTAGGACTCGACCTCGTGTTCCTCAGCCTGCTTGGCTCGTCGAGAGGGTAACCGCTCTGGTGACGGATGACGCACGCGGTAGACGATTTCTCGGGCGTTGCCGTCGTCCACGGCTTCGTTCCCGGCAAGTCCCGAATGAACCGGAGCTCAGAATAAATGAACTTGGGGGCGACAAGATGGGGGTGTGCTCTGTAGTATGCGGTTTGCTTGCGGTGAGATGAGGCTTTTAGTGAAGTTCTGGATAGGTGTCTTGCCGTCCTTGACGAAGCAAGCAGTGGTAGTCGTCGCGTAGTCGTATATGTGGAGAGACAGTACTGACCGAAAAAAAAAAAAAAACTCACGTATACCTCTTTTTTTCTTTTTCTTG
This sequence comes from Rhipicephalus microplus, assembly GCF_013339725.1. Lineage (NCBI taxonomy): Eukaryota > Metazoa > Arthropoda > Arachnida > Ixodida > Ixodidae > Rhipicephalus > Rhipicephalus microplus. The sequence continues at coordinate 106,715,316 of NC_051175.1, read as the reverse complement.
GAATGACTGAGCCTTTTCAGGTCGGGTCACGAGACCCGGGCACTGTAGAGATGGAAGCAGACTGCCCCGTTAACGGCTATAGCGTTCATTCACGCGATACAAGTGTACGCTCGGCTATCGCTGGCAGCTGTTTGTTGGATTACTCCCATTCAATAGCAAAAGTACTCCCAAGAGAGGCGAGCTAAAGCGCCCTAGATTCAACCTATTTACTCCAAAGTTAAAAAAAAGACAAAACAGCATAGTCAAGTGATTGAAATACACCTGTTTTGCCTCTTGAAAATGCCTAGAAGGGAGCAAGAAATCCCCCAATTACGCCAAAAGTACTCCCAAATAAGAACCATAAAATCCCGGGTTTCTTTTCGCAGAACCACAAAGCGAGTAAAATGTATGCCCAATCTACGCCCTTTGTATGTTCTGCCATGGGCGTTTTATTTACTCCCATTTTGAGGGCGTAAAAAGATTTACAGATGGGAATTATCCAAAAGACAGGCTAAGATCCTTTATATAAATTCAGATATTCAGAAATATAAATTCAGAAATAAACGGAAGGTAACTTGTACGATATCTTCTAATGATGAACGTGCGATTGTGATAATATTCTGACCTGTCTGTCACCAGGTAATGCAATGTCGTTAACAAAACTTGCTTGCGAATAACCCGAAGCTATCTATCACGCTCAGTTAGTTTAGAAACCACATTATTATTTGTTAGGGCGAAACAATATTTACGCAATTTAAGAACACTTCGTCCAAATGCAACAGCACAGTTACTCCTACTATTCATACAGAAACAATGCTGGTTGCAAATTACAGCCTTTATTGTCATTATCATTTCAGCACGTGACAATCCTCAGCGTTATCGTATTCGCAACGGGAATATTTAATACATGAAGAAATGAGATAAGTCTGGTATGTTCGGACACATCGCACAGGTTAGGTTTTGCGGGTTGTTGGAGCCGCGAACAATAGCGACACATGGTGTTGTCCCTTGCGTGTACTACTCAGCAGAAACGCGACTAAGGAATTTTGAAAGAGCACCTCATAGTTTTGATTGATTGATATGTCGGGTTTAACGTCCCAAAACCACCATATGATTATGAGAGACGCCGTAGTGGAGGGCTCCGGAAATTTCGACCACCTGGGGTTCTTTAACGTGCACCCAAATCTGAGCACACGGGCCTACAACATTTCCGCCTCCATCGGAAATGCAGCCGCCGCAGCCCACCCCATAGTTTTGATAGAGTACCTGAGTCATAATTTGTGTTTATCGTCTTTTCGCAAAACATTCCACGCTAGCTTTTATCCCCTGTGCGTGCCCCAGAGTTCTCGGAACCGATCCAAATGCCAGATGCCCCGCCGCTGTGGTCTAGTGGCTAAGGTACTCGGCTGCTGACCCGCAGGGCGCGGGTTCGAATCCCGGCTGCGGCGGCTGCATTTCCGATGGAGGCGGAAATGTTGTAGGCCCGTGTACTCAGATTTGGGTGTACGTTAAAGAACCCCAGGTGGTCTAAATTTCCGGAGCCCTCCACTACGGCGTCTCTCATAATCATATAGTGGTTTTGGGACGTTAAACCCCACATATCAATCAATCAATTACCCAAATGCCAGATGTTCGCGAGTGCGCTTAGTGCGAGACAAGTGTAACCACTGCGTGCTTTTTCCCGTCAACAAAACCACTTGCGCGACCTGTCATCGTCGTATAGTCGCGTCATTCTCGGATAGAAAGTACAATGGCCCGCGCTCGCCGCGCCATGCACGCTTGCTGTTCCTGCTGCATATCAGTTCAAAAGAAGCCACATAACTACTAAGGAAAGGAAACCATGACGATGTAGTGGCTGACGATACAGAAGCTGCTAAATTTAGTCGCCGCAAATTTTTTTGATATTATCTTGATAGTCAGGAGCAGTAAAAATTGCAGGTACTTAGCGAATAAAGGTGCAACAGGATTCACAGACTAATACGGCTTCAAGATTAGACAGACAGACAGACAGACAGACAGACAGACAGACAGACAGACAGACAGACAGACAGACAGACAGACAGACAGACAGACAGATAGATAGATAGATAGATAGATAGATAGATAGATAGATAGATAGATAGATAGATAGATAGATAGATAGATAGATAGATAGATAGATAGATATTTTGGAGTGAAAGCTGAGCGGTCAGCCTTAATCAAGTTCTGGCCAATCAAGTTCTGACGAACAGGTGTAAAGAAAGAAAAGGTAATAGTCACGAATATGAGGCAGTGGTGAATAAACTGGAATACCCAAGCACTCAGATTTTAACAGGATCGGCCTACACGAGCTACGACGTGCTCGGAGAAGATCGCAGAAGGCGGGGCTACGAAGCAAGCAAGCACCGCCCGTACATGTGCGCGAAGCGTAGTAGACTGATGGTTGATAAAACGATCGTTCATTCAAGACGTCACTCAGCGAAGAAGTTCAGAAAAAAGGCTTAGCTAGGGAGGAAGGTAACCATTGGACATCGGCTTCTCTGTGTGAATGAAGGGAAGACGTGTAAGTTTCGCTGTTTCGTTACCACGTGAAAATCGTTATGTCTTAAGAAAATAGTCTTATGCCAATAGGAAAAGTACTCTAGGAGGCATCGCAACATACCAAATTTTTTCACAATGAAATGCTCTTTCCAAAAATATATATGTCGTCGAGCAAAAACAATATTTTGGAATGAATAATAATGAGATAAGTATGAAATTTTACGTTGCCAGCTGGTAAACAGTACAATAAAAACACTATATACGCAAAAAAATTCAGAACAAAGAAAAAGTACAACAGATATTTTAAAAATAAATACCCCAAGAAAAAAGAAATGAATTAAATTAGTACAAAAAGTTGGTATTCACATAGACAAAGCAAATCGGAACCGCGACGCTGCTTCATTGCTCGTGCCATGTGGTGAAACACTGCTCAGTTATTTCGTGAGACACAAGTGGTCGGCTGAAGCAGCTTCGCTCTTAGAAACAAAGCTAGCATAGCAATGTGTAGTATAAAAAAGGAATGCGAAGGAGAGAGGGCAAAAGCCTAGCGGGGGGACAAGGACCAGCCAAGTGCTCATCAGCTATGCTGTGAGCCAGCCTTGCGCGACTTAGTACAAGCTACGCTGATTTTTTTGTTTGCGTAGAGGGTTGCGTGCCCGCGACCTCTATGGGTCGCAAGCGCTGTCGTTTGCTTTTAATACTGGGTACACAAAAAAAAATGCACTAACACTTTTAGAATACCATATTGCTACAAAAAGAGTTCTGTTTACTTATACATGTCGCTAGTTGTTTTAAATGAAGTGTATACGAGCGATTCCACAGTGTCAGCAACCAAGTCTTCACCACTTAAAGATTCGCTTGGCTTCGTAATTTTGACGGCTTCGTCTTTGATGCTGCCGCCGTGGTATCTCATGAAATTTCTCCTAAGCTGCTCTAAGAATGGCTTCAGTAAAATAAAAAAAGTAATCCATGGGAAGACCCTAATCCTTGACATAGGCGCATAGCTGTGGCGCTCGCACCTCGGCGTCCATGTGCTCTGACATATTTCTGTAGCGTAAACTTTGCTACGCGAAGTTTACGCTACCGAAATATGTCAGAGCACATGTCAGGGCACATTTCAGAGCACATGTCAGAGCACATGTCAGAGCACATTTCCGTAGCGCAAACTTTAGAAGCGAATCTCGAGATACGACGTAGAAGCGCTGGTTCGAGATATTCGAGGTATGCTCCGCCAAGGTGACGCAACGACCCCTGCCATTCAGAAGAAAACCTCCTACTTCTTGAATTAACTCAGTGAACTAATTTTCATTGTAGCTCCCGATATATGAATGGCCCTTTTCTTAAAGGCGTACTGACAGCAGTAGCCGGAAAATCCTAGGTAAGCGCTGCACAGGGTTTTTTTAAACTAGAAACAGAAGCATCATTTGTTTCTCGCGCCACCAAAAAAAAAAACAAAAAAATAAACTCGTGGTAGGAAGCTATACATCGTCGGTGCGAACCTGTTGCACTCGGCACAGCTTCTTCCACATATGTGGCCTCATTGCGGTATTAAAAAAAAAACTTATTCTGCACTACGCTCACACATGCCACAGGAAGATACAGAGAGAGAAAGGTGAGGGAAAGAGAACACGCGGAAGGGAGTCATACCTTCGCTTTTTGCACATGTGGCCTACTATACAGGGTATGACGAGTTGCACATGTGCGATGTTCTGGCTCGTTTATTATCATTTTTTTATTTTTTAAAACTTAGCACCGGCGCAACATTCTACTACATCAACCACCTGCGACTTTGTCTTGGCAGATATGTGATACTTTTTTTTTCACTTCTATACTCGTGTGCATTGTTGTATGAGCGATTGCGCCATTTATATCTACACTTCACTTCTACAACTTCCCAGTGCGCAGCTGCAGCTCTGGCCTTACGACTGAAGATGCCGAGGATAACGGGATTTATCTATTGGCGTGTTGCTTGGTCAAAACGACATAGCAACACGCGTGCCGAGAGTGGTCACGAAATTTAGTGTAGTATCTGGTACCAAATATACTGAAAATTTTCCAGCTGTAGCGTTCCAACTCGCATCTCGACATGTCGATTGGCATCTTCAGGGACAGGCACCGAACGCGACATTGTTTCCTACGGTGAAGGTGCTATGTGGTAGCTGTATTGCCTCCTTGCCAGATAAACTAGTGTCTGCAGATTAAAGCGATTGATTGATTTGTGGGGTTTAACGTCCCAAAACCACCATATGATTATAAGAGACGCCGTAGTGGAGGGCTCCGGAAATTTTGACCACCTCGGGTTCTTTAACGTGCACCCAAATCTGAGCACACGGGCCTACGGCATTTCCGCCTCCATCGGAAATACAGCCGCCGCAGCCGGGATTCGAACCCGCGACCTGCGGGTCAGCAGCCGAGTACCTTAGCCACTAGACCACCGCGGCGGGGCGCAGATTAAAGAGAAGGACACAGAAAAGGTGGTTTCTCTTGAACATTGAAACAAGTCGCCCAGCTGCAAGTTTTACTTAACCACGTTTTAGTGGCCACTTTGGTTTGCATGATCCCCGTGACTAATGATGGCATAATCAATAAGACTTGTGGAGCATTTACGTCTCGGAACAATGATATGGTTAAGAGTGACGCTGTAATGTAGGGGTTCGGGAAATTTCAACCACCTGAGGCTCTTTAAAGGGGTACTGACGCAAAAACTTTGGCCTGGCGTTATTCTGCTGCAATGCGTTGTTGGGGGCCTGTTAGTCATGACGCGACACATCGCTTTTTGCAGTACGCGAAAGATGATTAATTACATGCCCCTCATTATCCATCAGTTTCAGTTTCGGTTTGAGAGAGCTCCAAAAAACTGGGTTCAACTGTCGCCACCTAGCGTGTGCAGCTCTTGACCACGTCAGCACACAGAACTGTGACACACTTCCGCACGGTCCGCATCAAGAATTGCTTTCGAATAGGAAACGGCGCTGCAATGTCGCCAAACACAAAATTTTCTAAGCGTGTGCCACGGCCACGCACTCGCAACCAGCCGCCGAGGAATATAATAGACCAAGGGAACAAACACGCCAAATACAAAATGGCGGCTATGACATCATCATAACTGGTTTTGTTCACTAACAGAGTGGTGACGTGAGGGAAGTAAGGAGTCTTCAAAGGGCCGCCTTCGATGTTGTAATGGCACGATGAAGCAGAGGGCTCACGTAAACTTCAAAACTCTTTAAAAAAAACCTTCCCAGCTATATTGGCTGTAGATATGTTGCAGATGATACAGGAATGTTCCATAGACTATCTCGCCCGCTAAATTTTGTGTTAGTACCCCTTTAAGGCGCGCCAAAATCTAAGCACACGGGCCGATACGCGACTTTCAGATCACCAGTCAAGTACAATAACCACTTGACCAGTGGCGCAGCCAGAGATTTTCGAGAGGGGAGGGATTGTTTTGCGATAGTTTATGAATTTTCGTGTGTGCGTTTGTATGTGGGTGTGCATGTATACGCGAGAAAAGTGAACATTCCAGGGGGAAGGGGAGTGAACACCCCTTCCCTCAACGGCCATGTCTCTTGGTACGCCCTCGCATTCAACGACCTAAGCAGGTCCATGACTACGGATGCCGCCTTTTGAGTCAAACTGGAATTAAGGTTAAACGACTATGTCACTGCTCCGATACGAATGGAATAAAAATCATCATGATCACCCCCATCACCAACAATGAAGCATGACATAAGTGAAAGTGATTATCGTTGATAGGTACGAAATGAACCTGTGTTTGGAAGAGAGATGGACGAGTGGGACGTAAGGAATAAAGGCGCCGCGTATAGTTATCGCTACTCAAGAATCCCTACAGAATACACCAGGTCACAGGTCTTCAGCGCATGGCGTGACAGTACATTTAACGTTAAAGGTAATGACCGGGTATGTAGTCTAGACAGTCGCTCAGTGAATATACGCCGTTATGAAAGCTGGCGACCATCACCATAAAAGGTGCCAAGCGAGGAGAAAGCGCGACAAAGAATATGTACTAGAACGGAGCAACGCCATCCTCAGTTCGTAAAGATGTTACTGTCAGTCGTTTAAATAGGTAACTCTAGCATCCCAGGGAGCTGACTGGAAAACTGGTGTACCATTCTAAGTAATAAGAGGGGATAAAGTTCCTAGATTTGTGGGAAATCGCGTATTAGAATAGTAATACGGGCAAAAGTAAGATTCAGTAGGCCTCTATTGAGATAGATAGATAGATAGATAGATAGATAGATAGATAGATAGATAGATAGATAGATAGATAGATAGATAGATAGATAGATAGATGAAAATACCACCATGCAGAGTGGGCATTCACAGCGCTTATAGCAGTACGTAATAGCCATCTTTCTCCTTCGCGGAGTTCGGAGTCTCTCCGAAATGAAAACATAGTATAATGTAGAAACAGGTATACACTCACAGAAGAAGCGACAACACTGAAAGTTTTCGGAATGTGGGGAATATGATGATGCAGCACCAGAACTTATTGCGATCGCATGCACCACTAGCTTCATACGTTTCACACAACCATTTATGAAAATAGAGGTTTGGTATAGCGCAAAGCAGCATACGCAAGAATTAAGCGTTAGCGTTATCGTTGCGTTCTCTAAACTGAGCATATGCCAAACGCTAACGAAGCCCAAACTCTTACGTACGAACGCCATTTCTGTCATATTTAGCGTTCAACGCTGACGCACGCAAGAGATCCCGTATGAGTGCAAGATGGCTGTGCCTATTGAAGCGAGAGCCGTCCACGTCAAATCTTTATTGTCGTCAGCCTGCCTTGTTAAACTCTTTCACTCCCAAATAATGATCGTATTTTGTTTAGATTTAAGTAATGAGGTTTCGCCAGTTGTATACTGCCAATAGGAGAACTATGTTTTTGAGGTACACACTCGATTTGGGGTGCAGAAGGCTTAAAAATATTGTCTACGAGGTTCGCTCATGTTTTCAATAGCAACGCAGAGACGGCAACGCTCTAGTCATTACCTTGTCTCCAAGATAAGGCAAATGCGGCCACAAGTCAAACTAAGCCAGGTAATAGGAGTCTTGAGCAATACTCAATTACAGCATATGTCGAAAGAAAACGATGATTTTCGGGCCGTCAGACGCAACATTGAACCAAACGCGACACGGAGACGTATCGATGGTGACTTCGGGTCAACTCGATTTAATGGCGCAATGGTGTTTCTAATGTGCATATACTGTTTTTATAACTAGATGTCGTGGGCTTGCGTTTGCGTTTGCGGGAATGCCTCCCGCTGTACTAAAAAACGGCCAGGAAGTTGGCAGGTAGCGCGTTTTGTTTTAGCGTTGGCGCGGAGACACACGCTAACGCTAACGTAAGCGTCTTCCGGCATACTAAATCTCCCTACCATCTGCCGTACTAAGCAGCTAATCTTGCGATTCAAATGCTTCAACGCTTTCAGTCGTCTGTTGCGTTCATTTTGCCAGCAGATCGGAGTGCCGGTCATGCCGGAGGCCACGGCTACGGACCCGGAATTGGCGGAGGAACCAGTGGGGGCGGTGGAGTAGCCGCAGGAGCCGTTCCCGGTTTCGGCACAGGTCCAGGAGGTGGCGGTGGCTACGGTCCGCCACCCCCATCGCCTGGCTTCGGTAGCCACGTCGGCGGCCACGTCGGTGGCCACGTTGGTGGCCACATTGGTGGCCACGTTGGTGGCCACATCGGCACCGGTGGCTCTGGTGGCTATCACCATGGCTGGCACGGCATACACGCCACTCACCGGGGCTACCCGTCTTCTGGTGTACCCAGTGGCGGCGGCTACGAGCCACCCAGTTACCCCCACGGACGCTGGCCCGCGACCAGCTACCACCCGCTCCCAGGACGTGGCTCTTCGATCGCTTCGGCGAGTGGTGGCTACGGGTCGTCATCGGGAAGCTACGGTTCAGGAGTCTACTCGACGGGTAGCTACGGTGGTTACGGAAGCGGGTCCTGGAATAGCGGCAGCAGTGGCTACGGTGGCAGTTCCGTCGCTGCCGGAGGATTTTCGGGAGGCGGCTACGGGAGCGGGGGTTACGGCGGCAGTGCCTATGGCGGAGTGCCCGGTGGAGCTTCGGCGGGAGCGGGTGGCGTGGTGCCACCGATCCACGGAGGTGCAGGCGCGTTTCCCGCCCACCCTCCACCTCCCCCGCCTGCGCACGTTCCCCACCAACCGCTGCCTCCCGTGGCGGGAGGCCCACCACCTCCACCGTTCGCACCACCACTACCCCCAGGTTTGGCGGAGAAGTGCAAGTTCTCGTCGGCCGTGTTCCGGCGCGTCGGCTATGGGACGAGGCTTAAGAGCTTCTACGTGAGGCGGGTGGTGCGCACCGAGCGGCTCGAAGAGTGCGAACAGGCTTGTTCCGAAGCTCAAGACATTCACTGCAAATCCTTCAACTTCAGGTGAGAATCTGCTCGGCATGTCTGGCACTTAACACCATTGAATCGACCACCAGTTTCCCAAGAGCATACTAGAACATTTTCTAACATTTCCCCCGCGCCATTAGTCAGCTGGTCAAAGAGCTACCTATTCTACCAGTCCTATCGTGTAGCGTTAGTCCTCCGGCTCTGTTGTGTAGAATCAGCACACTACGATAACGTTTGCTCTCTTATCATCCATTATACGACACACTCAAACAATAAGCTTCTGTAAAAATACACCGCACGTTTTGAATTTCGCAGATGCTATCACATTCTAGAGCAGAAAAACCAGGCTATGGGGAAAGGGGATGACCATTGACTGTAGGGAACGGTGAACCTTGAGTGCCCTTTGCAGCGGAAACCGATCCACCCACGTATCCGCAACGTTGATGTATACACCTCTGCGTGTACTGTGCCTCGCACAATAAAACGTATGCACAGAGGTGAGGTTACACAATATGCTCGGCGCTACGTGAACCCGCCTTCGGAGGGGTCAATACTCGAGTAGCATCAATATTCATGGGTACAACGCATAGGAAGGAAAAACTAGAAGACAGCGTCACGTCACAATTTTGAAACTTTGTAGCAAATTTTGCAGCAAAATATTGAAGGGAGAAATAGGTTCTGATCACGTGACAGGTAAGATTTATACTATTGGTCGGCTCGATTCGGTTGCGTGTGCTGCGAGCGCCGCTGGGCCTTTACGTAACCCAGGAGGTACAACGCACTCATTGGGCGAGGCGGCTTCTAAGCAGGTTGGCATGCCGAGGCTAGCAGAATCACGCGACGCTTCCTCCTAGTTTTCATTTTTGCATGATATGACGTCGCGTACGCCTGCTTTGCTCCTTTTCTTGTCTTTTCGATCTCGTGTGTGAAAGCAACGGTGGACTTCTAAATAGGACGCTGCATACGCTTCACTCTATTTGTCCATTACCACAGTCGCCACTGTTCGCGTCTTCTAGGGCGTTCTTCCCGGACAATTGTGAGCTGAGCGACTACGACTCCCGACAGCTACAGCTCAGCAACCCGGCCCACTTCGATCAGAGCACGCAGTTTGACTACTACGAACGGGACGACCTCGGACACGGCCCTGGTGGTGCTGCAGGAGACTGCTTAGACGGCAAGTGCCTTCAAATACGCCGTTTGCAGGTTAAGTGTTTATCAGTGTAGTGTTCTGGGCCACCTGGTACATCACGTGAAAGCGAAGTGTTCCAGAGTGTTTTGTACGAGAGAACAAGGAGCGAGGAATTGAGTTGTAAGTCCAGCCTTTTCCATGTGCCTTTCTCTCTTCTTGTGCTCCTACCTGAAACTTTCTAGAACTCTGAACTTTTACACCTCTTAGGGGGACCTATGATGGACAAGTTCACCGTGGTTTCGTGGGGCGAACTTGCATTGAACTTCTAGGTGGTCACCGAGTGTAGTACAGTTCGATATGCCAACACTCAAAAGCTTTTTCTCTTTTTGCGATTCTGGTAAGAAAGATTCAAAGGACGTTTCACCGCTTTCTGGGCTTGACCACCTCTTCCATGCTTCACACGCATGAACTGCGCCTGTGAGTGACGAGGCGCGTTTCGATTCGCAGTGAGCCAGACATGCACGCCAGACGGGATGGAGTTTACCCTGAGAACCGTGGACGGCTTCTACGGCCGGATCTACACGTACGGTTTCTACGACTCGTGCTTCTATGACGGAAACGGAGGAAGTGTCAACGTGCTGCGGATAAGCCGGGCCAACGGGTTTCCACGCTGTGGCACCCAGCAGGCAAGTCACCGACCACCAGAAATGACAAAATTACTCTTGAAATGCTATTGCAATAATCACTTTTCTGATGTTTGTAGAAGGTGTCCAAATTTTGTTAAGTTTAGATGGCTGAGAGTAATGACTTATTTCACCATTAGGTTTAAATTGCATTAATAAATATTCATATGTCATGCACAGCTACTGTACTGTATGCTATATTTGCAGCACATATAAGTTGAAGTTTCCGATCTCTTTGTAGAACTTCTCACTTTTCAGGTGTGGTGCTCAGGTTATACGCTGTTTTATTTTGCTATTTTGGCGAATTTTTTATGTCATACAGGAGGCAAACGTGCCGTAATTTTAGTCAAAAGTAATTGGGTAAGTAATGAGCCATTTTACTGAAGTTACCCGCAAGAATATAATTCGTCACATTAGTAGTTTAACCACACAAAAAGTGGGTAATTCATTATATTACTCATTACAGCAATCAAACGTAATTTTGTATTATAATTGCATTACAGCGACTCGAAAACGGATCTAATAAAGCAGTTTTATATGCGCAGTTCAAAACACCATGAGCTAAAGTTTTTGAATTGGAGTTTTCGGCGCAAGTGTTCTACATTTTACTGCAGCCCTTGGCAGGCCAACGTAGTCATTTTCTTATCGCCGAAGAGATGCACACATCGAAGCTGCTAGTAAGAGCACAAGTATATTCTATTAAAAAACTGCCTAAACTCGCTTCCTCAGTATATACGATTTTATAGGAACTAACGAAAATCTGGCAACTTTTTCAATATTACTTCTCCTTAGGGTGTGGGTCGTTCCTTCCTCCTTACGTGTGCGGCAACCTCTAGTTTATGAATTCCTCACTAGATGTCATTGTAAGTATATGTCCTTCGAAATATCACTAGATGTCATTGTAAGTATATGTCCTTAGAAATATCACTAGATGCCGTTAGTGGTTTTCGTATAGCACAATAAAGGATACGCGGCGCTGTATATTAAGAAAATCACAGCATATCCACGGAGTGAACGATGATGAGTGGGGCGAAGCGTCCGTCCATCCGTCCAATGCGTGCTCTATTGTGATAAGGGCGGACGGAAAGAGAGACAGACAGACGGATGGGTGCTTCGCCCCACTCATCATCATTCAATCCATGAATATGCTGTGACTTTTTCATTAAGCGTGAACTATTAAACCTCTTGCAGTATGGCGACGTGATGACAAACATCGTCGTGGTCCAATTCAACGACTATGTGCAAACAAGCAGAGACAAAAAATACAACCTCACGTGCTACTTCTCCGGACCTGGTGAGGCCGTCGTAACTTCCAATTACCTGGACACTAGGACCGATGGGTAAGATCTTTGTTTTTCGATGCGTAACAGATTGGGAGGACTTGTCGTGGCAATGTTCGCAAATATTAAGCAGAGAAAAGACAGCCACAAACCTGAGACGCACAGGACCGAACAGCGCCTGTTCTGTGTACTTTTTTAGATGCGAAGAAGTTTTTTTTTACTAGTCTGTGTAACGCTGTCCCTTCGTGCGTCCATAAGAACGTGCTGCAACGCGCTCCCCTCGCCACAGGTGTCGGAGCGGTGCCAAGTAGGTCACGCCACAGATGCGTGTTGACGTCACACTCCTCTCGCAGTGCGCGCTGACGTCACTTTCTCCCTCACCTGCCGCACGCTCGCCGCAGCACCTCAGCTGCCGCCTCGTCCATTCGTCTGCAGCACCGGCCACTACCACGGCTCGCGACACCGCCGACTCGTCAGTTGACGCGCAACAAACGCGACGCGCGCCTAACGTACACGTTGAAACATGTAGTACGTTTTAACTTCTTCTCACTTCACCTTCTCCCTCCCTCGCAACGCTCGAGCACACATCGAGTGGTAACACTATTTCGGCTCGTTTATATGCGATGGAGAGGACGGAAGACGACGCTTTTTCGCCCGACGAAACATCCGCCGAAGCGATAACGCCTAACCCAGCAGTCGCCGGCGTTGCGAGGGTTATGAAAGCTGATCGCGTTCGCGAATGGCGACGTCGTGCCTGCAACACCGACAAGGCGCGAAACAGGGAATCCCAATGGAAGCATCGACAGTGGAAGACCAACGAACCCGACGAGGCGCGAGTCAAGAACTCTGATCTCATCCGTGCGCAACCCTACTGCTTCGCATCCCATCAGGGTTTCTTTCAGAAAGATGGTGTGAATTGTTTTTTGTGAGTGCCTCTTTTGTGCTCAATCGCCATACGCGGGGCAAGACAGCAGTCGTCCCGTCGATCTCTTCTTCGTGAGTGTCTATTATGCGCGTAATCTTTCCCATAAGCGAAACTTCGTACGAGTCAGCAGCGCGTGTCCAGCGTGGGGTGGGGCGTGCAAAGATTAAGCATCGACCACACGTAGGCGTCGGGACGCGCCAGCTCGCGATACTAAGCGTCAGTGTCAGTCGAAGAGGCCGGAGCACGTGTTGACATGGAACGCGAAGCGATGCCGAGTATACAGGCCATGCGATTAGGCACTATGACGCGTACGTGTGGTTAGTGCTCTTGGGCGTTTTAAGATTAGATCGAGAGAGTGGGAGTGAAATTGTGGTTGTTGAATGGTTAAAATGGGCGTGGGACACACCCTGAGTCCGGTGTTCCAAGAGTAATTACGACAAAAACTGAGCTGTCAGACTAATGTCATGACGTGCTTTGTGCCACACTCGCAACAACGGCAAAGGACACGATAGAGGCACAGAGTGCCTCTATCGGGAGCCAAGGATTTCGGGCCCACACTCTCACGACTCAAAGGCCTGTTCATTGAATAGACCAGTCAGCCCCTCGTTAAGGTGGCAGGTCGCAAAATTGAATCCCTACCACGGCGACTGCATTTTCAATGCAGGCGAAAATGCGTGAGGCCCGTGCACTTGGTGCACGTTAAAGAACCCCAGGTAATCTAACTTTCTGGAGCCCTCCACTACGATGGTCCTCATTAAAACATCGTGGTTTTGGGGCGCTAAACCCTATCAATTATTATCATGTTCCTTACGTGGCAGCATGACACGCCCCTCGGACTCTATATCAGTATCACCAGGATCAAAGCGTTGCATATCGATTATTGACATATAAAATTAAGTGCTTTTCACGGGTTAAGCAATGGGTATGTCAAATCCCCATTACAAAAAAGAAAACTAGTTTAAGAGAATGGTTATATCAAAAATGATGTACCGCCTTATAGCTTTCCCGTATAAACAGATATCATTGAGTTAATATTTAAAAGTTAAGAAACGACATTTATTAGTTAGTGACCAGATTATACCTTCAGGTGCGGCAAAGTATTTCCGTCTTTCCATAGATTTCGTGTGCGAAGATTAGAGGTGCGCAACTGTGACAGCATTTTTACGAAGAAAATATTGTATTGTATACACAACAAAAAAATACTGTATATACGTCAGATAGTGTCTTCGAAATTCAAAGTTGCATGCCTTATAGGGCACTTACATAAGCATACAAGTTAAATTGCACGAGTCCACCAATACGAACTCACTTCAGTCCATGGGATATAGCACTGACAGAGTTTTACAGGTACCCTGATGCTCTTTTTCTTCCATGTGTTTACGTATTCATGTTTTTACTAGTAATCTAAATATGTTGCTGCTTTGCTTGTATGAATTCAATGTATTCACCTTATTTTGTTGTTATTGTATATTGATGTGTGTTTACTCTAAGCAATTGTTTTTTTTTTTGTATTCATTGTACCCACTCCTGCCTAAGGTCTGAAGATCAGACCAGCAGTATTGTAATAAATAAATAAATAAATAAATAAATAAATAAATAAATAAATAAATAAATAAATAAATAAATAAATAAATAAATAAATCATAACTTCCATATCAGAAACATAAAAAGAGACCTGATGCGCCTCGCTACCGAGACGTTTCACCTTTCCCAGTGGACGTTCTCCGTAGTCCCACCTTAGTACTTATAACATGCCTACGGCCATTAGATGGCCTATCGGATTGTACGTTGCAAGCCGACAGCCAGGATAACACTAGGGTGGGTACTAATTAGACGCGACTTTTGGTAGTAGCCAACTGGTGTCGTGTGGAGCTCCCGATTGTCGACGAGCTCCCTTCGAAGACCTTCGAGTATTCGCTCCGTGCCCAAACCCGGAAATTAAGACAGCACCGAGCTAACATCGGCCACAACGGCCAGCGACAACAATGCCCAGGAATTGTTGCCTCCCATCACGAGAGCCGGACACTTTTGATGTCTCGTCTCTAAGCTGGTTGTGTATGTAAGGTTATTCGACACCTATATACTTCTCGAAGCCAACACATAATGCAGAAGGGAAGAGTTCTCTAAGGAGACGTTTCTGTACGCATGCCTCAGTGACTCGCCATTATTGTCGCCTGAGGGCAAGATAAGAGGCTCGAATCCCTTCAAGCGGATATGCATTCAGAGGAGACCTGCTAGAAAGCCACGAGAACCGCGGTTTCTTACATGCTGAAGGGAGAGAGGGAAGAAGAGGAAAAGTAGCTGGCGAAGGCACTTACTGCTTCAGGCGCTGCGCAGTTACAGTGGCTAGAATAGGGAAGTGTGATGAACGCGCCGGCTGGCGCGTAACGCCTTGGAAGGAAACCGCCAGGTAGCGCTGGCACACGTTCGCACGTGTGCAAACGTGAGCCAGTTTAGAGGAAGCGAACCAGAAAATTGACTGGTAAATACTTAGAAAATAGCAGGGGGCCAAATCAAAAAGAATTATCGGTTAAGAAGAAGGTGAAGGAAGCTGACACCAATATGTGGAGAATCGGCATGATTATGAAGTCGGCTATAGAGATCTATTGATCTTTTAGGCAGGAAATTGGCAAGGAAAGGATCTATGATAATACTCGGGGTAGCTCTCTACTGTTTGAGGCCAGGACGGGAGTACTGCGAACCAAGACATATCGGGCCAAATACGAAGGGGTAGACACAGTATATGCAGTGCGTGTGGAGAGGAAGAGGAAACTGCCGAACACTTGATAAGGTTGTGTGAAGGGCTTCACCCTATAGTTCAGGATGATGGCGCAGAGGTTTTCAAAGCACTGGGGTTTAGGGACAGTGAGGGCAAAATAGACTTTAAGCGGGTAGAATTAACTAGAAGGAGGTTATCTGATTGGCGGCTTAAGTCAAGGCACGAGTGAAAATTAAACCCTTCACTGCAAAGTAGGAGTCCTCAACCTCACTAGTTAAAGGGAAAAAATAAATCTAGTTTTTGGTTCACTAAGTATTACGGCTTGGTGGCGCTAGCCACCGCCCGATCTAAAGGGTACAGCCATATCCATCCATCCACGTTACCCAAAGCGGCGATGCACTGCGCAGAGACGGGAGTAAACCACGCGTGCGGGCAATGTGAAACATTTAAAATATATTTTGTTGCTCGTACATGACCTCAAATAGCGACCGAGCCAATATGTTAATTAAGTTCTGTAATTACAGGATGCCCGAGCGGGTGCGCGACTGAACTGAAATATTGACAGGGTGCCGATAGTCAGCGCGTCACGGCACTGAAACATTTTATCGACGTGAAGTGGTAGAAGAGTGCAACGATGAACTTAGTTGTGAGCCATATCGCTCGCAACACCTTCCACGGCGAACCATATTTTCTTCAAGCGCTAATCTGCGAATAAAGCCCCATTATTCGTAACGTGCATGGCTTGTTATAGCTACTTCTGCTACGCATAATCGAACATTTAGAGACGAGAATATCGAGCGGTATCTGGATGAAAGCAATTTCTTATCCGCACACTGATCATACAACGCATTTCCGAGTAGTGACTCACTAGTTGTTTGCACTCTTAATTGGTCGCACGTCTTCAAAAAAGAAAAAGACTTGTGCTTCACAAGCGCACCACAGGACATTGTTTCCTTTTCCTGGGTGACGTGTTTGAAAGTCAGGTACTTTCTTTTTTTCACGGGAAGATGCTCGCTCTTCGTGGAGTGCCTTTGTGTAAAAGCGAAAATGGGTGGGCAGAAAAAACTTGGGTCACATAATTGGTGAGGCTCTGACTATGTTGTGCACAGCCCAGTGTGACGTTTTTTTTTTTCTTTTGCAAGCAGAAAACAAAACAAGTTCTTTCAAGCTGTCACTGTGAAGCTCGTTGTAGCTAAGCCACTTTGAGAAAGTGATTTCAAGGGTGTCTACGAACGCGAAGAGCTCCTCCGAAAGGCCTACCCAGAGGCACGAGGGGGGGGGGGGGTGATTCTGTTGCATCTGAAAGCGACTTTTGTGTTCTGTCCAGCAGAAGTCTCTCTAAACGTCATGTCAATTCACGAAAATAAACTTAACATGATAAAACCCAGTAGCACATGTCCGTATTGTAATGAAGTGCTGATCAGTACTCATCATGATCAGCGCAAAAAAAAAATTCGCCTGACTGCAGACGTTTAATTTCGCATTGTTATTATATGCAGTTACGTGCGTTTTTTTAAGATTTAAAAAAAAAACGTATACGCAACAGATAGCACACCCTACAACTTTGCAGCCCAAAGAAATGCCCTGAAGTTTAGAATTAAAGCTGATTAACTGGTTTCATTATTTACGCATTTGAATGTAACCTTACGTGCGGCAAAGTACTTTCGCCTCGACGTAGAGTTCATGTGCGATACGACAGAGGAAAGCACATTTTTGAAAAGAAAAACGACAAAACCCACTCTCTGGGCCACAGTTTGGACTACAAACATCCATGCCATTTAGGGCACTTACACCTGTATGCGTGTTCTCCTTTTCCTCCCCCACCTCAGTGCAGGGTAGCCTACCGGGGCTCAGCCCTGGTTAACCTCCCTCCCTTTCTATTTGTGTTCTCTCTATATATATAAGAGAAGTTGTACGAGTCCACCACTACGAACTCAATAATAATTCCACCATGAGCGAGCTATGTTCCCAGCAGACCTTCTCGTTAATCCGACCTTAGTTCACGTTACATTCGCACGGCCATTAGATGACCCATCGGATTGTACGTTGCAAGCCGACATACATGATAACACTAGGGTTCGGTACTAATTAGACGCGACTTTTGGTAGTAGCCAACTGGTGTCGTGTGGAGCTCCCGATTGTCGACGAGCTCCTTTCGAGGACCTTCGGGTATCCGCTCCGTGCCCAAACCCGAAACCGTGAGCTAACATGGACCACAACGTCCAGCGACAACTATGCTCAGGAATTGTTGCCTCCCATCACGAGAGCCGGACACCTCTGATGTCACGTCTCTCATCTGGTTGTGTATGTGAGGTTATTTGACACCCATGTACTTCACGAAGGAGACACATAATGCAGAAGGTAACAGATTTCGGAGGAGACGCAGGCATGCCAGAGTGGCTCGTTGTTCTCACCTGAGGCCAGGGGTGTAGCTAGGGTGTGAAAAAAAAATAGCCATTTCAAAGTCGCACATTACTCGGGCCGCTACCACCGCTTCACTCGAAATTCGACCACCACGGTCGAGATGAAACCCGCTAACTTCGGGTGAGCACGCTAGGCAACACTGATCAACCGAAGCGGACTGCCTATGTTTACTTTTCATACAATGCAATTTGCGCTGTTTGACATCATCAATACACCTCAACGTTCCCAACGTTCTACCTTACAGGTGCGCTCACACAAAAATATTGCATCTTGTGTTTTCTGTTGTGTTGGGTAGCTGACGCCTACCACATCACGGCTTGAGAAATCATTTGCTCGAACACGCCACGGTTGATTATTTGTAGACGGTTTCATAGCGTCCAGTCGGCGTTTCGGTTTTAGACGGCACGACTAAGAGTGGTCTTCATGTAAACGTAGCCGGCTGGGTGGGCACACAAGACCATGTGCACATCAGCGCCACGGTCGAAACTCTTTTCAACGAAGGCACTACGCATGTGTGCTGCTAAATCCGTTCTGGAAGATTGTACATTTATGTGCGGCTCCCAAATATGCATCTGGCGAGGCAAGGGCGTGCAAGTCTGCCCCCCCCCCCCCCCACATCTACCTATTTACGCTGAAAAGGTTTTTAGAGAGAGAGAGAGCACTTGGTAGAACAGTAGCATGCAACACAAGGCTCATGACCTCGGTGTACCTTACACTGTGCTCATGACGCTGGTGGCGGTTGTATTTACACGTAATCACAACCGCCTCTTGCATCACAAGCACAACCTCCACCCACGTTTTCGTGTGCGAAAAGCAAAGGAGAGTTTCGCGTGCAATGGCACGACACGCACTCTATTGTCGATTTTAGATATGCTCTAAGCTAGATTATTCATTGATATTTCGTAGATGATGCCCCTGTGGGAATTAAAATCTGTCCCTCAAGTTAGCTCGTCTTCAAAAACTCAGCACCCCTACAATGATAACTCCTGTCGAATCGGCCACAGCCGATACCCGACGCAGATCGAGCACCTGCCGGCGCAGAACATCCTGACCTCGAACGTGCAGCTGCGCATCCTGTACCGGGGCACTCCGACGACCACCATCGCCGTAGGGGACTTGCTGACATTCAGGCTAGAGGCAAGGGGAAAGTGTAAGTGCCGCTCCGAACTTGAGGCGGTCGACTCGCCGTATAAGGCTAACACACCATCTCCTTCGCAGACCAATTCGACTTCTACAGCGACATCTTTGCCACCAACGTGATTGCCAAGGACCCCTACTCCGGACGGCAGGTTCACCTCATCGACTCCAGAGGGTACGTTTCTTCCCTAAAATCTGCAGACTCCACGGTGCTTCCACCATTGTGAGCGCTAGTACAGTTAAGTGCGCATCTTGTTTGCAATATTATAGAAACATATTTATTTTGCGATATACTCATGAGAGTTTCGCGGGCACAGACATGCGCACGACAGCGGTGTAAGGAAAGGGGGGCGGCCGGCCCCCCTTTTCATCAAAGAAAGGAACGAGAAGTCAGCCCTATACATTGACATGATAAGGACGGGAGGGGGGGTGCTGTGATGAGTCAGTAACAACTTTACCATAAATCGAAGGGGTGAGGACTAAGGGCATAATAAGCCACGAAGGTTGCCAGGCCGTGCTTCTCGATGACACTTTCCGCTCGTTCCAGGACTCGCGTCAGAATGTCTCCACTGTGACGAACTTCCGTCTCCCTCTCCTCCCCCTGAAGGAGAATCCTGCGCACGCCTATGTTCGCAGGTTTCTCCCGTTAAGGGGGGCAGTTTCACTTCAGACATCTTACTCCTTCCCCCTTACTCCTGCTTTCGCGGTTGATCGAGTTCGAGAGACAACATGCTTCACACAAATGAAAGAAAAAATGAAAGTGAGATGGTTATATGCTTTTCACAATGACCTGCTTTTGATCCCTGGATTCTTGGGAATCGAGGTGGGAGGTATACACGCTTGCTGGAGAGCCGCATTAAGCGCAGTCAACCTCCATTATTGTCGAAAACCGGCATGGCCATACCTTTGTTCTCCGAGTAATGAACGGTACTAGGACAGACTTCAGCCCGCACCCCTTACTTATTAGGGCAGGGTGGGGGACTTGGGGCTGCGTTTCTTTCCTCCTCTTAGCGCACGCACGCCTACGGATGTACCATTACATACACAGCTTTTGCTGCAAGTTTCGGAAAGAAATAGCGTTTTATTATTTTGAGCTTCTAATGAAACACTTGACAGCAGTTCTTGCTGACTTTTGAAAAAAAAAAGCAAAAAATTGCCCGCAGCTTCCCTCAGGGGAACACTGAGGAGGATGCGGAGCATATAATTTGTTAACGGGGTGTTAAAGTGCGACTTACTTGGGTCGATGGCTAAATTGGTTAACGTGGTTGTGAAATGGGGTGTTAAATTGCGACTTACTTGGGTCGATGGCTAAATTGGTTAGCGTGAATGTAGGAGGGGGTGTTAAATGAGTGAACACGTACACACGTATGCGAAAGGGCGGCGCTGGTCGAAGGGACGTCGATCATTGTGTTTGTGGATTCGTTGGAATTCATTTCACCGCGACCTTGGACGTCGACGCGCCGTACAAACCAACCGACGAGCGGCAACTGAGCGAGCGAGCACCGACCTTGAGTATATATACAGCGCGACGGCGCATGCACTGTCAGCTGTCGAATGTTCGAGAAGGGGGAGAAGCGCAACGGCGCATGCGCGCGCGTCAGCTGCCGATGTTCTCGAAGCGTGACGGCGCATGCGCGCGCGTCAGCTGCCGATGTTCTCGAAGCGTGACGGCGCATGCGCGCTACATTATACAGCTAGCGAATGTTCGTGAAGAGGAGAAGCGCACGCGGTGTGTAGAGGAGGAAGGGTGCACAGATGGTGGAGGAGTGAAGCGCGCGCGGTGTGTAGAGGAGGAAGGGATGCGCAGATGGTGGAAGAAGAAGGAGGAAGCTTGCGGACGGCGCCGCACTACAAGCCTTGAGTATTAGATGCTCCGCATCTAAAAAGTTAGTGGGGAAACTCCATCTACAGGTAAGACGCCGTCGACATCAACTTGCTTTGCCGTCTTTCAGCCGGCGCAATTCGACCGTTCCAGCGACTATAGGCGGCGCAACGGTACGTCGAAATGGCGGACAGGACGGTGATGTCGCGAGCGTGCATATCAACGTCGCAGAGTGTGAAGACGCGTTCATTGGTTCATTAGTACTGAGAGACCGAACTGCGCCACAGATTATCACCGTGTCACAGCTTCGGAGCGCGGCTATACATGGCGCCGCCTGCTTCGCTGGAATGACCGATTAGGGCGCGATTCGCGATAAAGCAACACATCTCATTTCTTATTGCATTCTTTCTTCAAGGACGTGTATCCTATATGCTTATATCCTATATGTCTTATATCCTATACGTGCATCCTATCTGCTTGCATACCTTGATCGCAGTTGCCCCGTCGACTTGTACGTGTTTCCCGAGCTCCACAAGGCTCCGGACGGGGCGCTGGAAGCAGAGTTCTACGCCTTCAAGATACCGGATTCGAACCTGCTCGTCTTCCAGGCGACAGTGAGGACGTGTCGCGGCCCTTGCGAGCCGGTAATATGCAATATCCGACGCAACTTATTTGTAATGCGTCATTCCGCGTAAACATATGCAAGATATGCAAGAAGGAAATGGTCCACCTTCCGTTTTTTACGGCGTAATAATTTTTATTCACTCATAGATCTGATACTATGTTGTTCCCAGTGATGTACATGTGTTGCTAACATTCTAAGGCTTAAACGCTTCATCAGACGCAAAAATTCACCATCGGCGCCGGAAAACTTGCAATGCCTCCGATCCTAGATGGAATGAAAATCACGTTATGTGCAGAAAGCTTTATGGGCGGGCGGTGGAGGATCGATATATCCTTGACCAAAAAAGAGAATATAGAGTTTGCATTTGAGTCGTCATAAGTGAATACGTAAAAAATCTTTGAGTTCTTAATGAAACAATAAATCATTCAAGTCTAGCAATGTTGTGCGTTGAAAGAGAGAGACATAACTGTTTGCAAGAATGCGAGTGATCTAATATCTAAGAAAATATTTTTCAGATGCTGCTTTATGTGTGATTGAGAAGATCCCTGGTCTATTTTGCGTAAACACTGACGCTTCCACATAAACTATATCGCATTTAGTGTGTGTGTGTAGAAAAATTTTCGTTGCATCTTGTGCGTAAACTTGGAGTGCTTAGACAGAGGAGCATGAGCGACTGTAGCACTGCCTAAGTGTCGTCACGTGCTGTGAACAGCAATTGTGCGCATGTACTCTCTTTCTCTCGCCTTCCTTTTTTTATGTCTCTGTGGTTCCTACATCCTGTCTTCATTAAAGCGTTGGAAACCGGACAATTGTTCATGTTACCGCACCCACTTCTTATTGCTCCCATACTCTAGTAAAAAAAAATGCGAGCCATAAAGCTTCGCCTTTAAGAGTTGAACGCGACGGCAATGTCCTGTTTTTAATACGTACTTCACACTTCAAACACTTAGTGCATAAAACCTTTTACAACTTGCCATGCACCACCCCGCCGCGGTGGTCTAGTGGCTAAGGTACTCTGCTGCTGACCCGCAGGTCGCGGGATCGAATCCCGGCTGCGGCGGCTGCATTTCCGATGGAGGCGGAAATGTTGTAGGCCCATGTGCTCAGATTTGGGTGCACGTTAAAGAACCCCAGGTGGTCGAAATTTCCGGAGCCCTCCACTACGGCGTCTCGCATAATCATATGGTGGTTTTTGGACATTAAACACCACAAATCAATCAATCAAAGCATGATAGTTACTTTTACTCCATTTCAAAGCAGAGAAAGTTATTTTCACTGTACTCGCAAGCAGACGCGTGGTCTTGTGGTAGGACATCCGCTTGCCGTGCAAACCACCCTGGTTCGATCCCCGCTGTGACGAAGGATTTTTCAGGGGCGAAGCTGCTTAGGGTGGGGGGTGGTTCCCTCGTTGTATGTTGTTGGGCGAACCACCACTCACAGATGGACGGACGCTTCGTCCCGCTCATCATAAAACCTTACGTGGATGTGCTGTGAATTTTTTGTATCTTTTTATTTTATTTGCGTGGTTCTCTATTTTTCGGTCAGGCATATGATGAGGATTTTTCGATGACAACCAACGCCGCCAACGCAATACTTTCTGTGAAACAAGCTCTTCAACCTGATCCACGCATTTTCTAAGAGACATACTGCTAAGCCCGTAAACAATATGGGGTGTCGATATATCCCTAACACGTTGATCCCTGGGTCTTTTCGCATGAGATGGACGCCCGGAGGAGGGCGAAGTGGTCTAAAAGCGCTGCCGGCAGTGCCGTATAACATGGGGGCAAACGTGAGTCGCATAATAAGTAACTACATGTGGCCATCACAACACGCTATGTGCCGCTGTAAATTTTGTAATATCCGACGACACAATTTTACCGTGCTGGCTGCATACTTATGCATGCCGAGCTGAATGACGCCACTAAGTAACGCATACGCTTTCTCTCCCAGGTGATCTGCAGCGACCGTGGTCGGCCCGGCACCTTCCCGTCGTGGGGTCGTCGGAAGCGTGCCGTCCCCCAGCAGCAGCCCGACACCCCGGACGCCGTCTCGTTGCCCATCATGAAGATGAACGCCACCAAAGCGGCGGCGGTGGCGGCGACTGACCAGGCACCCAAGCCGGCCAAGAACGCCACCAAGGCAACAAACTCGAGCGAAGAGGAAGCCGAGGAAGTGCACGAACTTCTGCACGTCTACCTCTCCCGGGCAGACATCCCGCACGAGGGCCCGTCGGCATGTAAGTCGTCCTCGATCGCCGTACTGTAGTTCATCATTTCCGAGACTTACCCCCGTATTGGCAAACGCTCCTTCACTCAAGGGCTCTCCTCGACTTGAAAAATTCGATGGAAGCGCCATCTCTTGGCAGACCAAGTCACTGCATATCGGCAGTATTCTGCAGCGATTCTTGAGAAGCGCAGCGTCAATTTCGGTCGAGCGGCGGCGCAGTGCTCAGCTCAAGTCAAGGACGGAATTCCAGTCGAGGAGCGTTTCTGAATACGGGGGTTAGATTTAGGACCACGTAAGAATAAACTCGGGTGGGCAACATTGATCTGGTGTATTGTTCCTGCTTTGATCGACTGTTGTCACTAACCCCCACCTTCCGAAAAAAAAGAAAAGTTAACCCATCTTGACCAATGTAACATCGCGAGGGCTGCCTAATCAGTGGGATGAGCGGCAATAAAAGGGGAAAGAAAAGAAGCAGTACACCCCACGAAAGGAAAGCAGTGCGAATGAAAAGAAATAGCAAAGAAAAATAGCCGACAAAGGAAACAAAATGGCCTAAAAATGACGCCACTATCTCTGCTGTTTAATCAGTCACGCGACGTTAAAACAGAAAATCGGGGTAATCCCCCCACCCCCCGTCCTTTTTTTTTTTCATACTTCACCAGGCTTGCCATTGGTGGCTACTTCGCTCCGAATTGGCTATACCTTTTTATCCATGTTGCGACGAAAATGTTCAGTTGGCACCACGGATATTTTCTGGCTACTTTTAAACTTTAAACTTTTGTGTTTACTTATTCAAACTGGTTTTATTCATTCATCAGTAGTAAAGGCTGTTCATAATACTGCTCCGGCTCTACTTGGCTACAGGTTTAGCGATAATAATGCAGCGGGAGGGAGAGAACGACGAAGAGCACAAGGGTGAAGACGACGTTGAGAGTCTCTGGGAGCTGGGCGTCGTGTTGTCCGCCACCGAGTTTATTCTAAATCTAACGAGTCAACATATACTTCCCGTAACAATATTTAAATTGCATGGCTACTTTGCCAACTATTGCCCCGCCGCGGTGGTCTAGTGGCTAAGGTACTCGGCTGCTGACCCGCAGGTCGCGGGTTCACATCCCGGCTGTGGCGGCTGCATTTCTGATGGAAGCGGAAATGTTGTAGGCCCGTGTGCTCAGATTTGGGCGCACGTTAAAGAACCCCAGGTGGTCGAAATATCCGGAGCCCTCCACTACGGCGTCTCTCATAATCATATGGTGGTTTTGGGACGTTAAACCTCACAAATCGAATCGATACTTTGCCAACTATTGGCTTCAGTTCTGGCGCTTTTTCCAAGTCCAAACTAACGGTAACCCTGAACTCTACTAATGGCTATCTTATACAAGCTCTGAAAACTCACCTTCATGACACCGAATGCTGGGAGGCAAAGTGCAGGTGCTCGAAGTCCCGGTGTAACAGGCAGCAGGCACTCTGCACGAGAAAAAAATGCCTGGCTGACGTGGTTATTTGGGCCGGGCGGTATACTTTCGTTTTATGAAACGGAACACGTGAGCGCACGGCGTGCGCTTAGCGGGGGCTGCCCACACCGCCATCAACCGAGAGCTTGAAGAAAGCTTGTGTGCTTTTGGCGTCATCACCCGTTGCGAGAACAGAGCGGAATCGTAATCTAACAGCGCAGGTCCTCCTGAGATGGCTCGTTATTTTTTTACTGATTGATAACGCCAATAACGACTGTGCTTTCTTCAAACGCCGGTTTGCGGTGCTGCGGGCAGCCGACGCAAAGCGCAAACCACGTGTGTGCATGTTCCTTTTCATAAAGGATGACAGTGTATACAGTGGCAATCGAAATTTTGGAAACCACGGGAGTGCGTGGTCAACATCACCGCGGCGCCTTCTAACGGCAACCAGAGAAGCTCGAGAGCGCGCAATGCGCAAGCGCATCCTTTCCTATACCTACCAGTCTGCGCTTTCGCTGCCTTCAACTGCGCGCGCACCGGAACGCCAGAAAAATTGCTAGGTGTCACTTTTGCAAGTGCCGTGGAAGCACCCCTCGCTACAAGTTAGACATTTTAACGCGATAGCGTTAGAGGGCGCGTGTCACACAAAACCCGCCGCAAGCGTCGGCCTTGTTGGTTGTGAGCGAAAAATCGTCTGTGACCGAAAAATCAAGTTACCGAGAGAGCCACAGGAGGCCGCTACTTGTCCACGCGTGCGCACGCGATCACATCGAAAAAGCCGCCCGTTCGAAGAAAAAAAAGTGCACAAGGTCACGAGGTGCGATAGTTTCTTCGCCCTGCCACCCCTCCCTGCTTATCTTCCAGCGCTTTCGCCGGGTCGAGAAAAGAGATAATGCAATTGCAGCATGCGACAAACCTTTGTAACTCCACTCGCACTGGACGGATTCTTAAACTTTTTGCGGCGTTGAATTAGTGAGGCAATAAGCTCTCCTAGTGAATTCATTCCATGCTTACTTGAAAAAGTGTTTCAGGGCCCATTCAACACAATTCGTTTGACAGGTGTCACGATGAAAACGAGTCCATTCGGCGATAATAGCGCGCGCTGGTCCAATCTACTGTGTGCGTGTTTGTGGGCGTGTGTGTGTGTGTAAGAAAACAATTATTAAGTATGCACTTAGCGGTTGAAGAGTGCACTAGGGGCCGAATTTCGCTATCGCGTGCAACTCTTACAGGCGAAGCTTAAGGGTCCTTCAACTTTTTGTCACGATATCATCGCTCGGTGCTTCCGCGGCACGTGCAAAAAGTGACACCTTGCGATTTTTTTCTGGCGTTCCGGTGCGCGCGCAGTTTAAGGCAGCCAAAGCGCAGGCTGGCAGGTATAGGAAAGGACGCGTTAGCGCAGTGAGCGCTCTCGAGCTTCTCTGGTAGCCGTGAGAAGGCGCCGTGGTGCTGCTGTTGGCCACGCGCTCCCATGGCCTCCAACAAATTTTTGATCGCCACTGTACGTTTTACACGCTCACAGAAGATGAAAAACAGCGCGATAAGCAGGAAAAAGTCACAGAGGCGGAATCGAGCGTTTTCCAGACACGTAGCTCTTGTTTACGGGGCGTTCGTCCTCGAGATGGCCTGGACTGCTGCCATGTATGCTAGTGGCTTCCCCATTTACGATCTAATCGTAATATACGTAGTCATCGACACATTGCCTTACATTTCATGTCGGCTGGTGTAGTATTTCGCTACGCTCAACAGGTAGCTCGCATTACCATGACCAAGATTTAAAAATAAATTTTATCTTCAAGACCATCGCTTCAGAAGAACTTCCAGGGTTAACTCCTTTCATGACGGTAACGTTCGTTCGTTTGTCTGTCCATGTAAATTTCCGAACTGTCTGCAAGTTCCGGGTTATCTTATTAAGATTAGTTTTTTTTTCGCGAGATCCGTGACTTGCACCCACGCATTACCATGGGAAAAACCAATGCGCTTACCAGATGAATGTAGACCTTCAGGCTGAAATTTTCATCTGGTTTATATGGTTATTTATATTACTTACTTATTGGCTGTCTTAGTTGTGTTTAAATGTTTAGGCACGATTCCGTTATTTAATTATAGGAACAATTGCGTATTATATTTTCCTATTGTGTTCTATAGTGAGGCATGCTAAACGTCTGCGAATAAAGAAATCCCGTTCCGAACATAATACAGAGGGATATTGAGCAGGCTTTGGAAATTTATTCTTCTGTTTATTTTATTATGTCATAGTTTACCTTTGTTTACTTGACAATGGTGAATTTACTTGACAGCTTGAAAGAGTGCTGTATGTAATCATAAGTGCCCATTCCGTTTCTATACCTAATTTTTCCGCAGCCAAGTACGAAGGTCTGTCATCGATTTCCCGCCATTATAGCATCATTCTGATGACGCGTATGTATATATAGGTGCCCGTTTTTGAAGTCTTGTCAGGCCAAAATTACTACGAAGTGAGCCAGAAGTGCGTGTCTCATTAACATGTCGGCGTTTCGTAGCATAAAGCCTCGGAATTTACCCATGTAACGTGTTTTTTTTTTAATCTTTCCTATCAGTGTACAAGAAGCCAACAGTATGCGTCGCCCAGTCCGGCTACTACGCCCTGGTGGTGGTCCTTGCTCTTCTCATCTGTGCCCTAGTCGGGGTTGCCATGGGAGGAATGTTCTACGTGCGGAGGATCAAGCTGCAGGTACGTAACAGGATAGCAAGGGGGGTTAGCCAGTACCGCATTTTGATGTCAAAGTGACGGCAAGAACACGACGCAGGACTGAGGTGGGAAACACACAGTGATTGGGTTGTGTGTTTCCCTTCTTCGTCCTTCATCGTTTCCTTGCGCTCAAGGTTTGATGGTTTGGTATCAAAACTGCAGGTATGTGTTATCGTTGTCAGTCCGCCTGGGTACGCGTCTTGTACTCGGGTGGGAGCTTAGGGTACTGTCTAAACAAAGTATCGCAACTGGACCTTTCAGACTTTCCGTTTCCTCCGGTGCTTGGAGGTCCCGTAGGCGAAGATGGAGCGCTGAAGTAGCTAACTGCCACGGCCGACGCTGGCTAACACTCTCAATAAGACTGATGGTAGGCGGATACCTTTCAGAAGCTCTGGTTTCCAAATTAGACGAGTTTATGAAATGGCCAGTGGTTGATACAAACAAAATACGTCTTGAATGTTGTCCGAAAATAAAAATGCAATTGACAGAACAAGAGCCGCTTCCGGCGTAATAGCTAGAGCACGTTAAAAAACAGAAATGTGTATAAAAAAGAAAAAAAAAGAGATACAGACATCAACTCTGCTAGGCTGTACCAGATGAAATATTATAATATGGTGACGAACATGTTAGACGACTACCGGTCGCCTTCCCGTCTACTAGAGCTTCCGGATATAGCTATCGTCATCATAATCATCATCCGAGTCATGTCTGTCACGTATACGCGGTTACCAAAGATCATGATCGGGATAACAGCTTTTGCCACACAGATAAAATATGGCTGAGCATCACACGCGTAATGTCTAAACCGCCAAACTTCAATGCGGCAATGCACCACAAGTTCTATCTTTTCAAGTGTCCACCACATAGTTATTTTACACTATCATTTTCTACGTTCACTGAAAAGAAAATGCAAACCGAACAATATGTCAGAACGTTGAAGCTACTTGATGAGTGCGTCGTAAGAACTAACACTTTCGCTTGTGCTATCCATAGCGTTAGCTATAACGGGACTGTCCGTTTCTCGATTCTCTGCGCGGTCACAGCAAATCCTGTAAACTTCTTTCATTATTACTGCGATAGCAATAATATGGGCACTATAGGCTCATTTTTGCCGTCGCCGTCATGTTACGTATAACGTCGAAATGATAACATATCGCCCCGCGTGTCATGCAATGGCAGGATCTTGTAAGGTTGGTGTCATGCGAGAGAGAGCATGCGAAGGCTGCAGACGGGTGTGGCTCAAGCTGATATGAAGCGCGTCGGTTGGGTCCGTCGGGTGAAGGAGCGTGAGGGGTGCCCGTGAGGGGGCTGCGTAGCTCGGACATCAACTGGGAACTTTGAACAAGTGGTCGTACCCGCTATCTTGACAGACATCATTAGACGTTTCCTAAACTTGTACACAACATACTTCGCGTTGAGACACGAAGACTGCTTAGCTCGCGGGAGCGGTCGCATTGCTCTACGCCAGCGTTTAAAAGAGTTACGCGAGATATGGGTCTGTGGGAGTTGGCGAATTTGTTACTATATCCCACGCATTACATCGCCCTTGTGGATAAACGATTGATGGTCTTTTTTTGTTCTTTAATCCTGGCCGGCCCAAAGGTGAAGAACGTCCAGGCCGGACTGACCTCGCCCAGTGCCTGCAGCATGTACGTGTCCCAGTTTCAACCCGCTCCTCCGGCCTCCAAGTTCGAGGACCCGAGCGAGCCAATCTACACGGACCCTTCGCTGTTCGAGAGGTCCAGGTCCCTGCGAAGTCTGACCGTGTCGCACGTCGGCAAGCTGAAGGGCGACTTCGACTGAACGCCGAGGACGGCTGAGAACGGTGTTTGAACGAGTGGCTAAATCTCGACCAGCCCGATCCGACCAAAACCCGAATGACCGATCGACGGAGTCGAATACGAACAATGGGGAATTGTGTTGTCGGGAAACTGTTTTCTTCAGTGACAATGCAAAATGCTAAAGCAATAGGAACAACGCGTAGGCTGCACGCGCTATAGTCGCATTCTGCTTCGTGGTTTACCGGCGTGCTTATTTTTGTACAGAGTAATATATATGCACTAACACATACAAATTAACGAACTAAATAATCACGCGTCGAGAATTGACGATGATATTAGCTGCACAAGTTCTACCATTGTTGCATTAAAGAACTTTCTTTTGCTTGTTTTTTTTAAGAGTGCGGTACGAAAATAAAAATACGTTCAGTAGTCACAGCAAGTTAGAAAAATACTCTCAATTATTACCCTCCCTTATTAATTATATGTGCAGACTCGGCGTCCACTTATTATGCATACTCAAGCTTTCACGACATATTCGAAGCGACCAACTTTGTCGTCACATAAACCTCACTTCATTTCGTTCTAGAACTCGCCAGTCTAAATTCGGTGAACTTGCCTGCGACAATCGGTTGAGCGGTGATGATGTATACGCACGGTTTTGCAAGTCGCCTGTTTTATCTTTATCAACATTCCTTCGTGTTTGTCTTTCTCACGAAAAAAAGTCAGCGTTGCGTTGGCGGATGTAAGACGCGCATGTGATGCTCATATGTGTAGGCCGACGCGGTCGGGGACGTTACGAGACCGCATTTTCGCATTCTGGGCACAACATTGGCGCAGCTGCTTTCCAGCTTCCCGCTTACGCGTGCAAAGCTGAATTTATTTGCTTTTGTGTGTCGTTATTTTTCTCAGACGCCGAACGTATACAGTTGCAACTGTTGCCAGAATGTGTATGAATGACAACCACTGCCTTGTAGCGCTAATGCGTTTGAATGTATCATGTCAAATGTGAATGTTAATATGCTTAGCAATGACCTTCGCCTTACCTTCTGCCTGACAATGTCAAGACTATTAAGTGAAGTAACTCTGGGGTTACATTTCTGCGCTAGTGAGAGTTGTGAAACGGAAGGCATGAAGGGTTTGGCATCACGTCCACGGTGAACTAGAGGTGACAGGGAACCCTTACAGAATTCCGAGTGCGCTTACGAGGTTAGGCTTGGCGCCAAAAGTGCACCCGAGATGTCGAAGTGTAACACAACCACTCCCGCGAGGACACGAAAAACGCAAGTGGCAGAATTGTATAGCGCCCGCTGAAATTCTTCTGGTTCATAATGTTCGTATACTTCGTTCTGGCTTCTAAAAATCGTGACGTCATGTGAACAAAACCATTGAAACGCCGTGCCCATCCGCATAGTCCTTTTTGGCCAATGAGGTAACTACTGCCCCGTTCATGTTGTGGCTAGAGACAGAAAAGGGCAACGTAAGCAGGCCGAGATGGCCACTGAACGCACCCGAAAACACTATAAATCGCTGAAGCTTGGACAGTTGCTTCCGAATGGCTCACAGCGGAACAGCGCGGGAAGTGGCGAAACGCCAGGCTGATAAGACGGCACAAACAAACGCGTATCACTATCAACTGAACTCTTTTGCGTAAGAACAAATTAATTCAATAGTCAACAAGCATAAAAGAGAGCAGCAGGTGGAGTTACGACGGTGGTGAGGAGGAGGAGGTAAAACTTTATTAGACCAAGGGATTTGGGCACTTACGTCCCAGGGTCCCCGCACGACCCCACTGCGCTATGCGTTCATGAGTTCATGCAGTTCCATGACGTGGGCGGCCCGGTCAGTGGCGATTTTCTGCTTGGCCGGGTCCGTCGAGCGCAGCAAGGTCTCCCATTCCTCCCATGTGGTCAGTGGCTCCGGGCCCCGCGGGGGAGGGCCGCCGGGCATTCCATGAGAATGTGGGTAAGGGTAGCGTGGGGGTGAGTGCATTGAACACAGGACGGGGCGTACGCTCCCGGGTAAATGCGGGAAAGAAAATGATGGGGGCGTGATGAGCTTACATATACCATTAGGGTGACAACGTCCTCTCAAATGGTGGTCGAGACGTTTGTACACATAAGATATAGCCAGTTGATATGCCACGTCAGTACTTCCGTCTTTGAGCATTATTCACCCTGGCTCGCCGATCGCATGTAGCAATAGCTTCGCTGAGAACTGCACAGATAAGCCGTAATGACTGATCTGACGATGGAATAGGGGAAACGTGACTGATAAGGCGATATCATACTATACTCTCGCGTTTGAGTCTCATCTTCAGTTATTATTATCTTCTTCCCGATCCCGCACTCGATGCAAACTCTGCTTTTTTTTTTTCTTCCGGAATATCAATGAATCGCCCGACTGACTAAAAGCACCTTACGGAGTGATTTTCAGGGTTGCTCTGTTCTTTCGTAATCCGTTTTTTTTTTTCCTTCTCTTTTTTTATCAGCGATAGCTTCTCGTTTCACTTTATTTATTTTAGCCCGCATCATTTGTGATATCTTCAGTTGATCTGAAATGGACTTTCTTTTCCATACATCTCGCACGTTGTAAACATATAAAGAGCGAAATGTGCTATGCGATACAAATCTAACCACGAAGACTGTATTTGCGGCCATCTTTCACCAAGCACTTAAGAAAACAGCACCGTCTCTCAATACGGTCATCGATGTCCTCTTCTTTTTCTACGTATTGTTAGCGTAAATATGGCTGGTCTGGATTTTTCAAGAGAAACTGACGGAAAAGCGTGGGTGTTTTAGTATATATTTAGGAGGATAACGTGTTTTAGCATACATTTAGATAACAAGGCCATTCGATTTTGGTCCCGGCCACATCTGGACACCGCGAATAATTCAGCAACAACGGTCGCTGCATTAAGTTTCTTTCACCCCATTTCCGGACAAACTCATAAGAGTTCGATGAACTTGAAGTGCTATAGAGGCCCGTGTACTTGATGAAGATGCCCAGTAAAGAACAGCAGACGATTAAAATTTCAGAAGCCCCCCACTACGGCAACCCTCATACTCATACGGTGATTTAAGGACGGAAGGCACCAACAAATGATGATAAACTACTGATAATAGTACCGATATTGGCAAAGTACGGTCATATCTGCGAATGAACTAAGAACTTGAATTCATTGACTCTTATCATTATGCAGTTAAGGGAAGATGTGTTGGGTTGCTTATTGTCAATTTGCAAACGTGTGCCTCTAGATGTAATGATTTTTGATATAGATCGGTAGCGGCAAAGGACCTCAATACAAAGTTCTGTTCTTTTCGCATCGTCCACTAATCACATTAGGTAAGCCGCGATAGTCGCGTGATCGAATATCGACCCAGAGCCCTTTCGATGCTTGGCAAGACGAAAAAGGAATAGCACCGGAATAAAAATAGTTACGTTGTACCAGCCCAGATACAACGATGCTCCTGCAGGTATACGATGTTTTTCAACGAAATTTCACTCTGCCTTATAGATGAGGACTAGAATACTCGCCGGTTGAAGGCCATTAATATCGGTATCGAGATACTACCCCCTTACGATACATTATCTTCGATAAGTGCGGGATCAGGTTAAAGGTGACTGACGTCTGTAATCAATTCTGCACAGCAAGATTTAGAGCTTTTTCACGTGCTTCGCTTTATCGCGCTATCGCTCGCAGTTGCGAGCGGGCGATGCCCAGAGTGTGTCTATAGATTATACTGTGGCGGCATGCTTCGTTTTGTAGCACCCAGTGCAATGTTGAATTCCACTGAAAGGTAATATATATGTATGCGACTGATAGTTGGCTCGCTGAGCCTGAGGTCATGACTTGCCCCTGTATTCACAAACGCTCCCCGACTCGACTTTCCCCCTTCACTTGACAAAGTTGAGCACTGCGCCACCACTCGGCTGAAAAGGACGCTGCGCTACTCAGGAATCGCAGCAGACTATTGCTGATATGCAGTCACTTGCGCCTAGAGATGGCGCTCTCATCGGCTTTCTCAAGTGAAGGCGAAGCGTTGAGTGAAGGCAAGTTCTTGAATACGGGGGTTAGCCCGTTTCCGAGTCTGTACTTTTATGCAAGCATATTATCATTTTGTTGATGTAACCTAATAAATGCCATGAATAAAACTTTTGTTTCTGAGGCTGCTCCTTGCTGTCACATTTTCCTGCTCGCAGAAATACAGTGCATCACCGTGAATTTCGGCAAATCAAGTATGTATGCCTGCATATTTATGGTGTGAAAAAAAATGGGGGGTTCTTCTTGAAGTAAAAAAAGCACATAAAGCTACAACACACAGAAAGCTTAAGGATGCCGAACCCTATACAACTGCTGCAAGCATCGGGTAGCTATTCATCTAAAAAAAAAAAATAGAATGTGATACTGTTATGAGTGAGTCCAGACGACGTGTATAAAACTTGCTTTAAATAGGCATGATGGTCCTCCTTTTGGGTGCCACGACTTTTCTAGAAGAGTGTCAGTAACACCAAATTGTAATCACACGTCTTTTCAGAAGAACGTGACGAGTCAAGAGTTACAAACTAGAGCGAAATAAGGCCAGGTTCTGTGCTCACGATCGACAAAAGTGCTTCTGAATTGCAAAATAACTGTCTGAACTTCAGGCAGATCGCAATTCTTCGAAGAAATTGTCTTTTTCGGGCCTCTTAAACAAACGAAAGCTCGAATGTTCAAGTGCGTAACCACCGGAACGTAGGCGTATTACCGCCGGCATGAAATACTGAATGTTCAATATGCTGCGCGAAACCAGGCTGAAGCAACGGAATATTATTTTCAGTTTGTCGAGTCAACCACTATATATTTGAGAAATGCTTGCTTGCTTGCTTTTGACGCTCGAGGGAACAGCGGCGCTGCCCCACCGCGGTGGTCTGGTGGCTAAGGTACTCGGCTGCTGACCCGCATGTCGCGGGTTCGAATCCCGGCTGCGGCGGCTGCATTTCCGATGGAGGCGGAATTGTTGTAGGCCCGTGTGCTCAGATTTGGGTGCACGTTAAAGAACCCCAGGTGGTCAAAATTTCCGGAGCCCTCCACTACGGCGTCTCTCATAATCATATGGTGGTTTTGGGACGTTAAACCCCACATATCAATCAAACAGCGGCGCTGCAGCGACAGCCGTCCAAAGAGCTGTCCGCCGCAAAAGCGTGGCCTAGCGACGAGAAACTGTTTCGCTGCTTCACTTACCATGACGAGGCCGGTGTTGAGACTGTCGGTCTCAGCGACGGTGCGTTTAGACCACGAAAAATTGCCGGATCTTAATGCCGAGGCTGTGGCCGATATTCTCAACACCGGCTGCGTCTCGGTAAGTGAAGCAGCGACGCAGTTTTTTGTCGCTAGGCCACGCTTTTGCGGCGGACAGTCCTTATTTGTACGCCTGTCACTGCGGCGCCTCTGTTCCCTCGAGCGTCAAAAGCAAGCAAGTTAGTATTTCCCAAAGATCTAGCGATAGGCTCGACAGGCTGAAAATATTATTCTTGCTTGCTTCGTCACAGCTCGCGAATGCGTCACTATTGCCCTGTATCTTACACCACGCCCTATATATTGTCTGACCCCTCACGTATTCATAAAAATATTCGATAAAATATCAAGTGAAGGCATTCGTCTGTGTTGTATATTGTAGAAGTTGTATATTTTTTGGTAAACATGTTTCTCGTGAGTGGACAACGCTGAACCCACATAAAAGAGGTTATAATCGAAAATTTGGTGTTATGGCCATTTTAATAAGGCACTCAGTCGTTGCCTCTCAGAATACTCTCATTTATTTAAACAATTGTAAGACGACCACGATTGTAACGAACGCGAGGGGCAACTTTCCATCACGTTCACGAAAAAAAAATCGTTATTTTTTCATCTTCTCACTCGAGGCTGTCAGGAGAGGGGCGACTTTATGCAGCAAAAATATTGGAAGAAAACTCTGGTTTCGTTGGAGTAAACGATATAGTGCTTTCATGACGACGATTACACTGACAACACACTTGATAAGACGACAATGCGCTCGTCTCACATGACTCACTTGCGGCAAGCGTCACCCACAAGGTTGTCGCCTTGGCGTCGAGTGGAAAACAATAACACAGTGATGCAACTCGCGACGTCACGCAACACTGTACTTTGCGCAACTTGATCCCCTGTTGCGTATCTTGTGTAGCAGCTCATCTGCAGCCTAACAAACACTGTGCAGAGGAACCACCCCTGTGGTGTGTACGCTATATATACATACTTTTACATTGCATGCACTACACTAAGCAGCCATAGTTCAGATTATTTTTATCGTTGCATCCTCATTCAGAGCTAGAATACATAATCTTCATGGAGGCGGAAATGTTGTGGGCCCGTGTGCTCAGATTTGGGTGCACGTTAAAGAACCCCAGGTGGTCGAAATTTCCGGAGCCCTCCACTACGGCGTCTCTCATAATCATATGGTGGTTTTGGGACGTTAAACCCCACATATCGATCAATCAATACATAATCTTCACCCCAGTCGTCATCTTCCCGTGAGGCCAGTGTAGGGGTTGGTGAATGGTCATGTCAAAGCTGATGATGGGTGAACACTGGTGGTCATCGTGTGATAATACCAAGCAGCATGCTAGCGTAGTTGTTCGTTCGACGTACTCAGCACTCCACCCCCCCCCCCCCCCAGCAAAGGCGGCTGCCCCCTGCAAGCGCTGAAAATTCTGAGCAATAGCACAGCGGACGTTACGCTGACAATGGTTTGTTGCTGTCAGGTTAGTCTCGCTCTGCATGCTCTGATGAAGGTCATGCACCAAATCCACGAGGCTCTTCAACTGCGGAGCAGGTTAGTGGACCGATTTGTTGTCCTCTCCTGTCTCGCGTCGGCGTCGCTCAGGTTCCACGTTTCGCAGACGTCCTACGCCGAACAGGCTGCACGTTTGGAACACCGATGCACGCTTTCGAACGAACGCTAACGTCGCGAACTGTTCGAACTAGCGAAGCGACGATGAAACGCGAGCGCCGGGACATTGACTCACCGCACTCCGAGCAACAAAAAATAGAAAAACGAGACCGTATAGAATAGAAACGAGATAATAGCAAAACGAATGAGATAATTACAACAATTGAAAATAAAATGAAATGTCGCACAATCACTCTAAAAGAACAAAAGAGAGCCGATCAACAAGATAGAAGAGGACGAACGAACAGGTAACACGAGATAAACACAACTGAAACACAAGCGAATCAGTGCAGCTTAACTTGGGGGTGGAACTTTTATTAAAACGTCGCAGCTGTTTAAGCTTCTCATTATCCAACTGGGACAGCTCAATGATCTCCCATAGTTGAGTACACCATACTCTTTATCGTCGAACATTTCTTCTGAACAAATTCTGCGTCTGACGTTCGCAAGAACTCGGCCTGTATGCGCCGTTGAGAGTGGTTGCGTGCCAATCGGATCCTAGTACAGCCATCGACTCTTAGTTATAGCCAACCAACAACGAATCAATCGCTAATCAATCAATAATCAATACATTCTAGAAAACGTTCAGATGTGCTTAGCATGGTAAAAAATGCATGAGCTATGCGTAGTGATACCAATGAACATGCAATGAATAATTACTCAATACTTCATCAGTAAAAAAAAAACAAATACTTAGTCAGCCATACATACAATGTAGAGTGAGAGAACGGAATGAGGAAAAAAAAAGGAAAAGGTGGGAAGACGGAGATCGAAATGGACGGAGATAGAAAGAGACAGACAGAAACTGACGCAAAAAAAAAAGAATGAAAATAGAGCAAGCACAGGTATGTATAGCGTAGAATAGCAAGAAGCGGAAAGGGGCGGATTGTGAGAAGGAGTGCAAAGGCCACCAGCTCCGCTGGGGCACGTATACACGCGTTATCCGCGCCACAACATCCGTACGTGGCGGGAAACCTGCCACCCGGAAGTCCCTGCGCGTGCAGTGCGGCTGCGCAGATAGCTCGTGTGCGGGCCATCTTGGTCGATCATACCTCTAGCGCGGAGCTGGCCCGATTCTTCACTAAAGCGCTCTTATTCATCGCCAAGCTGGGCCATTACAATGACACCACCAGATAGACAACCAAAAGTCTTGCGTTGACAGAGGGAGAGAGAGATAAAGATGCAAGGAAAGACAGGGAGGTTAACCAGACGCGCATCCGGTTTTGCTACCCTGCACTGGGGAAGGGATGAAGGGAAGAAAATAATTTGCAGAGAGATAAGAAGGTACACACAATCACGAGCACACTCGGGGGAGCACACACAGTCTACAGGCGGTCGCTCAGGTTTGTTGTCTTTTAAGTAAAGTAGGAGTGCTTTAGTCGCTTTCTGCGCAATTGAGGCAGGTGCTTAAGGTCCCAGAATCTTCTGCTCACAGAATGGTCTAGAGTCAAGTTGATTCAAAACCATCCGGAGCTGGCGTCGCCGCGTGTCGTAGCAAGCGCAGCTGCACAGGACGTGTTCGATGGTCTCTTCAGCTCCGCAGTAGTCGCATGTAGGAGTGTCTGCCGTACCAATGCGAAAGAAGTACACCTTCGTGAATGCAACACCCAACCAAAGGCGGCATAACAGTGTCGCATCGGAGCGGGAAAGTGTGTATTCCAAGAAAGACTAGCTCTGAAACAAGATTCACTGCAATGCCGATTCGCCTCGCCATTTCTCAATACACATTCAGGTGCCAGTTTTGTGAACTCCTCGGGCGTGCGGTATATGACTGTGGGCGTGCAATCTACTACCGCGAGAATGTTCGGAATGGGAAATACCCCGATGTTCAACGGACGACATGTGAAGAACCAAGAAGTGTTCGTTGCCAGGCGTGGTCGGAACTGTTCTGACTGCGCGTGTACAGCTGCGTTCTGTTCATACCAGCTGCAGCAAAAGCGCCTACCTGACTCGTCGTCATATGTAGCCTCACTACTTGCCTAAAATTTAGATCATTGAAACCCACACGTTTCACTCGAGATAGACCATGCGCTTCGCACGAGTTTGTTTTCGTGTTTGCAGGTATAGGTTACAAAAGGTGCCAGAAGTGGGGGGAAGGGGCACTCACGATCGATCAAGTGTGCCCGCTTCCTCACCCCTCTTGCGGGGGTCCCTAAGCACTGCCATAAGCAAGCCTAACAATAATATCTGAGGTTGCACGTCCCAAAACAACGATACGATCATGAGAGACGCCGTATGTAGTGGATGGATGGATGAAAAACTTTTATTGGAGTCCTGAAGGATTGAACCCCCCTTTTCGTAGGGCTAGGATCGCGGGCCGCTCCCACGTTGGGACGGGGAGGCCCAGCCTTAAACTCCGGAAATTTTGACCATCTGGTCTTCTTTGACGTGAACTTACATCGTGAAGTACACAGACCTCCACTATTTCACCTCCATCGAAATGTGATCGCCCCGGCCGGAATCAAACCCGTGACCTCCGGTTCAGCAGCCTAGTTCCACCGAGGCGGACCCCTAAGCGAGCCTGGGAAATGGAATAGGGAAGGAAAAAAAAACACAGCGATGTCAAGCAGGTGAGCGCCAGGTTTGCTACTCTACGCAGAGGGAAGTGTATTCATGCATAAAAAGAAACATGTCGGCAGGGAGGTGAG
This sequence comes from Rhipicephalus microplus, assembly GCF_013339725.1. Lineage (NCBI taxonomy): Eukaryota > Metazoa > Arthropoda > Arachnida > Ixodida > Ixodidae > Rhipicephalus > Rhipicephalus microplus. Next base: position 106,675,898 of record NC_051175.1, on the reverse strand, counting down.
GCGGTGAACTACGATCTACCACAATATAGATCTACGATCGTCATTAAGTATACCGGTGCCACCATTGTCAGACAGGCAGTTTTGATAGCAATCAGGGCTGATACGGATCGGATTGTTTGATCGGCGTGAAGAATTGCCATTGCTTACCCGGTTAAAATTAATCCGAGTGAAGTTTGGTGCCGACGTCACCAAAGCGCAATCCGGCGGTGGTTCGAGATTGCGCTGGACAGATTCCGGTCGGGTCGGATTGGTAAGTGTGACAGTGTAGCAGCGCCTGACCCTGATTGAGCATAATCGGCGTCGGCCCTGATCGCGATTGAAGGCTCCGGACTGTCACTAGCGTTACGATTGATGATTGATTGATATGTGGGGTTTAACGTCCCAAAACCACCATACAATTATGAGAGACGCCGTAGTGGAGGGCTCCGGAAATTTCGACCACCTGTGGTTCTTTAACGTGCACCCAAATCTGAGCCCACGGGCCTACAACATTTCCGCCTCCATCGGAAATGCAGCGTTGCAATTGAGGAGGTAGTATGTTATAATAATCGTAGGTGCTTTACATCGCCAAACCACAACATGACTAGGAAAGACGTCGTAATTAACGGCTTCCGAAATTGTCCCCCCCCCCCGCCTTCATTGGGGTCCTTTACTTAGTTGCACACCTAAGTCTTCTCCCTAAAACATTCATATTCGTTCTGTTTCCTTTTTTTCTTTTTCAATGAATAAAGGATCGCCCAGTACACCGGCTTCTAGAATTGCATCCCAATCGAAAAGCGGCCGTCCAGGTCCTGATTACATAAGGCGACCTCCTAATCAAAAAATTCTGCTGCCAATTGCAGGAGTGCTTGAAACGTCAAGTAAAACAAATAAACTCCGAGTACTGTAAATAAGCACCGCGCGAGTCCGCAAGCTGGAGGAGACGTTTGTGTAAATAAAAATGATTTGTAACCAGTGATAACCACTGATTTGTTTAACTCGTGTAACCAGTGATTCGTAACGTTCGGTTGAGCGCAGTGAGCATGAATGCGCGGGTTTCGCAATTATAGGACGCGGCCACGTTGCACAGCGCGCCTCCTTCTGCTTTCTCCCATTCGTTGCGTTCGACAGAATACGCGCTTCGGAATGAATACAAACACGAACACGAAGCGATTCGATCGCTCTCAGAACCACCTGCCGCGAGTTTCCGGCTTTACGGGAGTAAAGACGGGAAGTAAACAGCTCCTGCAATGCAACTTCCGGTGTCATCGGCCACCGTTATCGTCAAGACCATAGGCACGCGCAAGGGAAGGGATAAGAGGGACGCCCCCCCCCCCCCCCATTCACCTTTCAGGGGTGGGTGCAGTCAGCCACATACGTTTACATAATGGGGAGGGGGCGGCATTGCGATTAGGGGGGAGGGGAACAATCAGCCACACACTAGCCTAATAGAGAGGTGGGGAGGAGGGAAGGGGACAATGCGGCAAACCTTTGACCCCTGCCCCCCTGAAATGGAACCCTTAAGCGCGCCTATAGTAAAAAAAATCTTCACGGCCATAAACCAGAATATTAGGTACAGGTACGACGGAATGAAGATATGGGGCTTGCTTGGCGCCCCGGTGGATAACCAAGGGGCAGGGGTGTTAGCCAAAGGTTGGCACACCGGGCTCGTGATTACTCCCACCTGAAAAATTTTTTGGCATGGCATTAAGAACGAAAAAAATTACCAAATCAAGGAGGTGCCCCTCCCCCGAAATTGCGGAGTTGCCCCTCCACCACCGCCTCACGGAATAATTTCTGGCTACGCCCCTACTAGAAAAGCAGACCCCCCCCCCCCCCCAATATCATGCATCCCCCGAGCGCAATACCTATGGTAGTGACACAGGTATCCCCAGCCGAAGCGGCACGCTGCGAGCGAGCATGCACAGTAGCCTAATAAAAATTTTGTTGGGCTAGTCGGTACGTGTGCGCACATAGCTGCTAACTTGTTATTATATGTCACTGATATTGTGAGAACAAAGTTACGCCTTTTCTATTCTGTTCTAAATTTTCCCTCGTTGATGGTGCGCGTCTTCTTGTATTTCAGTACGCACAGTAGCTATAGCAGCTGCGGCGGCTTATATACGCCCGAGAAAGAACGGCGCCGTTCCGACATGACGACGCGGCGGGGGAGTGTGCACCGTAGTCGCTCGCACAATTGTCCGACGCCGCAGCTGAGCACGCTCGGCTGGCTGCGCAAGCCGCGCTGCTGCAGCAGATAGCGGCGGCGCGTCCGAGTCGTGCACCTCTCACGACTACGCACCGCGGCAAATCGCCAAGTGCGCCGAGGGTGCGTGTTAGCTTTCGACGACGTCGGCAGGAGACAAGTTCTCTTTCCGCGGCGCCGATTATCTCCCGACGCCGAGCGAAAGAGGGCCGGCGGCGTTACGCCTCCGATCGCCCTTTCTCTCCGTCCTGTGCGTTCTGCGTATTACTTCTATAATGTCGAGGTGCGCGGAGCGTTCAGAAGGCTCGCAGCGGAAAGACGATTGCCAACCTGCCGGGGCGGTGGGTGCACAGTAACTTCGCCGGCTTAACGTGCGTACGCTTAGCCACTGTTCTACATTCGTTCGCGCTGCGCGCGAACGAATGTAGTTCGCCGTTGTCTTGCACTCCGTCTCTGGTGCACCTGTGGGTTTCGACACTTCAGAAAAAAAAAGTAGTGCGGAGTTGAAGAGAATCGCCGGCTGCGGCGCGCGCCTTGCATTCTGCCAGTGGATGCGTCGACGACTTCGGATCTGGAAGCCTCGCACCGGTGGGTTTCATTGGTCGGTCTTCACCGGCATCCTTGCGGACGACTATCGGAGTGAATCAAACGCCGTGGGAGTGAAAGAGAGAGCAAAACAAAAAGCCATGACCGAGGATTACTACGACGAGGAAAGCCGCTACTACTGTGACGGTGGTGTTTGTTTTGCGTGTTCCGTGTGAGTGATGATGACGTTGGTGCCGCCGACGTTCTGCGGTCATTGCGCTGCGCGATGTGACGGCGGCCGGCGGCGGAAGACGCGGCAGCGTTCCGCGATCCCTGCCGCCGTGCCGATGGTGCTACTGCTTCTCCTGTTCGGGCGGGCTGCGCCGGAGCTCGTGCAAGTGACGAAAGACGTCAGCTCGCCGACTTCCCTGCCGCCGTGCGACGTGGCCGGAGGTAAGCGCATCGCCGCCCGCGCTGTAGCGCCGCATAACGCGGACGTGTGTGCAGGCACCTCGCTACAAGGACTTCGCAATAGGTGAAACATTCATCACAACATGCTTCGCAATAGATGAGAAAAAAAAGGGGGTAAGGCAGCTTCGGACATTTAGAGTAAGAGAGAGACAGAGACAGGTCGGTCTGGGTGATAGTGTGCTCTAGCCTGCTACTCTACAACGGGGTAAGGAAAAGTGTGTTTAGAAAAAAGTGGTTAATGATTTAGAGTACTAGGTACTCTACTATGAGAGAGCATTAAGCCGTCCCGTAACTGCAACAAGGAGAAGTTTATTGACTTCCAACCAAGGATAAAGTACATGACAAAAACATCGAGCTTCATGACTACAAAGGGTGCATGTACAATCAGGAAAGCACCACTACCGAGGTACAATGTATGTGGGGGAACGTACCCCTTTATTTACTGTACAGCGCGTGGTGCTCCAGCAGGCTTAATCATGCACGGTGGTAGGTCTTCTCAACACGCGGTTGGAACAAGTAGCGACTTAGCGCTGTACAACTCTAGGTATTATTTCTTTTTTGTCGCCTGAAACAATGCCGCTTTCGTACACGGTAAGTGCATGCCCGAAGAAAAGTGCAGTAATTGATGACGATGGTGAGGTATAGACGCGAGCATGTACAATCCTATCCAGCTGAGAAAAATGTTATAGCCACGCTCACCAACCCAGTTTCTTTTAAAAAGTAGTGCCAAGCCTTGAATGCAAGTGCGCAGGTGGTTAGCCTTCTTTGCTTGTACTCGGATTTATGTTTCCTCCCCTCTGTCTTTCTTTTATTTTATCCAGACATTTCTGTCTTCCTTTTTTCTCTCTTAATTTATATTTGTTTATACTTTTCTTCCAAAATTTTCCGTGCTTCTTTTTCTATTTCTCGCTTCCTTCCTCTCTCTTCTGCTTTTGCTCGTGCTTTTGCCCGCATTACAAGCTACACGAGACGACGACATCACACGAAAGTACTGGCCTCTAATGTGCTCTGCACTTAGAAATGAGAATGAGGCGATTGATGACGTGCTTCTGACGATGGCCTACCTATAGGGTACCTTGCCCTGCGGGAGTAAGGACCGGGAGTAAACAGTTCTTGGAATGCAACGACACGGGCCTTCGACCACCATAATAGTTGAAAACCCTTACTGGCTATGATCCTTCTATTTAAACAATAATGGAAACAGCTCCGACTGGCGCAGACTTTGCATTCTTCTCTTAACTGATAGAGGGCGGGGGGCTGTCTACCGCTCTCAATCCCCCCCCACCTTCTATTTACATATGCCACAAGTTTCAAACTTGCGGCCTGCGAGCTTCTCGTTCGCGTCCCACGGCCCTCAAGTGAAATGTATTCGCCTAAGTGGCGTAAATTCAGTAAAATCAAAAGGGTGGCACACCTCTTGTCATGGCGGCCATTTTATCTCTTATAAATGCCATTGGGTTCATTTTTACTTATATAAAAATTAAATTCGTGCGTTCAGAGTAAGTTGAAAATCGAGCGTGGGTTCCCCACTAATGTAATTGCATCGTTGGATCGATTATTTCCTGAAACTGATGGAGCGGCAGTTTTGATTTCAATAGTCTCACTTCGACGGTTCAGACTAAAAAATAATAAGAGGAGAGAAAGAAACTTAGAAAGGTTCAATGAGCTATACATAATGGCCAAGTCAATCGGGATGTTTGAAACAGTAATTTCTAGGGAAAACACCAGGAAAGGGTTGTCTCCCCCTGCCGAAGCACGAGAAGTGTCAAACCCCCACTGATTCCCCCCCCCCCTCGTTATAGACGCCACTGCTGCGAACCACATTTTGTTTTAAATTCTCCTAATTAGTACGTTCGCGAGCTGCGCAGGCTTGAATAGTCCAAAGCAATGTTTTCGTGAGGCACCCTAAAGGATCACCATGTCGCGAAACATAACCGTGAAACAAAAAATTCCGCCATATCCACGAAGTGAATGATGATGAATGGGCGAAGCTCCGGAGGTAAACCTGGTAAACCATGAATCCTCTGTACATTTTGCCCACTCGATTTTATTACATCGCTCCCCCTAGCGTACGTCGCCGCACTAAATCGAACGATTGCCTTCAACCAATGACACGCGCCATATGTGACATCATTCCTATTTTATAAGATCTCGCGTCTTTCATCAACTACAAGTACCGCTTTCTAGTTTATAACATCTTGCATCTTTTCATCATCAGCTACAAGTACCACCATCTAGTAAACACTACAAGAACTAAACGAGAGGTGGCTACATACAGGAGACGGTACCGCCATCTAGTGAACACTGCAAGAACTAAACTAGAGGTGGCTACATACAGGGGACGGTACCGCCATCTAGTGAACACTGCAAGAACTAAACTAGAAGTGGCTACATACAGGCTACAGGGGACGCTCAGCCCACGCCCTAAGGAGCTTCGCCACTAAAAAAAAATACACCATCCCCTGCTAAACGGAAGCATGCATGTGTAGATGCGAAGCAGCGGGCGTTAATGCTTACACTGGCGGCGTCGTTGACGCTGGTACACATCGCGGCGTTGTACCGCCGAAGAGAAACAAAGCGGGGTGCAAAGCACGCTGTGATGGATCGGTGTTTCCTACTGGAACATGTCAGTCGCTGCTAATGGGCAATGAGAGACAGAAGACTCCGATTGGACACAGAGACCCGCAGTCCGCTTTACGGTTAATGCGTACACGCTGCGACTTCTCATTGTTTCAGCAACGCACAAGAGCAACGCAGCAGGACTCTCGGAGGTCAAGTTGGAGTGCCTGTATAGACGGCGTATATTGTCGTCGTATAGACGGCGTGTATAGTCAGTGCCTATATAGTCAAGCAATTTGGTAGCAGACACTCCCTGAGATAGCGTTACGAGTGGAGAGAGGAGGAGAGTAGGAGCGGAGAGAGAGAGGGAGGACGTGCAAGCGCATTAAGCGTGGTCACGCCGCACACCGGATTGAGCTCGACCATAAGCTGCTTCACATACGTCGTATGTTGGTATCCTGAAACCTGACCTTCAGAAATAGCCTGTACCTGAGACATGAGAAAGTTGTGGTTTGTAAAGGCAACGTTTTCCGATATTTTACGGAAACCACCTCCCCCCCCCCCCTCAGTTTTATCTCTCTCTCACTACCACCACGTCACGGTGGTATGTTGGTTATAGCGCTCTGCTGATATAGTCCAAAGTTCGCGGGATGGAATTCCGGCTGCGGCGGCTGGACTTTCGATGGAGGCGAAATCGTTTGAGGCCCATGCAGGCAGATCTAGGGGCACGTTGAAGAATCCCGGGTGATCGAAATTTCCGGGGCCATCCACTACCGCGTTTCTCATAATCATATCCCGGTTTTGATACGTAAAAGTCCCGCATCCACTGCCCCACCATTCGCGTGACTTGCGGGACCGCGGCGTGGTGGTTTAGGTGAGTACGAGAACGATGCCTTGTGCAAGCGTCTGTGTCTGTGCTATCTATACAACAATTGCTGGAGGGCTTTCGGCGGGTAGATAATCTTAGCGCCAGCAAAACTCGTATCTCCAGTCGAAATTACGTGAACGCGTAAAAAAAATATTTTACAAGTTTACTCTCCCAATCAGCATTTTCGATGGAGGCGAAAATGCTGTCGGCCCGTGAGCTCAGATTTGGGCGCACGTTAAAGAACCCCAAGTGGTCGAAATTTTCGGAGCCCCCCCACTACGGCGTCTCTCATAATCACATGGTGGTTTAAAAAACCAATCAACATGAGCTGCTAAAATCACACAAAACAATGCTTTCCTTCGTTTTCTTACTTGTAATGTAAGGGTGAGTGCCCTGGAATTATGCCACGCGAATTTGACGTGTTTCTGACAGCGCATCGTAACTGGTGACTGAAGGCGGTGTAGACCAACGTAAAAATGAGGTGGTCGGCACGAATAACTCAGAATAAAAGACGGTAAATATGAGCATCTGGATACGGTAGAAAGACACCATGACCGGCTTCAGCGCCATAAATTGAGAGACGAATACGCCTGAAAAAACCGCAATTTGTGACTGTATTCGATGAAGCCACAGTACGTTTTAGCGCAACTACCAGGAGATTTAAATTTAAGGCTACTTGCGAATCAGCGGGAACGTTCAGCCTTTTCTTGCCACCGCACCGTCTGACAACCTTGGCGCTGACCATATATGTCTGCACGCCTAGTTTTTTTTTTCTTTTTCATCGTAAACCGTTACTATTATTTTTTGTCACATCTTCAGCGGTCCATCACACATCCCCGCGCCCGCGTTATCACCGTTATCGGCTGAGCCACGCGAGTCGGGCGTAGTAATAAAGAAGAAGACTTAACAGAACAGAACCCGTGCGTTATCTCATACTCGCTCCTTCAACAAAAATGTTTGCGCCTACACAAAACGAAATAAAAGTATATACCTTCTACTTTTTTTTCTTTTCAAATCTAAATGCGTGAGTATTTGGATGCATTTAATTATAATATCTGGAGTATTACGCCCCAAAAGCACGGTATTGCTACGTGAAGGTATACACGCGAAACTAGGCGTTTGAAGATATATTTCCACAGCGCCAGCGCGCAAGCCAAGATGGTGAAGAAGTGCTCTGCCCCACACCGAAATCACGTCGTCTTTCTCCGCGCCTATCTCACCACTTTTGTGGGACATTGTCTCATAAAAATATGATATGAGAGGCACCGTAGTAGAGGGCTCCGGAAATGTTGACCATCTAGTGTTCTTTACCGTATCACACAGTGTGCACGGGCCTCTACAATTTCGCCACCGTCGAAATGCGACCGACGCCACCTGGATCGCAGCCGCCACCTTCGTTTTAGGAGCATGCACCTATCCTCACCCTTTTTGGAACTTATTTCATTCAGTCATATGAAGAGGATGCACAGAAAACAAAAGCTGCCGTTCCAAATCTGGGCGACCCAGCACGCCCATGGGGTGGCGTCAAGGCAAGCCCTTGACGTCCCCTCATCCATGGGAGGCCTCGGCCCGGCCACCTAAACCTGCTGGTTTCTTATAACAAAGTTTATTCCTCCTCCTCCTCCTCGTGCACGATAGTTAACGATTCGGCCGACAGTACTAACCATTCCTTTCTGGTGCTGTCGGGCTATGAAAGCGTTTGTAATGAATAAGAACAAATGAACCAGAACACTTAGGCGAAGGTCCAAGAACAAGAGGTACATGGTCGAAGTGAACTCATAGTCCACCGCATGCGGCATGCCTCATTACCGTATACTGACTGTGGCGCATAAAACTGTACAACTATATTTGGTTTTGAAAGACACCAACGTCATCACGAAAGCGATTGGGTCAGTTTCAATAAAAACCTAATCTGATTATCAAAGTGGCCAACATGTGCACGTCGGGTCCTGCGCATGTTCATCGTACGTCGGCAATGATCCCTAAAGTCCGCTAACACATTTGCTAACAGCTACGTGACTTCCGATGATACACAACCTGCGCAATACATCATTGCGTCGTATCATCGAGTGATAACACCGCGCTTATCTGTGCGAGCCCTGACGTTGCTTTTTCGCAATCGTTGGTCAAACACAGCCGTACCGAAAAACAATCGACTCTGCTACGCCATTTCGATGAAAAGAATATTATAGGTTCTATTCGCGGAATTCCCGCCCCCATGTCAATCTGAAGTACACCGAATGTACAGCTGTGGCCGCGATAATCTTAAAGAGCCCTCACCAGGCTCTATGACAAATTCTATAGACGCTGGGTGGGGGTGGGTGATTTTAAATGAAAAGAAGAGAAAAGTGAGACCTGTAACTGTCTCTCAGGGGGAGGATACCTCAACAGTAGCTCACGAGGGGTGGGGGGAAAGGAGGGATTAAAAGGATAGGATTAAAAGGTAGATAGAGAGAGAGGAAGGAGAGAGTGAGGCCCAGGAACAGGGAACGACGGAAGTGACTCGGGAGAAGATAGGAAAGATGGAGACGGTCGCAGGAGTCCGAGGACGGGGCACCACTGGCGAGAGCTCTTCTCGGCAACAGGATGTGGCGTAGGACCAACCCAGTCGGCCAGAGCTGCACTGTCGTCGGAGATCACGAGGGCACAACCGGACGGCACGGAATCCAGCGAGCGAGCAGTTGTGTGTTCCAAGAAGAAGAACATTATTCTACCAGAATGTTTTGCAATCGGTTAATTACGAGCTGAGAGAAGAAGTATTGCGAAGCGGCACGGAATCATGATGAGAGGAGGCGAGCTCGAAACCCTTGCCGCTCGTCCCGCGTATAGCCTTCACAAACCAAATCTCTTCCCCCTATGTTCTCGGGCATCGGAGCGAATGATCACGTGCGCACGACGTCCCTGAGAAAGCCCGACCTCCGAAGACGCGAGCGGCGTTGTTTTGTAGACCACAGTTATTTTGTTGTCTACTGTCTGTTTCTACGGGATGGATGCCTCGCTGCGCGCCCGCGTGGAAACGCTGGCTTAGGCACGGCAGTGATACTTTTGTAATGTCATTTGTTTGATGTCACACGGGGAAACTAAAACCATTTGATGAAAATGTCATTTCCGGTCGAGTGAGTTCCCGAAACACATTCGCATTTGATTTCGGACATGAGCACATTGAGTGCTCAAATGCGCGGGACAGTTAATTTCATTTCCAGGGCTGGCATCTGCTCGATGCGCTAACCGAGGGGACACGAACGCATGTGAAACGCAGGCACATTGTCCCCGAATGTCGTTGCAATTTACGAAAAAAAAAAACAAAGACGTGCACATTCCCCTTTTCTCTTTATCCCTAGTTTTATTCATCTGTTCAAACAACTAATTACACAAAGTACACATGTCGTGTAAAATAATTTTCACCTGGTCACGTGCTACTGTTGGTGAAGTCAGAGCACAGACCACGTAGTGAGTATGACCACGTAGTGAGTACATAAGAAGTTCGAAAAGATTTCATGCACTAAGCGTTTGCAGTACGCACTAGAAGCAGAATATCGCTGTCGCGTTCAACTCTTGAAGGCTAAGCTTAAATGTGCCCCGTACTTCTTGTTTTCATTCGATTGTGAAGGATTCAATTTTCAACGGATTCTAAGGGATATCTATTTTCATTCGACATCCCTTCCCACAGTGCAGGGTAGCAAACCAGACGTGTGTGGTCAAGCTCCCTGCCTTTCCTTGCATCTCTCTCTGATCATTTTAGCTTCTCTTCGAAGCTGGTATTCGTTCGGATTTGTCCGATGATGGGCGGGTGAGGGGCAGGCGCTCTGGCGATACCTTGTCACCTAACTACCCCCCCCCCCCTCTCTACCTCTAGCGTATCAGGCCAGTATACTCCCACATAGAGCTGGTGTTGCTGTAAAACTGTGCATTGAACAACTTGCGGTGAACTCATAGGCACCTGCGGGGTTTTCAAGTTGGAGAAGGGGTGTCGGCACTAAATTACCACAAAGCACCCTCTCTCCCTCGAGCCCTACTCATGAGAGAAAAAATCTGCTCATGCCTATCGGTTTTCCGCAAGTCGTTCAATACACAGACCAACACCACCTTAGATCTAGGTGGCGTTACACTGACTCACAACTGCGCATGCTTCTTCTAGGGATATACTGAGTTGCTACATGGGAAGTCGACCTTTCACCTCGCTTCCAACAATGGCGGAAGTAGAGCGTTGTTCGCTCGACCCGAGCGAGCTAGTAAAGCAGGTTGTTTCCGCTCTCTGAAACACGCGGGTGGTTGACAGACTCGACCGGGCGTTTTTCTACAAAAACAGATTATCGAGGTAAACCCGAGTAAAGCACGCTTAAACCGGCGTCTTTGCTTCCTACAATAAACTTGTCTTCCCAAGAAACAATCATCATCATCATTATCATCAGTAGTAGTAGTAGTGATAGTCGTAGTAGTAGTCTTACTGCCATATCTACTGTTGCTACCATTAATAACTGCGAAACTATATAATCACGAGTAAAATAGGTAATAGAAGATAAAAAAGAAACTAAACGAATAAAAAAAATGTTTTGAAACTGTTGTCTTTCGGGGCGCCAGCATGGTATGTGGGTATAAGTCACGCAGTGTCATCGGTTCTTCATTTTTTGGCTTGTTCTTTTCCGAACTTTAGGCAATTTTGTTAATATTTTTTTCTTCCTCCTTTCTACTTGTTGTTCATTTCCGCATATCCTATGTGGCTGTTATGGTTAATTGTGACGCAGCCTACAAACATGTCGTGTCGTTGATGTCACGACCAATCTGCCTAGTTATGCATGCATTCGTGCCATGCCATGCCGATGTTGGTACATATTTGGGGTCTGTTTCCAGTAATGGAGTGGTTTTCTGAGGTTAAGTCAGGAACACTGAGATTCGCGAAAGTGGGTCAACAGTATACATGCTGCGCAACGAACAAGAATGATTATCGCTCGCTGCTCTCGCAACACACACACACACACACACACACACACACACACACACACACACACACACACACACACACACACACACACACACACACACACACACACACACACACACACACACCTGTCACACGGCAAATGTAATGTCATTTAGAGAGAATGTCATACTTTTGCAATGTCATTTGTTTTGGTGTCACACGAGGAAACTAATATCGTTTGATGAAATGACATTTTCGGTCGAGTGAGTTCCCGAAACACATTCGCATTCGATTTAGGACATGAGCACATTGAGCGCTCAAATGCGCGGGACTGTTAATTTGATTTCCAGGGCCGGCGTCTGCTCGATGCGCTAACCGAGGGGACACGAACACATTCGAAACACAGGCACATTGTCCCCGAATCTCGCTGCAATTCACGAAAAAAAAAGAAAAAAAACGAAGACGTGCACATTCCCCTTTTCTCTTTATCCCCGGTTTTGTTCATCTGTTCAAACAACAAATTACACAAAATACACATGTCGTGTAAAACAAATTTCGCCTGGTCACGTGCTACTGTTGGTGACGTCAGAGCACAGGCGTCCACGCAGAGAACCGACGTCAGCATAACCGTCTACGTAGAGCGAGAAGGGCGTAACCTCCTTGGTTTTCCAAAGGTTGAGCGAGCGTTCGGCCGCAGTGCCATGAATACAGTGAAGTAGTAGATACCATGAACTAGAGGTGGTTAAAGGTGGGAAGTGGACCCGAAGCGCTAGCCGTAAGAAAGTGTGCGTGTTCCAACTCTCGTTTAGTCCTTGGAATGTCCGCTGGATGGCGGTGCTTCTATATGGGGAATATATGATGAAAAGATGCGAGATGGTGGTACTTGGAGTGTTGAATAGATGGACGAACGGACACACAGACACATGCATGGATGGACGCATGAACGGACGCAGGGGCGGCTGCATGGACGAACGCAGGGACGGACGCACGAACAGACGCACGCACGGACGGGCTGATGGACGCATGGACGGACGGAAGCAAGAACAAATGGACGGACGAATTCTTCGCCCCACTCTCCATCATTCACTCCGTGGATATGCTGCCATTTTTTTTTTTTTTTGCGCTGGGTTTCGTACATTTTGGTACGGCGAAGCTATAGCCGGACGGGTCCAGCCTTTTCCAGCATCACTGTTTCCTGCTTAGAAAAGGAATGCCTAAGTGCAATTCCAACCAACTTGTTCAAGAAAAACGAGAACTGATGGAAGGGCCCATTTCCGTTACGTATAACCATACACGAAGCCAAAAAGTAACGAGGCCAAGGAAATGCACGGATTAATTACGACTTGCGTTCATTATACCTTCTTTTGTAGCAGCACACAGCAATGATTGTGATGAATTTGTCCTGTCGAGCAAGAGCTCGAGCTATAGAATGTGTCCCCGCCGAGCCCGAAGGGCTCGGTACACGCCCTCATTAGCGAAGGCGAGCCAAACATAGCGAAACTTTGAGACCATTATAGACGACCGTGATACGACTACGCACGTTACGCGAGTAGCCGATGTTATTCTAAAGCTAACGTCAGTCCGGGCAATAACGCCGAAACTGTTCGGTCATTCTTGTGCAATGACGACGCGTTCCGCCGATGATCAGATTAGTCAACGCCCGACGTCCGTAACTCGCCTTATTTTACTGTACAGCAAGCAAAAGGCTATTCCGGACATCTAAAACACGACCAATAACTTAGAAGCAGAACACTTTTTTTTTTCATTATGACGTGCCAATTTCCCCCCCAGCGACAAGTATCCTTCCAAGCGAAAGACTAGTTGATGAAGTGGTCTCTTTTACTTGTTCATAATTTTATGGGCGAAAGTCAACCTTTCGAAACCACGATATGATTTTCGATACGACGTAGTGGGAGGGCTACGAAAGTTTTGACCACACGGAGTGATTTGTCATCTTTCTTGTCCCCTTCCCTAATCCCGCAGTGTAGGGTAGCCAACCGGATGTCTTTCTGGTGAACCTCTCTGCCTTGATTGATTGATTTGTGGGGTTTAACGTCCCAAAACCACCATATGATTATGAGAGACGCCGTATAGTGGAGGGCTCCGGAAATTTCGACCACCTGGGGTTCTTTAACGTGCACCCAAATCTGAGCACACGGGCCTACAACATTTCCGCCTCCATCGGCAATGCAGCCGCCGCAGCCGGGATTCGAACCCGCGACCTGCGGGCCAGTAGCCGAGTACCTTAGCCATTAGACCACCGCGGCGGGGGATAAACCTCCCTGCCTTCTCCCTTTTGTTGCTTCCTTTTCCCCGGAGTGATTTCAACGTGCACCCAAGTTTGGGTACACGGGCCTTGAGAATTTTCGCCTCTATCAACAATCCAGCCGCAGCATCTGCTATTCGATCCTGAATTGGCTACTTTTCGACCCGTTCGGTTACGAAAATTCCTAAGTGGCGGCATGGCTATTTTCTGAATACCTCTAAACGTCTCGTTTTAGATATTCAAAGTGGTTTTATTTATTCACTAATAGTAAAGACCATGTTCACAATACCACTCCTGCTCTATCTAGCAACATATTAGGCGATAAATAAACGACGTAGCTAGTTTGGTTACTTTTGGCTTGAATTCTGGCGCCTCTTGAAGTCCACCCAACAGCGACCCTGGTGGCAGAGATAATATCTTCGTGCACTTCAATACTATGTCGGCATGCATGGTATAACAATACGGCAGCAGAACCCAAAACTACGCGGCGATAACGTCAATCAAACTGTTTTAGGATAGGCCACGGAGCGTTCATGTTAAACATTCCGACTCAACATGATCAGAGCACAATTTAATGATTAATTAATTAATTGATTGATTGATTGATATGCGAGTGTAACGTCCCGAAACCACCATATTATTATGAGAGACGCCGTAGTGGAGGGCTCCCGAAATTTCGACCACCTTGGGTTCTGTAACGCTCACCCAAATCTGAGCACACGCGCCTACAACATTTCCGCCTCCATCGGAAATGCAGCCGCCGCAGCCGGAATTCGATCCCGCCACCCTCGGGTCAGCAGCCGAGTACCTGAGCCACTAGACCACCGCGTCGGGGCACGAACAGAGCACACACAAAAAGAAAAGAATACAAGAATGTGCTAGACACAAGCACTTGAGTCGTGCACCCGTATTCTCGTTCATTTTTTTTTTTTTGTGCCCTAGTAGCGTTGAATGTGATCCAACTAGCCCAATTTGCTATACTTTAAACATTTGGACGACTGCACACCTAAACCTAAATATACATGGGCGTTTCAACATTTCGTCCCAATCGAAATGCGGGCTCCACAGCCGGGAATCCCTTTCGACTGTTTACAAACACACGCCCCTGATGACATCCGGTTTCTTCCACCGATGTGTCTTATTAGCATTGATGGGGAAGAAGAGCTTTAGCAAATGGCCCACTCATTTTATACACTTCCTCTACTCTATTTAGCAAAATCCATTCAAATAAATGTTCTTTTGAGCTACATAAAAAAATGGCAGCATATCCATGGAGTGAATGATGGAGAGTGGGGCGAAGCATTCGTCCGTCCATGCGTCCGTCTGTGTGACCGTCCATGCGTCTGTTTGTGCGCCCGTCCCTGCGTTCTTTCATGCATCCGCCCCTGCGTCCGTTCATGCGTCCATCCATGCATCTGTTTGTGTGTCCGTTCGTTCATCTATTCAACACTCCAAGTCCCACCATCTCGCATCTTTTTATCATATATTCCCCATATAGAAGCACCGCCATCCAGCGGACATTCCAAGGACTAAACGAGAGGTGGCACACGCACACTTTCTTACAGCCTGCGCTTTGGGTCCACTTCCCACCTTTAACCACCTCGAGTTCATGGTATATTCTAGTTCACTGTATTCATGGCACTGCGACCAAACGCTCGCTAAACCTTTCGAAAACCAAGGAGGTTACGCCCAGCGAGTATAACGTAGCAACCTTTCCCTGTCAGATAGGGCTCAATTTACATGCCAATGGCTGCTAATGAGAAATGAGAGACAGGAGAATTCGGCTTTTACTTTCTTACGGCTTGCGCTTCGTATCTACTTCTCATTTTTAACCACCTTGAGTTCATTCATGGTATATACAAGTTCATTGTATTCATGGCACTGCGGCTCAACGCTCGCTAAACCTTTCTAAAGCTAAGGAGGTTACACCCAGCGAGTATAATGTAGCATCCCTTTCTTGTCCGATAGTGCTCAATGTACATGCCAATGGCTGTTAATGGGGATCGCAGCGTGCGCGTTGACTAAAAGCCGAATGCTCATGTCTCTCATTCCCCATTAGCAGCCATTGGCATGTACATTGAGCACTATTTGTTATTGTTAAACAACGCACAGAAGAAATCTCTCACTGGCACCACCTTGGAGGTCAAGTGTTATACCTATTTCGGGTATGTGCCACTGGTGGTTACATACGAAGGACGCCCAAGCCACGCCATAAGGAGCTTCGCCCCTAAAATGAGAAGATACCTTAAATTTGAGCACGTTTCTTTTTATCTGAAAAAGTAAAGAGAGGCTTTCCTTACCCTATGAAAAAAAAAAAAACACTTGAGAACGTGCTTTGAGTTTCGAAGTTAACAGCTGGGAAACGAGCTGACCAGAAGTTTTTTTGGGGTACAACGCTTGCAATCTTGAAACCATCGATAGTTTTTGCGCAAGGTTGCGCAGCGCCATTGCGGCTATATGCAACTGCGACGGCAAGCCCTGTTTTCGCTGCACGCAACTTTAATAAAACAGCATGACCGACTACATCGAACGCGTAGCCTCGGGCTTTGGCATGAAGCATCAGCTCTCGTGCATCGCGCCACGTGCGCAAGAAAGCAGTGGTCGCCGGGACAAGAATGGCGCACGTAAGCGCCCCTATGTGAACTCATTACGCTTGCACGTGTGGCCTCGTTCTGTAACGCAAATCTATAATACCTTTGGCACAAGGACAACGCTAATGCCATTCCAAGAGTGGGTGGTTAAATGTATTGAAAGGAAATAGTTGCTGAGCTGCTGCCTTAACCGATTTTATACACGTGACGACGGTGATGTGTGGTGAAAACGCCTTAACCCCGGATTTTAGTGCCGGAAGGTAAGACTTTGTGCCAAGCAGTGGTAGTAAAAACTTGAGACGTATCTTTTAAACAGAATCGTTAAGTATAACTAGCTAGCCAGGAGATTGGTTTATCGCTGCGCACCCGCGGCTGCTATGAGAACGGAAGCTCGGATAATACGGAGTTACGCGTGGCTTCGCGCCCTGAATATGCGATATGATGACGAAATACATCGTATAGCGGAGAGCTCCAGAAATTTCGATCGGAATTCTCGAGCCTGCATCTAAGCCTAAGTGTACGGGTGTCGAGCATATCACCTCCATCGAAATTCAGCTTCAACAGCTGGCATGCGATTCCGCGACGTTCGGGTTATCAGTTGGGCACCCCAAACCGCTAAGCCACCGCGGCAGATAAGGGGCACACGGAAACGCGCTATACACCGAAAGGAAATAACGCCCAATGCGGCCTAGCATGTTAGACCTTATTGGTATTGTCGCGGCGTCAAATAAGATGTCTTAACGCAAAGGTAGAGATAGCAGCACGTCCGTCTTTTTAACACCACGCGCACGCGAGGTCGTCTTTTTTTTTTTTTGTCCTTTATTTGTATTCTCTTGGCTTCTTGCCACAAGCACGTAGAAATGTTGCAACTTCAAGGCTTAATACCACCAAGAATGTCCACGTACAAGGTAGCACGTGAATGATATTAATCTTTCGGGCATCTTGAACACCGAACCTACACCGCAGTGCATACTTGTACGCGGAATAACAACGCGCCACGACGTTCTAGTGGCTAAAGTACTCGGCAGCTGAAACTGAGATCGAGGAGAATGTGGAGGAGGAAAGAAATGAGCGGAAGGACGGGGAGGTTAGCCAGTTCTTCTACGTGCTGCCTATACCCTGTACTGGGGCCCCACCGCGGTGGTCTAGTGGCTAAGGTACTCGGCTGCTGACACGCAGGTCACAGGATCGAATCCCGGCTGCGCCGGCTGCATTTCCGACGGAGGCGGGAACGTTGTAGGCCCGTGTGCTCAGATTCGGGCGCACGTTAAAGAACCCCAGGAGGTGCATATTTCCGGAGACCTCCACTATACGGCGTCTCTCATAATCATGTGGTGGTTTTGGGACGTTAAACCCCACATATCAATCAATTACCCTGTACTGGGGAAAGTGGTGAGGGGAATAAAAGATGATAGAAATGAGGTGTTACAAAGAGCGAGAAAGCGAAAAGACTAAAGATAACAAAAGAGGAAAAGCAAAATTAGAATACGACACTAAAGTCTGTCTGTAAAACCAGTTGTCCGTAAAAAAAAGAAAACGTAATAAAGCCTTCAAGGCTGAGAATGGACTCGGCCAATGGCCCAGAAAACTTTGTTTCGACGAAGGCGGATCATCTAGTCTATCTAGAGCTTCAGTAAATTCTTGTCTGAGCGCGTCGATATTGGTAAACTCGCACAGAAGATGGGGGATTGTTTCCTCTCAGCTGCAGTAATTGCATGTACTCCAGTTATTGTGTTGCTGGCCATTCCAATGCGAAAGAAGCGCGCCTTCGTAAAGGTCCAGCCAGGACAGAGGCGGCATACAAAGCAAAGAGGTCGAGTCACGGCCGCGCTGGCTGCATTTTCAATGGACGCGAAAGTGATGGAGGTTCGTGTGCTTAGAATCACGTACACGTTAAAGAACCCTATATGTGGTCCATATTTCCGAAGCCCTCCACTACGGCGTCTTTTAGAATCAAACTTGAGAGAGAAAGTCTTTCCTTTATGTCTCTCTCTCTCTCTCTCATAATGGTATTGTGACTTTGGGACGTTAAAGGCCAACAAATAATATTACGGGAAATAATCGTCACCTGGCTTGCTGGCGTTTTCTTTCTTACAAACTCGGCGGCGCTCGGCGTGTCACGAGAGTCATGTGACACTGATAAGCACGCAAGCCATTCGTGACCTGCAAGCACTGTGAGCGCGGCGAGGACGGCAGGCGAGATATGTGCGGATGACGATTGTTGCTGGAGGACTTCAACACTTCGGATGGGCACTCTCCTTTTAAGAGTGCAAAACACATACTGGGTCATGCCGCATAGTGTCGAGTGTCCTGTCATATGTCACACGCTGTCTACGTGCCAAGCTTATCAGTTTGGTAGGATGGGTTACTGCGCTCTTAAAGGGACACTAAGGGCAATTCTCAAGTCGACGTTTATCTGAAATAGCGGTCCAGAAACCTTCTGGTGTAACTTTTGTGTCAACGAAGGGCTTATTTTGAAATAAGATCACGTTTTAGTGGTTCGCATGGGGTTAGTGCACTTCAAAATACCCGCCTCAAGAATGGGAACGTCTCGCGTCACTGTTACAGTGCACAGCGTTGCCTGGCTTTACGGCGCGGTCGCTGACACAGCAGCAGAACGAAAGCATGCGGGAGCCACATCAGCAACAACAGCCGTTTGTCAATTTGCTGCCATTGGCTCCGAGATGACAGACTTGTTTTGGTTCAACTGGGTCACGATAGATGGCATGACATGTCCAGTTTAACCACGCGAAAAAAGAATTTTTCAACAGCTCCCGCCATTCTCTATAGTAACGGCCAGTGGTTCTTTTTTCAACGAATCAAATAGAAACGAACAAGTAGTATTTCACTGTGTCTCTTGATGCACGTAGAGTTGTTTATTTTAGTGCTGCTAGATCAATTACTTGTGACTAGGACCGATTAGAAGGCGATTCGTCTGGCGTAATCGGGACCATTTTGAAAATATGGTATACTGCGGCTTATGTATTCTTGTGCATTTACCTTAATTGCTCGGTAAGTAGAACACAGCTGTGGATAATATTGTCGTTTTAGATGTTGTCATACATTGAGCTTCCACTCTGACGTTAATTGTTATGACTTCAGTGTCCCTTTAAAAACAGGGTATATAACCCTTGTATTCTAAAACGTCCCTTCACTTGGAGCTACACCTTTGCTAAAGAATGACCACGGCAGGACCACCAATTGGCAAAAAGATATGAAAAAAAAACAACAACATTGGTCACGTATGTTCGTGCTGCTCTGCAAAGGACGTCGAAAGACGATAGGCCTCTGTCTGGATAGAAATAATAAAAAAAAACGTTTATTTGACGTTCTGCGCGAGAAGATCAGAAAGTTAGATATGGCGTCATCTGGCAGTATAGTGAAGAAGCGACAGTTTTTTAAATGCGAAGCACTTCTTAGCGAACTACGGCGACTTTGAGCGTATCTATCTATCTAGCCGCCTACGACTTTTAGCTCTCCTTGCAGTTTGGATAATGGTATCAATACCAAACTTGGTATGGTGTAACATGACTGTATGAAGAGCATATCTGAGTAGTCATAACATGAAAATCATGACATGTATGCCATGAATGATATGATTTACATTTCATGGTCTTGCTGCTTTTGCGTTGGTCTCGTGCACATGACATGTTGCAAAAGTGGTATGCCATGACATGAATCCATGGCGAACACAGGTGACATACCGTAACGTGGAAATCATGACAGGCATGTCATGTAAGTCATAAGTCCTGACTACACGCCACGCTTATGATGCGCTGGCAGCCGTCTTACTAGCTTCACATATACCAAATTCGGCGTTACGTGAATGGATGACGAAGGTATGTGACTGGTGCAAACATGACAATCATGAGATGCAAGTCATGTGACATTATGACTACAAGCCACACTCATGATGCCCTCGCAGCCGTTTCGATCAACCCCAGGTGGTCGAAATTTCCGGAGCCCTCCACTACGGCGTCTCTCATAATCATATAGTGGTTTTGGGACGTTAAACCCCACAAATCAATCACTCAATCAGCCGTTTCGATAGCTTCACATACACCAAATTTGGTATTACGGGACGTGAATGGACGACAAAGGGATGTGACTGGTGCAAACACGATAATCATGACATGTGTGTCATGTAGCAACATGACTACATGCCGCACTCATGATGCGCACGGGGCCATTTCGCTAGATTCATATATGCTAAATTTGGTATTAGATCACGTGAATGGACGACGAAGGTATGTGACTGGTGCAAACACGATAATCATGAGATGCGTGTCATGTAACAACACGACCACATGCCACGCTCATGATGTGCTCACGGTCGTTTCT
Source organism: Rhipicephalus microplus (assembly GCF_013339725.1). NCBI lineage: Eukaryota > Metazoa > Arthropoda > Arachnida > Ixodida > Ixodidae > Rhipicephalus > Rhipicephalus microplus. The sequence goes on along the minus strand of NC_051175.1, from coordinate 106,655,171 downwards.
CTAGCTTTAAATATACATAATTGGTATTGCATGACGTCCATAGACAGCGAAGTTAAATGACACGTCCGAACATGGTAATCATTATATTTGTGTCATCTAAAACATGACTGCATGCTACGCTCATAGCACGCTCGCAGCCGTTTCGCTCGCTCCACATATACCAAATTTGGTATCAGGTGGCGTGAATAGATGATGAAGGTAAATTACACGTCCAAACATAATAATTGTGACATGAAAGTTGTGTACGGCTTAATTTACCTCCGCCTCGCAACGTTCGGTTCTGATTTTGAACTGACATATAAACCTTCCTCATTCGTGCTTCGCATATCATCGATTCCCACTGTACGTGGGATCTGCCAATCTTCTTTAGAACTGAAAGCTATTGGGAAGTGGTAGCACAGTGTCGCTTTAGGCGTAAGAAGTTTTTTGTTGTTGTTGTTCTTAGCGTCGAATTGTCAGCGCAGCGTAATAAACTCTGTGGTCTTTAGAATTACGTATCTATGCATTTTATAAATACAGAAACACACCCCTCATACTTGCAAAAGGGATGTGTGTGTGTTCAGAAAATGTGGGTAACGATTTAGTGCACCAGGTGCTCTACTATAGAAAACGGTTTAGAGTACAGGGTAGCCGCTACGGAAGCGTACAGTGACTTAGGCTAAGTGATGTTGCGCTTCAAAAATGCGTAACATTTCGTTTTTGATTGGCATGTTCTCAAGTATGAACGCAGCTACCAGACCAAAACGGGTGGGCATTAAGAACGGGCTTAAGCTTTCGCCGAGATTCTGAATCGTTGGCAGTGTTGCCAACCCTAGCGATTGATAGCGAGAGATTTTCTACCCTTTTCGGGCATTTGGCGTCTTTTTTTGTTAAACCTAGAGATTTTTGTGACAGCTCTGAATAAGTCACAATTCGCGGCTTGAATAAAGGCAATACTTAGTAATCACGCTCTTTCAGCTATAAAGGCTGTAAAATACAATACTTTTGGCTATTTCTTTGTTTTACATGTAAGACAGTCTTGGTGTTCTGACAGGCCGTGTGAAGGGAATAGCAAATCTGTAACGCGAGTATAGTATATAGACTGAATACTGTGGAAAATGATACTCTGTAGTCGTAAGCGTTAATCACGTGCATATCATGAGCTCCGTGAGTGATTGCTGCACTGTGAAACAAAAGTGAATTTCGTCTTGTAGTGCACTATAATGCGCGTCAAGTTTACGCTCACTGCACGCCGTCACCGAGCAATGTCTCCATGTAAAATAACCAAAAAGATTATAGAACAGAGCGAAGATATATGACTGAAGATATGGTAAAGTGCTACGCGTTGAACATTACGGAAAACGGTACGGTGAAAAGAAGCAAGAAGACTATTCAGGTGTTACAGTCTTTCCGTCGTGCCCTTTACATGAGAGTGAAAAAGTGACGAATCGATTTGGCCAAACGGACGCAGATCGAAAATATAGACAAAAGGCTTAGCGATGAACCAGTAATAGAGCACCCACGTATACTTACATCATCGGAAACTAATGCAAAAGTGAATGCAGATGAGGAAGGAAAGAGGAAGGAAGTAAGAAAAGGGAGAAGGCAAGGAGGTTAACTAGAAAGACATCCGGTTGGCTACCTTACACTGGGGAATAAGGGAAGGGGACAAGAGTAATGAGAAAGAAGGAAAAGAGGGAAAAAGTATTTAGAATAGACCACCAGTCCACAAGCTGCAAGTACAAGAAAGGTGCTACAAACCTGCGGTTGACCCGAATTATCACATCTATGTCCTCGATGCGTTTCGCAAAGTGGATTTTACAGGCAAATCTGTGGCAATTACCGGTGGCATTTGCAAGAACTTTGTGTGCAACTCCACAGAACGTGTAGAAGAAAAAAAAAAGACCCTAAAAGGCGGTGAATGGTACTTTTTACTTATACCTAAAGTCATAGGAGCTTGGTCGCAGAGTGCACTATCTTAGCACTTAGTTAGGAGTCAATTAGTCTGAATAATTACATAAAAGTTATTCTAGAAATTTTTCTGACGATCAAAGGAATTACCAAGGGTCAATCTAAGAGTAAAACGCTGCCTCAGCTTAGCATCACTGATAATTGGACAGGCACCAAAAGACAGAAAAAAAATATTTGCGTTGAAGTATGCCAAGAAAGACGACCGTCTTCAATATTCGCTGAATATTAGCGATAGGCGGTGTCATGTTCGTGAGAACCACCGAGTCATTATCGGTAGAGTGGCGCCGCTGCAGCTCTGCCTGGTGAAGTGAACGCTAGAATCCGAGTCGGGGATTGTTTCAGAATACGGCGGGAAGACGCAAAGACACACTGGCACAACCTCCAAGCCAGCATGTTGACTCGAACCGCAGTTCACGAAAGCTGCGTTAGCCAGTGGAAGATAAAAGGCTCCGTCCTTGAACGGGGCACTGAGACCTATTTTCGAAGCTGAAATCACTCCGCCGTACACATTTCCTTTGCGCACAGATGGCTCTGAGTGAGTGTCGTGATCAGGATATGCGGACAAGATATCAACAGCGGAGGCGTTGAAGCTCGAAATGGTTTGGCTGTCGGAAACATAAATGAACATTATCAGGGAACCGGCATGTGCTCTTTTAGTCCTCTTCTGCATCGCCCCCTTATTGTGGTTTGCTCCCGTAATGAGGTACCGTCCGCTTCATAGCCGATCCACCGTGGTGGGTGGCGTCAGCTAGACTCTGAGGAACCAACCAACATGTGCAGTTGTGCAGCCAACATGTGCAACCAACCGGCACGGAATACACTTACCTGATAGGCGAGGGAACGAATACACAGAGAGAGAGAGGGAGAAAGATAGGGAGGGAGACAAGGGGAGAGAGAGTGAGAGAGAGACGAAACAACAGAGCAAGAGAGAAAGAGAAAAGAAGAAGTAGAACGAAAATTCTTGGCGAAAAAGGATTTGGTGGGGTGTGATTCGAAACCACGTTCCGATCACACACATTATGAGTCGGCTACCAGGCATACTAGCAGTCACGGTACCACACTATAGTATAGCATAATATAGTATAGAATGTTATACTACAGTGTAGTATAGCGTAGAGTAGGGTAATATAGTATAGCATAGCAGAGTATAGTATAGTAAGGGGCTGGAATTCCGCCTCCGCTTTTGTCTTCCATCTTACTTCCGTCGTCGGTGTTTCACTGTTTCTTCGCTGGTTCGGACAGACAAATTAGCCCTTCGGCAACGCTCTTGTTCACACGCAAGCAAATGCTGGTGCTCCAAACGCGCAGCCTTTTTTTTTAATCGTGTGTATCAAACGTGGGACTTGCGAGACACAAACGCGAGACAAGAGGCTGTATGGAAACAACGCAAGACATGAAACGACGACAGGCTGGTCCCTTACAACTGCTCCGCAGTTAGAAACACGTCTTTGTATGTACTGGGGTTACTATTTGTACTACTTGGGTGCCCGTTAAAGGACCATAGGGGATCCAGGATGATCCGGAGATCATCTGTTAATATGATCTTACCAAGATGCTATAGCAATTGGCAGCGCGAGGGCTTGTTAAACAAGAACTCGAATAACGTGAGCACAGGATATTGGTAACGCGTTACGTGGAATGCCGCGAAGGGGTGGGAGGGTTTTGGAAGGGGTAATTCACAATATCGCGTTCGTATAGCGCGAGGCCAAAAGGAAAGCCATTCTGAGCGGCCCATCTGAAGCGGTCGCTAAAGTGATTTATATAACCAGTCCTCCACACTACGGGATTTCGTAGAATCAATTCATAATAATTCGGGCTCCTATAATGTAGTTCATCCTTGTCTGAGCAGCAATCAATCATAATCATCTTGTTGGCTGATCACCATCGTCGCTTTTGGGTGTGCGCGTCATCACTGGATCCGTGGTGCTTGTTCGTTCCCGAGTTGGCGGCCAAATAAATGATTAATTGATTGATTAATAATTGATATGTGGGGTTTAACTTCACATACCACCATATGATTATGAAAGACACCATACTCGAGGACTCCGGAAGTTTTGACCACCTGGGGTTCTTTAACCAATTAAATGACGCAACAACCGAGTCTTCATACGTTGTAGAACTGAAGGTTGTTGCGCACGACGGACCGATCCCGCCGAAGCCACCACTGTTGCGAACGACGGACCGATCCCGCCGAAGCCACCACTGTTGCGAAAGACGGCGACGCCAACACGGCCCCGAAGGCGCCACTGCTTCCAACTCCGCCGGGAAGGTCACCAGCCGTTTGGTAGCGTATGTTTATCAGCTCGCGACTGCTTCTGCGCAGAGCTGATAAGACGAGCGGACGAGACGACGGTGAGTTAAACAAGGTTTATGTACAGCATATTTACAGAGGCGTTACAATTTCGGCACTGGGGCCGACAGAGACTCGAAGAGCCGAGCTCTCCTCTCAATACATAGGTCAACTTTTCGCCTAAGACCGCCGACTCACACACATGTCGGCTCTCCGACATGGGGACTCCTCTCTCGTAGGACTGCCGATCGCGACACGCCGCAGGGCTTCTTTTATTTGCACCGGGTCCAACCAAAATGTCCAATCAGAAGCGCCGCTGGTCGTCAGGGCAGATTCCTCCAATGGGGTTGCCGCGCCATGCGTCAGACCACCAGACACGAGGACGCCGGCTCGCTGTCACGTGCGCAGCTGACTCAATGCACGTGGGCCAGAGGGGCGCCGCGCGTGTTCACGCCGTCGAGTTGATCGCGCCAGGCGGACTGCGGGCTGGCCTTGACCCAGATTGCCTTTTTCAGAGGCACGGACGTTTGACGAGGACTCGCTGGCATAACAGCACCCCCGCCGCCAGACAATGCACCGGAAAGACGAGCTGCTTCCACGGGGCTCGGATGTCAGGTGCGCTCGTTCGCCAGGTCCCTCCAGGTTCGCCTCCAGGGCCATGGGGAGACTACAGCTCCAGACTGTTCCGGGAACACATCCCATTTTTGACGACGGATCCCAGCTCCACTGGCTTGTCGCCACAACTTGCTGGCCAACTTCGCTCGTCTCTTCTGACCATCTTCGGTTTCAGCACTTGTCGATGGTTCTGCAACTTGCTAAGAACGGATCGACAACAGACAACACACGACACAAGCAAGTGCCCTCGGTCACCCGACAGAACACCAGACAAAGTATAGTACAACATATACCTATCTACGCGTTTATCGGAATTTTGTTCCCTCTACATCAAGAGGCACATGTGGGACAAAAGACCCTTAAAATGACAACTCAATTTTTTTCCCACGTACAACGACGTAACGGATTAGAATACCACATAAAGTTGGCCCCTTGAGATCACTCTGAACGAGAGCGCTCAGCCCAGGTCGTGATGAGGTCAAAATTTTTCCCCTAATCGCCAGCGAGAAACCGAAAGGTTGAGAAGTTACTAGCGGGAACGCACTGCTCAATGCACCTGCATTAGCGTTTAGCTTTCCCCCCCCCCCTTTTTTTTGATAGCGAACGCCAAAGTTGCGCTGTGGAGCAACATGCTCCACCTCAGTAATCGGCCACTTTTAGGCGACGATACCTATGCGGCACCAAGAGCGGCTCACACTTGCGACGTTCCACAGGAGAACAACGATACGGCTTGCTAGGGATTGGTTCCTCACAAGTTAGCTCTATTTCGTGTTCGATCACCGTCGTGTCTCCGGGACGGTCCGAGAACACGTATCCAAACTCGGAAACAATCCTTTTCAGGTCTTCCTCCTGGACTTCACTTAAGCTAGGCTCTAGGTTTATCTGCTCCCGGATTACTTTCGATCCCCCTTCAATTACCTCACTAGAACTCAAAATTTCTGCTTCCTCTTCCTTTGAAGCATTCAACAACAGATTTACGACCGCTTGATGTTGAACGTATGGTTTCATCAAGTTGTAAATTCTGTCCGGCCGCCTTCCTAATTTCACTTCATAATTTGTATCGCAAGGCTTCGATAATACTTTGGCGGGCCCTTCCCAATCAACCTCAAGCTTGTTTCTTTTGAACGGCTGCAGCAGCATTACCTGATTATCAACTTCAAAAGCGCGCTTCTTCACAGATTTCTCGTAGTGCTCCTTCGACAGCACTTTTGCCGCGTTTTTCTGGCTTTCCACTAGCGCTTCAGTTTGGCTTTCCACTAGCGCTTCAATCGAGAGATCCTCATTCTGCTCTCGAATGAGCGTCTCTCGATCAACTCTCGGCAGCTCGCTCCAACTTTCCGCTACTGGCGAGAGCGTTGCAACCCTCTCGCTCTGACTCAATGGCGCCATGTCGTCTCCCCCAACGCATACCGCGCCGGCCGCTTCCGCGACGGGCCGCTCGCGTGACTGCTCACATGACTCACGCGGAAAATTTCCTCTCTGAGGTGGTGGTGGTGGTGAAAACATTTAATAACCATTAAATGGTTACAGAGAGGTGATTGGGTTGGGGCCTTATTGGCCTCCTACCCTCACAGCACTAGGTGGAACCCCTATTTCGGGGCTCCATTGGCAAGCAACGCCGCCCGCGCACGTTGAACAAGAGCCTCTTGGGCCTTCAGGTCTTGACAGCCGAGCAGGGCCGCCTCCCAGTCCTCTCTCGTGGGATTGGGGTTGGGGGGGATAGATGGATTAGACTGGCACGCCCAGACGATGTGAAAGGTGTCAGCCACCTCACCACAGAACTGGCACGTGCCATCAAAGGATGAATTGAAATGTTTTAGCACCGCCGGGCACAGTACAGTATTGGTAAACAGTTTTAAAAGGAGGCGCTCGTCAGCGCGATGCAGTCCCTTACAAGGGTCTGGATAGCGCCGGTGCTCCTCCTTGTAGTAATTGGTAATATCTTTGAATGAAAGGGCCGAATTGTCTGATTGCGAGTAGGCTTCCAAAGACAGGGAGATAGCCCGGGAAGAGAGTGCGCGGGCGGCCTGATCGGCCTGTTCGTTACCCCTGAGTCCTTGGTGACCGGGTGCCCAAACCAGATTTCGCGGAGTTGGATTAACGTATCGGCAGCTAGGTTCCAGTATGCGCTGAGCAAGCGGTGAAGCCCACCCTAGCTGATAGTTCCGACAGGCCCCTCGTGAGTCGGTGATGATATGTTTAGAACAGGGATAGGTGAGAGCCAGAGCGATGGCAACCTCCTCCGCGTGTGTTGCGCTGTAGGCTTTGAAAGTGAGCCCGTTTACGGTGTTTGCGTTGTGTATGACTGCGGCAGTATACCACCCCCCATGGTGCGGGCCGGCAACGTCCACGTAGCACACGTGTTCCTCTTGACCAAAGTGTCGCTGCAACGCTTTCGCGCGCGCCTGGCGGCGACCACTGTGGTTTTCTTTGGACATGTTGCGGGGAAGGGGTCGGACCCGGAGGGCGCGTCTCCAAGGTTCTGGCACTCTCACCCTTTCCTCAATATAGTAATCGTGTTTGATGTGTATTCGGTCCAAGAGGCGGCGACCGGAATGGGTCTGTGCAAGGCGCGTGTATTGGTTAACGAGGTGGGCTTCTCGAAGTTCCCGGTAGGTATTCACCACGCCTAGGGCCAGAAGTCTCTGGTTGGACGTGGTGATAGGGAGGTCGAGAGCCCGCTTGATAACTTTACGGTGGATGACCTCGAGTTGATCATCCTCGTGTTTGCGTAGGTGCAAGTAGGGAGTCGAGTAGAGTATTCTACTCGTTACGAAAGCATGGGCAAGCCGCATTGCATCCCTGCTTCGTAATCCGCCCCGCTTGTTGGAGACCCGGCGGACCATACGGCCCACCTGGTCTCCCACCGTGCGAAGTTTGGCTATTGTGGTGTCGGCCTTGCGTTGGTGGTGTATGAAGAGGCCAAGGACGCGGATCTCCTTGGCCTCACGGATCGGTCCCGAGGGAAGACTGATATGGAGCTGAGTTGTGTCCTGAGGGGAGGGACGTACGTGCACAAATTCTGACTTAGCCGGGGCACACTGGAGTCCGCAGTAGGTTGCGTAGTCGTCGACTACAGTCGCTGCTGCTTGCAGGCATGACTCCATGTGACCCAGGTTACCTTGCGTGGCCCAGATCGTGATATCATCCGCGTAAAGAGCGTAATGTATCCCTGGTAAAGAAGCCAATTTGGGGGGAAGATGAAGCATGGCTATATTAAATAGGAGGGGAGAGAGGACCGCGCCTTGAGGAGTTCCCCTCGAGCCGATGACGTAAGGCCCATGTTCCTCATCTTGTATGCGTATGTAGGCTCGACGGTCTGTAAGAAACTGTCTAACATAATTGAATGTTTTATAACCACAGTTGGTCTGACTGAGGTGGTCAAGGATTACCTCATGCTTCACGTTGTCGAATGCTCCTTTAAGATCCAAGGCCAGGACTACCTTGTCATTGTGGGGGCATTCAACAGGATCTAATATGTCATGGTGGAGCTGTAGAAGTATATCCTGGGCTGACTTCTGAGGGCGGAATCCAAACATGGTGTCCGCAAAAGTGTGCTGTGTTTCTAGAAACTCGGAGAGTCTGTCGCGCACCATCGTTTCCATCAGCTTGCCGACACAAGACGTGAGGGAGATGGGGCGAAGGTTCTCCACGTCAATAGGTTTACCTGCCTTCGGGATGAAGGTCACGAGAGCTGATTTCCATTCAAGAGGGAGAGGAGTTTCTCCGTCCCAAATGCTATTGATGTATTTGAGGAGCGTGGCGTAGGCTGCGTCGGGAAGATTGGCCAACAGTTTGACCGTAACCTGGTCACGCCCTGGTGCAGTGCCACGCTTTATCTTGCGTAAGGCCGCCTGGAGGTCGTGGAGCTGGAACGGGGTGTCCAACTGCGTGTTCTTTTTGCCTGCGTAGGAGTATGCGGCCGTCTGGGGGTCCTTGGTGGTGCACAGGTATCGGTCCCTGAGCGTGTTTGCCAGCTGTGTTGTCGTTCCTGTAAAGTTGTGCATGACCTTATGTAAGTGACGTTGAGTTTCCGTGCGTGTTTGTGTTGGATCGATGAGAGCGCGAAACAGGCGCCACGTGTTGCGACCAGACATCTGGCGTGCAGCCGTGTTGCACCTGTCCACCCAGTTAGTGTCGGCTAGCTGAGCAGCATATTCCGCAGCTTGCTCCGTGAGTTCTAGGATGCGTTTCTTGAGGCGTCTGTTATGTTTCTGTTTTTTCCATCGTTTGGTGAGGCTGCGGCGGGCCTGCCAAAGATGGAGGAGGTGGTTGTCCACGTCCGTTTGAGTTTCCGTGAGCTGTATCAGCTGTTCGTGTTGTTTCAGTGTAGACGTCAGTGATTTAGACCAGGTGTCGTATCCCGACTGGAGAGGGTCTACAATAGGTAGAGTGGTGCGGAAAGTTGTCCAGTCTGGGATACGAGCTTGTGTAAGTGGGCGTTTTAAGGGACGCATGTACACAGTTGTGTTTAATACACAATGATCACTACCGAGAGTGTCCTGTGTGTTCAGCCAGTCGGCATGGCGTATGTTGCGTGTAATTGTGAGGTCCGGGCAAGTATCTCGTTGAACAGAGTTGCCTACACGTGTTGGGCTGGCGGGATCAGTGTGGAGGGTGAGTCCAAGTGTAGAAAGAAGTTCCGCAAGCTTCCTTCCACGCGTGTCCTCTCGTGGGTAACCCCATAACCTGCTTGGGGCATTGAAGTCGCCGACGATCAGGAGGGGGTCCCGTCCTGCCACCTGCATAGCTTGTGTGAAAGTTTCGCTGAACGTGACGTTCTTAAGCTTTGGGGGACAGTAAATGTTTAGAATATGAACAGGTGGGTCAGATCGCCTTATAGGCAGCACCGACACCATTGTGTATGGGAAAGGCGGTGTTGTGGGGAGTGTGACTTCCTGGGCGGTATATTGCTTGTGAACAAGTATACATGTCTCCGGGTTGTGTTGAAATGTAGTGTAATTTGTGAGTTTGACGTCCGAGCCGGGTTCCTGAAGGGCAACCACGGCAACAAGGAACTCAAAGGTCTCAAGATAGAGGCGGAAATGAGCCCGCTTCTTGTGGTTCTTGAGACCTCTGCAGTTCCACTGTGTTAGTAACAACGGCTGAGTTGCTCTGGCTCGCGACCTAGGGTTGGAGGCCATGTTCGGAGATAGAGGGTGGGGTTGTGTTGTTAAGATTACTCAGTTCACCAGCACCCTGTGCTGACGTACTGGAGTCTTCAGAAAAGTCCGACTCATCTGGAGTCACTCTGTTAAATTTTGAGGGGCGATTAACGTCCCTAATTGGCCCTACGCGCTTGAGGACGCGTGGATTGTCTTGTATCCACTTTTGGATAATGTGAGTTACTGTTTGTGTCACCTGTGCGATGACAGTCTCCATATGACGCGCGATGGTGTCGTGGATAATTTTGGGGAGGTCGGCCAATTGTGTTTCTATTGCATTCACCTGGGTCTCCAGGGCCGCGACGCGACTCTCTACAGTAGTAGGAATCTCCCTGTCTGTTATATTTTCCTCTTCGTCGCTCAACGAGGGTTTAGTAGTGAGATTGGTTTTGAGCGAGTCAAGTTCGCTGGCTAGTTTTTCATTCTGAGATCGCAAAAGGGCGAGCTCATGCCTGAGTTTTTGTGTTTCGATAGTGCTTGTGGCAGAAGGAGGTGGAGAGGAGGGAGAGGAGGCGACCTCCACCCAACTGCCCACCTTGGGTTGGTTGCGTGCAGCGTTGCCAGATGGAGCGCCGAGAGCTGGAGATTCCGCCGCGCCAGGTGGTAGCGTTGCCGTTGCTGCTTTGCCAGGAATTGGCACTTTGCCAGTTGACCGGTGCTTTGGTTTTGTTGGGGTCCCCGATGTCCTGGACCCTGGTTGCTGAAGCCTGATGAATTTTTCAGTGCGTTCGCGGGAGCTGGTGAGGTGCGGACCCCCGCAAACTATGCACGTTGGGTTGCATTCGTGGGGGGCCATCCCCTCAGGACCAGCGCCCACGTTTTGGCCACAAAGGCTGCATCTTTCGGTGACCGGGTTGGGGCAGATATCCGCCCGGTGCCCCAGTGCACCACAGCGGTAGCACGCTGGCACTGTCTTCTTGTACTCCCTGACGGGAGTCAGTTCTGCGTTATAGTGGACGAAACGCGGAACCTTCCTTCCCGCGAAAGTCAACACAGCTACGTTGGAGTTCCCCAGCTTGCGCGCATAGACTAGTTCACCGCCACGCCACTGCACACTATGTTTCAGAGACGCACTGGTTTCGAGGTTGTGCACAGAAATCACGCCGCGACACACATCACCAGTGAGCTTGAGGTGACCGCGAAGCGGCAGCGGTCCTTTGCTGGTGTTGATTTGAAAGTCCGACAGCAGTTTCTGAGCCACCTCGTTATTCTGCGTGCCACAGATGATGATGTTTTGCTCCCAATTGGGAGAAATGCTGATGTCATTCATGTGCTGCCTTCCGATGAGTTGGGAAATGGCAGCGCCGAGCTCACCTTGTTGAAACGCTGCCTTGAGGGCTACTGTGATGCGTGGCTTGAGCACGATCACGTCGTCGCCAGGATTCATCCTGACCGTTGGTTTCGGCGTCCACTTGGAGACTGGTGAAGTCTTTTGTGGAGCTTTAGGAGATGGAGCACGAGCGTCTCCAGTGGCTGAATTGTTGAGAGGAGTTTTCAGTGCAGACGCTCCTTCCGCGTTTCTTCGGCGGCGACGCCGACCCTCGACGAGTTGAAAAATGTCGGCTTGCTCCGCCGAAATGGTGGATGGGCCGTCGTCTGATGGATTTGTCGGGATATACGACCACGACAGAGTCGTAGGGTCGTAGCCACGTAGTTCAGGCAGCGCCATGTTGAGGAGTTGACCGAGCGGCGTCTCCGCATCCAGCAGCGGCGGAGCCGCCGCCGTGAGGCTTAGCTCGTTCGCTACGTTGTGATGCAAAGTTGCTCGAAGTGGCCGAAAATTGGGCGTACCTGGGTGAGATCGGTGTCCCCAGAATCTTGCTGACTTGGCAGATGCAGTCACACAAGTTTTAGAGCAGCCACATTGAAGGGAGCACGGTTCCAGCCGAAAATCGACGGAGCCGATGAGCGTCGCGTCCGATCACTTCGCGAAGCGCCCGCGTCTCCCTCCTCTCTGAGGTTCCGTCGACCCGCCGACAAGGTCACTTGAGCGTTCACCGCATTGAACCAGATCAAGCTCCTGCGAAAGCTTTCGCGCTTGCGATCGCGTGAGGGCCATGCACGCTAAGTTGGGGAAGAACGATTTGCCCTGCTCTTTGAGAAGCTGCTCTGAGTTGTTAGAGAAAAGGTAAGGAAAACGATCATTTAGCGCGGCAGACACAGCCGCTTCGGTGCGAAGCTTACCGAACGGGCCTTCTATGACAACCGTGGCGATTGGTAAGCGAACACTCTGCTCCTCGGCGACTTGCCTGATCCACGCGCATTCTCCTGTAAAGTCATCCGGAGACACCAATGAAGGATGGACAACGTCCATGGTTGCCGCTGAGTCTCTAAGTGCTCGGCACGTTTTCTCATTCACTCTAATTTCTTGGAGATACGGCTCCAACAACCGCATGTTTCTTTCTGATTCTCGGATCGTTGCGAAGGCAAACTTTTCCTGACAGTTTCTCGCGATGTGTCCTTCCTTTTTGCAGTTGTAGCAGATTAGCGGCTTCCGTTTGTTTTCCGATTCAAATGCCTGTGTGGTAGAAACCTCACTCGATTTCTCCGCTTCTGTTTGCCCTTCCCCCACACTGTCCTTCGTAAGAGACGGGTCCTTCTTGAAATTACGGTGCGGAGCGGGTTTCCGTTGATCAGGTTTCTTTGAAAAGCCCTCTTTTCTCTCATCCTTTTCAACGCGCACTGCCCTGCTGAGCAACTTTCGGCGAGTATAATACTCCTCAGCTAACTCTGCTGCCTTGTTTAACCGTACTTCCCCAAGTCTGTCCTGCAGCCAAAGTTTGACATCCTCCTCGATGCAGCGGTAGAATTGCTCCAATGCAACGCATTCCACCACTTTATCGCGGTCGTCATAAACACCTTCGCCCTTGAGCCATTCAATCAAATCGGCTTTAAGACGAAACGCGAAGTCAACGTGTGACTCATTCCCCTTTTTAGCATACCGGAACCTTTGCCTGAAAGCCTCGGGTGACAACTTATAACGTCTCAAGAGCACTTCATTAACCTCGTCATAGCTCTCAAACGCTTCCCTCGACAAGCAAGTTATCGCGTCGGACACTTCGCCGGGAAGAAGAGCTAGCAGGTTCCGCGCCCAAAGAGGCCGCTCCAAAGCGTTTCGCTCACAGACGTGTTCAAACTTGACGAGATACTTCGCCATGTCCTCGCCTACTACGAACGGTGGCAGTTGGTCCCGAATTCTAAAACCGCTGACCTGAACTGTTGGAGAAGCTACGCTAGGCGCCTGCGAACACTGTAGGATTGCCAATTCTAGTCGTTTCAACTCGAGACGCTCCTGTCTCTCGGCCTCCTCGCGACGTTCGCGCCTTTCAGCTTCTTCACGTTCGCGAGCTTCGCGCCTTTCAGCTTCTTCGCGAGCTTCGCGCCTTTCAGCTTCTTCGCGGCGAGCTTTAATATCCACCCAGGCCTCATCGACTTCCTCAGCCGACACTCCCTCATCCTTCATGATCTCAAGGATCGCTTGCTTTCGTTTCGCACGGCCCAAAGTAATGCCGAGTTCCTCACAAATTTCGATGAGTTCCTTCACTTTAAGGTTCTCCATCGTTCACACTAGCCTCTTGCTGTTTGCCCCTGTTAACAATTTACTTGCCGTACCCACTATAAGTCAACTAGCAAGACGCGCAAGCAATTTTCACTCTCCCGTGTTTACCCCCTCCGCATTAACTTTGGTTTCAAAGCACTTCGACTTTGCTTGAAACGATCAAAGCTCACTCTAATGCTTCACACAGCCCTTCTCTAAACTACTACAACCTGAGCTAGAGTAGTCTGGTGAACTGAGGGGAAAACATCAGGCACTCACCGCATCGATGTCGCTGACGCCGGCCGATCCCACCGCTGCCAACCACTGTTGCGCACGACGGACCGATCCCGCCGAAGCCACCACTGTTGCGAAAGACGGCGACGCCAACACGGCCCCGAAGGCGCCACTGCTTCCAACTCCGCCGGGAAGGTCACCAGCCGTTTGGTAGCGTATGTTTATCAGCTCGCGACTGCTTCTGCGCAGAGCTGATAAGACGAGCGGACGAGACGACGGTGAGTTAAACAAGGTTTATGTACAGCATATTTACAGAGGCGTTACAATTTCGGCACTGGGGCCGACAGAGACTCGAAGAGCCGAGCTCTCCTCTCTAATACATAGGTCAACTTTTCGCCTAAGACCGCCGACTCACACACATGTCGGCTCTCCGACATGGGGACTCCTCTCTCGTAGGACTGCCGATCGCGACACGCCGCAGGGCTTCTTTTATTTGCACCGGGTCCAACCAAAATGTCCAATCAGAAGCGCCGCTGGTCGTCAGGGCAGATTCCTCCAATGGGGTTGCCGCGCCATGCGTCAGACCACCAGACACGAGGACGCCGGCTCGCTGTCACGTGCGCAGCTGACTCAATGCACGTGGGCCAGAGGGGCGCCGCGCGTGTTCACGCCGTCGAGTTGATCGCGCCAGGCGGACTGCGTGCTGGCCTTGACCCAGATTGCCTTTTTCAGAGGCACGGACGTTTGACGAGGACTCGCTGGCATAACAAGGTGCAAAATAGTCATACCCTATATTTAGAATTTTCGTCACCGGCACTCTGACGCTTTTAGGGGCGCAGATTCTTTAAGCGGGAACCGTTCGTCTCTCGTAGTAGTAGTAGTAGTAGTCGTAGTGTGTAACCGGTCATAGATTTTGACCTGAAAGGTGGTGTCGGTGGGAGATTTCTTCTGTGCATTGTTTAACAAAAAAATCGCAGTGTGCGCGTTAACTAAAAGCTGAATTCTCCTGCCTCTCATTACTCCTTAGCAGCCATTGGCATGTACATTGAGCACTATCTGACAAGAAAGCGTTGCTACGTTATACTCGCTGGGCATAACCTCCTTGGTTTTAGAAAAGTTTAGCGAGCGTTGGGCCGAGGTGCCATGAATATCGTGAACTAGTATATACCATGAACTCGAGGTGGTTAAAGGTGGGAAGTAGACACAAAGCGCAAGCTGTAAGAAAATGTGCGTGTGCCTCCTCTCGCTCAGTCCTTAGAATGTCCGCTGGATGACGGTGCTTCTATATGAGGAATATGTGATGAAAATATGCGAGATAGTGGTACCTGTAGTGTCGAATAGGTGGACGAGCGGACACACAGACAGATGCATGGACGGACGCACAGATGGCTGCACGGACGGATGGACGCATGGACGGACGCAGGAGCCGATGCATGGACGAAAACAGGGACGGACGCACAGATGGACGTGCGGACGCACGAACAGACGCACGCACGAAAGGGCGGATGGACGCACGGGCGGCCACACAGACGCACGCATGGACGGACGAAAGCAAGAACGAATGAACGGACAGATGCTTCGCCCCACTCTCCATCATTCACTCCGTGGATATGCAGCCATTTTTTTCCTCCCCTCACTTACTTGACTAGTGCTGCCTAATAACAAGCGGCAACACATTAGCAAAGCCGCTTACGCATACATTATACCATGATGCACTCGACTATCGAGTTGGAGCAAGATGTTCCAAGGGCGACGGCATGTTGGGGATGTGCGAGGCTGTATACACTGCCGGGCATATTGGCGCAACAACTTCGCCTATCGACTTTGTCCAGTCTACGAGAAAAAGACCGACACACGGAAAACCCGCTAGAAGAGCTCGGTACTTCTCCACCACATTTACACCGAGGCAAAAACGCAAAAGAAACTCACGTGCTCAGATCGATGAGTGCGTTAATAACTAAGGACCAGAAGAAAATCAATCAGGTAATTGATTGATTTGTTGATTGATTAATTGATTGATTGATTGATACGTGGGGTTTAACGTCCCAGAACCACCATACGAATATGAGAGACGCCGTAGTGGAGGTCACCGGAAATTTTGACCACCGAGAGTGACACGCGCAGAAATCTGAGCACACGGCACTACAGCATTTTGGCCGGAAAAAAGTAATCTGTAGTCACCTGATATGGAACGCCTCAATGTCCTATCATGGTCTTGGAGAGAAAATCGCGCAGTTACACGCCGAAAAACTGTCGCGCGGCGAAGTTGTAGTGATGATGACGGTGATCTTCGGTACAAAAGATTGCTCGTCAACACCACTTTGAGTACCCCCATCGTCATCGCTTCACCTTAATTATTCGGGAAATGCACCATCGCCATTTTACCCACCATCATCAACGTCGACAATTACTTTAATTTATTTCTTTATTCGCTCCCCGCGTGATCACGTGATGCGTGACGCATACTATTAGAACCACGACGACGACACAGTGTAGACTAGGACGGCCTCGCCGTGAAAACGAAGAAGAACGCAAGCTTAGTTCAGGAAATATTAAATGTCTAATCATATATGTATATATGACGGCGCAGTGGCGTAACGAAATTCCTCTGTCACGACAGAAAACCTGCAAGTAAATTACTCTATTGTGTAAGAGAATCTGTCTGTCATGCATGTTAGGAAAATCCGTCTGTGCACGTGACAAAAATACCGCTATATGAATGCACAACACTATATATATATATATATATATATATATATATATATATATATATATATATATATATATATATATATATATATATATATATATATATATATATATATATATTGGCGGCGCTGAGCCCGCATGCGGTCCGGAGAGCAGTGTCTTGGCCACTCACCCCCAACTATTCCAGCCATTTCTTTTTGCTTTTATTTTTAATTCTCTCGACTACACGCCCACGCTAACAAAATGTGAGTATATCTGAACCACAAGAATACGCTCAAACAGCGGAGTGAATCTGAAGTGAAATCATAGCACTTTTTATGGATGAGGAGGAGGAGGAGGAGGAGGAAGGGTAGAAATGAACGGCAGAGAGGTCAACCAGACGCACGTCCGGTTTGCTACCCTGCACTGAGGGAATGGGTGAGGGGATTAAAGGAGAAGAGAGAGAGAGAAGTGAAGGGCAACGTGTGTGTAGATGTGACCTTGTCCATTGCACACTTATAAGCGGTCACGTATAGTCCGGTCGTCTTTAGAAAACTTAGCAGTGCCCGCGTCGCTTTGCTGGCCTACGACGCGTACAGCCACGAACCAAGGATCTTCTCTTCGGAGAAAGGTCTACTGTCTAGTGTCTCTAAAGTTTCGCGTAGCAAGTTGCGTTCGCTCGCAAAACGTTCACACGAACACAGTATAGATGTTCTATTGTCTCGTCAGTGTCACACGATTCACACCGGGAGCTATCCGCCATTCCTGTGCACTTTTCATGAAGCGACAATACGTCAAGCAGCGTGAAACTCTGCACACGTGTTTCGGTGGAAGCAGAGGGCGCCTCTTATTACGCGGCCCTTCCAGGCGTTGACAAACGTTCGAGAAATGAAAAAAAAAAAAAAGCCGCGACACTGCTGCCCAAAGACCCCACTCTAAGCAAGGCTGAAATTGATGAGTGCGCATCACGACTTCCAAAGGAGATTGTGATTATAGATGAATTAAATGCGGGTATATATATATCGTTTGTCGTGGTGTGCTTGTGAGTACACCTCAACAAACGATATACGCATCTATCGACACAAGCGCGATGAACGATAAAGCTACACACGCGCGTCGAAGACGTCAGTGCGTGGCCTATGTGCACCGAGTAAGCGTTAATAAAGATGTTCTGACGGTGGCATTTCAACTAAAGGACCTTTAGCACTGAAGAACGCGGTGTCAACTACTACGTCGTAACGCATTTCCGTATACCGCTACAAGCACAGTAGTACAAGTTCCGGTCGCCGTCGCATTTGACAGCCGCGTGAGTTGAAGACAAAACGTCACGTGTGACGTCATTCGTAAATCGACTCCGGTTCGACCAGTAGTGACGCTGGTAAAATGGTGATAACTGCGAAGCGGTGAGGTGTATATAGTTTGCTGGCTTCGCCTGTGACACCCTGAAATGCCCATATACCCATTTCATGTTTGTAAACACAGGTAGGCCGATGTCGACATTATGGGTAAAATTATAGCGACGTCCACACGCAACTTCCGCCTTAAGCGTTGAGGGCTGCGATGTGCGCCAACAAACAAAACTAAGTTGCGAGACGCGACTCACATCCAACCGCGACGCAGTTCGTCGGCATACCATTTTTTTTCCTCGTTGCTTGACTGAGAACAAACACTACATGCACCATTGAATTAACCCAGCAGAAACTGCGGTAGGCAGAGCGTCTTTTGTCCACCAAGACGGCGCTTGGTGGGCAAAACGACAAATTTCACGTGATTTCAGTGAAATTTGTTCATAGGAACAGTTATGCCTTCAGAAAAATTGCGAGAAAACGCTGAGTGTTCTCACTTTTTTTTGTACATTTCATTTTGGGAAAAGTATGAACGAAATTTTGTTCTACGCATACCCTAATTAGTACTGAATGGAAATAATTAGTTTATATCGTGAATTGTGTAAGTCACTGTACATTCTTCATAACATGCATGTCAAATCTACAATAGCTGTTTATCGTGGCACCTACAGTAGCTTTCAGTATGATTGTTGAGGTACCATATTCAATGTATCAGATATGACACAGTGGACATGACAGTGACACCAAGGAGCAAAACAATTTTTTTCGCGTATTAGTCAAGTACATTTTCACAATCGCGAAAACATCACGCTTTCCCAGACAGTACACTTGCTAAGCGAGGAGACACGCAAAAAGAAAATTCGGATGGAGACGCCACCGTAAGATTCCCGCGCCAAACATTGTGACGTGGTAAATTTTGAAGGCGTTTATATTGTGTCCTTCATAGCTTTTACTCTATAGGAATGAAGTATATTGTAATCTGAGAGTGCCATAGACCTCATACAAACACCCTGAAAATTTCACCGAGCCAATATATCAAAAATACTTTTTGAAATTGGTTGCATCACGCGCGCCCTTTTGACGCGATATTTAAAAATTAAACTTCTGCCTTGGTACTTTCCGCTAATGATGAACTTATGATAGTGAAACACATGACGTTAAAGTCTTCAGAGTGCCGGCGCCGTGGTGGTCTAGTGGCTATAAAGTACTCGGCTGCTGACCCGCAAGTCGCGGGATCAAGTCCCGGCTGCGGCAGCTGCATTTTTCATGTAGGAGAAAATACTGTAGGCTCGTGGGCTCAGATTTTGGTGCACGTCAAAGAACCCCAAATGGTCGAAATTTCCGGAGCCCTCCACTACGGCGTCTCTCATAACCATGTGGTGGTTTTGGAACGTTAAACCCCACATATCAGTCAAAGTTATCAGAGTGTAGTTTAACCATCCGAACCAAGCCATTGTTTCTTTGCACGTCCCTTTATTACGCGACGCCATACAGAACCTCTCGATTCCGTGGAAATTTTGGCGGGGATCTGAAGGCAGGTGTGACGTCACTGCTTAGATCACGTGATGGTAGCGCTTGTGACGTCGAGCGATAGTTCAGCTACTGCGCTCTTTAAAGCACCGAATCCACGCCCCATGCTTCATTATACATGACAATGCATCGATGTCCAGGCCACTGCATTGACCTATACGAGCGTTGCGGGTATCGAGGTGACAGTTCTTTTGGCACCCCCCTTCCCCTTCTTGTGCGTGCCAGTCAATGGAAAGGGTTGGGACATGTGGGCACAGCTGAAATTTTTCTGCAGTTAGCATCAAGACAGCTGCACATTAATACTCCGATTTCGCCTCTATAGCGTCATGCACACCAGGAAATGCTTTTCAGCATAAAAAGTTACAAAAAAAGTAAAAAATCGGGTGGTATAACAATCATTCATTGGATGTGGCGTGTTATTTGCTTATCATTTTTATACGCTGTATGCTTAAGCTCGATTCTGTGAAAGAGTTTCGGGTGGCACCTCGAAAGCCTTCTCCGGAACGAAACGTTGCGAAGGCTTTCCGGGGGAGAATGGGAAAATTGAACTCGAAGAAAAAAAACAACTGTAGTCAATGTAGGGTTAATCACCGGAAAACGTTAGTTGAATGTGAAAAGGGTGCGATATATTTCATCCCCTTGTAATATGGTAACTGCTCTATCGGTCAAACCGGGAGGTGTTTGAATAACAATCTCATGGATCACAGGGCATCGACCAAGGCCCGCGTATACCCTTCGTCGAATCTGTTCCTAGATTGCAGAGATAGCAAGTGTCACCCTTCTCGAAACAAGTGTGTTGTCCCGGCACAGAGAGGAGACAGCGAGAGAAGTAGCTGAGGCTTTTTTCTTTTATATCCACAAGTATGGCGACAGGTGTTTCGGGAAGCCCTCGGTCGCAGTGCGCCAACTAGAGATAGATTATCTAACTGCCAATATAATGTTTTTACGTCAATTCTTGCTATTTAGATTTGTGTTCCCTGCAATAAACTTTCAGTTGCCAATCTGCACTTGTGCGTGTGGCTTCTGTGTCCTTGGCATTTTTTTTTGCGCAGTTTTTGTAGTTATGAATTACCGCCTCACCCATCGTTCGGTCCTCTTACAAACGCCACGAGTTTGCTTGCGCGTGGGAGTCATCCCTCGAAGATTTATAGCTCACCCAGAAACACTCGATGCTCCATGCGCTGCGATAAATAACGAATTACTATTCCAAGGCCGTAAAGCTCTTAAGAATGACGTGTGAGCTTAGGTTCTGCCACCCAGCATCAAGCTAACGTTTAAGCGGATCTCGGATGCGCGCGTGATTTACGGACTACTCAATTGATATGGGTGTAATTACCGTCATCTTGGGCTGTTAAGACTGCGACATTCTACCTTCAGCAGCTGGAGCAGGACGAGAAGGATAATAGAGAGGTGGTGGTAGCCTGGTAGGCCACCTGACTCTGGTGAATGGGAGGGAAACGCAGAGAAGAAGAGAAAGAAGTCACCAAGTGAACGTTACTATATATTACCATATAGACTGCTTTTTCATGGCGCTCTTTGGTCAAACATGGCCCTTGCACCAATAAAACCTACATAACATTCAAAGTATAGATAGACCCTTACGAACAAACATTCATAATTGATTATTGGGGCTTAACGTCCCAAAATCATCAAACGGGATGCGGTGGTGCTGGGCCCCAGAAATTCGAAACACCTGGAAATCTTCAACGCGCACCTAAATCTAAGCACAGGAGGCTATAGCACTCCGCTTCAATATCAACGCGGCCACCGCGGCCTAATTTCGACCCCGCGACCTTTACGCGTGAAAATGACGGCGCGGGTAGATTTATTGTTGCTAGAGCTTCTTCATATCAACTTCGCCACACAGAAAACTGACAAATAATTCGTGTAGAAGGACGAGATGGTGGCGCCCATGAATCATAGACAAAATTGTGTACACAAGACAACGAAGGCGGCTCTAGTTATAGCGACTCTGCGAACACCTTTGTACAGCTTCCAACTGCCACGACAGAGACAACGGGAAGCATAAAAGATTACACCAAGGCCTTTTTGCCAAACACTGCTGTGTCACCATGTCTCTATGGCTCGCGTATGTAGCCTTAAGAGCCGCATGCTTCCGAAATGGACCATGACATAGCTTTAGCCCCTGTAATGTGCCCTATTACAGCCATCTATGGCTATAACATGGAGGGGGGTTTCTTGGCGCTAGCCACTCGTACTCGCATTTATAGAGAACTATAGACACACATTATAGATTCAGAAGACTGAAGAGCTTTAGGGGCCATCAAATATCGCACAAACAAGCGCTCAATTGGCCACGCGAGTAAAAGAAAGTTCTGAAGAAGGTAAGAGACCACTAAGGTACTCGCACGATTCTCTAAGCCAAATGTGAATGCACGAAAAAGTGTGAAACACACGGAAAAGGGCAAATCTACCTGAGAAAGTATGAAAACGTGCAGAGAGCTTATGCACACTTCTTAAAAATACAAAATACGTCAACACACAAAACACGTCAGTCACGCATGGGTCATATTGTTGTTGAAGCGGTATGCAGGGTGTCCCACACAACTTGAGCCAACAATTTGAAAATGAAAGGCACTTCAGTGGCGAATCGAACCAAACACGTACAATCGCACTGGCCTGTAGGTACTCAAGCTATTTTTTATTTCTCCCCATAATAATTTGGTAATAATTCTTAATTACCTATTTTTTTAAATTCTGGGCTGGAAAGCCAAAATATGAACCCTGAGATGTAGAACACTTTCAGAAACCGCTCACTAAATTATTTCCTGTTCGATACGTCTAGCGCTGTAACTATATACAGTGCGCTCGCGGTCCGTCACACGGTTTTTTTTTTTTTTTTCACATTTCACGGGCTTTCTTTACAACGTGGAACAAATAACACCGCGAGACGTATCGCACAAGAAACAATTTGGTCAGTGGTTTCTGAAAGTGCTCCGAATACGCCTATCTCATTGGAATGGCCAGCTCCTCTACATGCACTAACTGCAGCTGCGAAGAAACCATCGCGCACCTTCTATGTGAGTGCACCCATTTCAACGCGCCAAGACAAGAACTGACTGCATGCTCTGGATAGACTGGATGATCGTACTTTGTCAGAACAGAGGATTCTGGGTCATTGGCGGAGCCCATCCTCAGCCCAGAAGGCTTTGAAAGCTTTGCTGCGCTTTTTGCGGACAACTGGCCTCAGACACCGACTTTAGTGTCTTATACTCTTTGATGTTGCCTTTCCTCTGTCGCTATTTTTTTTGGGTAATTTCTCTCTCTCTCTCTTCGCAACATTTCTTTTTATCATATCTTATTCTACTCACTCCTATCCCCAGCACAGGGTAGCCAACCGGTCTAACAACTGGCTAATCTCCCCGTCCTTCCGCTTAAACTTTCCTCCTTCCTCCTCCTACATCTCAGTGTTCATATATTGAGTTTCAAGCCATTAATTAAAAATAATTAACCATTATTATTTATTTAGTATGAGGAGAAATAAAAAAAAGCATGAGTACCAACAGGCTAGTGCGAGTAGTATGCGTTTGGTTCAATTCGCCTCCTAAGTGCCTTTCACTTTCAAATTCTTGGCTCAAGTTATGTGGGACATCCGCATACATGTACACAAACTACATGGCATTTCGAGAAAGGTGATACGTGAACTCCACCGGGAACCTTTCGCTCGATAGATTTTAGTATTTTCCGCAAAGGTCTTTCCAAATTCCGCAAGCTCTCTTTTATAAAGTTCCAGAGTGAGCCTAGAGTCAATATTTTTCAGTGTGAGCAGCTGTTGGTCTGACAATATTGAATCAGCTCAAAGCCTTTCGCACTACAGTGCTCTGGAGCGTGGGCTCACAAGGAAGAATGGCTTTTCCATCTCACTCACTGAATGTGGTCACCGTAGTGTTAAATGTTAGTGAAACATTTAGTTCCGCGCAGGAAGTGACGCCTGCAGGCTGTGTGTGTACCAAGCGGCAATGGGGACAACAGAGCACATGTTCACTGTCATTCAATTTGGCTAGAATCTGGCCAAATTAGGAGGGAGAATGCGGCCGTACGCACGTATCCGTGGAATAGATAAGTTACGTACAGCGCGTGCGCACTTCTCTACCGTACAGCCATGCTGCACACGTATGGACCCGCTACGTACGCCCAACTCAAAGTGTCTATTGGCTCAGTAAAAATTACCATAGTTACGTGCGCTGAGTCCAATGTACTTTATTCTTATCGATTAGAAACTGCCTTTAGGGCACAATATACACCTTCACAATTTATAACGTCATGGTGTTTGGTGCGACAATCTCAACGGGGCGTTTCCACTCGCATTTTCTTTTCGCGCGTTTTCTTGCTTACCAAGCACCGTGTCATGGTAAGAGTGATGTTTTCGGGATTGTGAAACTAGAATAATAATACGCGCGCGAGAGGGAGAAAGACACAGAGAGAGAGAGAGGGAGAGGGAGAGAGAGAGAGAGAGAGAGAGAGAGAGAGAGAGAGAGAGAGAGAGAGAGAGAGGGGGGGGGAAGGTTAACCAAGCTTGGCTCGCTTGGCTGCCCTACACTTGGTGTGGGGGAAAGGGAGAATGATAGAAAGCGGAGAGATAGAAAAGAAGATGAGTAAGAAAGAGAATGATGAATAGTCAGCTCGAGACTATACACAGCACGGTCTCACACTGTTCTTTCACAAGCGGTCTTGAAGTCTGTTGGTCCTTACGAAGTACAAGAGGGCTGTCGTGGCTCTGCGCGTATGGGAAGCCGTCGGCCAAGGTGCCAGGATCTTCTCTTCTGTAAGCGGCCGTGAATCCAGCTGACAGAGCTTGGCTTCCATAATACGTCGTTCAGACTGGTATGGTGGGCAATGGCATAGAATGTGCTGAAGCGTTTCCTGGCAGGCGCCGATGTACGCGAAAAACTGATTTGCCATATAGTGCCGCTGTAAAGCTTGGCGCCATGTGTACGAATCTGGCATAATTTTATTTATTTATTTATTGATTTATTTGTTTGTTTGTTTATTTATTTATTTATATGCCTGGCTTCCAGAGAAACTTTCCGCATAGTCTCCTGCGAAGTGTATAAGTTTGGCGTGTTGGAGCACGCAGAAAGCGCAGGGTCGGCCCGATCGCTGCACCGGCGCATCATCGCACCGAGAGCCGGCATCGGCACACACGATCAAGCCCTGCCGTATATGGGAGAACAAACGGCGATACGTGGCCCGCTGCGCAAATGCGAGCAGCTGCGCGAATACGGTGTGATATTCGACACGATCGACCGTCGGAAAACACCCGCTGCGCCGACAAAGACGCAGTGCCCATTATTCCAGAAGGCGAGGAGAGACTCGGGAAGTCGGTACGGTGATAAATATGGCCGCGTTTCCAACCTAGACAGCAGAAGACAAACGTTGTTCGGGGCGAGAACAAGATAAATTGTTTAGATATGCGGATAAGGGTGTCGAAGGCGTGCCCGAGAGAAACGACGTGTTGACAGCGGCAAAATGAGTTCCATGTAATTAAAAGAATCAAGGTGGTGCATTGAAAGACAACCTAAACGACCTTTACGCGTCCTTTCCAAGGTTAAAATGCAGCGGCAGGTCCGTGGGGCCCTGTTGGCATCTACGTGCAGCGGTGGGCACTGTTAGCATAGAGAAACATATACTACATAAAGAGTGGCCACTCGAGCCTCTTCGCGGCCTTGCGGGATATGCTCTGACCAATCGCTAGATGGCGCGCCCATGTTTGCTTCCACTTTTCTGTCACGGCATATATTAGCCGCCTCAAGAGGTCAATGAAAACATAGGTTTGGTTTCAAATTTTCGCAAAGAAGAAATTTCACTGATTGGTGCAATTTTACACATCCGCTTTACAACGTGTCCCACTAAGGACGTTTAACGCCTTACCACAAAAATCAGTAAAGTTTGACTAAAAAGTGTTGTTTTTCTGCATCTATTTTGCACAAAGAGTACAATTTCATGTGGTTTAAATGTGCTGTAGATGTATTTCTTTCGCACACGGATGGGTGTTAAGCCTAGTGGTTAAGACACTCGTTTTCGGAGCATGAGGCTAAGGGTTCAAATCCTAGCATGGGAAGGAAAATTTTTTGTTATTGTATTTATGCAAAAGACATTATCGGCTCTGACCAACTACTCGTGGCGCTGAAAGCAGCGCAGTAGCTGGGCCGCAGGGTCCTACGGAAGTGTCCACTCTTTATGTAAATATGTTTCTCTACGGTTATGCTGTTAGGGTGTTCGAACACGCGAGCGCTTGGCTGCGCTCCGCGTATCGACGCATGCGCACACCAACACATGGGAGCTGCTTTGTGTCCTCGGCTACATCACTTGAGCACGCCATTTTGTAGTAGTCAAGCGCCGGTCTCGCTTGGCTGTAGTGCAGCAAGAGCTCGTGTGCGCCTGCGCCACTTAGATTCCATGCGCGGCCACGCCGGCTGCAGTGGCGCTCCGCAGAGCGCTGCCACGCTGAGCCGTGTTCGCTATAACCTCAAAGATCCTTCTCACCACAGTCTTTAACTCAAGGAACGGATGTTACGTGCCTTCCTATAGGCAGCTTCCGGTCACTCTCCGTAATACTATATTGTCTTCACTCCATGAGGTCGAAGTTTGGAGTGTGCTACATCAATGACAGTACATATTAGTGCATCTTATTTTGTATTTAACGAAAAAAGAACTACTGACGAAGAATTATTTGCACTCCTACACGTGTTTTGAAGCTGCGTGCAAAAAACGTGTAAACAACCATGTGGTGCCCTAAAATAAGCAATTCATTGGAAGTGTAGCGCAGTGTCTTCGTGTTCTGGCATCGCGTTACCTTGAGCTGGCAGTTTTGTTCAATAAAATTTATGCAAACCCAATTAACGTTCAACTCCTAAAGCTTCGATTTTAGGAGTTGGACATGACAGCGACATTGCGTTTGTAGTGCATATTTCAAACACTTGGTGCATGAAACATTTTCCAATTTGCTATGCACCCACTACACTATAGTAGCATGTGTGCCTTTTGTAGTGGGGTACCGGCTATCCACCGGGGAGCCTTTATGATAATTACATAACACCCGTTGGCAACGGACGCTTGTACCACGCATTATCACTGCAACATGTCATGTTGCGTTGTGGAGCATGTATATACATGACCGGAGTGTTTGTGAAACATGAAATGTATACTTTCACGGCATTATGCGGAGGAATTCTTTACACTGTTTTCACAAGCAGAGGCGTGGTCATGTGGTAGAAACCCGGGTCGGTTGCCCCGCAACCAACCCGGGTTTTATCCCTATACTTCGACCCAAACAACCTTGGTTCGGTCCCTACTCTGGGTCAGAGTTTTTTTAGCATTTATTTATTTTATTTGCATCGTTCGCAATGTTTCAGTCAAGCATAAGATGATGTTTTTTCGCTCACACCCAACGACGCCGACACCTAAACTTCTGCGAAACCTGCTTTTTCAAAGCTGTCGCGTTAATATTATCTGGGGTTTCACGTCCCAAAAGCACGATAAGATTACGAGAGACGCCGTAGTGGAGTGCCTCCGGAAATTTTGACTATCTGCAGTGTTCCTTAACATGCACTGACATAGTGGTTAGTTATATTCTGAGCATTTCTCTGTTACCTGATTAATAGTACGAATGTGGTCGATTGTTGAGTAGCCTGTTCGAAATCCTGCTTGCTCCTTTGGTTGATTGAATTCTAATGTTTTCGTTACTGTGTTAGCAATCACCTTTGTAAATAGCTTGTATAATACAGAGAGCAAGCTGATCGGCCTGTAATTCTTCCAGTCCTTGTCATCTCCTTTCTATGTCACCTCATTTAATACATGTTAGTATTAAGCGTTTAATCTTTGGCAACGCTATTTACGATAACGCTTACAAATTCGAGCGTGCCGATCGAAGTAAACGTCGTTGGCCACCTTCCTGATAATACGCAGTTTACTATTGATTGATTGATATGTGGGGTTTAACGTCCCAAAACTACCGTATGATTATGAGAGACGCCGTAGTGGAAGACTCTGGAAATTTCGACCACCTGGGGTTCTTTAACGTGCGCCCAAATCTGAGCACATGGGCCTACAACATCTCCGCCTCCACCGGAAATGCAGCCGCCGCAGCTGGGATTCGATCCCGCGACCTGCGGGTCAGCAGCCGAGTACCTTAGCCACTAGACCACCGTGGCGGGGCTCAGTTTGCTCTTGCGCTACTTGTATAAGTCAATCTTAGCAATAAAAATTGATGAGTAAGGTGAAGGTAATCGTAAACAATCTCCTTTCTTGTGTTTTTTTATATTTTTATTAAAGGAACACGTTCAGAATGCGGGCCCGACAGATCTAAAACCCGCCTACGGACTTCCGACTCCTCAGGTCTCTCTAATTTTTCCTGTTGTTTACCTTTTTACTCGAGACTTATCGTTTTCTGTCGAAGCAACGCAGCCTTTTTTTTTATGTGCTCCGATACAAAAATGTACACATGACGTCAGCGTTGATCTGTTCGAAACAAACCAGCCACATGCGTGCGCGACCTCTAAATGTCACGATGTTGTTCAATGGTGTTCGCAAGATCGAGACGCGCGACATGAAACGCAGAAGAAACTGAGCTGTAAAGAAGCAATATAAAAAATCACACACGAACGGCTTGATAAGAAGTCAAAACAAGCCGAATGCGTAAAGTATGGCCAGACGCGGCCTCAAACGTGTGACAAGAATAACTAGGTGCGACCACCTATAGTTACGTTAGTCAGAGAGGTTTTGATATGTGGGGTTTAACGTCCCAAAACCATTATATGTTTATGAGAGACGCCGTACTAGAGGGATCCGGAAATTTCGACCACCAGGGGTTTTTTAACGTGTACCCAAATCTGAGCACACGGGCCTACAGCATTTTCGCCTCCATCGTAAATGCAGTCGCCGCCGCCGCCGCCGGGTTTGCATTATTCATAAAGAGATAATTTGAGGAAAGGAAGAGACGCAACTACTGCAGCCCCAATTGGGAGCACGGCTCAGCGCCTGTAGGAACGAGGTGAGGGTATTAAATACGTGGAAAAGAAGTTACACTAGTGAAATGGAATAGGAGGGGGCACTTATTACACATTCTTTATTAATAAAGCTGCAATAGTGAACAGTTGGCACGTCTTTGTGTTTTTGACTCGCTGCCAGATAGGACAAAGACCAGAAAAAAAAAAAACAGGAAACTACAAACAGCGATGCGCAAACTAACAACTACTTTACTTTGAGCATGAACGTACGAGAAAGACACGAACACGGAAAAGAAGGATTCGGTGTTTGTTTTTGTCTACTGTTTTAGGGGCAAAGCTCCTTATAGCGGCACCCGTTCGTCCCCCGTAGTATGTAACAAGTATAACATTTTGACCTCCAAGGTGGTGCCGGTGAGAAACTTCTGTGCGTTGTTGAACAATAAAAAATTAGTACTCAATGTACATGTCAATGGCTGCTAATGGGGAATGAGAGACAGGAGCATTCGGCTTTAGTTAACGCGCAGGCTGCGATCACCATTAGCAGCCATTATTGGCATGTACATTGAGCACTATCTGACAAGAAAGGGTTGCTACGTTATACTCGCTGGGTGTAACCTCCTTAGCTTTAGAAAGGTTTAGCGAGCGTTGAGCCGCAGTGCCATGAATACAATGAACTTGTATATACCATGAATGAACTCGAGGTGGTTAAAAATGGGAAGTAGATACGAAGCGCAAGCCGTAAGAAAGTAAAAGCCGAATTCTCCGTTCTCATTTCCTATTAGCAGCCATTGACATGTACATTTAGCACTATCTGACCGAAAAAGTTTGCTACGTCATACTCGCTGGGCGTAACCTCCTTGGTTTTTAAAAGGTTTAGCGAGCGTTCGGCCGCAGTGCCATGAATACAGTGAACTGGTATATATACCATGAACTCGAGGTGGTTAAAGGTGGGAAGTGGACCCGAAGCGCAAGCCGTAAAAAAGTGTGCGTGTGCCACCTCTCGTTTAGTCCTTGGAATGTCCGCTGGATGGCGGTGCGTCGATATGGAGAATATATGATGAAAAGATGCGAGATGGTGGTACTTGGAGTGTTGAATAGATGGACGAACGGACACATAGACAGATGCATGGATGGACGCATGAACGGACGCAGGGGCGGCTGCATGGACGAACGCAGGGACGGACGCACGAACAGACGCACGCACGGACGGGCTGATGGACGCATGGACGGTCACACTGGTGGACGCGTGCACGGATGGAAGCAAGAACGAATGGACGGACGAATTCTTCGCCCCACTCTCCATCATTCGCTCCGTGGATATGCTGCCATTTTTTTTTATTACTGAAATCCCTCTTTCCCCTTATCGTGTTCGCATCTTCCTCGTACACATAAGTATGTCCATGCTCGAAATAAAGTAGTTGTTAGTTGGCGCATCAACCTGTGTTTTTACTGTTTTTGTTTGATCCGTATCCTACCTTGCAATCACATCGATGAAGGCGTACTTTCTTGATGCATCCAACGTAACTTACCCCCATATTCAGAAACGCTGCTTGACTTGATCTTGTCTTGCCACCGACTTTAATGTAGCTCAAACGCGTTTCAAACACTCTGACTTTATGCTGTGCCAAGGCAGCACAAACGCACAGACGCGTTGCGAATGCGCTGCATTGAAGGTGGTTTCAAGTCAAGTTCAAGTAGTTTTTCTGAATACGGGGGTCAGTCTATAAAATTTTCACGGAAAGCATGCGTTTAGAAAAAAAAAAGTCACAGCACATCCACGGAGTGAATGTAAGTGCAGTGAAGCTTCGAAGGGTTTTATCAGCAAACCATGAATCATACGCTGGCCGCGTCCGTCTGCCTGTCTGTCTGTACGTATGTCCATCCTTCCATCCACCCGTCCGTCTGTCTGACCATATGTCTATCTCTCTGTCCATTCGTCCATCCTTACAATTAGTAAACACTTCAAGTTCCGCCATCTCGCATCTTTTCATCTTATACTCATCCTATACAAGCATCGGCAAACAGCGGACTGAAACGAGAGGTGAATAGGAGACGTATGACCTACGCCTTAAGGCTGTTTCACATGCCGCGACTGCAGCGAAAAAAAAAAAAAATCGGTCCGTTCGCTCCAATCGCTCTGTTCGCAACCGTCGCTAATGGCGGTTTTAATCCACATGGACCGCGAACGGTCCACAGTTCTCGCTCTGCGACTGGAGCGGTGAGTTATTGCCACCGCTCATTGTGACAGACACGAATGTAATGTAATAATACGTGCATTATGATATCATGAAGTTTCCGTGAGCGGTAACGAAGGGCCCGCTTCTTATGTCATTGAAGAACACTTTCCAGTCTAAATTTATCTTGAATAGCACAGCATCGGCCATAACCAAAACAAACACGTCGACTCTCTTTCGACGGCTTGGCCGGAACAGCCCCATTTCGACGGGTCCCGACCAAAAAACGCTCCCACCGCTACGATCAGAGGAATATTTCCAACATGTTTTTTGTGTCATGTGAACCGACCTTTAGGAGCTGTGCTCCTAAAGTCTGTAACAATTTATAGCACGAAGTACTCTACTATGGGAGAGCATAAAACCGTCCCGTGCGTTTAGAAAATAATGTTTAACGATTTTGCGTACTTCGTACTCAACTATGGGAGAGCACTGAGCCGTCCCGCTAAAAGAAAAAACGCAATGCTGGTAAAACGTGCTGTGTTTAGAAAAAATTGGTTAACGATTTAGAGCACTTGGTACTCTACTATGAGCTCAACGTTTACGTGGCCGCGTAGTCTCATCTTTGGTTTAGAAAAAATAGTGGGTAATTTAGAGTACTAGGTACTCTACTATGAGAGAGCTTAAAGCCGTCCCGTGATGCCATCTGGTGTTTAGAAATAGTTGTTTACGATTTAGAGTACAACGTACTCTACTATGGTAAAAGGCGAAAGATTGGTGCGATTAAGTGAGGAGAGGCTGAGCGAGCTTTGAAAAGGAAACACAAATACTTAATACGGCCTTGTATTGAAACAACTTGGTGCCAGTGAGCGTAAACAAACGCGGCCTTCAAATATGCGCAGGTCACGTGCGTGTTTGCTTGCGCCGTTTTCCAATAACTGACGCTCTTTCGATAAAGAGATTATCAACGATCAGCTTCCTTTGATGTGGCAATTGAACCTTATATTGAAGTCACACGTTATTTTATGATGCCTTGTTACAATGTTGTCTGGATATGAAAGCATGTGCTTGGTTGCTATGCGCATACTAACCCAAGTGTTGCGCGACTAAACAAACAGGTAAAGGTCCAATCCGACTTTTACAGTTCACTGCGCTGGCCCCTGACGTTTTGGTTGGGTGTCTGAGGCAACCATGTATCGCCGGAACATAAAGCCTCCGAGATCAAGAAGCGGTTCGCGACTTTTGCGCTAGGGGAAATGCACATGCGACGTGGCGCAGCGATCAAGACGGATTCACGGCTTGAAGAAATGTAAGTTAGGAGGGAGAATGCAAAGAGATAGAATTAAAATAGGTAAGTTGCACACACTTTAGGCTTCGCTTATCTCAATTGTGTTTGAGGAATTGGTGCTGCAACGGAATCGACATTTTCCCTTAATCGCGCTATGCCGGCAATACATTCCGCTCATCCTCGTGCGCTCCGACTTAATCAATCTTCCAGGAGACAACTACATTCAGCGTACACATTTCTCGGAAATTTGAATTCTTGGAATCCATCGTTTGCACGGATACTCGAGGATAAAGGTCGTAGTAGCGTGCCACCTTCATGCGACTATATGCATTCAGAATCACTCCGAGTGGCGCGCCAGTGGCTTGAAAGGCGTATTGACAAGGCTTTGAGACATCGCAAAAGTAGATATTTCGTTCCCTAACACACGCCCCGGAGTCAGAAAAAACGTGTAAAACATCTTGTTTATAAAATTTTTCGTCGCTGGGCATCAGTAAGTACGCCAGCACCACCGCAAGGGACATTGTCCTGACGAGTCAGACTAGTTCCACTGAGTTTGCGAATTCGGCAACCTGAAGCACAGATATCACTATCGCGGCAATTAGACAATGCACTCATCGTCGTTTACCTGTACTACCAGCAGATGGCAGCTCGGCCGCCAACACGTCCCGAGTATAGGTGTCTTCCCGTGACGTCACAGTGCCATGACACATCATGGAGAAACCATCCCCTCGGTATCGGAAACCGAAAGAGCCCTTTCAAGGTATACGGTATTTACTGAGGTGCACGTACTTGCGTGTTCCCATACGCTTCCTAAATAACGGCAAGTGCAGACTAAATGATGGTAAGCGCGCAGGCTAATGTTGATTGCACGCGATGCTTTCGCAGAAGAATTAGCTCCGTTCAACGTATATTCAGCGACGTTCTCGTGTACAGACGGTCAACAAAGTGACTTTCATCCACCTGAAATGTCTACTTTTTATGATACTTTAGGTAAACAAAGACCTCCTAGAGGAAGATATGTTACGAAGTGTTCGAGTCGGGGTTACGCTACACACCATAGGTGACCACTCTTTGGCCGCAACCCCACCGCGGCTCCTGTGGTGCATCTCGCTCGTATTGTGGCGTCGTTAACCACCACGCCTGATTTCCACGCGCCCAAGACTGCGTTGAAGCCGTTTTTAATGCGGACCTGCGTCAGTCAAAAATCGGCGCGTGGCCCGCTTGCATTTCATCTTTGTAAACGTGGCCTCCGCGACTGGCTCCGGCTTCGCGCTACCGGAACAAAGTCGCGGAGGCCACGATATCAAAACGCCGACCCTCTAAGCATTCGAAGGCAACCTATGGACAACTGTATTAATAATCATGTTTGTTCATTTCTGAGGCACAACTAGTTATAGTAATACTAATAATAATGTCTACGGTATTACGTCCCAAAACCACGATATGACTAAGCGAGACGCCGCTGTGGACGACTCCGGAAAGTTTGATTATCTGCGTTTTCTTACTTGCCGTGACATGGCACAGCATACGAGCCTTTACCAATTCGCTTCCATCAAAATGGAGGCCGTATCGAATCGGCGGCTGGGCTCGAACCCGCGACCTTTGGGCCAGTAGCCGGGCGCCATAGCCACTATTCCACCGAGACAGACATGTGGGGCAGCAAGGCGTAATTCACATATTACCCCGTCGAAAAATGAAAAAGAAATCGCGTTACGAACAGTAGACTCGTCGAATGATTTCTTACCGCTAACGCACCTGCAGCAAGCAGTCTCGCAATCTTCCACAGCGTTGCACATGATGTGTGCAACTGTGTATATGGCCAAGCTTTCGGAGCAAAAATTAACGAATAAAAGCAAACCCGTGTGGGCGCACTACCCTGCCCGGAAACACGATACTTTGTTGACAGCTCTCGCGGGCGTGCCCTGAAAGCAGGCAGAAAATTGGAGCCGCCCTTGACGGCCTCACATGTGCCGTGAGTTGGCCACAAGGCAGCAACGACTTGTCTGGGACACCGTCGCTCCTTGCTCCGAGTGCTTGCGCACGCGGGACGGTGTTGTACATCGGGTCGCTGGCTTCGGCACGGTCGTTTGGCGTCTAGTGACCGAGCTGCCGGCAGATAAGGCGCAGCGACCGGTTTGACAATCGGCCGACAACACGCGGGGACTGCGGAATGGGCCGCTCACGGTGGGCTATCGCTCGTCGCGTGACGCTCTGCCGGTCACTGAACCCATAGCAGCACCGAGATACGCCGGGACGAGATGACGCGGAAAAATTAAGGAGGTGGAAAGCTTAAGTGGAAGGACAGGGAGATTAGCCAGTTCTTAGACCGGCTGGCTACCCTTTGCTGGGGAAAGGGGTGAGTGGAATGAAATATGATAAAAAGAAATGTTGCGAAGAGCGAGAGAGAGAGAAATTACAAAAAAAAATAGCGACAGAGGAAACGCATCATAAAAGAGTATAAAATCTGTCTCTGAGGCCAGTTGTCCGCAAAAAGCACACCAAAGCTTTAAAAGCCTTCTAGGCTGAGGACGGGCTCGGCCAATGACCCAGAATCCTTTGTTTCGACAAAGGCCGATCATCCAGTCTATCGAGAGCTGCAGTTAGTTCTTGTCTTGGCGTCTTGAAATGAGTGCACTCACATAGAAGGTGGGCGATGGTTTCTTCGCAGCTGCAGTGCGTGGATGTAGAAGAGCTGGCCATTACAATGAGATAGAAGTATGCATTCGTGAAGGCCATTCCAAGCCACAGGCGGAATAGAAAAGTCTCCTCACCTCGAGATATCCCTGAGGGAAGGCGAAGTTGCAGATCGAGATCCAAGTTATGCAGGCGCGCGTTTGTGACTTCTGTCGAGTTCCACTGTACCAGTGTGAGATCACGTGCAAGCGAACGAAGTAGTGTAGCAGCGTCGGTTCTTGAGAACGCGATGGCTGTGTATTGGGTATACCGTCGTGTGCAGATCTAGCGGCCTCATCTGCGCGGTCATTGACATGCATACCACAATGACCTGGTATCCACTGATACACTATGCTGTGCTGTTTCTCGATTGCTTGGTGATGAAGAAGCCTTATTTCGGCTACTAACTGTTCATAAGGTCCATGGCGAAAGGGTGACATGAGACATTGAAGAGCTGCCTTCGAGTCCGAGAACATAGACCAAGTTCTCGAAGGTTCTTCAACTATAAACTCCAGAGCTGCACGTATGGCGGCGAGTTCTGCAGCTGTCGACGACGTCAAATCGGAAAAATTAAAATCGAGAAAGAACTATGGGTCATCTGGGTGCTCTTCGCGAAGTGGCTGACTATTGTTACCGCGCTTGGTTTATTTATATTCGAAGACGAGGTTTAGGCTTATATGAACCCTCGACCATACCGAACTCAGGGGCGAGAGGGGATATTCTTTTTCGCCTTCCTACAAGTGCCGTCTCCTTCTCGCCACTTATTCCATCATAAAATGCACGCAATGCCAGCAACGATCCTTTACACAGTCAAGATCTCGCGTTTTAAACTTCCACTGCACGCTGTTGTTATCTCCGCGTCCACGGTCGCAAATATAGAAAAATGAAGCGAAATCAGTTTATCGCGCACAACAGTCATGCGAGAAGCGGAACAGCGGGCGTGCGACAGCTCGACAAAGCAGAGTAGGTGACCATTCGCAACATACATCTCTCGCATAGGGAGCAGTCCAAAGCTTTATTTCATCCTTACGTCACGTGAGCAGTTAGCTGACGTCAAGAATGGCGCCGCAAAGACGGCAAATGCCGGGAGAGAATAACGCGCTTGTTTATGGTACATATTGAAGCTGTTTCATCATCATCACCATAATCATCATAATCATCATCATCATCATCACCCTGACTACGTCCACTGCAGGAGAAAGGCCTCTCCCATGTTCCGCCAGTTAACCGGGTCCTGTGCTTGCTGCTGCCCATTTATACGCGCAAACTTCTTAATCTTATCTGGACACCTAACCTTCTGCCGCCCCCTTACCCACTTGCCTTCTCTGGGAATTCAGTTAAATACCCTTAATGACCAGCGGTTATCCTGTCTACGTGCTACATGCCCGGCCCATGTCCACTTCCTCTTCTTGATTTCAAATGCGATATCCTTCACCCCGTTTGTTCCCTAATCGACTCTGCTGAAGCTGTTTAGGCACCCTTATCTTTGTCAATTGAGGGCCCGCTACCAAACCCTGAAAGAACAAAGAGCGAACGAGTTATCCTCTCGAGAAGTTTTCCCGTATTTTTGGATAAGCTTTGCAATGTTTTTTTTTTTAATTTATTTAGGCATTTTAGCGAAAATGCCCACGAATGGGGGAAGGCGAGTGCCTCCTGACGTGGGCTTCGTGAGGCACTTCGGGCCGGTACAGCAAAACAGTACATAGAAATATTCAGCAACATTCATGCAGATAATAAATAAACGAGGAACCTATATACAGCAATGAGAAAAATATCAGGTAAATAAGTAAACCAAACTATTTTAGCTATAAATACGAAAAGCATTATCATCAGGACTATTAAACTGTATTGAAATACATACAAATAGATATGCAATATGAAAAAGCGATGATTACAATAAATATAGAAGATACATTACCTACGATCAGCACACGCACCCTTCGATTGTGTTTACATTATTACATTCGTGGTTCACTTCCTAAATGGCTTAATGTTTTTAGTCTCCCTAGCGTATTCAATTACGTCAGGAATCTTGTTCCACAGTAGATCAATTT
Source organism: Rhipicephalus microplus (assembly GCF_013339725.1). Classification (NCBI taxonomy): domain Eukaryota; kingdom Metazoa; phylum Arthropoda; class Arachnida; order Ixodida; family Ixodidae; genus Rhipicephalus; species Rhipicephalus microplus. The sequence goes on along the minus strand of NC_051175.1, from coordinate 106,618,660 downwards.
TTGGAACAAATCGTGACGCGAGCAGTTCGATTGATTTGTGGGGTTTAACGTCCCAAAACCACCATATGATTATGAGAGACGCCGTAGTGAAGGGCCCCGGAAATTTTGACCACCTGGCGTTCTTTAACTTGCACCCACATCTGAGCACACGGGCCTACAACATTTCCGCCTCCATCGGAAATGCAGCCGCCACAGCCGGGATTTGATCCCGCGACCTGCGGGTCAGCAGCCGAGTACCTTAGCCACTAGACCACCGCGGCGGGGCGTCGTGAGAAGTTCGTACACATGATGTCGTGATCAAATAATCTCCAGGTTGGTTAGCCTGTATCCGAGGTATATCATTTGTGTATTGTCCTCTACCTTGTTGAGAAAAAAAAAAACAAGCTTGCTAACACACACACACACACACACACACACACACACACACTTATATATATATATATATATATATATATATATATATATATAAGGGAAAGAAGTGTATACCTAAGGGCTCGTTTTTCCGTGTTTTAACACAATATTAATGAGATATAACAGACAGTAATGCCAAGGAATGTACAGGGGAAGTTATTAGAACCAATGGAAAGTAAATAAGAAGAAAGAAGAAAGAAAAGTGGATGAAAAAATTACCAACTGTGAGCAGGATTCGAACCTACGACCTTCGAATTACGCGTTCGATACTTTCCATTGGTTCTAATAACTTCCCCTGTACATTCCTTGGCATTACTGTCTGTTATATCTCATATATATATATATATATATATATATATATATATATATATATATATATATATATATATATATATATATATATATAAACACACACACACACACAGAGAGAGAGAGAGAGAGAGACAAATGAATATAGGAAATGGCAGCTCGAGCACATTTGAAACAATGCAAGCCGCTACCCACGCTTGAATTCAAGTTCACATTTTTCAGGCATGAGTCAAAGCCATAGACATGGCTGCAAACCGTGTTAGGTTAGGTACAGCGAATCGCGCCTGATAGTCGCCTAAGTTGTAGTCGTCATAACTACATCTAACCAGGTTTGCATACAGCGAAATGTGACAACGTCGCGCAAGATCGACAGAACAATGCCTATTATAGTTCTGCGCCTGTTAATTATAACTTTCTTGACAAGCAGTCGCAGCTCGCGTTGAAAATAAGCGTAACTCGAAACCACCTGCCGAGGAAACATTTGAGCGGACAGAGCAAATGCGGCACCCTGAGAAGCATACTAAGTATCCTAACTTTAAATCATATACAGCGCTCGCCGGATTCTCAAGCGACTGCAGCTGTGCACGCAGGGGCGCTGATGTTCTATGTGCGAGCGTCTCCGTCAAAAGGTTGATTGCTTGTGAAGCAGCGTCAACCTTTCTGAGTCACATTTTGCGACTTTTACCTCGCGTGCGTGGATGCCGATTGAATCCATTCTTTGCGCGCCGCGTGCGCGTAAAAAAACTAGCGCCTCGTTTGCGTGCTCGGTTTTTCTTCAAATATATACGTCTTTGCCTTTCTATTTGCCTTCTCATTCCTAGCCTTTCTCAGTGAGTAAGTGAGTGAGTGAGTGGGATCCTGGTAAAAAGTAACACCAAGATGCCCGAACGTGTCTACACTTGCGAGCTTGTGGTCTTGAATAAAATATGTAAAATTTAATGATTTCTTCATATTCAACAAAGTCATTTAGACTGTTTTCTGCAACTTCAGTGACATGTACCATGTTTTACTTTTTTTCACAAAGGCGGGCAAAAGCTTCATTTAACTCTAACTTGCGTAGCAGCCACAGCAGAATGAAGGATGCGGACAACGCCTTACAGTCGTACTTTTACAGAAAGTCCACGAGTTACTTCAACGACATATCACCCCTGAAGTATAGGCCGGATGTAACACTGACCTCGCAAACCAGTCACGTTATGTCTGTTGGCTTAAATCCGCTATAGTCGGCCACTGTTTACGACCCGACTGCAATTGGCATCTCGATCGCAAAGGAGCGTAGTTGGCATCTCGCCCCGCTCTTTGGTCCTGTGCTATCCGGTATGACCAAACACGCCTCAATATTGGCTCAGCCCGACCGGCCATGTTTTTGTGAAACTATATATAGCGACAGGATTTCGTATCGACAAGATATTTTACTCCCTGTAACATCCTTTTATGACATGATAATAAACTGATTGATTGATTAGTTGATTGAAGTCGACACGACCCATGCCAGTTCATGTAAGCGTACCTGTAATGACGGAGGTTCATAGTAACAAACCTTTACACTTGAGGTGCGGTATCGGTCACTGCGATTCCCGGGAACGCTTGCGCGGTGTAAAGCGAGTACCGAGGACTTTGAGAACAAACAGGCAAAGAAAAAAAAGGCTGACGACAAACAAGTCAGCTAGGTTGCCTCACCGCTACGATACGAGACCACGTGCTTTCTCTTCCTTTCTGCTTTCAACTCCACACACGCAGCAGAGGTATATCCTACCTCTTTTCTTTTTTCGAGCCGCCATCTTGAAACCAGGCATACTCACGAGACTTTGAAGATGCCGTACGTCTTACATAGCGTCACTGCTAATGAGGCACTCAACGGACCATGACATGTAGCAAGGGACCATGACTTCAACGCTCTCTGCACGGCCACCCCTTAACCGCTCAGATCACTGCTCTATAGCGAGGCTTCTGGTGCGTTACTTCAGATGGTTTCGAAAGAACATTAGGACTGTTTACGTAGACGCTCACAAAAGAGCATTTCCTTCTTGATACAATTGGCGTCTTCTATGGCTAACGAATGGCCATCGCTCTGTGACAGACCTCCATTTCGTGCGGAGACATCAAAGAACTCTTCCGGGACTTGGCGGCATTACTTATAAGCTATGGGAACGTCCGAACATACCGTTTATTTTATTCACATACCTTCGTCATTGCCGTGTGCGAAAGCGATCACATCAGGGGAAAACTGATCTGCTTCGGTCGCGAAGAGCAAATAATTAGGCTAATTTGAAGTCCTGTCGCCGCACCATGTTGTTTTGCGAGCTACAAAAGCTAACATCGCGAGTTTAACCGCAAGTGCATTCATTTGTTATACAGACTATTATTCGCATATAATTACATTAGGTGTATTTGAGCCAAAACTAGCCAACATAGCCGGTGCCCAAAAGTGCTGGTACATCGCAACTAAATGCGACGAAATTTGCAAGGAAGACTGCTAAGCCTTCACCGTACGCGAACCTCCACGACGCTAGGCCTCCACGACGCCTTCATCTGGGATGTGTTGGTAACCTCTTCACTTCTCCGCTCTCACATCTCGTCGTCGCTTTTATTTCCCTTCTCCGACCGATTCCTGTACTATATATGGACGGCTACGCTTTGCTCTACCCTCCTGCTCCTCCTCCTCAGCCGTACTTCCCAGCACACGACAGTCCCTAAGGGGTTCCCGCCTTATAACTATCATGATCTTGAACGAGTATGTGACCCGGAAATCGCGCAGGTGACACTATTCACCGCTGCCTCACTGAAAACAGAGAATGCAGTAGACGGGCGACAAGCACCAACTATATACGATTTCTAGACCGACGTAACCAGTAATCGAGAAACGCTTCAATAAACCATCACGATTAACCCAGTGATGAGCACCGTGACCGCAACTTTCAGTTTCGTTCGAGCATCCGTACAAGGTGCTTCAGCGATACGTACAACGAGAGAATATCAGGGAACGGCAACGTCTGCGACGACTACAAATAGCGCGCAAGCGACGGATACGCGAATGACGATGTGCCCGTAGACGTCAGTTATAGCGCGAGAACAGAACCACCACAAAGAGACAAAAAGGATATGAGCGCTAACATCCAACAGAGTAGGAAGTTAGCGCTCGTGTCCTTCTTGTCTCTTCGTCGTCGTCCTGTTTTCGCGCTATAACTATCGTCATGTCATACCAACTAGCCCAAACTGCCACACTTCTAAGTGCCCGTAGAGCTATGAGAAGTGCGAACGCTTGGTTTCAGCTCATTTTTTTGTATCTATAGAGCACGACGTAAGATACAAACAAGTAGTTCTTATCTTACACCGTGTTCTAGACCTTGGACATCCTTGTTGTGTCTGTCACGGCTTGTGGTTTTTTATATACTCGAACCCCTCTGCACTGAGAAGCAACGTAGGAATAACCAAGCATCCCCCAGCTGAGGCCTAGAAACATACGAACTACCTGGCATCATCTAATAATCCTATCTGGGGTTCTTACGTTGCGAAACAAAACCACGATGTGATTGTGAAAGACGCCGTTATTGGAGGGTTCCGAAAATTTTTGACCATCAGGTGTTCCTTAAACGCTCACGTCGCACAGCAGACGGGCCTCTATACAATTTAGTTTACATCGAGACGCGACTCGTGCGGGTGGGATCCAATCCGCGACGCTCGGCTCAGCAGTCCAGCAACTTGGCCACTGCTCCCCCGTGGCGGACCTGGCATCGCCTATACACCTTTTCCACGAGAAGGAAGAAAACACTGCCATGATGGGCTGTGCGCGGGAGTACAGAGGCTAAGGGCGCAGCGTTGCCAGTGCATTTTCGAGGGGACGCGCTAATTTGCACACCCCAAGGAGGGCTATGGCGGCGCCCACGGAGGCGTTTATGAAAAGGTGAATAGAATTACCCCAGAAGCAACAACATTAAACTTCATAATCCTACAGCTTTGATGTTTCAAGCCTTTTGCGACTGAGTGTAAGCTTCGAATTTTTTTATCTGTTTTACGATTGGAACTGATGGGATAGAGACGATCGTGAGAAACACGCTGTAGGCTACACTCGAAACGAGGAACTGTTTTTCGTGAAACAGCGGCAGCATACCGGGAATCAGGGACTCACCGCCGCTCTTATCGAGAGCCGAAAGATAAAAGCGAGTTCGGCCTACAGCGGGCTCGATTAGCGGGAAGCTTCCACTCGAGAAATAGCCGCTCACGCTAAACTAAGCGTCCCTGTATCACAATGGCAATGCGCTTGAGGGACAGGCCCGAACAAATCGCGAGACGATAACGCATAAACAGATAAAGCAGCACCCTAATTTCGATGAAGCAGTGCGCTAAATGGATGAAGCAGCACCCAACTGACGGGTGCCTATAACAATGCTTTGGCAAGCGTCGCTTCCGTCAACTTTCATAAGAAAGAACAGTAATCTAGAAAAAGTGTTTGCCTGTACCTTTAAAAAGAGTTACACAGATGGTATATCGGGACACACCACGGGGAGTAACAGGTGGCACGGCAGGGCAAGAACTTCAATAGGGTTCAGGGAAACTAAGTGTTTTTTTTTTCTTAAGTGAACCGGGGGCCTTTATTAATCAACCACGTAACCTCGCGGTATGTACAGGGCGTTGTTAATGAATGCGACGGTATAAGTGCTGAAAGACTTGCTCCAGACGCGAAAGCCTTTCATTACACAATAAACGCAACGGGAGATCGTAGGAGAAAGTTCCGTAAATAGCTTGATCTCGTCACGTAACGCGCTTAACTTGCGCAACCTTGTCGTGTTGCAGTAAAGCCACAACGAAAGCGGTGTTCTGTTATATGACTCGTATTAATCTCGCTGTCGATCGTCTGCGTGTACGCAACTAACGTTATCGCTGCTTTTCTTGGTCCATGCCTGTTTGCTCGGTGGACTACATTTTTCAAGCAGGGAGGGCATTCCCGGTGATTGAGGGAGACACAAATAGACACAGTGTGGGACGGCAGGTATTAATAGGTTTTGACATGTCTCGGGAGGAGAAAAATATCATTTGAAGTCATAGAGAATACCAGCCCATTGCATCCAATGTTAGCTAACTGTATATGTTTCTTTTGACCCGTCGTCGCACACGTGAATGCTTTAGGTACATCTTCGTGTTAAGGAGTCTTATGTCCATGCCCATTTGAGTGGCTGGGCTTCATTACTGTTATTACTGTTGTTACGCGACTGGACGTAAGATACGTATTGAAGGGTCAGTCAACAGGCTCCGACTTCTTTTTTTTTTTACACCCTCCAAACAAGCTCGCGCAACTTTCGTACACCTGACCAACCTCCTTTCTCGCGCAGTGATGTCAACTCGGCGATGGGTGACGTTGACTTCATTACGGTTTGTTGAGACCTGCTTTTGGCCAATCGACGAGCTGCGTGCGCTGCGTCACGTCACCGATCGCCGAGTTGACGTCACTCCGCGTGAAAGGAGGTTGGTCACGAACAGGAAAAATGCGCAAGCTTTTTCTGCGAGTATCGGAGTCTGTTGGCCGGTCCTTTGATTTGAATTTATGAGACGCAGGTACGCGCGACGAGTGAGGTACCTGCGAGATGGCAAAGAGGTTATTTTGTCGATGGCATCCCCAGATGCGAATGGTCAAGTCACTGCCAACGGTGAGGATAGCAAAAGGTCCGGAGACGACAAGGGACTGTTTCTTGGACTTTATGGCGCCCCCACGACTCACAGCGCTGCCTTGTTTGATATTGTAGATAATAACGGCACTGTGAACTCGAAGCTGATCGTAGCGGTTTGAAACTCGCGTTTGCTCGAAATGATAAAAGAAAGTGATCGGAGGTGGTTTAGTGGCCCTTTTTTAAAGTGACATTGAGCGGAGAACGGTAGGCGTTACAGAATGAGGCGGGATGGAATGCAGAGTGATTCAGTGAACAAAGTGGGGGAGCCGATATCGTGTAGCTCCCATTATAAGGACAAAACGGAACTGGGCAGGCTCTTTATTGCGTGCTAGGCGACGGAATCGGTGTACGATGGGATGGGAAACAGTCGTGGACGACGGAAACTTTGGTAGGGTGACGAAATAAGAAAACTGGTGGGCGTTAAGTAGATACAGCTCACGCCCGACCGTATCATTTGGAGGTCATTGGGAGGAAGCATTTGTCCTGCAGTAGACATGAAGATAAGCTGATGATAAACAGAACGAAAGAAATAAGAAAGGTCACCCAGGTGCGCTCTTCCTTTAAGGTTGGCACCGCAAGTGCGAAGACGCCGTGCTTCTTTCCTTGTTACGTCACCAGCACTAGTATCATGGAGAAACATACTGTATAAAGAGAGGCCACTGGAGCCTTTTCGCGGCCCAGCAAAAAAGGGTCTGATCAACCACTATATGGCGTACCCACGCTCGCTTTTACTTCTTTGTTAAGACATGTTATAGCCTCGTCAGGAGGACATCTAATACCCAAGTTTGGCATCAATTTCTTGCAAAAGGAAATTCGATTAATTTGTGCAGTTATTCATATCTGCTCTACATCATGTCACGCTGAGGACATTTAATGCCTTACAACAGAAAACAGTAAATTATGACCTAGTAGAAAGTGTTGTCTTTCCACATTTCTTTTTGCACAAAGAGGCACATTCATGTGGTTCAGATGTACTGTATACATGTATTCCCTCTTAGGAAGCATGGGTGTGTGGCCTGGTGGTTTAACAAATTCGCTCTCGGAGCATGAGGGTACGGGCTCAAAGCCCAGCGTCGGAAAGAAAAAAAATGTTATCTTATTTATGCTTAAGCAATTATCGGGTCTGATCAACCACTCGTGGCGCCGAAAGCAGCGCACTAGCTGGGCCGCAGGGCCCTACGGGAGTGTCCGCTCTTTATGTAAGTATGAAGAAGCCGTACTTCCTTGTTACGTCACTAGCAGTAGTATCGCGGAAGGACAGCTCACGCATACAAGAAATTTCAGATGCTAGCCTCATTTGCGCAGAAAGCGACTAAAGTGCTCCTAATTTACTTTATGTCAACAAACCTGAGCGACCGCCTGTAGACTGTGTGTGCTCCCCCGAGTGTGCTCGTGATTGTGTGTACCTTCTTATCTTTCTGCAACCTCTTTTCTCCCCTTCATCTCTTCCCCAGTGCAGGGTAGCAAACCGGATGTGCGTCTGGTTAACCTCCCTGCCTTTCCTTGCATCTTTATCCCTCTCTCTCTCTCTCTCTCTCTCTCTCTCTCTCTTAGAAATCACTAAAAAGCTAGGAAATCTGGGTAAAGGTTACACCGCGGTATCTGTAGCCCACTAAGGCACGTAAGGTGTGATTGAGTTGGTTTTACATGGCAGTCAGTTATCACCACACGAACAACGTTTATAATCACTCACATCCGTTCTGATCACGACTTTTCTCTCTCATCCGCAGTCGCTTCGAGGGACGTGACGCTGCTGAACGGGTCTGAATTCGAGATGACGTGCACTCTCACCAGGTGGACCCCTGGTCGGACATACGAGATGGGTATCCTGCGTTCGCGCGACCACCCGGTCCAGAAGTCAGAGACGCGGCTCAACAACGCCACCAGCGTCACCTGGAGGAGACCACACGTGAGCGACGCGGATGCTGGCACCTACTACTGCCTCGTCCGCGGAGCCGCCTGCGAATCGGTGTACAGCGCCACTGGCCTCGTTGTCGGCTGTGAGTACTCGCTTACAAAAATAGACTATACGTTTATCAGAAATTCAAGGCCAGTTGGATGCGGAGCAGCTTTTGCTCGGGGCTGTGTCCGTCCCTTGGCGACCGTCCACTCCACCGCTGCACATGCGCCAACTTTCCCCTTCTCACAATAGTGCGAGGAGGTGACAGCAAGTGGGGCGGAGGAGGTGGCAGAGCGCTGCCTCCACTTCGTTTCTCCTTTCCCGTTTATTTATTCGCCGCAGCTGTAGGCTCGTTGTATAATGCTGCGCTCGCTCGCGGCGTTGCACTCTCCTAGAAGCGCTGCGTGTTCACTTTGCGGCACACACATAATGCAGAAATGGGAAGAAGGGCGGGGGGACATAAGCTGCACACAACATACACACATCACGCAAAAATGAAATATACACGGAAACATACAAACGGAAACACAAGTGAACGCCAGTGCTGCTTCGCATCCCCGCATAATGCCCTTTCGGGGAAGATGGTGTTTTTTTTTTACTTGGCACTTTTTGGCCTATCATGACCATCGCATTGATAAACAATAAACATTCCCTTCAAACAATTCACGAAATTATCATGAGCACTATGTAACTGTGCCACATTCAAAACTTGAAAAAGGAGGAAACAAGTGCATTGTTTTACAGTATCATGTCACAAGTGTTGATCGCGTATTCTCGTAAACGAGTGTATTTCTTGTATTTTTCTGTAAAGCTCGAGACTATTACGAGTGCGTTTGCCTTGTGATCTTAGAGGGCAAGGTGCTTTTTCAAGCTGGAGCAGCCTTACTGCCTTGTCTCCCCCAACCTGTTGTAAATAATGACAATTCACTTCAGTAAAGCTACCATGCCGCAGTATCTTTGTGGCAATATAAAAATTTGTAGCGCTGCTGAACACGATGGCTCTGTAAAGACGGAAGCGTTCGAATGCAAAGAGAGAGAGAGAGAGAGAAACGCTGGTGTACTGTTACCTAGGCGCAGAGGCAATCAAGCTGGCCCTGACTAATCCTAATTGAAAGTTTGCGCCTGTTCATGTCCGTGTTATACTGCTTCTCTGTTTGTCATTTTGCGTATAACAGTTTCAACTTAAAGAATTAACCAACTCGTCCAGCTACAAGTCTTATTCAATCGTAATTATTCCGTAGTTCTCCTCTACGGCATTCCCAAAAATAATCGCAGTTTTAGCTTAGAACTGCCATTTACGTGACTGAATTTGATTTTGCAGATGACACAATAAATATAGGGATTTTATGTTGCAACGCATTCATATAACCACGAGAGATGCACGCAGTGGAGGGCTCCGGCAATTCGACCATCCGGTTTTCTCTGAGGTGCACTTAAATCTAAATACGCGTGCCTCGAACATTCTGCCTCCACGGAAATGCGGCCGCTGCAGCCGGGATTCCATCTCGCGACCTTCGGCTAAGCAGTCGGGCGCCGAGGCCACAGAGGTGGTGTGCTGAAGATAACATTGGCTTCACTTTGCCGAAATAGATAGCTTTGACTATACGATGCTGAAGCCACGATGTTAAACTACGACGCCAAAGTCGCGAAGGCGCGGGACCTCTCGATAAATAAACGATTCAAGGTAAAGTGGTCAAGGACTGGGCCTGTCCGGTATTTCTGTGTTCCTGTGTTTATTTGCGCACACCAGTCAACCTTGAAGTGAGAACCGACTCGCTCAGCAGCAAGTTTTACCGAAGGAATATCACTGAGCACGATGAGAACTTCTTACGAGGCCCTCGTGATCGTGACGCCAAACTCACGCGGTCAAGAGGTGGACTCCACGGGCCTGTCACGCGAAAAAAAAGCTAATAAAACTCAAGATAACGATGTCTTTCGATCGGAGAGCCACCCTCGATCATCGAGCCGGTGAAGTGACGACGTACGTTATGTGTGTCGGAGATCGATACGAACACCGTTTACATCGGCCTTCGCATTCGGGACGTTCGCCACGATTGCCAACGCAGCAACGATAAGGTGCCGGCGGTTTCAAGATATAGGCTCCCGATACCGTGAACACTTGTGAACGAGTCGTGAGAGGTACTCCACACCGCAATGCTCGTGGCACGGCCGCTGGATAAAAGAAACAAGGTCGTGCTCGTGGGTTGTACCACAAGGCAGCGTTCTGTAAACGTAGAACCGCACATTTTTTTATGGCGCACTTTACGCGTTGCCTTCATGCCCGTTTCAGATAACACGTACGACGCTGGGACTCAAAATCTTCTGCAGCTATTCTGTAATGTATACATACAAAAGTTCTGAGGTCACCTAAGCAAGCTCGGTGGCCGAGGTGTTGCGTAGTTCATGAATATAAAATCGCAAACGTAACAATAAAACAGGAAAGCAAAGGATAGGCTGTCTCGTGTCTTGGTTTCTCGCTACGTTTGTGTTGCGACTCCAATGGACTAATGATCTTCAAAAAGCCTGCCCGTAAATGCTACTGAAGGTGTTGCTTTGCTGAGCATGCCGGTTCGACTGCTTGTCCTACCGGCTGCGTTTTCATTAAACGAATGAGAAAAAAACACAGCAACGATGCTATGTTGTGGTGTAGCGACGTGGCATTTATGCCCATTTGTAATATTATTAGACGTGAAGCATCTGATGAACAAGCTTGATCCAGTGGCTTCCACTCTCTGCTGCGCATTAAAGCGCCGCCAGCGTCAACGTCGCCGCCACTGTAAGCGTTAGCACCCGTTGCTACGCATCTACACAGCCTTTCACTATAGGTCCTACAAGTGTTTGTTATCTGTACATGGATTAGGAAAGAAAAATTCATTCATTCATTCATTCATTCATTCATTCATTCATTCATTCATTCATTCATTCATTCATTCATGCATTGCTCCCTTTAGAGGGAGACGGTGTAATTTTACTCCTTTTCCAGATGTCTTTAAAACTACATGTAACAGTGGTATCGTTTTTTGAAAGCTTGCCTCAATATCATTGCCTATTAAGAAAAAATGACGATGAGATAGAAAGAAAGAAAGAAAGAAAGAAAGAAAGAAACAAAGAAAGAGAGAAAGAAAGAAAGAGAATAGGTAGAGGAAAGACTGACAGGTTCCCCAGGAAGAAATACGCTTGGCTACCGCGTACTTGGGAAGAAGGAAGCAGGTGTGAAGAAAACAAAAGTGGAGCACGGAGTTTACCGTGCCACTATATAAAGCCGAGACAAAAGCGTGCTTAAAAGCAACGCACTGAAATTGCATGAGACCAGTTGCAACTTTTCGTTCAGTCCGGTTCCTCAAAGAAACCACAGCAACGTCCTCACAAATCTGCTCGCGCTGTTGACTAGGTAAATAAGTGCCCCAGGATATCTTTGGGTGACAGAGTAGGTGCACTCGCGGAGAAGGTGTGCGATTGTTCCGCTGAACCTTCTGAGTTTAAGAATTGCTATAGACATTCCAATAATGAACGAATACGCAGAGAACGCCATCTCCAAGGCAGAGAAAGACCAGCGTGGTAGAATCACTGCGTCATAAGAGGTTGGATGAAACACGTAATTGATGATCAGTGTTTTAGTTACGTAAGCGTGAAAGTGTAAACGTCGGCGAATTGCACCTGTACAGCTTTAAGTGACGTGCCAACACACCAAGTAGTTTTACTGCTTCAGATCTTGATAAATGAATCGCGACACTGTTGATGTCCTCGTGGGTGGATGGGGCAGCTGCTTCCACTGCTTCATCATTGCTCAGAACTTACAATGTTGCACATTAATGTTGTCACACACACACACGCACATTAATGTTGTCTTTCCTACATATATATATATATATATATATATATATATATATATATATATATATATATATATATATATATATATATATATATATATATATATATATATATGTGTGTGTGTGTGTGTGTGTGTGTGTGTGTGTGTGTGTGTGTGTGTGTGTGTGTGTGTGTGTGTGTGAGGGAAGTCTAGCTGTACAATTCGAGGAGCTAGAGGGTGTTAAATGGGATATAATAGGGCTCAGTGAGGTTAGGAGGACAGATGAGGCCTATACTGTGCTACAGAATGGGCACGTCCTTTGCTATCGGGGCTTGGCAGACAGAAGATTGGGAGTGGGGTTCCTAATTCACAGAAACATAGCTGGCAACATAGAGGAATACTATAGCATTAATGAAAGGGTGGTAGGTATTGTAATTAAACTGAATAAAAGATACAAGATGAAGGTAGTACAGGCTTACGCGCCTACTTCCAGCCATGATGACGCTTCAGTTGAAAGCTTCTATGAAGACGTGGAATCGGCAATGAGTAAGGTAAAAACACAGTATACTATAGTGATGGGCGACTTTAATGCAAAGGAAGGGAAGAAGCAGGCTGGAGACCAGGCAGTAGGAGATTATGGCATCGGCACTAGAAACGCCAGAGGAGAGCTACTAGTAGAGTTCGCAGAACGGAATAATTTGTGGATTTTGAATACATTCTACCGAAAACGAGAAAACCGCAAGTGGACATGGAGGAGCCCTAATGGCGAAAATAAGAACGAAATAGACTTTATAATGACTGCACACCCAGGAACCGTGCAGGATGTGGAAGTAATTGGCAAGGTACGATGCAGTGACCGTAGAATGGTACGGTCTCGAATTCGCCTAGACTTGAAGAAGGAACGACAGAAACTGATACGCAAGAAGCCAATCAATGAGCTAGCACTGAGAGGGAAAGTACAGGAATTCAGAGTGTCACTGCAGAACAGGTACTCGGCTCTTAGTGAGGAAACCAACCTTAGCGTAGATACAATGAATAATAATCTGACGAGTATGCAGTGTGCAGTGGAAGTTGGAGGCAGGGTATTTAGACAGGACACTGGAGAGCTTTCCCAGGAAACGAAGAATCTGATTAAGAAGCGTCAAAGCATGAAAGTGTCAAGTACAACAGACAAAATAGAACTGGCAGAGCTTTCGAAGTTGATTAATAGACGTAAAGTATGCGATGTAAGAAGGTATAACATGGAGAGAATGGAACACGCTCTGAAAAACGGAGGAAGCGTCAAAGCAGTGAAGAGGAAACTTGGGATAGGCAAAAGTCGGATGTATGCACTAAGGGACAAAGAAGGCAAAATAACTACCAATATGGATAGGATAGTTAAAATAGCGGAGGAGTTTTACAGAGATCTGTACAGTAGCCGAGACAACCACGACCTTAATACTATAAGAACTAGCAGTAACCCAGATGGCACCTCACCCGTAATGATAGAAGAAGTCAGAAAAACTTTGCAGAGCATGCAAAGAGGCAAATCTGCTGGTGAGGATCAGGTAACATCAGATCTGCTGAAAGATGGAGGACAGATTGTGTTAGAAAAACTAGCCACCCTGTTTACGAGGTGTCTCCTGACGGGAAGGGTACCAGAGTCTTGGAAGAACGCTAACATCATCTTAATACATAAGAAAGGAGATGACAAAGACTTGAAGAATTACAAGCCGATCAGCTTGCTCTCTGTAGTATACAAGCTATTTACAAAGGTAATTGCTAACACAGTAAAGAAAACATTAGAATTCAATCAACCAAAGGAACAAGCAGGATTTCGAACAGGATACTGAACAATTGCCCACATTCATACTATCAATCAGGTAATAGAGAAATGCTCAGAGTATAACCAACCACTATACATAGCCTTCATAAATTACGAGAAGGCGTTTGATTCAGTAGAAATATCAGCCGTCATGCAGACACTGCGGAATCAGGGCGTAGATGAAGTATATATAAACATTCTGGAAGAAATCTACAGGGGATCAACTGCTACCATAGTGATTCATAAAGAAAGCAACAGAATACCAATCAAGAAGGGTGTAAGGCAGGGGGACACAATCTCCCCAATGCTATTTACCGCATGCTTACAGGAGGCTTTCAGAAGCCTAGAATGGGAAAAGATAGGGATAAGAGTTAATGGAGAATACCTTAGTAACCTGCGCTTCGCCGATAACATTGCATTGCTGAGTAACTCAGGGGACGAATTGCAACTCATGATTACGGAGTTAGACAAGGAGAGCAGAAAGGTGGGCCTTAAAATTAATCTGCAGAAAACGAAAGTAATGTACAACAACCTCGGAAAGGAGCAGCGCTTCGAGATAGGTAATAGTGCACTTGAAGTTGTAAAAGACTATGTCTACTTAGGGCAGGTATAATAACCGCAGAGCATAACCACGAGATTGAAGTAACCAGAAGAATAAGAATGGGGTGGAGCACATTCGGCAAGCACTCTCAAATTATGACAGGTAGATTGCCACTATCCCTCAAGAGGAAGGTATATAACAGCTGTATCTTGCCGGTACTTAGCTACGGAGCAGAAACCTGGAGACTTACAAAGAGGATTCAGCTTAAATTGAGGACGACGCAGCGAGCAATGGAAAGAAAAATGGTAGGGGTAACCTTGAGAGACAAGAAGAGAGCAGAGTGGATTAGGGGACAAACAGGGGTTAAGGATATCATAGTTGAATTAAAAAAGAGGAAATGGACATGGACCGGGCATGTAGCGCGTAGACAGGATAACCGCTGGTCATTAAGGGTAACTAACTGGATTCCCAGAGAAGGGAAGCGGGTTAGGGGGAGACAGAAGGTTAGGTGGGCAGGTGAGATCAAGAAGTTTGCGAGTATAAATTAGCAGCAGCAAGCACAGGATCGGGTTAACTGGCGGAACATGGGAGAGGCCTTTGTCCTGCAGTGGACGTAGTCAGGCTGCTGCTGCTGCTGCTGCTGCTGCTGCTGCTGATGATGATGATGATGATGTGTGTGTGTGTGTGTGTGTGTGTGTGTGCGTGTGTGTGCGTGTGTGTGTGTGTGTGTGTGTGGGAAAGAAGAAGAGAAAGTTGTCGTTTGTCCCCCCCCCCCTGCAAAATCCCGGCAGTGCCTCTGACCCGCGCGATCAACATATGAATGCTTTAGCGTATTCGCATTCATTGCCTAAGGAAACTGAAGCTATGTGTAGCACATAGATGGGAATACCATCATATTCGGTCAGTTTTACGCTCGACATGTTGCGATTCAATGTGAAGTCTTACAGATAGTGCGCCGATCGCGCCTAGTTTCTGTCAATGTGCCGCTAAGACTATCAGTGTGCGGTAGAGACTGTACAGCGTGACCAGTGCCTCCCAGCACGCTTTAAGACACTGGGCTAGGCTGTACAGAGTGGTTCAATGCGTTTCAGCACACTGGGCGACACTGTCCACGCTGTACAGTGTGTCCCAGTGCCTCCCAGCACACTTTAAGACATTGGGCTACGCTGTACAGTGTGGCGCAGTGCGTTTCAGCACACTGGGCGACACTGGCCACGCTGTACAGTGTGTCCCAGTGCCTCCCAGCGCACTTTAAGACATTGGGCTACGCTGTACAGTGTGGCGCAGTGCGTTTCAGCGCACTGGGCGACACTGGCCACGCTGTACAGTGTGTCCCAGTGCCTCCCAGCGCACTTTAAGACATTGGGCTACGCTGTACAGTGTGGCGCAGTGCGTTTCAGCACACTGGGCGACACTGGCCACGCTGTACAGTGTGTCCCAGTGCCTCCCAGCGCACTTTAAGACATTGGGCTACGCTGTACAGTGTGGCGCAGTGCGTTTCAGCACACTGGGCGACACTGGCCACGCTGTACAGTGTGTCCCAGTGCCTCCCAGCGCACTTTAAGACATTGGGCTACGCTGTACAGTGTGGCGCAGTGCGTTTCAGCGCACTGGGCGACACTGGCCACGCTGTACAGTGTGTCCCAGTGCCTCCCAGTGCGCTGTAGTACACTGGGACACACTTTACAGCGTTTCCAGCATCACCCAGCGCGCTGAAACGCACTGGAGGATACTGGAAACGCTGTTTTTTTTCGATAGGGAACACGCACGATGCTTAATTTAGCAGGAACAATCTGGCCCCTCTAAAAAAGTCATTGACAAGAGACCTATTCCCGGGCGCGTAAAGGTTGGTGAATCCGATTTTCTGGTCGTTTATCCACATGTCCACTGCGATAACAAGGCCTTTTGCATCGAAGAGGCAATGCGCACCCCACCTGAACTCCAGATTGAGAAACACGACACCGGTGCCATGCGACTTCGTCTGCGTGTGTTTAGAAAAAGTGGGTAACGATTTAGAGTACTAGGCACTCTACTAGGGGAGGGTTTAAAGCCATCCCGTTGCACTTTTCAATCGTGTGATTAGAAAAAGTAGGTAACGATTTAGAGTACTAGTTACACCACTATGAGAGTGCTTAAAGCTGTCCCGTGGCTACACTAAGAGAAATTTCGCAAGAGTTGGCTGCACTGTAGCACTTTTCAATCGTGTGTTTAGAAAACGTGGGTAACAATTTAGAGTACTAGGTACTCTACTTCGGGAGAGCTTAAAGCCGTCCCCACAATAAGAGTACAAGCTTGCAGTGTTTATACTAACAGGGTTTTATGGTCTAGAGTTCGCACTAGATATGAGAAACAAATTGCGCAGTGCTGTGATTTCCCTTTGACTCGAGTTTCTTTAACGTGGATTCAAGGGACGTCTCAGTGCTCTCCTATAGTTGAGTACGAAGTACTCGATATTGTTAAACATTTTTTTTTCTAAACACAACTTGGATTCAGTGCGAAAACCAGGAACACGTTAAATCATCATAATACCACGCCTGTAGACTGTCTTCGTTCGTAGATGCCCTGCTTTTTTATCTCGAAGGCTACATTGGTTGCCATAGTTGAATAACTGCAGCGCGCTTCTTAACAAACTTACTCTTCGCTCCGCCAATACTTGATGTCTTCAATAGTTTTTAAATGCGAAGCTATTCTTAGCGAACGACGGCGACTTTGAGCGTATCTATCTATCTAGCCGCCAACGACTTTTAGCTATCCTGGCTGCTTAGATAATGGTATCAATACGAAACTTGGTATGGCATAACATGAATGTATGACAAGAATATATGACTGGTCATAACATGAAAATCATGAAATGCATGTCATTAATGTCATGCTTTACATCTCATGGTCTTGCTGCTCTTGCGGTGGTTTAGTTCACATGACATGTTGCAAAACAGGTGTGGTATGACATGATTGCATGCAAAACACAATCGACAGACCCTAACATGAAAATCATGACAGGCGTGTCATGTAACAACATAACTACATGCCACGTTCATGATGCTCTGGTGGCCATTTCGTTAGCGTCACATATACCAAATTTCGTATTGCAGTACGTGAATGCATGAGAAACGTATGTGACTGGTGCAAACATGATAATCATGAGATGCGTGTCATGTAACATGAATATATGCCACGCTCATGATGCGCGGGTGGCCGTTTCACTAGCTTCACTTATACCGAATTTGGTATTACGGGACGTGAATACATGACGAAGGTATGATACTGAAGCAAACATGATAAACATGATATGCGTGTCACGTAACAACATGACTACATGCTACGCTCATGATGCGCTCGCGTGACGCGAACGGATGGCATAAGTAAATGACACATCCACACAATATAATCGCCACATGCGTGTCATGTGACGACATGACTACATGCCACACTCTTGACGCGCTCGCGACCGTTTCGCTAGCTTCACATATGGGTAATACGTAACGTGAATGGATGACGAAGTTACGTGACTGGTGAGAACATGATAATAATAAGATGAGTGTCATGTGAGAACATCACTACATGCCACAGACAGGGCGCCATTACACTTCGACGTGACCCGACGCGCGTGCGCGTCGGCGTTGTCGTCGGGCCGTGCGGACGGACGCCGGTCGCGTCGGTCGCGCTTGGCGTCAGACGATAAAGTGCCAACCACTGGCACGCGTTCGCTCGCGTCTACGCGTCAAAAGCGTCAAATGCGCCTCTCGGCGTCGGCTTCGGAGGGGAATACGCGAGCAGGCGCGAGGGATCAAGCCGCGCTTGATATTTCGCCTCGCGTACGCTACGTCACCACGCGTACAGCGGCGCCAACCAACCAGAGGCCGCGCGCCAACCAACCAGAGGCCGCGATGACTCCGAATGCTGTGCCTAATGGCCGCCGCTTCGAAGGCACAGCCGAGTGCTGAAAGCAAGCATGAAAACTACTCCTAACGTTCCTGAATGACCGCTTCGTAATCTAGAACGACAACGAAACGACGAACGACTGCGAGTGCTACCAGCGTGACGCGGTTTCGTGCCGAGTTCGAGCGACTCCGACAAATCCAGCGAATGCCGGCCGGCTATGCTAGCGCCGGACCCCTGTGCGATCGTCGGCCGAGCGAAAGGAGCATGTCGGTGTTCTTGTGCTTTCATCTGTGACTTTCTGTGCTAAAAACGAGTGCGAACATACTTCGGAGGTTCGAAGGTTTGAGCGTGAGCCCTCGCCTACCGCGGAGGCAATTCAGATCGGTGTCATCTGCATCCAGCGCAGGCCTCTACCATCTAGTTCGTATGAACCAGCACATGCGAGGCACATCGGCTGAAAAAAACTCTACGGTAGTTTCCGTCGCAACATAGACACCATATACGACGACCGAAATATCGCGTAGGTCATACGGAGGAGTTTTTATCTGCACTGTGTTTGTGTTTGTTTTCAACATCAATATTCATCATCGCTGAAAGCGAACCTTGCACTAGCCAACACATTTCCGTGATGTGAAAACGTACGTACTTATATAAGTGTATTCGCGAATTGTATGACGCGGAAACATTCGTTGGCTTCGGTGCTAATCGTTTTTGTGTGTTGCCAAGCTAATCATAAGCGTGCGCTGGTTGGTAGCAGTGAGATGCGACTTCGTGTCGGGTACCAGCGACGCTGACACACTGGGCTGTCAGCGGTCTCATTTCCATTCACGTACAAGACAGAAACTCGAGCGTGCGTCGCTGTGGTGATCGAAAAAGAAAGTTGCATGATTAAGTGCTGCTGGTATTGCCTGCTATTTCACTTCTCGCTTCTTCTGCTTCTCTGTCACGCTCTATAGCACATACGTTGTTTGGAGGCATTCTAACACACACATTCTTAATTTGTAGTTCATTCTGATACTCATAGCTATAGGCATACAATGGCGCTTCTCCGTCATTTTACAGTTTACTATAACATAACGCGCGATCTGTTTACAGCTGGACAGATAACTGAAAACCTTGTGAGAAGCACCTGATTTGAAATCAGCTGCACGATGACACGATTGTGGGAAGAGAAGATCACCACATGTATGCACAGAATGAATGAAGGTACACTAGTATGGTACTGCACTTTGTGTAGAAGAAATGCAAAAAGTACCTCATGTGACTTATGAGTCCTTTCAGAGCTGTGCTTGTATTTATCTGTGCCTCCAGACTGTAATGAGCTCAATATATTCGATGGTTGTGAACATTGAATATTTGTATGTGTTTCCAAGAAGTCCTTCATTTCTGTTCGGTTTTTTAGTATATGCATTAACTTGGATTATATATACGCATTCACTTAAGCATATTCTGTGTAGTTCTGTTGGAAAACTTGCCAAAACTTCTTTACGGTGCTCTGGTGCAATCCTTTGATCAGTATCTGTCCCATCAAAAATTTTTGGCATGCTTTATTGCATTATAGTGTATTTTGACAATTAATGACATGCTAAAGCCACAGTGCTTGGCTGTAATCTCAAAACCAATGTCTGTCTCATCAAGAAGTGTCAAATGCATTTTGTAGATGTTAAAGGATATTTAAACTACCAGCAAAGTGCTGAAGTCTTCAACACAGCACTGATCCGCAATCACCACCCAGCTTAGAAGTCATTTGTAGAGTTCTCTAACACGTTCAAATATAGTTATCAAACACTGGATTGATCTACTTGGTTTGATTCCTAATCCCAGTGTGTCTGACTTTTTGGAGGCACTTGTATTATAATAATGTCCTATTTCTCTCATTTATTACAGGGGTGCACTCAAGGGTAGTGATATTTGTTTACCTTGGCACACTTAATGTGATATTACTGTTTATATTCTTTCATTTTGTATATATGTATGCCACTTTTGCAGTAGCCTCACAGTGAGCAGCTGTATTTGAAAATAAATAAATATACCATCCGAAAGTGTTCAACGCTGTGCTCGGTTCCAATCTAGTCGCTAATATCTGTTGCATCGTGATGTGTCGGGTATATTTATTGCATTGGAGAACATTTTGGCTGCCTTCCATGAAGGGTTCAGTTCCAGTATTATGACTGATATCTGTGACTTCATGAAGAGTTAGACGCGGTTTGTCGTTTTAGAGAATACTTTAACTACAGACAACATCCAGAAGTCTTTCCTACAAGGTTCAGTTGCAGCCCTATGGCCAATATCTGTCTTATTATGAAAACTTCAAGTACAGTTAGTTGCATTAGAGCATATTTTGACTACAAAAAATGCCCAGAGGCATTCTACGTAGTGCTTGGTTCCATTCTTATGACAGTATCTGTTGTATCATTAAGAGCCAGATGCGGTTTCTTGCATGACAGGATATTTCCAATACGCTTATCATTCAAAGCCCTCTGAACAGGGCACAATTACAGCCTCATGACCTAAATCCGTCACATCATGAAGAGTAGGGTGTGCGTTGTTTCGGCTGCAGACAACGTTCATTTTGGCTGCAGGCCATTTCGGCTGCAGACAACGTTCAAAAGCCTTCTATACAGGGTTCACTTCCAATATTATGACTGATAACATTGACTTTATGAACAGTTGGGTGCGATTTGTCATTTTAGAGAATAATTTGACTAAAGAGAACGTCCAGAAGTCTTCCATACAGGGTTCCGTTCCAATATTATGACTGATATCTGTGACTTCATGAACAGTTCGGTGTCGTTAGTCGTTTTAGAGAATACTTTGACTAAAGATAACATTCAGAAGTCTTCCTTACAGGTTTCAGTTCTATAATTATGACCGATATCTGTGACTTCATGAACAATTGGGTGTCGTTTGTCGTTTTAGAGAATACTTTGACTAAAGACAACGTCTAGAAGTCTTGTATTAAGGTTTCAATTCTAATATTATGACCGATATCTGTCACTTCATGAACAGTTGGGTGTCGTCTGTCGTTCTAGAGAATACTTTGACTAAAGACAACGTCCAGAAGTCTTGTATTGAGCTTTCAGTTCTAATATTATGACCGATATCTGTCATTTCATGAACAGTTGGGTGTCGTCTGTCGTTATAGAGAATACTTTGACTAAAGACAACGTCCAGAAGTCTTCCAGTGCAAGGTTCAGTTGAAATATTCTGACCAATATCTGTCACATCATGAAGTGTCAGGCACAGTTAGTTGCATTAGAGCACATTTCAGCTATGGAAAATGCCCGAAGGCATTCTACGCAGTATTTGGTTCCTATCTTATGACCAATATCTCTTGTGTCAATAAGAACCGGGTGTGCTTTGTTGCATTAGAGAATATTTCGAACACACACATCAACCGAAAGCCTGCTACTCTGGCCTCAATTGTAGTCTTATGACTGACTTAAATCTCTCAGATCATGAAGTTGCAGGCGTGATTATTAAGTTGACTGATATAAAATATGTTGTGTAAATATACTGAAGGTACCAGCATATACAAGATATTGTTAGTAACTTTGGTAGTGCAGGTATAGAAACCCGGTGGTTTGTAAACCTGATCAGGAAGGCAGCCACGCCTCATTCACCGCAGAGAGGAGGGGGGGGGGAGCTCAATGTCAATTCCATATATTAACATAATAGGGAGGGGGTGCTAAGTCAGCCCTGGGGAGGGGCACTGGGACAAACTTTTGCCCCCCCCCCCCCTTAAGGAGAGCCCTGCACACGCCTATGATAGCCGTACAGTATGCTAGACGCGAATGTTCATTCGCGGGAGCGGCACACGCACCGATGTTGATTTCTGGTGCTACCGCTGTAGTTACTTTGGGCACTGAAATGTCAATTACCTCTAAAATAGTCTAAACTGTGGTGGTTGAAGCACTATCAACTTGTTAACGTGTTCTCATATCCTCTGAAACATACATTCCCGCTCCAGTTGAGAACGTGCCGTTCTGTGCTGAACTTGGACAGTTCCAAGCCAAAAGATCAAGCAACATTGCGCATCGGCCTTGGACGCCTGGGCGTCAACGTGGTCGACGCGTGCCAGTAGTTGCACGCCCTTTTCCTCCACAGGCGCGACTAGACGCTTTTGACGCGTAGGCGCAAGCATACGCGTGCCAGTGGTTTGCACTTTAGAGTTCTCGCGTTTTGCTAACGTAGCGTCTCTGTGGGCCTGCGAGCTCGCGCCAGCGTTACGTTGGAGAATATTGGGTCCTTTACGATGCACTCGAGGCCCTAGCTCCGCATATACCAAGTTTGGTGTTACGTTACGTCATTTAACGACGAAGGTACATTACTGGTGCAGACATGATAATTATGAGACGCGTGTCATGTAAGAACATGACAACATACCCCGCTCATAGCGTGCTCGCGGCCGTTTCGCTAGCTCCACATGTACTAAATTTGCCATCACGTGACGTGAATAGATGACGAATGTAAACAACACATCCAATTATTGCCACGTTCCATTTCCCAAGTTTTTGTTATCGTTCCGAAACACCACACGATTCTCGGCGCAAACCGCGCCTGCAGGTTTCGAGAAGGTTCCGGACTGTAGTAGATCATTTCGATAAGATCACGCCCACTGTGCGAACGGTACAGATTGTTCTGGAACCTACGCCGCCGCCAGCGATAACGCTAGAACATTCGACGGCAAGAGTATAAATGCCGACGCGCTTCGCCGCTTGTCAGTTGTTGATCGAAGGCCGACGCTGCGTTCGTCGCTATCAGTTCGAGACTGCTATCTGTGCAAGACTGCTGCTGTAATTAGACTTTCCCTTTACCGGGCACAGGTTCGCCCAAATAAACAGTTAAATCCCAACACGAAGTTTCCTGTCTTCGGCCACGTCACGACCCCGTGACAATATGATAATTATGACACGGAAGTCGTGTATACGGCATAATTTACCGCCACCTCGTATTGTTGCGGTGATTTGAAAGTGACATACCAACCTTCCTCATTCGTGCTTCACATATCATCGATTCCCACTGTACGCGGGATCTGCTAATTTTTTAAAAGCCGTTTGTACAGTTCGTGGTTATTGATTTATTGCGAGCTTTGCTTGTCTAAAAATGATGTTGCCCAACGTACTAATTCTACCTTTCTGCGTCTTTCAGTCAATTTTCCACTTAGCTGTGTACATGCAGTTATATTTCAACAGCGAAGCGGTTTAAGCTGGTCGCGAACACAATAGTGTATCGAAGGTGCACAAGAATGATCATAATCATCGACGAATATGTGCCACAGAAACGGACGAATTCACTACTCACCGCCATAGAGTTGATATACAAACTGTCTGTACATTAACTCTATGCTCACCGCTGGCCTATTAAAAATAAAGAAAAGAACAGCTGGGCGGCAGACACCAATTAAGATTTCTTATATGATTCCTCAAGGGAAAAGAAGATAAAAGTGAGCCCCGTAACTGTCTGCATCAGAGTGCGATACCTCAACAGTAGCTCACGAGGGATGAGGGTAAGGAGGTATTAAAAGGATAGGATTAAATGTATAGAAGCAGAGGGGGGGGGGGGGGGGGAGAAAAGAGGACGGCGCAGGGACAGCGACACCCAGAAGGAAGGAGAAGATATATAGGAAAGGTGGACACGGTCGCAGGAGTACGAAGACGGGGCACCACTCAGCGAGAGCTCTTGTCGGCGGCAGGAGATGGCGTAGGGCGAGCCAGTCGGCCATTGCACTGTCTTCGGAAATCGCGGGAGCACAACCAGTCGGCACGAAATCCAGAGAGCGAGTCCAATCAAGATTTCTAGACAGACGTAGCCGGCAACTGAGGAAATTTTTTACAAAGGTTCGGAATAAGCTCATGGACGCACGTTTAGGCTTCGCTGAAGCATCTGCACGGAATGATTCAGCGGTGGGTACGACGAGAAAATACTAGGGAACGGAAAAGGCAGCAGAGGTTTCGAGAAGACCCCGAACCGATGCAAGGTCCACACGAATGGCTACGTGGCCGTATGGGAGGTGCAAAGTCTCGATTTAAACGTGCGTTCCTGCTTCGGCAGCTTGGACGTTCGTGGCCTGTCTGTGTATGTCCGTGGCCTAATCTGATCCTGAGAACCATCTAACCGCAACACAGTGATCTGTGTTTTGGAGGGCCAAATGAAAGTATATCCAATCCAACCATCCTATAATTACCTAGCTAATAGATGATTGATTTGTGGGGTTTAACGTCCCAAAACCACCATATGATTATGAGAGATGCCGTAGTGGAGGGCTCCGGAGATTTCGGCCACCTGGGGTTCTTTAACGTGCGCCCAAATCTGAGCACACGGGCCTACAACATTTCCGCCTCCATCGAAAATGCAGCCGCCGCAGCCGGGAATCGAACCCGCGACCTGCGGGTCAGCAGCCGAGTACCTTAGCCACTAGACCACCGCGGCGGGGCTACCTAGCTAATAGAGCAACCACATAAAAACCAATCTAGAAACAACCAGATTAGACTTCGGAATCGTCTGGCTTCACTGTAATGAAGCCTGAGTGAGTTCATTGCCCTTTAATATTTCTCGTGTTGTGTTGTTGCATTATTACCCAGCCGCGCCGATTTTTTTTTCTCGTGTCGGCTTTTCTGCAGCTCTTATTTGTATTTTGTTCTTAAGAACGTGCACTATTACTTTTTACTGTTTTATTTTTGGCATGCGCTTGCCCAAAGACTTCACAGTTGTGTGCAGTGCACGCGGTAAGTTTTGTACTATGAATATGATGGTGATGATAATAATATTATTAATAATTATTATTGATATATTTATTATCATTATTGTTATGAGGAATCGACAGATGTGCTCATTACTGAAAGGTAGTGTTGAAGAGTCATGAAACTGACCACTCACAAACACTCGACATGGATTATACTAAACCTGTCGTGCAAACTCAGCATATATGGTGTTTTGAGTTTACCAATGGAGACGCGAAGTGGAGGAGGCAAAACTTTATTTGACCATGTGATTATGGCGCGTACGTCCCAGGGTTCCCGCGCGGTCCCACTATCCACGTCATGGAACTACACGTGAAGTGTGTCTAACAAGGGACTGAAGGAGTGCGATCGTCGGTTTGTTCATTTCCGATTTTCCTTATTCTCTCCAATTCCCTTGATTCCTAATCCCATTCGCCTAAAGTAGGGTAGCAATCCGGAAGCACATTTGGTTGACCTTCAAGCCTTTTTTTTCTCCCTTGATCCACACCTTGTGGAAGTGGTAATGAGGTGATTCCTGCTTTGAAGGCTTACCTGTTAATTGCATCGGTCGTTTCAGATTTTCCGCAGATGCCTGCCAAACCGTCGTGTTCGGGAGAAAAGTTTGAGACATTCCAGTGTGACTGGGAGACACCGGACAACCGAATCGAGACTCGGTACACAGTCAGTCTGCTAGTTGGGTAAGTGTCTATTTTTTAAGGGGCGAAGCTCCTTAACGCGTGGGTCGATCTGTCCATCCTCCGTCGTTGTCGTACGTAGCCACAGGGAAACGAGGTGACAGGTGGCGGTACTTTGAGTGTTCGCTAGATGGACGCACGGACGGACGCATGGATGGACGGACGGACGGACGCATGGATGGACGGACGGACAGACTGTCTAGCAGACGGATGGGTGGATGTATGGATGCCCGGAGCGGGTATGTGCCACAGGGGATGCGAGATGTCGGTTCTTGGAGTGTTCACTAGATGGACGCATGGACGGACGCGCGGACGTATTGACGCACGAACAGACGGACGGACGGATGCATGGATGGACGCGCGGACGGACGGAAGCAAGAACGAACGTACAGACGGACGCTTCGCCCCACTCATCATCATTCACTCCGTAGAGATGCTGTGATTTTTTTTTTTTCTTGCGCGCTAATGAGTTATATAGATCGACTGAACGAACTTGCGGCGTTTAGTAGAGCTACGAGATTAATGCCAACCCGCGCAATTTCCAGTTACTTCTGAGGATGCTTGGATATGCGTAGAGGTCAACAAGAATTGCGAAGGTCACTCAGACAAATTCACTAAATATATTTTGCCCTTTGTGGGCACACACAAACTCATACTAAATAAAATTTTTGTGAGCTGAACTCACAGTCCCGAAAATTTCCGTATACCGTATACTCACTCGGACTTAAGCTCACCAAACCATTCATTGCTTCCCCGGACTCATTCCGACTCATCCCGAGTACGAGTGAGTCGACACACGAGTCCGTTAGCCTAAAATTAGCGCTTTCGACCAAGGTGTCATTGCTCTTTAAAACCAATATCTCATGTAATCAGTGCCCTTCTTGGAATCTTTCGATGTAGAACCATAATTGGAGTACAAAATATGAGTGATTGTAAATGAGTAAGGGCTTCTTTTTTTGTGCAAGAGACGACAAAGTAAGACATATTTATCAAGTTCTTCCGCGGAAGAGCTGGTGGAGGGTTGAGGTTAAGGCAACCCTCCCTACGTAATTCACCCCTCCGATAAATAACTATTGAAATAGTGTATGAACGATCCTAATTCAGCATACGTGTGAATTCATGTACGTTTAGTATAAACGTGAATAAACGTTAGCTGTAATCCTCAAGATGAGTAGATAGGAATTATTTGCGAAGCTATTTCCGAAGTTTCGCCGAAGAAGCCCCCTACCGCCGACTGTCTAAAAGAAGGTACGAAAGAAAACGCGCTGTGTAATCGGTGAACTTCGGAAATGATAATGACGAGATCACATGCCTCTCACGAACAGGCTGAGTTCGGCCTGCGGCTATGGTGGCAGGGGTGAAGGCGGATACTGGAATGCAATGTCAGGGGTCCTGGCCTGCTATTATCGTCAAAAACATGCATTGCCATAACCATGCACTTTATGTTTAAACAATTACTGGACAGCTCATATTAGGTAAATGCACGCAACATTCATGGCGCCCCCCCCCCCCGGGAGGAGGGGGGCCCTCCACCACACCTGTGTGCTCCCTTTCCCCATTAAAATATACATTATTCTCATTCGAGTACAATCGACTAAGATGGCGAACGACTTGTGATATTGCCGAGCCTTAGCATTATGCTTGCCCTTCTTTGGCCGCAGGCCAAGAACTGCCTTCAGCCGTATCGAGTGCAAGAATTCCGTGAGTATCAAGCCGCGAAAGCTGACTTGCCAGCTGAAGACTTCGGGAAGGCTCATCTACAGGATCGAAGAGGAGGTCCTCCGTTTCGAAATGATTGGAAGCAACATGTTCGGTGCCAAAAAATGGGAATACGTCGTGGACCACTTTGCCAACGGTAGGTCCCCTACGTTTTGCTTGGCTAGCCGCCATGCGAAAAAAAAAGATTAAAGTGCTTAACAGATGTTAACACAATGTTGAATTTCATCTGGGGAGAGTAGCAGAGTTACAGTTCACCAGCCGGTAGAAATCATGTACACCGAAACAGCAATTCATAAAAATAGTCGAATCGTTTTGATGATCAGTTTTAAATTATGCGCTACAAAACACATCTCCTTTTTTGCGATCGAATGATTAAAAATCGTATCCACACAAAATAATGAAGACGACAGAATTGAGATGTGCTTTTCTAAAATAGTGAGTTTAAAGAAACTTTGTTGTTACTTTAGCAATTAGAAAGCATTTTATAATTCGTTTTCATTGGGCAAGCTGCCAGGAAAATGTTGCTAGTTGTTTTAGTGTCCAATATTGCAACTATCGGATATCGGAATGCTGATATGCTTTGAAACTACTTTGAAAGCTTGCTAATATCCCCAAACTGTCAAACCAAAATGTAGCATGAAACTTGCGGTTATATAAATAAGGCTACTGAAATCTTATGTATTATAAACACTTGTAACATGGGTTCGTGTACGTGACATACGACAATGCGGCGTCTCAAATGTGGTGTTACATTACTGTTAATGTTTGCAGTTGTGCTCGAACCTCCGAAAGTGGTGTACTGCAACGCCATGGCGTTCAATGCCAGCGTAAACTGGACGGGATTGCCTCCCATATCGACTTTTCCGGATGTGGTCTACGAAGTGCGCGTGAAGCACGACAACGGCGAAGACATCACGATATCGGTACGCTGAAAAGATAAGAAAAAGAGAAGAATTTTCGTCTCTCGCTTGAGATCTCTATGGCGCTTATCTTCTTGAGTTGCTTGCAATGATTCTCTGCAACCATTGTCTACCATGACCCCCCCGCCAGGCTGACGAAGAAGGCGGGAGATCTTTTGACGAATGCCTTCCCCTCCCCATATGTTTACTCGCATTTCTATTCTCACCTCATTAGTCCCCAATGCTCATAAGGCTGGGAAATCGCCACCCTGTCTTCTATATTTCATGGAACTTTAGTGAAGATTTTTTACCAGTTCATATCTCGGTCACTTCTTCACATGTGGCGTGGAAAAGATGTTGTCATCTAAAATACCCGGGTGTCCAGCTTCAGACCACAAACAGAGCCAGTGAGGTGGCTGAGAAGCATTGCCCGGCTGACTATACCTCCCCTTAGGAATAATAGACCTTTAGGATTAATAAACTTTTATTTTATTTTTCTTCTTGAGACATACATTCACATGCAACGTACACATTAATGAGTAAGCCTATCATAAAATGCTGCTTATTAGAAAAATAATGACAACAGTAAGAGTCAGTAGTGAAAGACAGATAGATCATACGTACAGAAAGTAGCGATACAACACAGTGACAGAAAGAATGAGAGAGCGAGGTAAATTGACGCGCGCGCACTTGGAGGTACATGCCAAGACTGCAAGCGACGCAGTGAAGTGTCGTCTGACGCTTCCTCATTTTGATAGGGTTTCCCTAGACGATACGCTCCTTGAAAGCAAGAAAATAATCAGTCGGGTGCGTCTCTCATAATCATATGGTGGTTTTGGAACGTTAGACCCCACATATAAGATCAGAATTATCAGTCGGGAAAGTATATCCCGTAAATCCTTCTTTGCACGCCTAAAAGAACCGTGGCGTAGGTCAACGAGCCGTAGATCACTTTTTTTTTTTGTAATTTCCAACAGGTCCCAAACAGGCAAGTCACCTCCGTGGAGAAGCTCATACCGAACACCCGCTATGACATTTCCGTGAGGGTCAAGTTCGCCAAGGCCAAGGACCAAGTGTGGAGTCCCTTCGGCCAGAGTCGCTACTGCAAGACAAGCAAAACACGTAGGTTTTGTCCCATGCATTGTACAGGGTGCACCACGGGGAATAGAAGTTCCAAGTAGTGAATAAGAAATGATTAGATCAAATCGTAGACAACTTAGAGCATCATGTACTGTATAGGAACGCAGGTTATCACTTTTGGCGATTGACGAGAAATCCAGAGATTTCGCTTTCAGAACTGCAGGCGATTCAGAACCTCAACTGCTCCACTTTGGTTTAGAACAAATGAGAACACCATACAGTTCTATGCAGTCGTGGTAAGCCATGACCGTTCCCATAAGTTAGCCACTGCACGTAAAAGCAGCGTCTAAAATGAAGATGCCATTACAAAAATAAAAAAAACACACACATCTTCCACGTAAAGGGAACCCTATAGTTTACGATACAGCCATGGGTCGACTTGAAGTTCTGTAAAGAGGTATACTCTTTATTCATCCCCGTATAGGCGTTCATGCTTGCAAACGCAGGCGCGCTTTGCGAGCACTCGCCTCCACCGCTCTCATGTTCATGTCTTAATTCACACTATACTATGTTGTGTTCATGAGAGAGAGAGTGGAGTAAGAGCTTTTATTACACAGAGCAGCACAGCGCTGCCAGTGGTTTCCATTTATAGACGAGCACGCGCCAGAGTAAAGCGTAACTACGACGATGGGCAAAGAACAAGCCTGGACTATAAGCCGCTTCAAGCGGGATTTGCGGCGCTTTGTATGGTCCACCGCAATCAGCGGATCGTTTAGGAAAAAGGATGACGATTGAGCAGAACGTATGTACTTCACTACGGGAGAGTAGCGAGTCACCCCTGAACTTTACATCATTTTTGTTTAGAACAAATCACCGACAATTTAGAGTACGATGTACTCTATACTATATATGTTTTTTTTAGAAAAAGTACTTGAAGGAGCCCTCTAACCCTTTTCACGACTTCATGGTTTCACATGTTTTTCTAGCTGGTTGCGTACACGGACGGCTCAAGAGATAAGTTCCGCAAAGAACGGCAGCGATAGGGCCATGCAGTGCAAAGTTATTCAGCGTAGAGATATCAAAATACAATGAAACGGATGCTTACCCTCAACTCGATTTTCGCGGGTTCACCTGACCATGTTTCCCTCAGTCGCTGACGTCGGAAGGCTGCCCAATAAAATGAACTCAAGGCCCTACTCTACAAGAAGCTCGACACGTGCGAAACGAGCCAGCTCGCGAGCGCTTCTATAATGTTTTGTAGCTTTAACTGATTTTTCTTTTTGTAATGACGTATATATATCAGCGCTCTTACATTTTTTTTATTTTCTTAAAATAACGGCACCCGGAGCGTCACTGGCGCGTTTCCTCCTGCACATGGCGTTCGGCGCATTCTTTGACCAGCTTTGCAGTATTCAAGCTGGAAAAGCCGGAAAGGTTTAGTCTCTGTCACTTTGAAAAAAAAAAAAACATGATGGTGAAAAAATAAATCAAATATAAACCTCTATTTTGATACAGTGCCGCGATAACATTTAACGTTACATTTATTCAATCATACGGCAGCAACCTTCCGGCGTCTTTTCCGCTCGCAGTAGTGCTGGCAAAGCGCCACTACGAGTTATGCAGTCGGCACCGCTGTTTTCAAGCTTTAGAGGGTCCCTTGAATGAGTCAAAGTACTTAGTACTTTGTTAGTACCATGTCCGACGATTTAGACAATGTACTTCACTATGGGAAAGCACTAAGCTTCCCCTGCCACGAAAAAGGTCATGAGATCAAGCAGCTAGTGTAGAATACAACTAGCGCTTAAGTGTTCAGCTATAAGCCTTGATATTATGCGCATTTATCGTCCAGGACCAACAGTGCTGCCCAAGGTTGCGGAAAACAGCTTCATCATCCAGGACCTCGACGACCGCCGGAAAGTACGGCTCTATTATCAGGTAGCGGCTGATCTTGACCATTACGTGCATCTCTTACATTAATCTGAGTGCATTCGAAGTAGTAAGAAGGATAGATGTCATATAATGATCTATTCGCGAAGTGATAAGAGAGATAGATGCCATATAACGATCTATTCAATCAATGCAACATAAAGAGAGAGAGAAAAAAAAAACGCCATATCCACGAAGTGAACGAGGATCAAGGAGCTTGTTCCGGATGCTAAATCTGGCAAACAGTGAATCGATTCAAATCATTTGTGGAGTTCAACGTCCTAAAACCACTGTTATGATTATGAGACACGCCGTAGTGGAGGGCTCCGGACATTTCGACCACCTGAGGTTGTTTGACGTGCACCCAAATCTGACCACACGGGACTACAGCACTTCCGGCTCGATCGAAAATGCAGCCCCCACAGCCGGTATTCGATCCCGCGACCTGCGGATCAGCAGCCGAGTATTTTAGCCACTAGACCACCGTGGCGGGGCGGTAAAACGTGAATCCTCCGTACATCCACTCGACCCTCGTACAAAGACGCCCCCTATCAGGGACAGCAAAAGCTTTAGGATGTTAAACCCCAAAAAATTGGTTGCGTCTCGCATCGGAGCTCGCGTTTTGCTAGCCTATAGCGTCACTTGCCCGGCATGCCCACTCGTGCAAAAAGAGATACGCGTGCGTCGTGTTCTATTCTGACCTTATCATTTGCTCTGGAGGAAGTGTGGCTACTGCGGCGGGACGAATGGACGAGGCTCAGGCATAAGGGGCAAGCTCCTAGAAGTTGTCCACCCATTGTGTAGCGCGAGTGTCCCCAAGGAAACGAAAACTCGCCTTGGAGAACTGGGTGTGGTACCGTGCAGCACAGAGTTTCCTAAAACTAGAGGGGCCTCTGGCGCTGCGATCGTTCAGCGACTATGGGAATGACGGGCAGTACACAAATTTACCTATAGTCTTCATACTTGCGGGCGGCAAATCGTACTTGTAGCCTCGTTTATTGCTGCGTTTTGGTTTTGGTTCGAGAAAAAAAAAGCGAACCCTTTCGAACTTCGTGATCCGATTTCAACAAGTAATTCTAAGGAATTAAGTGGTTAAGCGCAATCGCTGAACGTTTGTTTATCTTTATTTTGTTTCGTGAGAAAACAGCTCCAAGCCACACGAACACACACGGAGCCAGAAGCAGGCCAGAAGTACGAAGATGAGTCAAATAAATCTGTGTACTGCCCATCATTCGCATGCTCGCTGAAGCGCCGTGCGCTGCAGCTACCATAGACACTAGCGCCAGAGTTCCCTCTAGAGTATATTAGGAAACTCAATGCCGTGCAGGGAAAAGGAGGTCTCTCGGCGACACAGAGGGACCTCTTCTTTCCTGCACGGCACCGCACCCAGGTCTTCAAGGCGGTCCTTCGCTTCCTTGGGGACACAGGACTGGACAACCAGCTATAGACGGTTTCAGGATTGCAAGCGTACAAACAAACCCCGGAAAACTTCCGGTCACCTCATTTACCAGCTCCGAACGTCGAAACTGAAAGAACGTTTTCAAGTTTCTCTTAAATGTAAAAACTGTCTGTATTTAGTTTTTCTTTTCGGATGAAAATAATGTGCAGGGAGTTCAAAGGAACCTCTCATAATTTTTATGTAGCTGAACAGAACATTTATTTGAATATATTTTGCCAAATAAGGCAAGAAAACTGTAGAAAATGAGCGACCTATTTTCTAAAGCTATTCTTGCCCACCGATGCTATTCAGACACGTCGGTGGAAGGAACCGGATTTCATCAAGGGTCTGTGTTTGTAAACAAAGAGTGTCTTATGGAAGCCGCCCGCCATGTTCTCTGTCATAAACACCATTTCCCTTCTTCCTTCTTCTCCGCATCTTCAATACCTTCTCCCCATTAACCTACAGGCGCTGTGCTATGCTCCTAACTATATAGCTCTTATATATATGGCTAACTATAGGTTGCGTCTTTTGCTTTCCTCAACCTCTCCTTCTCCTCCTACTACAATGTCATACACGACATATACAGTAAATCCTATAAAGTGCGGTACATTTGTACATGTTTTGGAAATGAGAAGCACCAATGGTTGGATATCGGGTATAGATATCTGATCGCTCATCGAAGTCGCTTGTCGTTCCACGTTGACATGTTTCGTCGCTGATATTCAACGCAGAAAATTTGGGCCTGTTAGTTGGTGCAGAACTTGCGCGATTTCGTAAGCGCAACATAAGGAACACAAAAGGGAGACTGATGTAAAGACTATGTGCATTTTACTGTTTTACGTTTGAAATATTGTTGCCTAGAACAACAGAAGTGTGGCGCTATTAAGAACGTGGGGAAAGGGCTGATTTCCGGCGTGGAGGACGGAAAATGTTAAGGGGTAGCATAATGGTATGTAAGAGAAAGAAAGAAAGAAAGAAAGAAAGAAAGGAAAAGCGAAAGAAAGAAAAAGAGAAAGAAAGAAAGAATGTCTGTCTGTCTGTCTGTCTGTCTGTCTGTCTGTCTGTCTGTCTGTCTGCCTGCCTGTCTGTCTGTCTGTCTGTCTGTCTGTGTAAAGCAAGAATCCCTAAAGCAGCCCGATTAAGCCACGCATCGCAAGCATTCATCACTGAAGATTTAACTCGGCCAAGCATGTTAGCAGCAAGAACAACATTGTAGAACAAGAGTTTTTTTTTTTTTTTGCCGGTACGAATAGGGATGGAGGCCACTTTTTCTGCACTTCTTTTCCCCTTAACGTTTTAATTACCCCGGCCCTGTTCACTTTTATTTTCAAATTGGCACTGCCTGATATATGTTTATGGTGTGGGCAGAGGATTTGTTTTTCTTACCTCACAATGAAGAATGTCAGCCTGTCTGTTCGTCTGTCCGTCTATCCGTCCGTGCATCCGTCCATCCATCCAATTGTAGCTCAGGCTACGTATACCCTGACATAGCCGAGCTAAGCAACTGCCAAGTTTTTCGCTATATGGAAAGGGCTCCATATTGTTTTCGTCAACACTGATTCATTTTTCCTCCCTCTCATAATTACTACACTCGAGTGATGTATTCGAACGCCAACGGCTGTTTGCATATCTCTCCGTCCCCTCTCTTGTCTCCGCGCCACCTCGAGCAGCGAGTGCCGAAATTCCTGTGGAACGGCGACCACATGAGCTACGTGCTGCACTGGTGCAGCAGCAGTGGAGAGTGCGGCACGCACAGGGTGTCCGGCGAGCGCTCCTACGCGGACCTGTTCAACCTGAGCAGAGTGGAGAGCTACACTTTTCACCTGTACTCCGAGAACGAGCTGGGCCGCTCGAACAGGAGCGTCCGCGTGCTCGTGCCCAGCGCCGACCTGGGTGAGTGGCGTTGAAATCATAGATAGATAGATTAGATTAGATTAGATAGATAGATAGATAGATAGATAGATAGATATATAGATAGATAGATAGATAGATAGATAGATAGATAGATAGATAGATAGATAGACAGACAGACAGACAGATAGATAGATAGATAGATAGATAGATAGATAGATAGATAGATAGATAGATAGATTAGATAGACAGACAGACAGACAGACAGACAGACAGACAGACAGACAGACAGACAGACAGACAGACAGATAGATAGATAGATAGATAGATAGATAGATAGATAGACAGACAGACAGACAGACAGACAGACAGACAGACAGACAGACAGACAGATAGATAGATAGATAGATAGATAGATAGATAGATAGATAGATAGATAGATAGATAGACAGACAGACAGACAGACAGACAGACAGACAGACAGACAGACAGACAGACAGACAGACAGACAGACAGATAGATAGATAGATAGATAGATAGATAGATAGATAGATAGATAGACAGACAGACAGACAGACAGACAGACAGACAGATAGATAGATAGATAGATAGATAGATAGATAGATAGATAGATAGATAGATAGATAGATAGATAGATAGATAGATAGATAGATAGATAGATAGACAGACAGACAGACAGACAGACAGACAGACAGACAGACAGACAGATAGATAGATAGATAGATAGATAGATAGATAGGCAGACAGACAGACAGACAGACAGACAGACAGACAGACAGACAGACAGATAGACAGATAGATAGATAGATAGATAGATAGATAGATAGATAGACAGACAGACAGACAGACAGACAGATAGACAGATAGATAGATAGATAGATAGATAGATAGATAGATAGATAGATAGATAGATAGATAGATAGATAGACAGACAGACAGACAGACAGACAGACAGACAGATAGACAGATAGACAGATAGACAGATAGATAGATAGATAGATAGATAGATAGATAGATAGATAGATAGACAGACAGACAGACAGACAGACAGACAGATAGATAGATAGATAGATAGATAGATAGATAGATAGATAGATAGATAGATAGATAGATAGATAGATAGATAGATAGATAGATAGATAGATAGATAGATAGACAGACAGACAGACAGACAGACAGACAGACAGAGAGACAGACAGACAGACAGATAGATAGATAGATAGATAGATAGATAGATAGATAGATAGATAGATAGATAGATAGATAGATAGATAGATAGATAGATAGATAGATAGATAGATAGATAGATAGATAGATAGATAGCCTTATGCACTGTCGCGGAGCTTTTCGATCGTAAGCATATTTTCACCGGCCATATAAACCTACAGATGATTTGATTTAGTATCAAAAGTGGCCTGAACTTCCTCTTACGAAAAATCCGTGCGTATAGCTGCTCTTTGGGAATTTAAAAACCAGCGCAAAAATGACGGACACAGAAAAAGGGGCACTGAACGAGCCCCCCTTTAAAGCGACAGCTTCACTGACCTCGTCAAGCGAGTTTTGCTGTGTATCTCCGAGTGGCCTTCAAGCGATAAACGAATACTCCGTGACAAGCCACGGGACATTTAGTTGTGGCGTTGCAGTTGAACACAAGCCTACAGGGAACGCGTCCGTCGGCTCGTATGTCCACCTCTCCGGATGCCCTTGATCTGCTTTCTGAGGAGTACGCGAGCGTCTGTTGCAGGGTGGAGAGAGCGTTTTGTTTTGTAGCTTTCGCTTCCGTAATCAGGCCGAGCCGAGCCAAGATTTCTGCAGCCGTACTTGACTGCCTGTCTCCGTCGTTATAGCGGTGCATGGTTTATCAAATACGACTTCATTCCAACCCGCCAACCATTCTACCTGACTGCTCTTCGTGAATACGGGCACCAAGGCTGGTGCATTAGATATAACTAAAGACCGAGCGCGACCTTTCCGTTTCATCTTACCCAGTCTTTTCAAAGATACTGCTTACGTGTGTCCCTTATTGGGGCTTCGTGCAGTTCTGCCGCCGGTGCAACACGCCTACATGAGCGAGAACCGAGACTCGCAACAGCCTCGCTTCTCGCTCGCCAAGTGGGAAGAGAGGAGCCTGGTGCACCACTACACGTTGTTCTGGTGCCGCCAGGACAGGAAGGACGCGGAGTCCTGCGACGGAGACGTGTCCTGGGCGTCCGTCAAGTCAACGGGCGACGCCCTGACGGCGGTGGGCTGCGCGATGGCGGGACTATGTCGCTACGGCGTCGCCACGCGCTCGGCGCAGTCCGTGTCTTCCATGGTGTGGATCGAGTGCATCGTCCCGCGTAGCAAAGGTGAGCCGAACGAATCCTAAACCATCTCGAGGTACCTTACAAAATTCTTCCAATCGTGAAGTGAGAGAGAGAGATAAAGATGCAAGGAAAGGCAGGGAGGTTAACCAGACGCACATCCGGTTTGCTACCCTGCACTGGGGAAGGGATAAAGGTTTGCTTTCCAATTGTGAAAAAGCCTAGCCTCCGTACGATGCACTTTGCCGAAATTATGCTGGTGCTGGTGGTGCAGTTTTTTTTCTTTTTTTGAAGACAGCGCGCACATGAACGGAGAGAGAGTCTTTTTGTGTTACATGACGTAAATAAAAATAAAGACTGTCAGGATGATATACAGTAGAGTACAGTGGATTTTAGAGCTCGTGGTTTACGCCCACACTGAGGGCTTGATCAAGAGTCTGATAGTTTTAATGAAAACCCTAAAGGGGCCCTGCGACACTTTCTAGCATGGTCAGAAAACAGTGCCATTCGGTAGTAGGGGCTCCCGACAACACGCGAGCCAAATATTATAGCGCAGCACACGGCCTGTAGTTCACAATAAATTATCAAATTCAGCTAAACATTGCTTTCTCTTCTCACAAAAAATCACTCGTAGCGAGTCCATCTATCAGCCATCGGCTGACTTGAACATGGCGCGCTCGCTCGTTACAGAGATCGCCGCGGGAGACCGCTACTTGTCCTCGCGTGCGCGCGCGATCGCACGGAAAAAGTCGCGCATTAGAAGAAAAAAGAAAGAAAATGTGCTTAAGGCCACGAGGCGCGCGTGATGTTTTTCAGTGCCCCTGCCATCCCTCCCTGCTTAGCTTCCAGCGCTTTCGTCGGGGGGGAAAAAAGAGAGAATTCAATTGCAGCATGCGACTAATCTTTGTAACTCCACTCACACTCGACGGACTCTTAAAATTTTAGCGGCGTTGAATTCGTGAGGCAATAAGCTCTTCCGGTAAATACATTCCATGATTACTTGAAAAAGTGTTTCAATGCCCCTATAAGGTATATTGTTGATTGACTATAGAAGCAAGATGAAAAAATACGCATAAGAGCTTGAAAAGTTTGAAAATGTATAAAAAAGAAAATGAGGATACAGCTCATGAACCGAATATTTGCCGCCACTCCCCCAAAAAAATGAAATTGAGAAGAAAGAGGGAAAAATAAGAACAAATCAAGGAAACAAGGAAAGAGGGGGAAACAGGAAAAAAGCATGGAATCTTTACTCTCAATATCTTTGACAATTTAGTAAATTCCTACAAGGCGATGTTCCAGAGAACTCGTTATCATACCAGTGACAGACACTTTAGCGCATCGGTGACTTCCAGACCTAAAATAAATCAATGTAATTCGGCGTCAACATTTTATATTCTTGGAATATTTCAGTTTAAGGGAGCTGTCTGGGCGTTTCAGAGTACCAGAGCCTATTCCAAGGAGAAGACGCCGTGCACTACGACGAAGTCACGGACACAACGGTGCAGCTTGCCTTCCTCACCAAGTGTTCCGGCCTTGTTGCCAGCCGCGTCGTGCGTGTGTGTGCCGTCCAGGAAAAGGAGGAGCCTCAGCGCAACGAGACGTCGTTGGAAGCGGTGGCTGCTACGAACGCGTACAATGCAACAGGTAACGGCATTCAAGCGAGAGAGAGAAAATCAAAACAACGTAAGCGAAAGGAGGTTATGTAGGTTGAAGCCGGTTTGCTACCTTGCGCAGGGAAAGGGAAAAGAGGAGGAAATGAACGAAGAAGAGAAAGAGAGGGAAAGATATACGCCATGCACGCATAGAAGTGCGTACGGCGCATGTCCGGAACGTAATAGAACTGTGAATTGTCCCAGACCTTGAAGCCCAACGACTCAGCGGTGGGCCTCCAGAATCCCTATCAGATCAATGAAGTGATGCATTGTTTACGGATATCGCTTGTACAGACATTAATGTAACGCTATATTGATGTCTGATGTTTGTTGCTCCACGTGACCAGGCCCAGCGGGCCCCGCTCAGTTTCATGAACTAAGCTGACTTGTCTTTGCATGCATAGACGTTTTTCTAGGTTGCAACCTATTTTGTCCCCGTCTTTGTTACTTCTATGCAGATTAAGTGTACAGAATATGCAGAGGAAATGAAGAAACTGCTCACGTAGCGCAAACGTCTCACACGGGACAAGAGAAGGAACAAACACTACCGCGCATCTTCGTACCTTGTCCTGTCCTATGCCAAATATTCGCGCGAGGTCAAAAGTTGTGCATTACCAACACACCCATCTTCATAGTCTTGTTTAAGTTTCTCTTTATTTTCTTTCCCCTGTCTCTTCCCGCCTCCCGAAAGAGTGGGCAGGCGATGTGCCCCTCTAGATGACAGCTGTTAGCCTATTCTCTCGCTATTAACTCTGTGTTGGAGTGTGTTCAAGCAACAACAACAACAACAACAACAATTATTATTATTATTATTATTATTATTATTATTATTATTATTATTATTATTATTATTATTATTATTATTATTATTTCACAAAATAAGAGTGAAACCACTTTTACTAGGCATCAAATTATTCAATTCTCTCGACATAAAGTCACGTAGTCTTTTGAAGGAATTTGCGCAGCGACAGCGAATATTCGTCGCAGGAACTTGAACTACAGGGTCCACAACACTAACGTCATAAGAGGGTATGTAAGGCGACATCTTATGTTTCCCGTCTTTATGGCAAGATTTACAGCACCTCGTTACGCCGAAAAAAAAAATGTGCGGTCATCTATACCACTTCGACAGTCAAAATTAAATCATACTACGTGGCCCAACCTGAATGAAAACAAAGGAATATATCCATTTGATGCTCTGCATTCTATCAAACGAAGCACGGTTTTATCACACACGGTAGTTATCTCGGCAAACATGTTAAGATTTATCTTTACTCAAGACGTTGCATATAATGGACTAATTCAGTAGAGCATACTTACATCACCTAAACAACGATTCTAGAGCTCATAGCAATTTTTTTTTCATTCCTCTGTTGAAACATACGGAGATAACCTCACCAGTGTTTTCAAACATATGAGTTGCGAAACTCCCCATAGGCTTCATGTATCAAAATCCAGAATGAGCAGATTGTCGCGCCACGTTTTCATCAACACACTCACTGTGAAACACATTATTCGTGTTGACCCGCAAGTCGCGGGATCAAATCCTGGCTCCGGCAGCGGCATTTCGAATGGAGGCGGAAATTTTGTAGGCCCGTGTGCTCAGATTTGGGTCCACGTTAAAGAACCCCAGGAGGTCGAAATTTCCGGAGCCCTCCACTAAGGCGTCTCTCATAACCATATGGCGGTTTTGGGACGCTAAACCCCACATATCAATCAATCCATCCATCAATCAATCAATCACATTATTTGTGTTTTGCCTTGCCGCTCCTAGGTGGCGCAACAGTCAGATAACGCTCTAAAAATTTAGACCTACTGCGTGTCCGGGTTTCGCAACGCAGTTTCGCAACTGGTATGATTGAATAACTCTGAATCTAACGACCTGTCACGTCATTAGGACGTCACATGGTGGCATCCTCGCATAAACTTCTTTGCATCGCTCGTGTTGACGCCGATGGTCACGTTTCGCGTTTGATATGCAATCTAAGGTCTTCACCTAAATAACTTTTCCTCACTCTTTACTGTAATTCAAATTTATTACCCCACTTACAGAACAGTCGTAAGTTATTTATTTGAGATTTAGGCGAGGTGGCAAGTACGTCTCAGGCTACTGTGTCGGTCACTGCGTATATGCTCGATCATTGTTTCCTCCTATTTGTTTTTTCTTTTCTTTTTCCAGACGCTGATTCAACTGAGTGTTTCGAGGAGCTCGCGGGCCCCGAAAAGACGGTGCGCCTTTCTAATCTCAAGCCAGCCACCACGTACCAAGCCGACGTAAAGACAACGCTCGAAGACGGAACAACAGTTAACCATCGCCTCCTTATCTTCAAGACTCAAGCCAAATGTAAGTACATCGTCAGTGAGGAGCAAAAAAAAAAATGCTGCCAGATTAATTCCGTTGAAAGCCGCCGAAATCGCGAAGCTAGAGCCCCACTTCGCCACGCTGTGGCCTTTGTATTATATTTACTTCAGGCAGCTACTTAGTTGGGATTTGAGCAAAGAAAGTCAGTCAAGGTGGTATTGAACTTTTTGCGTAGTAATGGCCTATTGAGTAGGCTATAGCACCCCACTCGATCTTGTTTATTACTTGTTTTTTTTTTTCACGCGTCTACTTATCTCCCCGCCTTCCTTCTCATCTTTCCCCCTCCATGCTATTTCCTGGTGGTGCCCACTCAAGTGGCTTTGATTTGTTAGTCAAAAAGCTACGTTAATTATAAGTTAAAAGATTGTTGCTTCTGAAGAAATAATCCGAAGAGACTAGTATCAGTGACTTTATCCTCAATAAAGTTTGCCTTTGAGAGGCTTCCCAAAGAAAACTAGTAACGCAAAGTCGCAATTTGAGCCCTATCTGACCCGAAAAGGTTGCCATGTTAAATTCGTTGGGCGTGCGAGCAAAACGCTCCTTCTCTTTTTTTTATTGATATGATATATAAGGAGATGTTGGACGCTCCTTCTCAATCGCCGAACTCCAACAGCTCATCGTGCCGCTAGTAGGATCGCTGCCTCCGCCGCCATCTAACGGTTGGCATGGCATCACTAGTGGGCAAGAATTTCCGCTCCAGCAATTATTTTTAAACTTCCTTGTTTTCTTCTCGCAAACGGCTAGGTTCCGACGCGCTTTCCGCCAGGCCTCACTCTCACCCTATGTGCGCGCCTGTCATTGGTCCACGCTTCCCGCTTAGCCCGACACTAACCCGTCTTGGCGCGCCTCCCATTGGTTGCTCACCTTACCAGGCAAGATGCTGGTTCCCCCTTTCCGCCAAACCTCTCCCAGCACTGCGCAGACACCCTTCCCCTTCTTCCAAGCCCTCCCCATTGCCACGCCACGAGACCATGTGACCACCAATACACCGCCACCGCTGGCGAATGATAGACTAGGAATACCTCCAGTGTTGAAAAAAATTTGCACGCTTGAAAATGCTTCCTTTTCCTTTGGCGAATAGCCTTAGCTTCATTGCTAAAAAAACATTTTTTTCCCTACACGCGAAAGGCACGAGACAATTGTTATGAGAGAAGCCGCAGTACAAAATATTGATTGCATATGATGTGCGCACCAAATCATCTGACAGGAGAGTTTGATGAAATATTCTGTCTGATTTAAAACAGCTTTCGTGTGCCAAGTCGCATCGTCATGCCTACTTGTTATTCAGAACTGCGCCAATGAAGAAGGCTCAATTTTTACCTGTCTTTATTCCCCCTTTTTTTCCCTCTCTGAATCTCTGTATCTCTCTCTGGACTCGATGTATCGCTTATCAGAGTTGTTCCATCCCGTGCCGGAGAAAGCCACGCACGTTTTCTGGGGGCGAAGCAAAAGAGGGTGAAAATTACGCAATTTTATTCATCATCGTGATATTTTTCTGTTTGCCGCAGACAGATTATGTCCGGCTTAAATTGCTCCGTTTTGAAAAAAAAAAAACGCTTCACTGGCGACGTATTTGTTTTCCACAATTGAAAAACGAACACTTGCAGCTCCACCAGAAAAAAAGAGAGAGAGATGAATGTTCACGCAGGCTCACGTCGACCGTTACGTAACCTAAGTGGAAGAAAAAGATGTGTAACTAAATAATATTCTCGCAAAACCTAATGTGATCATGCGACAGATGACTATTCGTAAATACCTAGTTATAGGTAGGTGCTCCATTAGAGATAATCACATCAAAATTTTACTGTAATTTATGAACTGTAATGTGTTTAGAGCACCTCGGTTGTATATTTTCCAGTGTTCTCATAAGTTATATGTATATACAGCATGCATGAAGAATCTTGAAAAGTATTTCTTGTCAGAAATGGACCATGATTAGTACTCACCTTTCTTTCGTGCAGCATCAATCTTCATCGCAACTTCGTTCATCGTGTTGTACGTGGTTCTGATCATCGTCGCCGTGGCAGTCGTCTTCTCCTGGAAACGGTAAGGACCGCAAATGGTGTGTCGGTTCAGTCCTCAAGCCCCAGTAGCGTGAAACGTTTGCTAACAATTCTCGCTCTTTCTTTCCAGCATATCGGAGTATATATCAATCTACAAGAACACCCCCATCAAGGTACTCATCCCTGCAGACTTCACAAAGGTAAGTTTGTAGAGATAGTCGTAAAGAAATTGCCGCTACATTGAAGAGTCCGCAAATCGTTTTTTTTTTCTTTGCAGGAACCCATCAAGAAAAGCGAAAGCATACGCTCCAACCTGCGAGAGTATGTGTTGGGAAGAAAAGATTGTCCCTACGGATTGCCACAGGTGGGGATTTCTGGAATGTTATGCACAACTTTCTCTCAGTTAACTGCCATATCAATTATATGGTCACTCTCGGTGGGCCCTTGCCGTCGCCGTCATGTCTCGTTTAAACTCAAACTCAATAACATTGGGCCGCGCATCGTATGCTCTATATGCGAGTAAATGCGCACGAGCCCTGGGGGACCAATCTTGCTGAAACAAAACTTTGCGGCCGTCTCATCGGCCGAAGGCCACATGCACTAACGTCACCTCGCGTGCGAGGCCTGCCATCGATTGCTCCTCTAGAAGAGGGGATGCTCTCAACCAATCTTTCGTCACACGAAGGAGCATAAGCGTGTGTCAGTGGGCAGTGGTGAGCGGGTGGAGAATGGGGAATAGTTGCATGACTGCAGAAGCAAGAGCGAACTTTGATCAATGCGCCGCGGTCGCGAGCGCTGACACAAACACATGCACTATTTCGACAGACATCAGTAGGCGGATGTTATATCCATGCAGTCTCTATATGCTCGCCACTTACTGTTTTAGACTTTATCAAAAGCACTCGACTAGATACTAGACTGTAGTGGCTACTGTACATACGCGCCACCTCTCCTTGTCCCCATTATCATCCTTCATCCCTGTTTCCTTCCCCCTTCCCTTATCCCCCGTGTGGAGTAGCAGGCGAGAACGAACTAGCTCAGGCCAACCTCTCTGCCTTCTAATGGATTCTCTCACACACACGCACCCCTTACTTCACATTGAGCTGACGGAAAGCGCTCAAACAACTTCGCTCTCTGGAACAGCCGTATTCCCTTACACCAGCGTGTTGTAGTTTCACGAAATGAGGTCCCAAAAAGTTAGCTGCTAGCGTTACTACTTATAACATTTCGTATTGTTTCTGTCGCGTTCACTCCTTCGCTTTTGTGGCGATACTGATTTCTTCTTACTTTAAATGCCTTTGAAAAACGTGGTAGTGAACTATACTGGTACGCGAATCATCAAAGACATGAGAAGGGATCTTACACTGATCGCATTTTTTCCCCTTCCACTTTCTATTTTGACGCAGATCGTACCAAGGGAAGCCCAAGAAGTTGAAGATAGCCTGCATTGTCCGGAAC
Source organism: Rhipicephalus microplus (assembly GCF_013339725.1). NCBI lineage: Eukaryota > Metazoa > Arthropoda > Arachnida > Ixodida > Ixodidae > Rhipicephalus > Rhipicephalus microplus. Next base: position 106,574,201 of record NC_051175.1, on the reverse strand, counting down.
TTGACCTTCTTATCGGCGAAGGGTGCTCCAGCGATCCAAACGAACTCGACGCTGCTGAGACAAGCCCTGCGGCTGATAAAAGTTTTTCTGCCAACCAGCCGGCGGCTGGTTATTCTGTCCTGTCCACTATACTGGACGATACACCAGTGCCTGGCCCAAACTCAGCGTACTCGAAGCTTTCTAGCTTGCGCGAAGCGCCGGAAGGCATGCCAAAGCCTTCCCTACTGAATGACTACTCCAGGCTGTCTTCGATGTTCCTGAGCGCGCACGCGCCCTCAGGCACCGAGAAAAACGCGTATAGCAAATTCGCAGCCTTTCTCGAGAAACAAAGCACAGGCGACGATAAATTACCAGAGACCCTGAAGACACCCGATTGCTCCATGCCCATGGAAATGGGAAGCACGGATAAGGCATCGCCTTACGTCCAGGTTGGCGAGAACGGCGCCAAGAAGGTTGCTGAGGCCGAAATACCCATGCAGCCTTACGCCAAACTGGGGTGCACGTCTTCATTGCCGCCCGACACTGGCTCGTCTAGTCGGGAGCCCCTTCAGAAACCGGAAAACGGGCTTACTGGGTACACCCCGTTTCCGTCGTTGCTCTCTATGGGCAAGCTGTCTGAAGGCCAACCGAAGACGTCCGCGAAACCGGAGCAGCCCGAGAATCCATGCCTTGAAGACAGTGCAGCTGGGCAGAGTGATCTCAGCCAGCCTTACGCTCAAGCCAGCTTCAACGCGTCTCCGCGTGGTGTCGCGCTTTCTGAAGGTCGAGACTGCGCGGGTCCCTATACTATTCTGAACATGGACGCGTCTCTCGGAGAAGCGATGGACACTCTGCCGGGAGTTCACCGCGTGCCACCCTACGTGAAGGCCTCGCGAGAACCATCGAGCGCTTCACTCGGCTGCGAGTCGTCGCAAGCGAAGAACGACGAGCCTGCACCCGCCTACAGCAAGGTCGGCGCCCCAACGGCGCCGCTACCGCAGGACTGTCCAGACTCTAGCACGAAGCAGGACTCGGCAACCTGCCATAGGTGTCCAGCGGTCGAAGCGCAATCGCCTGTTCCCGAGAGCTCTTGCGACTTCACCGTGCTGGCGCCGCTTGCCCACGCTAAGCCTGGGAGCAGCAGTGTGTTTGGTGATCGAGACGAACTTGGCGATGAGTGGGGACCGTGCGTGGAAGAGGGCACCGACCTCTTTAGTGTCGAGTATTCGGTACGGGCCTCCAAAGAATCCATGAGCGCAAAACCTACACTACGCGGTGGAGGTTACACCTCTTGGGAAGCCCTGGCAAAACAGAGAGACCGCGATGGGGACGCACGAGTGCACGCCGTAAAGAACGCCTGATTGGTGTTACGCCTCAGCTCAGGGTGTTTTCAACGCGTGGCCCAGTCTGTAAATTGCAGTCTTCATCCCACATTTGTTTTTATTCTTTCAATGAGTTCATGAGCTGCGCAGACATGACCGATCTCATCCATCTTAATTTTCACGAGGCACGTCATTCGGTCACCGTGTGTTTAAACATAACCGTGGAACAAAACCCGTGATTCTCAATCTGCATTCAAATTTCAGCTGTAGATCAGTAGCATACGTTTCTGAAAACCTGAAATGACCCATATGCTAGACATCGGAAAAATGTTCCCTCACGATCCCGACCCATTGGAAAACTCAATTTCGCAATTGCGGCTCGCTAGGCGAGTTGAGTGCCAGACTCCCACTTTAGCAGAAAGGTTATGCCACTGATACACACCGAGGAATGGTACGGTTTGTACAGGAAAAGCCTTCCGGAGGCGAATTCCCTTAGCAGCTGTACACGCAGGCTATTATGAGTGTGCTTGATTGTACCACTGCGACGAAATGCGCATTACAGCATGAGTCAAGTTCGTGCTAAGATTTCTCAGGGCAATGGTGATGCTTCGGCCACTCAGCCACACTGTAAAGCTACAATAAGGCTGTTTCGGTTTCGCGGAACACCCTCATCGTATGGTGTTAGTTATAGACACGCAAAACACACTTAAGTGCACACACTGTTTACAGTGCATCCTGGTTGTAAAGGGCTTTTTGTGCTTCGGGAGAACAGAGATCTAAGAAAAGGCGGCAAAGTTTACTATAGGTGCATGTCCGGTGTGTTGTCCTATACCAGGGGAAACTGATAGAGTTAAAGCCAGAGAAGGGTACAGATTGGGTATAGAGAATGGTGGTGGATACCTTTTTATTGCTTTGTTTGCTCCTGGAACGATTTTTTCGCAGTGTTCTCAAAGAAAGTGAGTGGCAGGAGTGCATTTATTTTGAAACATTTGAATGCACGGTCAACGTCTATGACATTTTATCGCCAAATCTTCAGCGCATAGCATTGCTTCAAATTTTTAGACCTTTTATATCTTTAAAAAATTTTTTTAAGCTTTGGTTCAGACCTTCCTCATAGACACACTTATAACGGGTACATTTTTCTATGGTTGTTTGAGCTCTACACGGTCAACTTGTGGGGCGGTACTCATGCTGATCATACTTATACTAAACGAGGCTAATGATTACACTCAGGTGAAAAATTTTATGCAGGGATTTTTTTTTCTTATAACAAGTGAGCAGCATGCACGTCACTCATATCCGCAAACGCTAAAGAGTAATTCACATTTGTGGCTAGAATTGGTGGGTATACCAACTTGGTCGCAAGGCGACTCACCTCACATGGCCGCTTTCATCCAAAAAGGGCCCAGTCACTCGCTGCTCATTTTTGTTAGTCGCGCGATTGCAGTCGCACACAAATCAACTAATCATATGCGCAGGACGAGGACATAAGCCTACATTACAAGGCACTGGCAGTGCGGGCAGAAAAGAAGTCTGCGTGGCAACGGGTATAGGCCGTCCCAGGTGGCCTAAATGTCGTCTTGAGTCTGCGGTTTGTTCGCCTGTCGCCAAAGGCGCACCCAGAATTCTTTAGGGGGCGGGGGTCAATTGCAGTGCAGCGTTCTCATACCACTTCGTCGAATACGAAAGAACACAGGCTTCTCTATGAATGTTAGAATGGAAATGAAGCGACGACATTCCTTGCAAAGCCTCCACCTGCCTTTGGCCTCCTGCTTTTCGGCAGTGCGACACAGGGGAATATATGGTGCTATTATCGTCAAAGTCCTTCTTCGCCATGTCTCTACACACTATACAATTACAGAATAAATCCGCCTGACGCCATTCGCAGAAACATCCCCACCCCCTGAGCCCAACGTATGCACGCCTGAATCATTCTCAAGTCATAAGCGGGAAAACTATCTAAAGAAATCCCCGTTTTCTCCATTCCGTCCGCGTGTCTATTCCGCAGTGATGGGGATCGCGATTGCATGGCAGTTATTTCAAGCTACGAAGTGCCTGAAAAATAAGTACCTGCTCTGCCGCACAACTGTGCCAAGAAAAGAATAGCGTGACACAGAAGAGAAAGGAATACTCCGGCTTAAAGTGTTTAAGTACTTACGCATACATTTACATTTAAAAAAATCATTAAGCACTACTGCCACATCAAGTGTTAAATGACCATCTTGATGTTCCTTAATAACGATCTAGTCGTTTTACACGCGTCTTTCACAGGACCGAAAATCGAGCTCGCTGGTCAACGACATGAACCAAGAGCACAACAGTGTCTCCTTGGTATGACACCGTCCATTGATATTCCTAGGCAGAACACGCCGTAATATGAATGTTTTTTTTTTTCGTGTAAACTGTAAATACAACAATAAAGTTTTTCTGACGTTTTGAGAATTCGATGTGGGGTAACTCAATGGTCTGTCTTTTTCTACACTTTAGGGATTCAGTTTTTTTTTGTTTTATCGCAACTGCATGCACATCAACGACTTCTCTACACTCCCGATGTTGTGTCTTTTTGTGTTTTGCTTCCTAGTATGTGTTGATGCGTGTTTAAAAATGCATAGAACGCGCAATGCACTTAATGTTTCTCGAACCTTGATATGTAGTCTTGGCTTGAGGTGTGCCACTTGTACCAATTAGGTTCACGAAACCAACGACGGATTGCTATTTTGATGGCCAGATACCTAAAAACGTCGATATTCGATCCTATCGCGGTATTCGATCTTATAAAATACTGACGCTGTTTATACCCGAAGTTCGCACTGCAGCTTAGTGAAAAATCACAGCTGATGAATGGTAAGCATCCGTCACAGCAAAACCACATTTATTCTAGCAAACGTATGCCCACATATGGCGTTAAGTCCACGGCCGAAATTTCATTTATGACGGCGCTGGTGATGATTGCCATTAGTGGCTACTTTAAGCCAAATTGGCCACTTTCCAAATTTACTTCAAGCCAAATTGACTATACCAAGTCGTGGCTGCACGCTTTCGTAGGTGGCGTGCCAATAATGCGAGACATTGAGAGTCACGCGTGCAAGTACACACTGCGCACGTTGAATACGGACATAACGGCGTGCTACCGCGATGCGACAAAACGTGAACAGCGGAAAGCACGGCTTTCGACTCATTCGAACTGCGACGTGCTTTAACGTATACGCGAAGCGGATCACGTGCTTTCAGCCGGCGTCACCGTGGCACTAAAATATTTCTCTTCGGCTGACACTTTTGCGCGGCACGTGTGTTCCACGAGTGCTGGTTAATTGGTAAATAAGCACACTCGAATAATAATAATAATAATAATAATAATAATAATAATAATAATAATAATAATAATAATAATAATAATAATACCTTTTATTTCTTCAAATAAAACAGTACATGTGACTAGGCCTGCCAAAGCCAATTGGTGGCTTGAGTGGCAAAGCCTCGCAGACATCAAAACAAACCGGACGCATTACAAGATTGTATTTCATGGCATAAGAGGGATGATAGGACAAAAAACAACGTGCATATAAGATTAGAAACAACAGGGCATACAAGCAATAGTTACAAGCATTATACAATAGTTACAGCAATTGAAAGTGAAAAGGTGTAAAGAAAAAAAAGAATTATAGCAAATGCTTCTTAAGCAAAGTACCACACTGGATGATGAGCGCAAGCCGCAGGAGAATTCTATAGCGCTACAGTGACACCGGCTGAAAGCACAAGTTTTGCCTGCAGAGTTAAGGCATAGAGTATAATATAAAAGGTTTTATGTTACTCACTCTATGGTTAAGGCATGCCGCAGTTCGACTGAGTCGAAGGTCACACTTTGCCACGATGCCCGTAGACTGTCGCGCCACCAAGTGGAATTAGGGGGCATCCTCTCGAGGATGGTCAGCAGGCACACGCTCCCTTGTTGGGCTGGGCAATAGAACCATTTCAAAAATACGCCACCTGACGGTGAGCTTTTCGTAAGTTTCGCTTCGTAAAGGAGCGTGGGATAACTAGCGCCATCATGAGGGCATGGAAAGCGAGCCGTCAAATGCGTGGGTGCTGTGATGTTTGTGTTGGCGGCTAGTTCTCCGTATCATCCGCTGCAATCGCACCGCTTTCTAGCTTGAAGGAGCTCCTAGTACTCTCCGATTAGCTTTCTGAGCTGCTTCCGCTGCACAGTGAGCAATTTTTTGTATCATTTAACGGGTTGGACGAGCAGTTTGACTTGTTATGACTGGCAATGCACGGATCCGGCCTGCAAGAGACTCTCATCGGCGTGCCTTTCCGTCGTGGTCTGTGTCCTGCAGGAACGCAAGAGGTGTCCGCAAAAAACGCGCATCAGCGTCGCTGGGACACACAGCCTGCTCGTCTGCTGCGATGCCCTCACAATGGCGGCAGACTGTAGTTCGCGTCCGCGGCGCTAGGGGCGCCCTTTTTCGAAAAGGGTCTATGGCCTTAGTGTTTACACGTTAGCAAGAAACGAACGCTAATAACTTTGCACGTTCTTTGCATCAGTGAAAAAACCGGAAGATCTGAGACGATCAATCTGATTCGTTTTTGCGAGACGTGGAGTTTTCGGGAAGTGAAAAAAATGGCAGCATATCCACGGAGTGAATGATGGGGAGTGGGGCGAAGCATTCATCCATCCATTCGTTCTTGCTTCCGTCCGTTCCTGCGTACGTCTGTGTAACCGTCCATGCGTCCATCCACCCGTCTGTGCGTGCGTCTGTTCGTGCGTCCGTCCCTGCGTTCGTCCATGCATCCGCGTCTGCGTCCGTTCATGCGTCCATCCATGCATCTGTCTGTGTGTCCGTTCGTCCATCTATTCAGCACTCCAAGTACCACCATCTCGCATCTTTTCATCATAGATTCTCCATATAGAAGCACCGCCATCCAGCGGACATTTCAAGGTATAAACGGGAGGTGGCACATGAACACTTTCTTACGGCTTGCGCTTCGGGTTTACTTCCCACCTTTAACCACCTCGAGTTCATGGTATATACTAGTTCACTGTATTCATGGCTATGTGGCCCAACGCTCGCTAAACCTTTCTAAAACCAAGGAGGTTACACCCAGCGAGTATAACGTAGCAACCCTTTCTTCTCAGATAGAGTGCTCAATGTACATGCCAATAGCTGCTAATGCGGATCGCAGCGTACGCGTTACCTAAAGGCCGAATGCTCCTGTCTCTCATTCCCCCTTAACATGTGCATTGAGCACTATCTTTTATTGTTCAACAACGGACAGAAGAAATCTCTCACCGGAACCACCTTGGAGGTCAAAATCGTAAGGACCGCTATTTCGTGTATGTGCCACTGAATGTTACGTACTACGAGGGACGCACAAGCCACGCCATAAGGAGCTTCGCCCCTAAAATGTGACAACTCGCGCTTTCGAATATAGCCCGCAGAGTACGCATATATATGAGCTTCGCAAGATTTTCTGTAGCCAAAGAGTTAGTTAAGTCTGATGGTCTGATTTTTGATGTTGTAACTCACTTTGTTCTACGTGCGTATAGCATGCACCAGTGCTTTTGTAGTGCATGAATTGTTTTTGTGCTTGTTTTTGTGCGTTTGTTGATGGATGGCTGCACAGAGCAAGCAAATTTCTTGTGAACGAGTTTTAGCTTCGCTGTTTCAAATGAAAATGTTCTCCGCGCCAAGATGAACGTGATGAGTGACGCGGTGTTGGTCGTATGGAGGAAGGAATTCCATAATATTGCTTTCAGCACTCATGTTGAAAGAAAGCATCGTGACGACGACATTTTTTTTTTTTGCTGGACGTATAGAACGTTGTTAACACATGGGGAATGACATCGACGATGAACGATCAGCTCCTAATTCACCACGAGCGAGTTTCACTTCGCGTCCTCTCGTGCGTTAATGTTCTTTTTTTCACGCTCATAATTCTCTTTCATTGTATTTAATGTATAATATTCTTTAGCGAGGTCTAAATAAAAGCAGGTTTTTTTGCACCTTGCATGGAGCCCAATTACGGTTGATATCATGGAGTGTCACATGCCGACAATACGCTCTATCTGGACCAGCGAAGCGAAGTGGTTAGAGCAATGAAACGTTCAGTCAACGACTAGAATTCACGTCTGTCTGCTAACTAGTCCTGCACTTCACCGGTACCTGCCGAACGACACGGTTATATGACAATTTTCGCAATTTCGACGTTGCGAAAAGCACGCGTATTTTTTTTTTTCGATAACCTTGTTTTGATCACGCTGATGGAAGCTACAACATCCGAGTGGAATTTCACACGGATAGAGTCTGAGCATGGCTGTGACACGAGCGCTAATAAGTGGGAAGTTGAATGCTTTCGTTCCGCTGAAAAAGCAACTTCGTGTTGCTGACAGCGTAAGTAATGACGACGGCGCAATATGTTCGCAACAATCGCCACGTAAAACAATCGGTCCCGCGGAACAGCGATGGCACGCTAATGGCTATAGCGGCCTGCTACTGAGGCAAATACGTCAGGCAGGCTCGGTACCAATTGCCTGGGAGTGTCGTTCAGTGTATACGTCAATTTTAAATCACGCAGTCTTCTGTAGCAGGCACAGGTCTACGCAAGGTATCGTTGATGCACGGTCGATCGGCTGACACCAACCCGCTTTGCACTGCAGTAAAATATGAGACATTTAGCAGTTCCCATCGTTTGGGAAAGCACTTTGGTCCCATATACATTCATTTGACGATCAATAGGTCATCCGGTGAAAGCGGCACGGGGCACACGTCCGTGCGTCCTATCTTTTTCTATGCGAGTTCACGGGTTGGCCCTTCTCCCGCAGCCATGTTTGACTGCATGGTACGCCCGCTATAAGCCCGTGGGCGTTGCGAATATTACGTACCACACGAATGTGATTTCGCAGTCCTCAGTTAACGTGCTTTAGGCGTTCCGGACTGCCGAGGGAGGTCTTCTGGACGTTTCACACGAAAACAGCGCAAATATTCACGAAAGGGGAATGGCGTAAAGATGATTGCAGTCGCACTCGCGTTGGGAAGTTTCCCGTTTGACTTGCGGAGCTGACTCACAGTGTAGATTCTCCGCGCTTGGAACAGATGGCTCGACGCACATTCTCAAGTATGACGCCACGCACTGAACCAGAGCCTCACTGAACTCGCTGTGATCTTGTAGATGAAGCACCCATAGAGTTTCCCACAATACTTACTAGAGGGAACTCCGGCGCTAGTGTCTATAAGAGCTGCAACGCACGGCGCTTCAGCGAGCATGGGAATAAAGGGTAGTACACACATTTGTCTAAACTTCGTACTTTTGGCCTGCTTTTGGCTCCGTGTTTGTTCGTGTGGCTTGAAGCTGTTTTCTCATGAAACAAAAATAGGCAAATGTTCAGCAATTGCGCTTCACCACCCTATTTTTTTTACCTTTCCAAATTGAGTTACGAAGTTTAAAATGCTTGAATCTTTATTTCAAAACAAAATCGAAACATAGCAATAAACGAAGCCGCAAGTAGGATTCACCACCCGCAAGTACGAAGACTAGGCAAATGTGTGTACTACCCATCATTCTCATGGTCGCTGAACGATCGCAGCGCCAGAGTGCCCTCTAGTTAATTTTGAGAAACTCTATGGAAGCACCGCTTAGGCCGCCCCAGGGTTTTATGCTTCACAGGCAAAGACAACGGATGCTGTTGCAGCTTTCCTGTGCACAGTTCGACAGAAAGCGATGAGAATGAAAGACTAAGTGCAAAAGTAAGCCGATGCGCCGGCACAAGTGAGGTGACTTGCAGCTTTTCACGAAAACAAATGGCCGCGCGGCGCACCGTCCTTCAAGTTTTGTGACTCCGGTGTGACGGGAAGTCCCGGTCCGATGCAGTAGAACGGTCGCGGTTAGTGCGCACATTGCACTATCATCAGTTTCAGATGTATCGATACGGCCGACGAATACCCATCCACTCGCGAACAAGTTCAAAAAACACTCATCCCCCCGCCCTTATACAGAATTGCTGCAATGCACAGTATGGGACTCGCTCGCTGGATTCCATGCCGACCGGTTGTGCCCCCGCGATATCCGACGACAGCGCAGCTCTGGCGACCAGCTCGCCCTCCGCCATCTCCTGACGCCGTGAAGCTCCCGCTGAGTGGTGCCCCGTCCTCGGACGCCTTCAACCGTGTCCTCATCTTTATCTGTCTTCTCTTTACTTCGTTATGTGGGTGTCCTCATCCCTAACCCTTTGCTATCCCTATACATTTTAATCCCTTCTTATCACCATACCTCGTGAGCCACTGTTGATGTGTCGTATTGTGAGGCAGACAGTTCCAGGGCTCACTTTTATCTCCTCTTCTCTTTTAGGAATCACTAACACACGCACAGCACGGAGCAATAGGAGAATTTACCACCAGCATGCTCGACCAACACTGCAACTGAAATCACCATTAAAATCTTTGTATCTTTGTTTACAGAAAAGCACTGCACGGTGCAGCAACAAATGACAACATAGTAGTTCGATTCGCTCTGGCCCCGGAAGCCGTCGTCGTGAAAAGAGCCGCGTTTTCGGCGCCAGACGGCACACTGCTTTGTTCTAGTACACCACGGTGGAGCCATGGGAGCAAGTGAATTCGACAGGTGCGACAAATTGACGGTTTTAAACAAACAGTTGCTGCTCGGAAAAGGTAACATCTTCTGTGTTATGTTTGCTGTGCCGCACGGGTCAAAATTACCCAACTTTCATTCTAGTACAATGTTTGTTTTCTTATACCACGCCATTATGCGCGGCATAAGAATATAAGAATATTCACATGTTTCAACACTGAGTCTGACATAACAAAACATTTATGCCTACAAACACCGGCACTTGAATTCCCAAAAGAATATTTCTATTCTCATTTCATGTCCTTGAGAATGAAGGTGTTGTTCGAACTTTATGCGCTCTGTTATTACAACTTTTCAAATATTCGCCCTCCTTCCAGGTCTAAAAAAGCGCAATAGTTCAATCACAGTTTGGTGGCGCCACCTTCCGAAATTTGTTGACACCAGGCGCCGAGTCGCTAGTGATGTATCCACACGATGGCGCCACCGAATTCAATCGAGAGCGATGCGTGCATGTGTTTGCTGACTAGTTGAATCGAGAATACGGCAAATTGCGAGTTCTTGTGTTCTTAGCGAATTGTAAAGCCAATCATACTCGTAATGCAAGCTTTCTGAAGACTACCTATGGTATCATAAAAGCTCGAAAGCCACGAATTCGCTGTAATCGACGTCAACTGTACCACGGCCAATAGATCAAAAAACGGAAACTGTACGCTGCCTGTGGGCCTCTCGTGAGTTGGAAATCAAGGTTTGCAAGTCTCGAACACCGAGAACTGTCGTGATACTGTAATAACTGTCTAAATATATTCAGGAAACTTCGCACCAAGCACGCATGCTCCTATGGTCGGATCCCAGCACGAGCGGTCATTTGGTGTGTTGTGTAGTTTATCTGAAATGGAATGCACATATGCAAGTGCGGTTAACGTGCGTTAATACGATTACTTCATAACCATTGATATCTTGGAACCCCGAGAACGAGAAAAAACGAATAAGCTAATGGTTATCGAAGTACCATGGTTCGTAGTCCCAGAATGTTACAGTGGTGCAACGCATTCTGTTTTTTTTTTTTTTTTATTCGAAACAGTGACAGTGCGACCTTGTCGTGCGTGATGGCGATACGTTCATGACAGTCCACAACGCAATTAGGTTATGTAAAATCTTCGTAGTCGAGGCGTAAGTGTGATCGTCAATCTGCTGCGAGTGATCACGTCAATCGTCTAATACTGCTTGGTCGTCGCTGCAATGAGTTCGATGTCACGAGGTTACGCATCATTTGTTAAGCTAAACTTTGAAATACACGGTGATGCTATTGAGAAATAAAGCTACGAATAAAAAAAAAGGCACCATTAAAGAAAAAAAAAAGACGCCGCCTCACAGGATTCGATACCACATCTCACCAGTGACGCGAAGTCGGTTTGCAGGGTCTCATTAGCCGTCATTACTTATGACTATGTTACAATGAGGGATACAGAAAAAAAAATTATTAAAGGCAAAAGCAAAAAGTACTAGGTCCGAATGTATCGACTGGGCTACCCCATGCCACTCATTCACGGGTGCTATCCCACTACTGCAAAGCGCGGGAGCTTTTGCCTGCTGCGTTTCCGCCCTCGGCCGGTTTGCTCCTCCTTAGGCGACCTGGTCACCGCCGGGTTCCCCCGGGGTCACCATATCGACGCCCAGCTTAGCGCGGACACCCGATCAACATGAGTCAACATGAGACAGGACTCCCAGTCTCAACCCGTCCGCTAGCACAAGCCTCCAAGTAGCTGGATTACAGAGGCACGCCACAACCCCCGGCGTTGGCGATAGATTATAAAAGGACTTTTATATGTACCTTAGCCAACCAACAATGTTTCGGTTATTGTTACGCTGTAATCGCCACTTAGGTTTGCTGAAAAAATCGTATTAATAATGCGAGTAATCTTTCACTATGAATTTGCTCGCCAAAGACGTTGCGAAAGGCAAAGCTCGCCTTGTATGCGCTCTACATATCGGTTTGTGAACTGCAGATGGCGCGTCTAGCGAACTTGTGGCACTTTTTGCTGATACATGCAGATCGCAGCACTTTGCCGATTTTACTGGTGTCTCGTCTGGTTTCCCCCCATTTCCCCTCCCCTTTCTGAATAATAAAGTTTATTCCTCCTCCCGTCTGATGGCACAGCCTGCGGATCAAGCTGTGCCATCAAAATGAACGTTTTATTCTCTCTCTATTCCAAAGGGTGTTCGGCGAACATCTGTGCTCATTGAGACGGGGTCAGCCAGAATGTAACACGATGAGCGCGTCTCCCTTTCATGAGACTGGCTGGGTACAGCGACACTACGCAAGCAAAGCGCTCTCATCGCGCACCAAATTTTTTCACAGTTGTCGTCTCCACGTTGAGAGGGAGAACATGGAAACAGAGGATACTGATGACCGACCACTACGGTGATAAGAGGACGATAGTGCGAGAACAGAACGACGACAAAGGGACAAGAAGGTCGTCGTTCTGTTCTCGCGCTATGACTATCGTCATGTCATACCAACTGGCCCAAACTGTCACACTTCTAAGGTGATAAGAGGCGCTGAGCCCGCCCATGGAGTGGCCTGAGAGTTTACTCTTCCGAATCTCCGAACTCGGCATATCGCACCCATTCTGGGCTCTACGTATAAACCCGCTTCTCACGTGTGCAGAAATTCGGCAAAATTAAAAACACGAAAGCGGAAATTTCCGGCTCCAGGGCAAAACCTCAGTAAGGAATCGCTGGTACCGCGGCATCGCCGGCAGACCTTTGTTCCCTATCCACACATACTAGGATAGATCCCGATACACAAGCACCACAGCTAGGGCAGGTTCTGCACCAATAAAACAGCCACCCTGTCCCACAAGGTATGTGAATGTCAACGTAATCTACATTTGCAACCAAGGACACAACATTAAAGAGTCGGAGGCAGCTCTGCCAAGACCCAAGAGGCCCTCGTGAAATGGGCAAAGACAGCAGCCCGCGCCGATGGAATCCCGGACTAAGGATCTCACTCACCGATCTCCTTGCGCAGGACACCGAATATACGTTCTTTCTCTCTCTATGTTTAAATAGCGCCTATTGTAAAATAACAAAAAAAAACTGTTACACGCATGAAAGTGAACTGTGACAGTAATTCGTGCTGAAATACAAGTTCCCCTTCACTGATAATTCTCGTTATCTAGATATTGAAGTTCTCGCGACACTTTCACGTCCTCGTCTTGTAGTACGTGTGAATTCTCTTTCCGCCTCTGTGGGAAAATTTCACACGATTGGAAGTACCAAGCACTACAAGGGCCCTGCTCAGATACAAATTAAAAATATATATATATTGTGAAGGAGTATTACGGTGATTGAAAAGCACGTAATCAGCGGGAAGCGCGGCTTTCGGCCAATTATAACCCCGAAATGACTTGACACACTATGCTGACAGCTTGAACGACAGCATCAAACACATATTGTCCAAAAAATCGAACGCGTCGTAATGACGTCTCCGTAACGTGATGCCACTTCGATTCGAGAAGAAAAGGTTAGAAAGACCAATGTAACTGTCATTTCTTTATTTTTCGTGTACAAATATATAGGAAAAGGTCACATTGACCGCCAAAAAAGCCTGTGCTTGTGTGCAGACGACCACACTGGCGAGATCCGATCTTTACGAGCATTTGCACGAGCTGCTATGTGGTTTGGACAGCGAGTGGTAAGCAAAGCTTTTATCTGCAATGCACTCTTTTCTAAGGTGTTTTTTGCCGGCTACGTGGAAATTGGAATGTTATTTAAGATGGCCGCTGTCTACGCATGCTGTCTATTTAGCCGTCTACAACACACCCTAAATCGGTTCTTTCATCCAGCGTCCCCTTGGCGCTAGAATCTTGCTCTGGCTGGGGAGGCTCGCTAGCTCTGGCTGGCGCTATCACACCGCGTCTGTCTGCAAGCCATGCTTGACGCTCACAACCCAAACCTCCATTGATATTTCAAGGCAGAACTCTGTGCCCTGTGCATACTTTTCTTACGCACTGCAAATTCAGCAAAAGTTGAAGGACACTTTATGAATTCCAAAAGTGTGGTCGGGTAACGCCTGTGCCCACTGAGACGGGGTAGGTTAGAATGGTCGAAATGCGACGCGACGCGCACATCTCCTTTCTTGCATAACTGGACACGCTGAGCACAACCACGCTAAGCTAGAACGCTTGAGTGATGTAGAGTCTGACTTGGGGCGCGCCACGGCGGCCACCTGGCATCGGTGAGGGCACGGACGGACGGATGCATGGACGGACGTGAGCAGGGGACATTCAAGGTTTTCGCCGTAATAAAGTTTTTCGCCTATATTGAGAGTTTGAGGTCGAATATCTTCATTCTATGCCTTTCGTACACTTTGAGGATTCAGTGTTTTCTTATGAAATCACAATAACGTTTTTTTACATACTTTTGATGTTCCCATGTATCGTGTTTTGTTTCGTTGCATGTATTCAGGCTTGGCTCAAGAGGCTTCGGAATGTGCGATACACTGAACATTTCGTGACGTTTGTCAGTTATTATGGGTATAAGGTATGGCACCTGCACCTGTTAAGTGCGCAAAAAAATAAAACAATTGCTCTTTTTCGAACGCGAACTAAAGCAAAGATAGAAATTATATTTTATTGCTTAAAAAGCGTCCTGAAAAATATTGAAAATGTTTATGGAAGCATTTTGCCATGCGGTGTAGCGAAAAAGAGCATCACTTATTTTGCAAGTCAAAGCTGCTTTATGGTGAGTAACTTTTACAAAGAAATAAGGGATAATAGAATGCCTCCGCGCATGAGACGTCAAGGGTAAGGCTGGCATTTCATTAGATAGTGCTAGTGAGTCACAGCGTGGCCCGTAAATAGCTTAGCCTGTTCTTTATTAGGGGCGAAGCTCCTTATAGCGGCTCCCGATCGTCCATCGTAGTCGTAGTAGTAGTGTGTAACCAGTCTTACATTTTGACCTCCAAGGTGGTGCCGGTGGTATATTTCTTCTGTGCGTTGTTGAACAATAAAAAATTCGCAGCGTGCGCGTTAACTAAAAGCCGAATTCTCCTGTCTCTCATTCCCCTTTAGCAGCCATTGGCACGTACATTGAGCGCTATCTGACAAGAAAGGGTTGCTGCATTATACTCGCTGGGCGTAACCTCCTCGGTTGTAGAAAGGTTTAGCGATCGTTTTGCCACAGTGCCATGAATACAGTGAACTAGTATATGCCTTGAACTCGAGGTGGTTAAATGTGGGAAGTAAACACGAAGCGCAAGCCGTAAGAAAGTGTGCTTGTGCCTCCTCTCGTTCAGTCCTTCGAATGTCCGATGGATGGCGATACTTCTGTATGAGGAATATTTAATGAGAAGAAGCGAGATGGTGGGGAGTGTTGAATAGGTGGACGAATTGACACACAGACAGATGCATGGACGGACGCACGGATGACTACACGGACGGATGGACGCATGGACGGATGCAGGAGCGGATGCATGGACGAACGCAGGGACGGACGCACAGATGGACGTGCGGACGCACGAACAGACGCACGGGCAGCCACACAGACGCACGCATGGACGGACGTAAGCACGAACGAATGGACGGACGGATGCTTCGCCCCACTCTCCATCATTCACTCCGTGGATATATGCTGCCATTTTTTTTATGAGTTTGAGCATCCTCTCATAGCTAAGAGGTGATCAGCCTTTATTCTTAGAGCTGCCAACGCACCAACCGAAAATGCACGGACACCATTTACGGTGGCAACGTTAGTTGAACTCGCTCATATATATATATATATATATATATATATATATATATATATATATATATATATATATATATATATATATATATATATATATATATATATATATATATATAGTATGAACAAGGTGATCGATGGTAGAAGAAGCCGACGAAGAGAGGTTGCGCCTGAATTAGAATGAATGGATGGCACCCGAACCACGACGTATTTCTGTTCTCTTCAATATTCGGGGCAACAACTTATTTGCAATACATAAACTAAGAACATCTTGTCTCCATATTTCTTGTATGATTAGTCGTGTGGCTAATCGGCCACGAGAGATGAAAGAACACGACATAATCCGACTCATTCAGGCTTTTGTTATTAGTCGCATAACCTATGACTTCCTTACCTGAGGATTTTCAAAGCAGATGAGCACAACACAGAGTCATACGTGTGCCTCTTAAGAAGGCTCTGACACGTCCCCCTTGGACACTCACGGAACGTCTGCTTGAAATAGGGCTCCACAATACGGCATCTCAACTATTCGAAGCACACCACACGAATCAGGTCATGCGCCTGGGCATCACTAAAACAAGACGTAAAACATTATCTGAACTCGTCATCGAAGTCCCCATAGACAGAAGGGGGAAACAACGTATCCCAAATGAATGGAGGCAGGACTTCATTTATAAAATCACGCAACATCCATCCACAGTTTCACAAACATTGACGTCGGGCATAGGTCAAATCTCATAACGAGTACTCAGATACTGAGGGTGGCTTCTTGGTTGATGCAGCTGGACCAGTGAACGCCAAATACATGGCAAGCGTCATTCATTAAGGAAAAGAGATCGATTGTATATCAGCCCAGGACAGAGACACAACTAGCATGGAAGAAGCTGGAATTGATCTCGCCCTACGAAACTCCGGGTCCACCTACATTCTAACAAGCCCACAAGCAGCGCATCGAAGTTTCTGCACAGGTTACATTGGCCGCACTGCGCACCGAATTCTTACACAGCTATAAGCCTCACGTTCAGAGTGAGAATGAAAACAGCTGTAGTCGATATCCGGGCACTGTTAGAGGCGATGAGCTCGCCCATATGCCTCGGCCCGAGAATTAACTGTTCCGGACTTCTGACACCGGCGTGTCGTACCCACCCTCGGCTCTGCGTATGGACCCGCTTGTCACGCATACAGAAATTCTGCAACACATAGGACTCGAAAAAACGAAACTTTCACCCCCGGAGCCTAATCTCAAAAAGTAGTAACAATACTATCTAAAAAAGATCCGGACACACAACACACATGTACCACAGTGCAGGTTCTGCGAAAATAAGACAGCCACCCTTAACGCAGCCACTCTTGGCCACGCTGTGTGAGAATGTCCATGAGATAACCCAGGACATAACACAAATTTAAGGGTGGGTGGCAGCTCTGTCCAGCTGGGATCCGAATACCCAAGAGGCCTTGATGAATGAATGGGGCGAGGGCAGCGGCCCGCGCCAATAGGATCCCCGACTATGGATCCCACTCACCGATCTTCCCGCGCAGAAAATTAAATAAACGTTTTTCTTTCTCTTCTCTCTCAATGCAGATTCCTATTGAAAACGCATGGAATTACGTGTTACAGGGAGGATTGCGTTGCAGATTGGACGTGCCATGCCAGTTTCCTCAACACCACTTCCGGTATCGTGAGCTTCATAAAAGCTCGAATGCCATGAATTCAATCAAGTTGAAGTAAACCGCACTCTGCCTGTTTGTCTCACATGAACTGGTCTGTAACTCAACTTCTCGACCGAAAGGTGTTTTCAATGTGTGGGAACTGCTTAAATATATTCGAAAAACATCGCAGCAAGCGCACGTGCACCTGTTTAGTTGTTGAAAATAGTAACCTGTAGCTTGTGGCGTAGTCTATCGAAAATAAAAAAAGGCACACATCACAGCTCATAATACGAGAACAAACGTCGTCCTGTGAGGCTACGGCAGTGCAATGCACGAGTTATCGAAAATGTGGTGCCTGTGTGATATTGTCGTGCACGATATGCTGATTGGTAGCCACAACGCAATTAGGTAATGCGAAATGATCCTGGTCGCGCTGTTGGATTTCATCGTACACAGTATGGCGACTTAAACGGATATCAAAACGACGATAGTTATAACGCGAGCACAAAAGGATGACACAGAGACAAGGACACGTGTCCTTGTCCATCGACACCCCCGTCGATGGGAGCTACTTATGAATGGGGTTTTATATGTACTTCAGGGAACTGACAGTGTTTCAGTTGTTGTTACGCTGTAATCGCGACGTAAGGTTGCCGAGAAATGCGTCTTATGAATGTGGATGAGTTTTTTTTTTCATGAATTTTCTCACCAAAGACGGCTCCGATTGGTGCCGCTAATGCATTAAAGTTCGCATTGTGAACATGAGATGGTGCATCTGGCAGGCCAATAATACGTTTTTTCTTATATATGTATAAGGCGGCACTAGAGTGAAGAACTTTGGGTAGTAACTGTGTAACCTTTACTCATGTACCAACAGATGGCAGATCCTGCAGATTAAGCGCCATGTTTAAATTGTTCAGTGTGACAAAAGCAAACGTAGCAAGTATCAGTGATCTGTAAGAGTAACTAGAAGTAACAGACATTAATACAAAGGAAAACACAGGGGCATGTTATTAGAAGGCAATTGCAATGTAAATGTGGAGAAAGAGAAGTGGACGAAAGGAGGACTTACGTGGGTGGTAACTGCATTCCCCTTCACCCTTTCCAAGTAAAGCGTAGCAAAACGGAAAAAGTTGATCTGCCTAACCTCCGTGCAATTTAGAGTCAACCTTCCAGTCTTTCACGGATTGTCATCATAGGTCATAGGAGTGGCAGTTGTAAATGAAAATGGACGTAGCAGCAGTAAACAAATACCGAAGAAAGTAGTAGCACTACTACTGCTACTACTAGTAGTAGTAATACAAGTTGTAGGAAAGGAGCCTGATAATAGTAAATGAAGACAGAGTATGATGATGCAGTAGTATGTTCCACGTTTTTTTCTTATTTAGCCGATTCCTAATGAATCCTCCAAGTTAGGTGTGAATCTCAATTTTAAGATGCACGTCTATGTATTGCACGTAAAGCTTACTCTATTAGGGCGTGCAACTCCTTTGCAAATATTGTGAGACGACGTCAGGTACGAAGGAGCGACCGTTTTATTGTCAACCCAGACGCGCGAGCCAGCAACCGAGCAAGCAGCGAGCCGCTACGATGATGATGATCACGGTGCTTTGTATGCGCAGGTGAAAGTGAAAATGATGAGCAACACAATCAGCGCTCACACTATTTCCCCCCTACACGAAAGCGGTCTGCAAGACGTTCATTTAGTAAGTGTATGAGCGCTGGATATAAGGTTTCAGGCGAGACACATGGACGATCTCGGTCCCGCGACGACGGCGATCAGAAGCCGAAGTAACCGGCGCGACGCGATAATTTACGGCCGATGTTCGTTCAAGCACGGTGTAAGGACCCAGGTATCTGTGAATGAATTTTTCACAGAGGCCGGGTGTGCGAACAGGTGTCCAGAGGAGCACTTCGTCGCCTGGGTAGAATGACACAACTCGACGTGTCGCATCACAACGAACTTTTCGCTGGGCCTGAATGGTAGAGGTGTTGGCGCGGGCGATTGTGCGGCAGTGGTTGACACGGGCAGCGAATTCTTCCGGAAGGGACGCAGATGGGACAGAAGGCGTGGACAAAAAGCTGGTGTCTAGAACAAAAGATGGTGCACGGCCATACACAAGAAAAAACGGGCTGTAACTTGTAGTGCGTTGTATGGCAGTGTTATAGGCAAACGTGACGAAAGGTAGTATTGTGTCCCAGTTCTTGTGATCGGGTTGGACATACATAGAGATCATGTCTGACAAAGTTCTATGAAAACGCTCAGTAAGACCATTGGTTTGCGGATGATATGCCGAGGTGGTCTTATGGATTGTGTCAGAGGCCTGTAAAACTTCAGCGAGCACACGAGAAAGAAATGTCTTGCCACGGTCACTCAGGAGAACACGAGGGGCGCCGTGGCGCAGGATAATGGCACGCAGAACAAAGTCGGCTACTTCGCTGGCAGCTCCAGTAGGAAGAGCTGCCGTCTCAGCGTAGCGAGTAAGATGGTCTACGGCAGTAACAATCCAGCGGTGACCGGCGGCGGTAAGCGGAAGGGGTCCGTATAAGTCTATGCCGACGAACTCGAAGGGAGCGGATGGGCACGGGAGAGGCTGTAGAGGGCCGGCGGGAAGAGATGTCGAACGTTTTCGGTGCTGACATGATGAACAGGAAGTGACGTACCTGGAAACACTAGTGGAGAGGCCAGGCCAGAAGCAGCGAGTCTTAATGCGATCGTAGGTTTTATGAAAACCCAAGTGGCCAGCCGTCGGGTCGTCATGAAAGGCTTCTAAGACTTGGAGTCGAAGTGAGCGAGGTATGACCGGGACCCATCGGCTACCGAGAGGATGGTAAGTTTGTCGAAGTAGCGTTCCGTCATGAAGTTTGAAACGCGTGAGTTGTCGTCGCAAGCGGCTGTTGGGAGCACGAGATGAGCCGGTGAGCCGATCGATGATTGTACGGCAGTATGTGTCTGCACGTTGGAGCGAGGTGAGGTCTGCGGATTGAAGGAAGTCATCCGGTGCAGTGGGCTCGATGGGACTAAGACTGGTCATCTGCGTGGTCTCTTGGCTGGGAGGTGCTGCGCAGCAGGTAGATGCGTCATGATTTTGCAACAGCGGACAGCGTGACAAAGCGTCGGCATCTTGGTGTTTGCGGCCCGACCGGTATGTGACATTGTAGTCATACTCCTGCAGTCGGAGCACCCAACGACCGAGGCGTCCTGACAAGTTTTTTAATGATGACAACCAACAGAGCGCATGATGATCCGTGACGATCGTGAAGCGGCGGCCATACAAATAGGGGCGAAATTTTTGCACGGACCATACGATAGCGAGACATTCCTGTTCAGTGATGCTGTAATTGCGTTCCGCTGGGGAGAGAGTACGGCTCGCGTAAGCCACGACTTGCTCTTGTGAAGCCTGGTCACGCTGCAGCAGAACAGCGCCGATTCCGTGCCCACTTGCGTCAGTGTGTAATATAGTAGGGGCTGTGGGATCAAAATGGCGAAGAACTGGCCCTGACGTGAGGCATCGCTTCAGGGTCTGGAAAGCAGCTTCACAGTCATCTGTCCAAAGAAATGATGCACTTGTGGTCAGGAGTTTGTGAAGAGGAGCCGCGATAGTGGCAAAATCACGGACAAAACGGCGGAAGTAAGAGGCTAAGCCGAGGAAGCTGCGAAGGTCTTTGAGCGTGGTGGGCTTAGGAAAGTGCAGCACAGCGGCCACTTTGTCGGGATCAGGTTCGATGCCAAGCTTGCTGACAACGTGGCCTAACACTTTGATGCTGCGGCTCGCAAACCGACACTTCTTGGTATTTAGCTGGAGACCGGCTTTGGCTAGACATGTGAGCACCTCGTCTAGACGTTCTAGGTGTTGCGAGAAGCTGGATGAAAAGATGACGATGTCATCCAGGTAACAAAGACAGGTCTTCCATTTTAGGCCACGCAGCACTGTATCGATCATCCGCTCAAATGTGGCTGGGGCATTGCAGAGCCCAAAAGGCATCACATTGAATTCGAAGAGACCATCAGGAGTAGCAAACGCTGTCTTCTCTTTATCAGACTCATGCATCGGGATCTGCCAATACCCAGATCGTAGGTCGAGACTTGAGAAATATTCTGCACCCTGTAAGGTGTCAAGTGCATCGTCAATTCGAGGCATAGGATATACATCCTTGCGCGTAATTTTGTTTAGTGCCCTGTAATCAACGCAAAATCGCACTGATCCGTCCCTTTTCTTAACTAGGACAACAGGAGAAGACCAAGGGCTTGTGGAAGGTCTGATAACGTTGCGTGCGAGCATGTCATTGACTTGTTCCTCGATGACCTTGCGTTCTGAAGACGACACGCGGTAAGGGCGACGGCGGATAATACGAGAACCGTCTGTGGCGATGTGATGAGAGGTCACCGTAGTTTGACCTAAGCCATCCGAACAAACGTCAAAACAAGTCTTGTGTTTTGTTAAAAGGGCCATTAAGTCATTAGTTTGCGTTGGAGTGAGATATGGACTCAAAGTGGCTTTAAGCGCATTAGATGAGCCTCCTGGTGGCGTACACTTAGCGACTGACGGCGGAGACGATACAGTGACGACACATACCGGTGCTATGTCGATAAGGCTGGCAACAGTGGACCCCTCTGGCAGTAGTTGTGGCTCTGTTGTCGTGTTGTAGGCGGTGAGACTGGCATGACCACGCGAAAACCGCACTAGACAACATGCGATGGCGATTCCTCGGAAAATGCAGCGCTGATCGGGGACAACCACTGCGTCACCGTCAATGGTATCGCTGGATCTAATGGTGAGGATACGTTCTTGGGCCGGGGGCAGTACAAAGTCTGCAGCTGCAACAAGGTGAGGCGACGAAAAATCGTAAGCACTAGAATTTTCAGTGTCCGTAATGCGAATAACGGGCGGACCACACGAAATGACAGCGGAAGCGGCTGACAGGAAGTCCCAGCCCAATATAATCGGATGAGCACATGAAGAAAGCACAGCCAATTGTATATGGTGACGAATTCCGTCGATCAGAACACGAACAGTGCATTGTCCAATAGGGTAAATTCTATTTTCATTAGCACCACATAACACCGGACCAACATATGGAGTTTGCACTTTTCGTAGACGATGACATAGTTCGCGATCAATGACCGAAATGGCTGCTCCAGTGTCCACGAGTGCGTCAACCGAAATGCCTTCTACACAAACAGTTAGTAAATTTGCAGGGCGCGCAGGAGGAATTGGGACAATTCGACGACAGGCAGTTTCTCCTCCAAAAACTGCAGCTGCTAGTTTTCCGAGTGGCTGTCGAGGGGCATCAGGGCAGAACGTAAAGGCGAAGTAGTACGGCGGAAGGGCGATGGTGAACGACGGCGGGGTGAGCGGGAAGAACGAGGTTCACCGTGGGACAAAGGAGGCGAAGGCGAACGTCGTGACGAGGGAATGTAGGTTCCTGGAACGTAGGGGTCAGACCTCGCAGCCCGGTCACTCTCGTACGAAGAATAACCTCGTCGTTCATCTTGCTGGCGCCGACGGCAAAAGCGGGAGATATGTCCTCTTATGCCACAGTAGTAACAGACGGGGCGCGTAGGGCGCCAGGCAGGGAAGTGTGGTTGTGGTGGTGCCTTGGCTGCCATCGCAGCCAAATGGTCGTATACGACGTCCGTAGTTACAGGTGGAGTAGGTGGAGGAGGCCGTGACACGACTTCGGCATACGTAGGCACATGTAAGGGCACAGGAGGCGGGGCACGTGCGACGCTCGTCATCGACGCCAATTCGTCCTTTATAATTTCCCGCAGGTTAGGAGGGGGTGAGCGGGCAGGTGAAGTCGGTGCGCTGGCAGGAACAAGGCTGTGAAGTTCCTCTCTCACTATGGTGCGAATTAGAGCTCGCAGCTCATGCTCGCCAGTAAGACGAGTGTCATAGGAGGCGTGTGGAAGGCGCATTGAGTAAAGTGCGTCCAGGCGCTGGCAGGTGGTAATAATGTCCTGAACTGTTGTCGGGCTCTGCATGACAAGAGCATTAAAGGCGACGGAGTTGATGCCTTTCATTACTTGCCGAATACGATCGGCCTCCGGCATGTCCTTTTGGGCGCGGCGGCAGAGGGCCAGAACGTCTTCAATGTACGATGTGTACGATTCGTCAGGCCCCTGGATGCGGGTAGCGAGCTTCTGTTTAGCTACCTCAGAGCGTCCTGTAGAAGTGCCGAATATTTGACGCAGCTGCACCGTGAATGCTGACCAATCAGGAAAGTCGCGTTCGTGGTTATGATACCACGTCTTAGCAACCTCCTTCAGATAAAAGGGTACATAGCGCAGCTTATGTGCCTCATCCCAGTAATTGCAAGCACTGGTACGGTCGTAACTGTCCAGCCATTCTTCTACGTCCTCACCGCGAAGGCCAGAAAACACTGGAGGGTCTCGTTGCGAGGTACTCACGGTGTGGTGAGGCCCAGCAGGCTGAGCGGGTGGTGCGAAGAAGGCGGTAGGGGGTGGGTCGTTTTGCGCCATCACTGTTGGCAAGCACAGCCGTCGACCTGATCGGAGCTCCAGCCGTCGACCTGATCGGATCAGGTCGACCTGATCGGAGCTCCGTCGACCTGATCGGAGCTCCGATCGGACCTGATCGGAGCTACCCAGCACCTCCACCACTTGTGAGACGACGTCAGGTACGAAGGAGCGACCGTTTTATTGTCAACCCAGACGCGCGAGCCAGCAACCGAGCAAGCAGCGAGCCGCTACGATGATGATGATCACGGTGCTTTGTATGCGCAGGTGAAAGTGAAAATGATGAGCAACACAATCAGCGCTCACAATATCAATTATTTTGCATCTTGCGCGCCTTTTCCTTTCTTGAACGGCTCCGTAATGTAACTAGCGCACTTTTTAAAGGTAGGAAACTGAACCAAGAAAGCGCGCACAACTTATTGCAGGGGAATCCATCCGACGACGGGGAAAGGAGGGAAAAGAACAGGCAATCTTTCTTTCACTGCTGTGACATAAGCGGCAAGATTAGTCAACAGTGTGTGCCGCACAGAGCTTGCCGACTATCCTGAAAGCCGTATCACCCGGATGTGCAAAACCTGAATGACCCAATCAAGCAGTGTAGCTATTATTGCTACATAGGAAAGCACTATGAAAAATTCTGGGGGTGGGCACTTCCCCCCAACCTCGCCTCCTTGCATCCCTTTCCGGATGGTCATTAACTGAAGCAAGACAGATGAAACCTATTGGTTTCTTGTCCCTGTGGAAACTTCAGCTCAAGAGTGTTTAAACGGTACGCTTTCGTCATCACTATACGAGTATATTACTACTACTACGAATTATTATTATTGATATTCTTATAATTATCATTATTATTATTATTATTATTATTATTATTATTATTGTTGTTGTTGTTGTTGTTGTTGTTGTTGTTGCTGTTGTTGCTGCTGCTGCTGCTGTTATGTTGTTGTTTTTGTAGAAGTGCAAAGAGTAGTAGCAGTACAGGGTCTGAAGCTTCACAGACCCTTCACTATTCAGTGACGCGTTGAAAAGAGTTGAACCTCTCTTCTTGTTGACCATAGCGTGCGGGGGCGGTTAAGCCTCGACGACGCCATCTCGTGCGCGTACGTGTGCCTGACGTGCACCTGGTGGAAAGGCAAACGCGCGGTTCAGTCGACGGACGACCTAGATTTCGGTGCGGCTGGACAATGGACGTGGAGGGGGGGGGGGCGCACACGCCAAAGCCGTCGCCGGGATGCGATGATCCTTTTGATAGCGCCTGCAAACCTGGATAGCTGGCCAAGCTTACATCCTGTCGCAGCTCGTGGATGGACGACGCGGTGGCGGCGGCGGTTTCGACGGGACTCGAGCGAAGTACGTTGGAATGTGTGTCGGTCGCCCGTACCTTTCTGCGCTTTTATGGCCCACCGCAAGTTGCTCCATATTCACCTGCTTAGTTTTCAATTCGAAAAGCTCATTTTTTCGCACTATATTGCTGGATTGCTTTACAGCTTTATTTTTGTTAATGGACTTGCCCGCAGAATGACGGCCCAGTTTAACCTTTTAAGACACGCATTCAAATTTTATGCCTATAAATGCGTGAAATCAAAACGATTTGGTTACAAGGCTCTGGAGACTAAACACAAAACAGTATGAAAATAATTTCTGAAGTCTTACGTCCTGAAGTGACGATACGATTACGAGGGACACCATTGGAGGGCTCTGGAAACACTGATCATCTGGTGTTTTTTAACACGCACTTAAATGGGAGTACATGGACCTCCGGCCGGTCTTTTGACTCCATCTAAACACGGTAGCCGCGGTCAGGATTCGATCCCGGCAACCTTGGGGAAGGCAGTCGCGAGCCATAAGCACTAGACCATCTCGGAGGGCCAAAGTTAAAGTGGAAGGGTTAGTGTAAATACGATGTATTTTAGAGCGATTGATTGCAATTAACACGTAGACAATTATCTGATATTTTAATGTCAGTCATAATGTATTTCTTCATATGCCTAACTATATGACCCAATTAAATTACATGCCGTACATTATCTGCTGGCAGCATACATGCTTCAAAAGGAAAAAAAAAATGGTAGTCAGAAATTCCTGCTCAAGTATTCCACGTCCGAATGTCTCGTTAAACACAGTACTGCCTTTACCAACGCGATCATCTGAGGTAAAATATTTTAGATAGCCCTGCCACGGAGGTCTAGTGACTAAGGTACTCGGCTGCTGACTCGCTGGTCGCGGGATCGAATCCCGGCTGCAGTGGTTCCACTTTCGATGGAAGCGAAAATTCTCTAGGCCCGTGTGCTCAGATTTGGGTGCACGTTAAAGAACCCCCACGTGGTCCAAATTTCTGGGGCCCTCCACTACGGCGTCTCTCATAGTCATATGGTGGTTTGGGGACGTTAAACCCCACATATCAAAATATTTTGGATAGAAGTGATACCAAGCAGCTTGAGGCAACAAGAATGCTTAATTCACCAATAGCTCAGTGTTTGCAATGTCTTCGTTGCCAATAGTGCACAGGAATGGCGTAACTAAGTCGCGCCTCCAAACGAGAGGGGTGCGTTGCATATGGTGAACGTGGAATGTGTATATTTTGTAAAAAGAGAGACAGAACGAGAATATAGTGGAAGTGCTCACTGGTTAATATGTGATAGACCGTACAGACACCGCAATGCTAAGCCGCCTAGTGGCAGACTTGTTACTTACGGTGTTCGGCTATAGATTTGAAAGTCGCGGGTTGGATGCCGGCCGCGGCGGTAGCATATCCATAGAGTTGAAATGCTGGAGCCGCATAAATTTAGATTCGGGTGCGCGTTAAAGAACTACGCAAGGCGCTAACAATCTCCGGAGCTCTCCACTATATAGCGCCTCATAACCGTATTACAGTCTCGACACGTTAAGTCCCAGCAATCAAAATATTTCCAAGGCCACTTGAACTTTTTGTTCGTTTGTTATTTATTTCATTTCAAACCGTAGACACTGCGTACTAAAACGTGGATATTTTTTTCTTTAGTCATACAAGCAGCGATGCAGTACTAGCCTTAGTGGTGCTCTTAGTGCTAATTCTGACCATCTGGGTAACCTTCACACACATGTAAAGCTCGATCAACGGCCCCGCCGCGGTGGTCTAGGGGCTAAGGTTCTCGGCTGCTGACTCGCACGTGGCAAGTTCGAATCCCGGCTGCGGCGGCTGCGTTTCCGATGGAGGCGGAAATGCTGTAGGCACGTCTGCTCAAATTTGGGTGCACGTTAAAGAATCCCTGGTGGTCGTAATTTCCGGCGCCCTCCACTACGGCGTCACTCATAATCATACGGTGTTTTGGGGACGTTAAACCCCACATATCATCAAAGCTCGACCAACAAGATTCTTTCGCATTTTTCCGCCATCGAAATGCAGCTTCCGAGGCCGGCAACGAAACACACTATCTCTTGCGTAGAAGCGAAATGCCGTGGCTGCCCCCACGCTGTCTTTCTGTCGTGAACTCGTCCCTTCAAGGAGCCATGAAAAGGTCACCCCTAAAACGACAATGCCGAACCGCCGGCTGCCACACACACTAACTAGGTGACGTCAGCCTAAGAAGAGTAGACGTGCATGGGGGGGGGGGGGGGGCTCACCGAGGTGAAGCCGCGAGAAGCTTATCGCGCTATTTATCGCGTTATTTGCCCCGATAATCGTGCATGCAGCTCTACTCTTTTTACGCTGATGTCATCTAAAACGTCCCCTAGTTAGTGCGTGTGGCTGCCGGTGGTTTCGGAATGCCGTTTTAAGAGCGACCATTTCACGACCCCTGCAAGTATTAAAGTGGGGTCGTACGGTGAAAAATTCATATTCGGACTCTCGACTGAGAACGACGGTCACGGTCAGGCGACATGCGAGATCTTTGTGAAGGTTATTTAATTCATAGACGCAATATTCGAAACGGCCATTTCATGAGCACTTGTATTGATACTTAATTAAAGATTCATTGTTTCAGCACTTTAAGGGCGAGGCTTGGTCATCCGCGGTGTCCGTGATGCAGGCTATATTATACGAGGTAATGCTGTGGTAGCGTACGGTATATTCGAAACACGTGAGATGGCAAAAAAAGTTTCAGCAATAGACTAATATCAATCAAAAATGTGACAGAACAGTATAAAACACCTACAAGCACAAACCCTTTAAGTAGGCGACTTCGCAACGTACATATTATGGACCGTGAAACCTGGCTCTGTCGTCGACTCTTCATGTTATTTATGTCACTTAACTCACATTATTCAACGAAACGCTCGGGTCACGTACATTTAGTGAGCCATAAGATACCCAGAGCTTCGCTCACTGGTCATGATTTACTTTTTTTTGGAGATGGCGGAATTTTTTATATTGCACCTGGGCTTTATGTATTTGTCAAATCCAATGAGTGAACTGCCCCTTGTTCCAGTCCGCAAGGTTCTGCGTCGCAGTAATGCTTTTCACGAGATCATTTACCCTGGCTTCTTTACAAATTCCTTCGAAGCTTTGGGAAGTACGGCACGCGCCATTCTTCCGTGATCCATGGCGGCACTTTTGTCAAGAAAATGTCGAAGGGATGGATGTACAGAGAAGCCCTCTTTCCTATTTTCAGTGTGCAAGAAGAGGTGAAAAGGTCAGAAGTGAATTCCATCCAAAAAGCGGTCGAGAAAGAAACACGGGAGGGTCGAGTGGGTACACATACATTGACGGACTGAATCGAAAACGTGCCCCCTCATGCAAAACAGTTTTCTTTTTGTGAAACGCCGCGAAAAAAAAAGAGGAAAGAAAGGAGTGGCCGACGCCGTCAATAAAAGCCCTGAAAGAGATGCAGATGGTGGTGAAAAGAGGATGACGGGGATAAGCCGGCAGCGCGCTATAGCGTCCGGAGTCGCGCGCGCGGATATTCCCTCGTCGCGGACCCTCGCATAAAACGCTTCCGATGGTTGAAGGACTCTCACTGTAGCGTCGACGCGCCCGCTGCATTGCAAGTGCGAGAGCATGCAAATGAGTTTCGGAGATTGACTCCGCACCACCACTCTCCTCCCCTGTTTCCTTGCCCGTTCTCTGTTAGCATGCGTGGAGTCCAGTGTACGTGTCATTACGCAGCCATAGCGACCCCCCCCCCCCCCTTCCTCTCCCTGCACTCGCCCTTCTGATATGGTTCACAATGCAAGCTTGTGTTCTCTGCGTGTTGGTGTGTTTGGGCATAGCTCGAGCTTGGAGGCGTTGCGGGGGGGTCTGGGACTTCCGGTCTGCCGGACGATGGAGTTTTTTTCACGCGGTCGAATCCACCCAACTCCGCTTTCTGTGTCCATCTCTCTATTTATTTCGGCCTCGCACTCTCACCCCATTCAACCATCGTAGCAGCGCGCCGAGCGCGAAACAATTAAAATGCAGCGTCTGTTTGTCCAGTGTGCCGGCAATGGTGATGAGTGATTTCGGGACGCCGTTGAAGGACGGAACTATGTGGCACCATGAAAACACGAAATGCTGCGTCACTATATAGTGATCTATTGCGTATAATATGGGTCTCTTTAGGCCGCATCGTTTCCATTGAAAGCTACCTCCACGCCGAAGCCGAACCTAGTCAATGGCGTACGCGCTCTGACATGCATTTTCAATTCAGAATGCCAAAGGCGAAGCAATGCATTAGTGGAGTTCATCCGGATGCGACTGGGTCATCAGCTTTCACTTTCCGGCTTGATTGAAAATTCGGAAAGTTTTCGTCGGCTGCTAAACAGCGATGGAATGTCAAAAGAGAGCGAAGCTGTGCAAAGGGAGCGATGTTTTTACCTTTCACCCCAAAAACAGTTTCCACACTTTTAGAACCATTTTCGTTTCATCCCACTGCAATAACTGGCATCTGCTGCTTATTTGTGATCCTTTTCTTGAGACGCCGGCGCCCGTAACTTGTCCGTCGGGAATGACTATGAAGCGCTTAGCGGCTGCAGCGGAGTCGCAATTACGGTAATGGGGCTGCTGATACGGCGGCCGTCTTTCGATCCCAACCGCGGCAGTCACATTTCGATTGAGGAAAAGTGCAAACGGCCCATGTACTGTACTATTTCAGTGCCCCCTACAAAACACCAGATGGTCTCAACTACCGGAACATTTCACATAGGTGTACCTAATTACCACATCATGGTTCCGGCGTGTAAAACTACAAAAAAAATGGTAGGGCTGTGTTAAACTTGTTTTCAACTATGATATACTTAACCCCGCTTCGTTGCCTAACCCACTATGTTATCTTCTTGTCTCTGAAGGTTACAGCTGTCATTTTCTTTTCCATCGCTCGCTGCGTCGTCCTCAAATGAAAATGGACATGAGCCGGGCACATAGCACGTCGGCAGGATAACCGCGGGTCATTAGGGTTAACTGACCGGTTCATTCTCAGAGAAGGCAAACGCACGAATGATGATGATGATATGTGGGGTTTAACGTCCCAAAACCACCATATAATTATGAGAGACGCCGTAGTGGAGGGCTCCGGAAATTTCGACCACCGGAGGTTCTTTAACGTGCACCCAAATCTGAGCACATGCGCCTACAACATTTCCGCCTCCATCGGAAATGCAGCCGCCGCAGCCGGGATTCGAGCCCGCGACCTGCGGGTCAGCAGCCGAGTACCTTAGCCACTAGACCACCGCGGCGGGGCAAGGCAAACGCACGAAGGGGAGACAGAAAGTTAGGTGAGCCGATCAGTTTGAAAAGTTCGCAGGTATATCGTGGCAGCAGAAAAGCACACGCACGGGCTCATCAGCGGATCATGGCCGAGTATTTTGACCTGCAGTGGGAGAGGTCAGGCTGATGATGATAATGATGATGATGATGATGTGTTCAGCTTACAGCGTTGCACCGTTTGGGACCTGGAATTATATATGGCGAGCATGCGGCGTTAACGGTAAGGAAAGAAACACATACAAAAACCACTATTTTCGTTGTGGTAAAAAAAAAAAAAGGCATGTGAAGGGATGCAACAGTTGTTGAAGTGTTAATTTAGACATGAAAAACCCTGCGTCGGCGAATGCCGCTCTGCCACGATAATGCTAAAAAAGAAAGGATGTATCCATTATTCCTTCACGTCAGGAAGTAAGACGTGAAAGGCACAACGGTAACGAGAGAAACCGTACGATATATACTCCACATTGGGAGAAAAATGAATAATCGTTTATTGTCGAAACAGTGTTTTGAGTGATGTCCGAGATCACCTCAAGGCGGGACGGTTCCCATGTCGAAGAACCTTCTGCTGGCTTCAACTGCCTTCCAGGTCCTCGAGGACGAGCTTGGGAAAAAGAAAATTAGACGACGCAAATCACCGGGGAAGAATAGGCGAAAGGAAAGAGCGTTATCAACTCCTAACTGTTGATTGATGATTGATAAGTCAGGTTTATTATCCCAAAACCACCATTTGATTATGATAGACGCCATAGTGGAGGGCTACGGAAACTTCGACAACCTGGGGTTCTTTAACGTGCACCCAACTCTGAGCACACGGGCCTACATTTCCGCCTCCATCGGAAATGCAGAACTCCTAACTGTGCATTGGGGATGATATATATATATATATATATAGTCTAATTGGGTCTAATAACTTCCCCAATACAATACTTGGCATTATTGTCTGTTAGATCTCATTATTATTGTGTCAACAAACGAAAAAACGAGCCCTTAATTATACCCTTCTTTCCCTTATTCACTAACGAGGGCCACGTGCTGGCAGACTTGGTGCCGTTAGGTTGTATACGAGGAACTATTGGTCAGCTGCCCGCGCGTAATAAGTTCACGTGCTACGTGACACCTAACAGGCTCTTAAAGAATGTGCCACACTCGCCGCCATGGCTACAGGTGGCGCTGACTGACACTGCCACGTTTAAAATTCACATACAAACCCAATAAAGTGGCTGGCGGGATAGCCACCATGGTAGGTAGCTCAGTGGTAGAGCATCGAACGCGTTATTCGAAGCTCGCAGGTTTGGTTCCTGCTCACGGCAAGCTATCTTTTCACCAACTTTTCTTTCTTCACATTTTACATTACAATTGGGTCTAATACGTTCCCCAATACACTCCTTGGCATTATTGTATGTTAGATTAGATCTCATTATTATTGTGTCAAAAGACGAAAAACGAGCCCTTAAATACACACTTCTTTCCCTTATATATATATATATATATATATATATATATATATATATATATATATATATATATATATATATATATATATATGAATAATCTAAAGCCGACCATGTTTAACTCGTGAGAACAGATGCCTAAAGAAAAATGTGGGCGGGGGGGGGCGAAAAGACAGATTTTAGAAGACTTAAGAGCATCACGTGTGACCTTGTTCAAAGAAATAAGTTTCTTTCCCGCAACAGAATAACCATTAGGCTTGTTCCACGTGGTGCAGAACGCTTTCCTAAATTCTACCAAAAAGAGGCTTTTGTAAATGGTCTTTTAAGGGTGAAGTTGTTAAGCGAATCATTCCTTTTTGAGTCAGTCCAGAAAGGTACCATCATTATAAACGGACATGGGCCACAATAAATGAGTAAGTCGCTTTACGTACTACTGGTCCAATAAATGTGAAGAAGGCTGCAGTTATAAGCCAGCAAACGGCGACGAAGCGCTGGCGGTGAGCTAAAACGACCCCGATTACGCACTACGAGAGAATTCTTGAGAACGAGAACAGCGACGGCGGCTGCAAGAAGACCTCGAAGCGATGGAACGCCTCCGCCAACCACGACGTGTCTGAAGATCTACGAGAGTTGCGAACGCTTGCTTAGTTTTGGAACGCTCGAGACAGAACGCGAGGGTCTGTGCTCTCTGCACTGGGAATCAACGCGGAAACAACCCATACTCACCTGTAACTATAGCCTAAGAACGACTTAAAAACAACAACAAAAAGACCTAAAAGCATCTAGATTAGTCTTCATAGTCATCCAGTTTCGCTGTTTCAGGCCTTTTGCAGCTTAGTACAAGCTTTGCCAATTTTTCTTTTTTCGCATACCTTCCATCACGCAGAATGAATAGAAGCTGGACTTTAAAAAATGTGCCGAAGTAAATTAAAGTAAACAGCGAAGTTGGAATGAACATAAATGAATAGCCCCTTTCCACCTGTAGAAGTAACAAACTCCTCCATTACACAGGGTTGTGTGGACTCGCTACACCACACCATAGTTCGTGTGGTGTAGTGCTGCACTACACCAGAGACACTTTAGGGACATGCGCATAATAGGAATAATAATTGATAGGGGTGTAACGTACTAAAACGACCATATGATTATGAGAGACGCCGTAGCGGAAGGTCCGGAAATTTCGACCACCTGGGGTTTTTAAGCGTGCACCTAACGACAGTTTTAGCGCGAGAGCAGAACGATGACAAAGAGACAAGAAGGGCACGAGCTCTCCTTGTCGTTGTGCTGTACTCGCGCTATAACAATCGTCATGTCATACCAACTAGCCCAAACTGGTTCACTTCTAAGTGCACCTAAAGCTTCAAGCATTTTCGCCCCCATCGAAAATGCCGCCGCCGCGGCCGGGGTTCCATCCTGCGACCTGCGGGTCAGCAGCCGAGTGCCTTAGGCACTACACCATCGTGGCTGGTCGTTAGGGATGTATGCACTATATGGGCCCCCTAGGGACTATATTTTCTTACCGTTTTTAGGGATAAATAGTCACCAGTGCAGCTTTGCTTTGGCGTAAAAATCCCAAGTTACCTCCACCATAGACTTGCCAAATGATAAATTATAAGTCCTTGCTTTGTATAATCATTGCCAGTTTTATCTGCAAAACAAAAATCTTGGACTACCACGCATATTGCATAGCATTGCTAATTGATAAGAACACGTCATAGCATATGTAACAATGAACAGTTTTTTATTTGAGTTATTTTATACATTATTGTATATAACCCCAGAAGTGTGGGGTTATGATATTTAACTTCGCGCTTTGCTTTAAAGCCTGCTTCACCGAGGCTTACTCCAGAGATGGACCTAGTGTTTTTTTTTTTTTTTTTGAGAATAAGAAGAAATGAAGTAAACCTAATTTTTAATAAAAAAAAGATACTTGCAGAAGAAGTGAAAAAAGAAAATTCAGACAAGGTATCCAATGGTTTCTTACTTACCTTCGTCAGATCGGCATCCAATAACAGACCACTTCGGGCAGAGCATTACCACGCAAAAGGAAAATTTTTATTTTTTTGCATCGTTTTTTGTGGATCCTTTTTGTATAGAAAGCCAACAAGCTTGCATCGATAACCAAAAAAAAAAAAATGCAGTTCCTCGGTGTTCGCGCATCTTTCCTGCCCCTTTCTGTTCATCGCGTTGACCGGGCCAGTGAATAGTTAATCATAAGTTCCGAGTGCCACCTGCTGCTTATAAAGCATATTAGAAACAGCGGCTCTATCGTCAACCTAACCACTACCTAACGCCACAGAGCGGATGGGCGGCACGATGCCACCCTTGACATCCAGAACCCATTACCGGTTGAACACGCAATGTCAGTCGCAGTAACAACGTCCACACACCATATCCCTGCATCATATCGGTAACGCCACGAGCATTTCAAAAGCACGGACACGATGGGGTGTTTCGATTTGGATCCGCCGAGAGGATGGCATTCGTGGAGAGTCCGGACATTGACCAAAAAAGTAAATAAATAAAGATGAATGTGTGGGAGAGGGCTAGGGGACACTGTGTAGCAGGGGGACACAATGGATCTTCGTCCGGTCGCCCAGCCATTGGGCACCGCATTGGCGTGACGTCGGCGTTTCCGTTATCGCGAACGCTGACCCGCGCGGACCGCGGTGGCGTTGCCGTCGAGCCTGCGGAGCGGCCTGCGTACGCTCTGGGACGGAGGTTCGCGGGTAGTTGGACGACGTCACGCCGTTTTTTCGTCAACCGCGCCAAGCCTAACTCCGAACTCCGCAACGGCGAAGAACGGCCTCGGTACTTCGGACTACGGCTTCGTTACCGGATCTGGACGAAGGAGGAAATGGCAGGCTCGTGCTGAAGAAGAGAGTCTCTCCTGCAGTGCCTGGCCGTTGTGCCGGACATGGAGTAGGAGGCACAGTGACTGTCCAACCGTGTCTTGCAGGGAGACTCGCGTAGTGCGTAGTGCACCTCGTACGATACTGTGGTCTCTGGAAGCTGGATTGCGTCGACATCCATGCGTACACTGTTGCAGAGCTGGATGAGAAGCAAGAAGCGAAAATGAGGGCATCACCACAGAGCCGCCGTAAGTGACGTCCACCTTAATAAAAGTGTCGCACGTTGTTGCATGGTGATGGTTTGCTGGTTGAAGCATTTAAAGTCTAAATTATTACTGTTCAGTGCAAGGAATCGATTCTTGCGATTTGGGATTGGCATGGCCACGGCTCTCCAAATTAGGGCAGAAAATCTGTGTTGACATTTTTATATAAAAATAATTAGTGATTTGATCTATTTATTGAATTATTATTTAAAATATTTTGATGAATACATGTTACTTCAACAGGAAAACAAAGCACGATGCCTAATGGCCTAGATTCAGCTTCTGGAAGCTGATGTAAAATATATTTCGTGGTGAGACAAGCTTCTTCAGAGAAGCGCGACCCTTTCCGTAGTTTCTTCGTTCATTCAACTCACCTTCTGGAGTCCAGAGCATTGGCCTCGTGTGTAGCGCAGATACTGAATGTGATTTTCATCGGACGAAAAGCACACGCTTTCCTGCAAAACTAACGACTGCAAAGGGAATTACTGGTTCCGAAGTGGTTAAAGAGCCCGACGACCAATTTCGATGGTACCTCTTTGTTTTAGTGCAACGAAAAGCTTGACGCTCAGAGCGCCTACGCACGGAATGATAACGCAGAGAACGCCGTCGAACATTTACAATCAGACCTTTTCAGTCTGCTGCGGATGCGAAGTGGCGAAGTCGTACACATGACGCACGCTTCAAACAGTGGGCAGTGAGCACAGAGGTTCCTGATTGTGCGCATGCGTGCACAACGCGCGCATGCGCGGTGGGTCGACAAGTTCCGCTATAGAGTCGCCACGACTGGAGCACCGCCTCTGAACGTCGACACCGTTTCCCTCGTAAGCGGCATAAAGTATAGCGCAAATGGATAATAACATACATACACTAATTTTTTGAACCCTTATTTTGAAGCGCATGATTATCAGACCACATGCAGCGAAGCGAACTGATGCACAGTTCAGGCTTTTCCGCTATAGGCTACATGACATACCAGTTGTGAATTTCAAACGCAATGTAAAAGAAGAAATCGTACTCCGATCACATAAGGATGCCCTAACCTGTAAGTGTGCCGAGCGGTCATTCAATTTGCCGCGTGATTTAATCACACGTTCTGGCCAGTTCTCGGTTCCTGCAACGGGAGATACTGGCACTGTGGGGAAGTCAGCGTGCGAACTTCACTGATATCTTGCAGTCGAATCAGCGTGCGTGCGGGTCGGTAATCATGTCATGTAATACCAATGTGTGATTGTACAACGTTGGAAATCATTTACGGAGGCTTATGCCTTTCATGACATATACCTGAGCAGTATCAAAAACCTATTTGATATCTCATACATTGGATGGCGCGTGCGGCCCGCACGTCAGCTCAAGGCACTGCAGTAATGCATCACCATGCGCTTTGCTGTGGTAATCGACATACCGACTTCAGATGCAGCTATTGTGGCTTATGTGCTGAGCATTGTTTTTCTGGTGCTCTCTCATTTGTCTTGTTTGTTTTTTTGTTGACGATTAGTCCTCATAGACCTGCGCGCGGACTGGTGGGGGGGGGGGGGGCACTGCGATTATGCGGGGAGCGCAAAGTCACCCCTAGACATCCAGGTAATAGGGGGAGGGGGGAGGGCAGCAATTTATCGCCACACGTTGACTTAATAGGAAGCAAGGTGATGTGACCAAGACGAACATTCACCCATTATAAAGGAAAACCCTGCACACGCCAATGGTGGTCCTGAATTACAACGAGGACACACCGAAAACACTTTTGCGCCATTTTCAGTATCTTGTATTCATCAAGTCACTGTCGACCCCGTTGTGATTTTATGAGGGTGAGTTTTCGTCCACGTAATTTCATGGTAGAGCGTTCGCGGCACTGGACTTGTACTGTAGGTGTATTTCATAATGGATACATCACATGGCACGGTTTTCCGTGTGCAAACGTATTCGTCTGTATAGGATGTATTCCGTTTTTGGCAAGCATTGTAGACAGTCTATGTCAACAGCTTCGAACTGTGTTGACAAATCAAAAGCTGGTGTGGTGGGTTGACATGGTCCACTATAGAGTCACCACGACTGGAGCACCGCCTCTCATCGTCGACACCGTTTATCTCGTAAGCGGCATAAAGTATAGCGCAAATGAATAATAACGGCTCCACGTGTTAAGAGAAAAAGTAATAGTTATTTTCTGCACGAACGCATGTAAAACCAAATCAGGCTTACAATAATAGGACAAGAAAGAATGTCTGTATACTCCTTTCTGTAACCTTTCCGCCGAGTTCCCAAAGAATTATGCTCAGCCACCATCTTGGTTGCAAAGTAATCGGGTCGCCGTTAGTTTATAGAGTTCGATACTTTCGGGAAGGTGTGAATTTTACCAGATTCATCGGTATTGACACGATACTAAAGCCGACCACTGTGCTGTTTATTTAGCCATCTACGATGATTTATGGAACGAAGTCACAGCCGTCCTCATGCAATGGCATCCTCTATCACCATCTACGCCCGTGGTTCTGTAGATGCATAAACGAAACTTGACTCACACGAAAACGAGTCGCGATGACTACTTTTACGTAGTAAGTTAATGGTGCAAAAGCACAATGTACAGGTTTCCACGTATGTCAATTTAAACGCTGGTGTAATGAATGTGGCCGAAATGACATACCTGGAAAAGAGCCGCTTTGAACCATGTTCATTGCGCTTCTTGTTCAAGCTATAAGGCGAAAATTTTGTAGACCTGATAATGTTCGACGAAAAAAAGACTTGGAATATATGCAGTCACTCCTTTTCTCATTTTCCTTTCACTGTGTAAGTGAGTTCACGTCCGCTTGGATAGATTTGACGATTGTACGACTTAAGATAAAAGTAGTGGTTTCACGTTAGAGTCGCGGAAAGAAACGCAGGATGTACGTAGGGAGAATGTCGGCGCCCCATTAGTGTACCTCGGTTGTGAAGCACCCATACTCCAGCATATATCGAAAGATTAACTTAATCAGCTTTAAAAGCGCTGCCAATACATGACCTGTATATGTATACCCAACTCAGGCATAGTTCATTCGCAGTTTTGTAATACCCTGAAACACTACACCGATTCAAGCTCAGGCATCTCAATCTGCTTCCCAACGCATTTCCGAAGAACCAGAAAGTCTAAATTAACCGAGGACGTGTGCAGATGAAGAACTTCCACTAGATTAGAAGCCTAGCTCCGATGAATTAGCTTCTAATTTTCACAACAACAACAACAACAACAACAACAACAACAACAACAACAACAACAACAACAACAACAACAACAACAACAACAACAACAACAACAACAACAACGACAACAACAACAAAAACAACGGAGGCTTAACATTCCTAAACCACGTTATCATAATAGGGGATGACGTAGTGAAGTGCTCCGAAAATTTCGACCACCTGGTGTTCTTTAACGTATACTCACATCGCATGGTACACGGTCCTCTAACATTTCGCCTCCACCGAAATGCGACCGCCGCAGCGGCGATCGCACCCGCGACCTTTGGGTCCACAGCCGAGCACCATAACTACTCATCCTCCATGGCAGATAACTTCATTAAGGCCTTAGATGCCTCATCAAACACACAATGGAACCATTGGAGCTGACGTCAACACATGCAGTGAATGAAATCGTGGGTTGATGACGTCATTGTATGACGTCAACACAACGTCAGAGGTCGTCAGACGCCATTACGTCATCACGAGGTCACACAACATGACGACGGGTTATGAGGTGAATGCACGACACACTCGATTGGTCAGTGGTGAGCCGATCTCGGAGGCGCTGCTAAGCCACGTTAGTTGCAGAAAGGCTCTAAGCCTTCAAGTCGTCTTAGGCAAATAAATGGGATTGTGGGACTTTTTTCAGCGCGACAAGAAAATAAACACAACCGAAGCTGCGTTCGAAACGCAGGCAAGAGTGTCTCGCGGTACTCGCAGCAAGATTTGCGCACCGTCAAACTGACATCGTACGCTTCCCGCAGGCATGAATGAAAATCCGTTAGCCTAGAATGGTCCGCGTTATTTTGCAGTATACTTTGCTTTATTTGTGCGTGTGCGGTTCTTAGCGAAGCAGAAACTGCATTCGCTCTCTGGTAAAAGGAATCAGCCGATCGTGAACGCGCGCTGTTCATCGATCTTTGGATGGAAGCCATTTTTCACTCTCTGATCTTTCGCCTTTTGTGGAAACTGGCGTGACGGTATGTCTAACGTCGACTGTTGATCGATCACGCGACGCGTTTGCGCCTCTATACTGACAACTCCTGGTCAAAAATGACAGCCCCCCCCCCCCCCCCTTCATTCCCAAACTAGAAATAACTTGTATATGGAGCAGGAAACAATTATTCGACGCACAGAAAAAAAGTTCCACATAGTCATCCGCAGCACCGATCTAGAAGACAACCGGTAAAAATGTCTCAGAAAATTTCTTCTAATCGATAAAAAGCCCGTAACTGTCCAGATTCCAGACGAATCGTTAATATTTTTACGCAGGCATGTGTTTTCCCTTGCTTTCCTTTGCCATAATACCGATTCAAATGTCATCAATCCCGTATTAACACAGCACACTGGACATGAAAATCAAAAGCAGTAGTGAAAAATAGCGATAAAGTTTAAGCAATGGTTCCGCAGAATACGCTATATCATTATCGAGTTGCCTTTAGGGGAAAAACATTAGAGGGACCACCACTCATAAACAGTATCATTCCAGTAACACAATGTTTAGGATTGTAGAATAAATAAACATAGGGAGTAGATACGGCCAACACGTCACAGAAGTTGCAAATAAAGAGGTGCTGCAATGGGCATCGGTCACCGATTCTTATGCTCGGTTTAAACTGATGGCATTCGTTCCATACAGTCAGTGCGGAGATTCAATATTGTAAGAATGACAATTGATTAATGTCATCCTAACTAAGAATGACATTAGATAGATGACGTAAAGATGACCATCAAAAAAAGTTGAAACATAGGAGGTCGTTCTTTCCGTTCTTGAGCCCCAGGAGGGTTCTAGGCCCACCCGTCTCTCTCGTATACCCTTGTCGGAGCACTCATTGATGGCGTAAAGATGACTGTCTAAAACTGGACGAACCGGGGCTGATCTTTTTTTTTTATTGAATACCGGGAGAGTTTGAACCCACCCTGCTCGTGCCCTGCCCCCCTTTGCGCTTCACCGCTTTCTGAGGAGCTTCCCGATGCACGAGTTTAAGCGTGCTTCGAGGAGCTCGATGCATACTTCCGCCTGAGCTTCACCCCCACCCCTTTTTTTATTCCATCTTCATTGCCGTTACAACAGGCCATGCTTCCCATAGCGGAACCCTTTACAGCCGGCCTTTCTCGCTGTGCTACGTTCGGGTTACCAAGACCGGAACCTTCCCCTCAGAACCAACACCTAACGAACCCCGCCCGTCCCATGCACGAGCAGCGCCGCGCACGTGTCGGCCAAGATGAAGACTGGCAGCTCGTCATCCTTAAAACGTGACCCGATTCACTTTGCGGGGCTTTTCGGCAGGGCCTCTTCTGAGATGGGAGGCAACGTTTATATACGGCCCTGAAAAAAAAAAAGGGGGGGGGGGGGAGTAGTGTATAGACGCAACCCAGACCTCACGCTGCTGCACGATGCCAGGTCGAAGCCTCCATCACGCGTCTCCGCGAGATCAGCATAAGCCAAAGGTGCTTGCCGGGGCAGGCCTCTGCTCCGAGCAAGACGGGCCTTGTCAAGAGCTGTTGCGTGCAGCACGCCGCCTGGCTCACTGGGCCTGGCTGCATTATAGCTACTTCGGGATATGGCTGTTGCGGTGGAGAGTCGTCAGTAGCATTCACTAACTCACCCA
Source organism: Rhipicephalus microplus (assembly GCF_013339725.1). Lineage (NCBI taxonomy): Eukaryota > Metazoa > Arthropoda > Arachnida > Ixodida > Ixodidae > Rhipicephalus > Rhipicephalus microplus. The sequence continues at coordinate 106,533,389 of NC_051175.1, read as the reverse complement.
ATAAATCAACTCATTAGTATTGTGTTTACTCAGCATCTGCTATAACATAGCTCGGAGGAAGACTCGTCACCATTGAATTGCCGAACTATGGCTACTTCGGGATATGGTTGTTCCGGTGGAGAATCGTCGGTAGCATTCGCTCGTTCGCCCGGTAAATCAACTCATTAGTAATCCTTTCATGATGGAACCACGAAATCGGAGTGCTACGTGTCGTGTTATCACGTACCACTTATGTCAAGCATGGATAATTTCGAAGTCGCCTGCGAACTCGATGCTGCTGCCCAAATTCGTCGGTAGGCCCATAAAAAAAGGGGCGGGGGGAGGGGAGGCCGCGGTGATCTGCGCTTTTCTGGTCATCCCTTCACTACTGCTTTCCAGCATGGTTTACGATAGCGAAACTACGCATTCGCTCATCAACATCGCCATCACTAACTAGTCTTCGCTTCTTAGCTATCTGTTGCAGCTCTCCTCGAGCCATATGCGGTTGCATTGTACTCGAAGTTTATATATATAGGCACTATTCGGTGTGCAGCTAACCTGTACCTAGACAGAGCAGTTCAACTTTAGTCGCTAATAAGGAGGCCACTTGAAAGTTTGCATGTGTATTCGCTGAGCCACCTCATGTTCAGTGCGTAATATTGATATTTTGAGGACGAAACTAGAACATTGCACGTCCACAGAAGCGTGAATACACGTCAGGTTAATCATACTGTGTAGTCGTTTTCTTTTTCTTCATGACACTTTCTCTATGGACGTGTGCATCGTAATGTGATGCGCGTACGGTGCCACTGTTCATTAAACTAGGAGCCGGATAAGCGAGCCAGTCCAAGCATCCTGGTGCATACAGTATTCACTGTTACTGAACTGCAGCTGACCACAAGAGGTTTTCATTGCGTTCAGGTGACGGAAACGATTTGACGGGTTCAGCACATGACCTCCGCGCTGCCCACGCTTCACGAGGAACGAAACCAGGAGGCTTGCTTAGCCGTCCCGATCGGGACCAAGTTGACTGATCTCGATTGGGTTTCTTGCGCTACATCACTGTAGCGAGTAAATGAATCTCTTCGATTTGTTATCTTAGGCTGGTTGACGGATACTAGAAGAATTGGGTGACAGCGTAAGGCTGCAGCTTTTATACTTAGATAAACGAAGTGCGGTGTCGATTAGTTTGTCCCATCCTTGCTTCGTTGCCCTGTTCTCCCAGCTCTCATTGGACGCTGGCGTGGCCAGGTGGGACGGGGGGAAGAAATCAAGTATTTCGCATCCCCTCGAAAACTTTCGATTTTGCATATGACGGCACACCCTCGTGGTTGGCCGTCGTACAAAGCCAGAGGCAGAAGAAAGTGCATGACACTGTCTTTTTTGTTGTTTGCGCTTGCCGTATGAGTGCATTCCGACTTGCTCAATTCGCTCGATTTTGCAAGCGTATGCATTGCATGCACACATACAAACGCACACACGAACACTCGGACATATCCAAACCTGAGGTGCAAAACATTGCTGGCTAAGCTTTTGCTCTCAAGTTTGAAATGCCCCCAGTTTGAGAGCTCCTTGGAAGCGCGCGCGACACGGGTATCGGAGCTTGCAGCAACACTGCTGAACGTAACTGTGTACGAGCCGAGTTTTTGGAGATCTTTTGAAGCGCGGGGATTTTTTCGGCTTCGAAGCCTTTTCCTCCTTTCACGTACTCCGCCCCGCTCTTTCAAGGAGCGGCGTAGATTGGGACGGATTATTCAGGCCCGTCGGCGCGCCCCCAAGCCTTGCAGAGAGCGCGGGCGGCCGTGCCCTTGAATAAAGAGAAGCGCGCTTGCCAGGCGCGCTTCAAGAAAGAAGCGGCGTCAGTCTGCGTCTGACAAGACGCTATAGACGCCAGGGGCGCGCGCGCGTTAACGTTGCGTTGCCGTGGAATCACTTCCGGCAGCAGCTCCGGCTACGGGCTCGTTTTTCGCCTCCGGTGGCGGCCGCCGCGGCGAGCGCAGTCAGCGGGAGGCATGGCCCGGGGCACTCGCCGGAGCGCGCCTCGAAATAATAAAAGTGTATCGGCACGGTGCACCGCGAAACATCCGGAAGTGAAGGCACTACTTCCGGCCGGCGCAACGTTTGCCGCAACCCACCTTCTTTTTTCTCTCTCTCTCTCTTTCTGCGCGCGCGAACATGACCGCCACAGCCAGTCAGTCGCAGTTCCGACGCTGGAGCCAGTGGGACCTCGTCTGTAAAGCCTAAAAAAAAAAAAAAAACTGTATGGTGGGAAAAAAAAACGCAAAGAACGGTGACCAACTGTTATTAATGTGACAGGTTTCACCGGAAATAAGCGCAGATAAAAAAGAATGACCGATAAAGAAGAATATAAAGCAATGCACAAATAAAGGAAGCAGGAGCTGTGAAGCGGGCCGGTATTTAGCGAACCGAGCGAGTTGACAGAAATCGGGCTGGAAGCGCTGATCCGTTGCGAAGTATGCGCGTATGTTCACCGGTCGCACAGGCACACAGCGAGAGAGAGAGAGAGATGGCCCGAGTGTGGGTGTACAGCCATCGGAAACACCTGTGGAGCACGGAGGGTGACACGGTTGTTATAGGCGGCCTGTTAGCCCCGTACGGTTTTCCCGTTATTGAGTGCGCCGTCGCTTCCTCCTTCCATGCCAAGTTCGACGGGTCGAACGATACACGCGCGCCACAGGGCGACGAATTCCGGGTGGGGCCGTTCCCGCGACGTCATTCTACGGACACGTTGTGCGGGCGCGGACACGTCCCGTTTGTCACAACGACACTCGCTTTCCCCGTCTCCCTACTAGTGACGCGTGCTCGATTCCGCGCGAGAGAATGAACGCGTCATTTCGAAAGCGTGCTCCCGGCTCTGACTACCCCGCCACGGTGGTCTAGTGGCTAAGGTACTCGGCTGCTGACCCGCAGGTCGCGGGTTCAAATCCCGGCTATGGCGGCTGCATTTCCGATGGAGGCGGAAATGTTGTAGGCCCGTGTACTCAGATTTGGGTGCACGTTAAAGAACCCCAGGTGGTCAAAATTTCCGGAGCCCTCCACTACGGTGTCTCTCATAATCAAATAGTGGTTTTGAGACGTTAAACCCCACAAATCAATCAATCACGGCTCTGACTAGTGACGTCACAAGCCGACGTAACAAGTCATGGCTGCCCAGAACGAACAGAAACCGCATAGTACGCAATAAATTATTTGTTTTTACGCCTCAAAACTACAATATGATCACCAGAGACGCCATGGGCGAGGGATCCGTAAATTTAAGCTACCTGGGTTCTTTAACATGTGTCTATGTTAAGCGCACGTGTCTCTACGATTTTGCCTTCATCGAAGTGCAACCATCACGGTCGGGATTCGATACCGCAACCTTTAGGTCGGCGGTTGAGCGGCGTAATCACCAGACAGCCGCGGCGGGCAACGACGTCTAGTATATGTGACCGACTGAAAGTATCTGGCACCTCGTCGACCCTGCTCCCTGATAGCAAGAGCACCCATTACTCACGGTCAATTTTCCTCCGAAATGCTTCGAACTTGAAGCAAAAGGAGTGCGAATTCTTTGAAGTTCACGTGCCTATGTTTTTTTTTTTCACCCATTTGAACCAATGTATATGCAGTTGTATGAATAAGTGCTTAAGGTGCTTGCTTGGTGAAGGTGACCAGGAAATCGATGTTTGCTGCACCCTTTTGTCTCTTGATCGGTCTCAAGCCATGCGACATTCGTACACTAACGTGCCAACATAGCCTGCAGAATAAATGATGATGATGATGATATGCGGGGTTTAATGTCCCGAAACCACCATATGATTATGAGAGACGCCGTAGTGGAGGGCTCCGGAAATTTCTACCACTCGGGGCTCTTTAACGTTCACACAAATCTGAGCACACGGGCCTACAACATTTCCGCCTTCATCGGAAATGCAGCCGGGATTCGATCCCGCGACCTGCGGGTCAGCAGCCGAGTACCTTAGCTACTATACCACCGCAGCAGGGCCTAAAGAACAAGTGTTTAAGGTAGTAAAGGATACTGAAAGCAATGTCAACTAAAAAAAAAAAAACTTTTACGGATGCTTTAGAGCTTTCGCGTTAAGTCCTCTTATTGTTAGTTAAGCTACCCCAGATATTTTAACCGTATAGTGTAATCGAACATTGTAACCGTTTTTAGCCGTATATTATCTGGCGTAGTTTAATGCAGTTCAATGTCGCAAATACTCCTTGCACACCTTCTCTGGTTTGTTGATTTGGCATTGTTAAACGATGCTGTTCGATCATGGAATGCTTATGTTAGTGAAAAAAAAAACTATTCAAAATCGAGTTGAAAATTAGACATCATTCCGGGCCTACAGTGAATCTTACTTTATTAAATAAAAATAGAATAGCCAACACTGCTACGTGAAGCGATAACCACAGTTGTGCTGAGATGAAAAAAAAAATGCAGGCAAAGGTAGGCAGAAGAAAGGGATGACTGGATATTATGTAATACATGGTTACTGAACATTTCAGATGCTGGGACTGCGCATTTTATTGCATTCAGTTTTCATAGCGAATCGTTCAAACAGAACCTTAAATAATCCTTATTTTCCTTTTTTTCTTTGCAGTTGTGGCGGCCCGGGTATGGTTATTGGTCCTTTCACCAGTGCTTCTGGCCTTGCCTGCCTGCGGTGAGTTGACGTGTCCAGCCTTGTAGCGTGTCTGACAAACACTGTGTCACACATCTCTGTCTGGGCTTGCTTCCGACGCGGCCAAGTAAAATCTGATGGATGAACCCTTGCCATGTCAAATGAATATCATTGTTGCATTCACTGGAGCCCCTTTATAGAGCACCGTCAGCGGCAGCCGATTGTGTCCAATGCTCAGTCCGAGAGTGAGAAAGAGGTAAATGTACGTTGGGAAATGAGGAAAAGATTACCTGGCAGCACATCTCGCATGTTGTTTCAAACTAAAATAATGAGAATTACAACGTTACAATATCATACACCAAATACACTACAAGCCAACTAGGCCATCCTGCCTAGACCGCTGGCTCCAAGACCCGTTAACTGTATCTTGGTTCAGCAAAAAATATAAGTTTTCTCGTTTATTAAGGAGAAAGCCTAATATGGCCAATCAAACTCGAAATGTGAAAGTCGGCGCCGTGAACACGATTGCGCGAAAAATCATAACGTAATTGCATCACCACATGACGTCTTCGTGACGAGAAAGTCACCAGATTTCGTGACGTCATCAGACGACGTCATCTCGGGGTTGAACAGTGGTCCGATCCCGGAGGCTACGCAAGTTCACGTTGCGGGAGGAAAATTTTCGAGAAAGGGGAGGGGGTGGAGTAGCATCAAAACAACTAACTGTGAAGAAAAATGACACGGCTTTCGCCTTCCGGGCATTTTATATGCTTAAGAGAACGCTTATTTATTCAGGGCGAGAATTCAAATGTGTTCTCGCGCAAATGAAAGTATGAACAGCGGGCGTAGTTATTTTGTTCATTGTCGGTGGAGACGCCATGGTTAGAGGAAACTCACACAAAAAAGAGCAAAATAAACATCGTGTAGGTCGTTGTCGTCATCACTGCACAGCACATTATAATGAAAATGGATGTACACTTGTCACACGTGAATAGCGCATGTGCAAACCGCAATATGAGAGAGAGAGCGTCGAGCGTCGGACCCTGTGCCACATAATCAATCAATCAATCAATCAATCAATCAATCAATCAATCAATCAATCAATCAATCAATCAATCAATCAGTTTATTATCATGTCATAAAAGGATGTTACAGGGAGTAAAATATACAGACGAGGGTCCCAAAGTACAAGACTGCAACGGGACCCTCGAGATTGCAACGGGACCCTCAAGGTAGTTATGCGAACCAAAATCCATACATCTGACTGAAAAGAAAAACACGGACTCCGCCTTCCAGGCAGGCGTCTTTGGCAAATGAATAATAGCCGCGTGATTTGCATTTTTTTCTTTTCGGACCAGCACTGGTGGTTTTATTGCTTAAAACCAGCTTGTGGATTGGGTTCGAGAACGTGGCTGCGATATTTTCGTGCGTGATGATGAGAAATCGGGGGGGGGGGGGGGGGGGGGCGGTGTAGGTAAGCGGCGTTGAACAAAGGTGTTCGTGCGCCGTGCTTGGCGTGCGCTTGATGGGCACTGGTAGGGGGAGGGGGGGTTGTTTCTAAAGGGGCACTTTAACTTTTGCACACACGGTTCGAAGACACAACCCAGCTTTCGCCCATGGTGCACGTTAAAGAGAAGGAAAAAAAATATATCCTCGAAGGTAAACCATTTCCCGATCGGTGCCACCTATTAAACCAACCGCATATAGTTTAGTAATGGTGCTTCCCACAATTATTGTTTTTTTTTTTTGAGGAAAAACCTTTGCGGCAGGGCGAAGCAACCGTGACCCTACCGAGTGTCTGAGGAGTCCGACGAATGCTTTCGAGCGTTAAAAGCAGCGACGCGTCTTTAGCCTCCATCACGCGCACGACTACGTATACAAATGCGGGAAATAAACGAAAGGAAGAAAAATGAAGAGCTTAATTCGTTGAACGCGAGAGATTAGCTGAAAAGGAATTCCACCCGCGTTTAGCAGCCCTGTGCAAGCATCGACCGAAGCAGCATTAGAGAGCTCAAGGCGTCTCTTCAAGATTTTTTTTTTTCCTTGTTCAGTTTTGACCTTACGTGGGTGGCCGTGGGCCCGTCCATATATATAAGCGCGCTAATGTGCAGGCGCGTTATACTGATATATGGAAATGGCAGCTCGCACGTCGCCGCCAATTTGCATAACTTATCACCGGTGAAGAATGGCGTCTGCCGTGTATAAAGGCCAGCTGCTCGAAGGCAGCGTATCGCTCGAGCTACGAGGAAGCTACACATGCACGCGGGCAACGCGAGAGTCATGCATACATTAAGCGAGAGCTCGCGCTTTGCACTTTTGAGCGTGGTACCATAGTGTTTGCAGGAAGAGGGCGCCGCTTATCCCTTTTCCTTATTGACAGCCTCAGGGAGGGAATTGAAACACTTTTGGGCTCATTGTGTTCTTTGGGCGCAAAAGGCCGGCGGAGAGGAGCTGCTGCGTTGGAAGATCGAACTTTACCTCGGCTTAATGAAGCAGGCGTGTGCGGCCGCTGTGTATGTTTTCGCAGACATTCATTCGGCCCTCGCATCATGTAGGCCCTTGGAGAATAAACTTGTGCACTCTTTATGAATTAAACAGCACGCGCTATAAAGTGCCGGGAAACAGAAATGAAACGCATGAATGCAATGTTAATATCGTCGGAGTCAGACGTCCCAATACAGTAATATTACTATTTGTTGGAGTTATAGACGTTCAAAACACCTATTATATTGCGTGGGACGCCGCAGACGAGGGTGACGAAAACTTCGACCTCATGGGGTTCTTCACCGCGAACTCTAAGCAGACGGGCCTTAAGCATTTTCGCCTCAATGTAGAATGATATTGATAGATTGATATGTGGGGTTTACCGTCCCAAAACCACCACATGATTACGAGAGACGCCGTAGTGGAGAGCTCCGGAAATTTCGACCACCTGGGGTTCTTGAACGTGCACCCAAATCTGAGCACACGGGCCTACAACATTTCCGCCTTCATCGGAAATGCAGCAGCCGCAATCGGGATTCGATCCCGCGACTTGCGGTTCGGAAGCCGAGTACTTTAGCCACCAGACCACCGCGGCGGGGCCATGTAGAATGCAAGCCTCCACGGCAGGGCTGGAGTGGCTAGCAGGGCTTCGATGGCGTGACCTCCGGGTTAGCCGAGGAGTTTACCATAAACATAGATCTACCGCGGTGGACATGTATGTATGTATGTATGTATGTATGTATGTATGTATGTATGTATGTATGTATGTATGTATGTATGTATGTATGACATGCATGCATGCATGCATGCATGTATGTATGTATGTATGTATGTATGTATGTATGTATGTATGTATGTATGTATGTATGTATGTATGTATGTATGTATGTATGTATGTATGTATGTATGTATGTGTGTGTGTGTATGTATGTATGTATGTATGTATGTATGTATGTATGTATCTATGTATGTATGTATGTATGTATGAATGTATGTATGCACGTATGCATGTATGTATGTAAAAGAAGAAGCGTCCACGCGTCACCGCATGTTGTGTGTGTACGCATTTTCTTCACAGCATGAAGCATAAGCATGGAAACTGATATTACTGCCTCCGTCGTTTGCGTGTGTAATCACTACACTCACCACCACTTACACGCGCGTTATTAAATGCGCGCGCTTCAACAACGCGACGCTTCCGCGACTTCTGATTCATCTCTGTTTTCCGCGCGACGGTTCAGTAATTAATGTCGCTCGACTCACGTTTCTTCGCTTAGCTTACGACTCGTTCCCCCCCGGCTTGCCCTTCAACGCACTACAAAGTCTCCCGCCATTTCCGAGTCCTGTACGCGTGACGGTCGTGCGTGTGTCTTTAATTCATTCGCCATTTACGCAGCTCGCATCGCCGAGTCGTTTTAGTATGCGAGAGCCGCGCGGAGCGCAAGGATTCCGGCGCGCATCAGTAAAGCCAGCGACGACGCCGCTGACATTTAGATTGCCCGACGGCAAAGCGCGCGCTGCCTTGCTTCCCCCCCCCCCCCCCCCCCTCTCTCTCTCTCTCTCTCTCTCTCTCTCTCTCACTCTCTCTCTCTCTCTCTCTCTCTCTCTCTCTCTCTCTCTCTCTCTCTCTCTCTCTCTCTCTTTCTTTCTCTCTCTCTCTCCATCTCTCTCCCTCTATCTCTCTTTCTCTATCTCTCTCTCTATTTTGCGGGGCTAAAAATAATAGGCACAATGAAATGTCCTGCGTCGTCGGCGACTGCACGACGTACGGTCCTCCCCCTCTGCCGCAGCGCCGTAATTAAATTTAAGAGAGACGCCGCGGAATTCGTTGGCGACCCGGTTACAGCCCGTTTTGCGACTAAAGGGAAAGAAAACTAATGAATGGGTAAAGAAAAAAAGTAAATAATTAATAAGTACGAGCCTTTATTCGCGAGCATGCCTGTGCTCTGCGGCAGCGTCGACGTCAAAATTTTACGGCTCACGTCTGCAATGCGTCGTTGGGCCGCGTTTTTTTTTCTCTTCTTTTTCGAGCCCTGTACTATAAGATTGTAAACGTGGTATTATCGTTTTTGTCAGCGGTATCCAAAATAAAACAAGGTGAAGTTGTTTTAAATGTTTATGTCGGAATTGGAGTAAAGAAGATGGGGGAACAGGCTATGGTGACCCAAAATGCGGGAAGTAACGTGTGTACGTGCTTGGATGCTACTTCCGTATGTCGTATAGACGTCAGTAGCACATACGCAGCGGTTGAGTGACCCTGGTTACAGGCTGCAGTTAGGCCAGTTAAATAGGTTAGTTAAGGTTAAGTATATACGAGGGTGTAAAATGGCAGAACCAAGCACAGGACCAAGTTGCCTAGGTAAACATGGGAGAGGCCTTTGTCCTGCAGTGGACGTAGTCATAATGATGATGATGATGATGATGATGATGTTGATATACGCATCTGGACTTCGGAGTGTTCTCTTGTCACACTTTAACCAGTCGGATATACAAAGGGTAACTTGGTATGGGGTGGGCAAACTCAATTGGATCTGTGACATGCCTGATAGGTTTGGGTGTGAATGTTGCCGATCATGTTTATATTTTTGTTCTGCAGAGGAAAAAAAGATGCTATGAAATGCACGCACATGCGCAATCCGCCGATTGGCCTTATCTCCCTGCGCGTCTTTCGCGAAATCCAGCGAACGCTTACAGCACGTCTGCAATGCTACAACGCCAGCATATTGTCGGTACAGTAAAGCTTTCAGCTGCTGCGTGGTGCCTTCGAAGGCTTTCATAATCAGACCAGAAGGTTGTGTGGCTTCACAAGAAGTGCATGTGCTCCAGCTAGAATTCTTCAGGAAGAAGTGTTCGGCAGCTGCTGTCTCGCACGAGTATATCGACAGGAGGGGCTTCGCAGATGCCTCAAATTACCACTTTTCCCGGTTTTCCACGCACTGGAAGGTGCAGTCATCACTCGAAATTTATCACACTGAATTTCTTTGTTCGCGTTTGGAGTTCATTGTTTACCGAGTTGTCAGTTTTATGAAGAAACCGTTCAACTCTCTCTCTCTCTCTCTCTCACACACACACACACACACACACACACACACACACACACACACACACACACACACACACACACACACACACACACACACACTATCAAGCGCGCGCTTTTGCGAACGTGCAAGTGAAAAGAGAGAATCAAGAAACGTCAAACAGGTTGACCAAATTCACTCACGCTTTGCTACTCTGCTCCTAGAAGAAGGGACAAAGGGGCGAAAACAGAGATGGACGCGCACACTTGGAGGACCACATCAAGTTTACGTGCTGTCGCACAGAAAGTGAACAAGGGCGTTCCTATATTGCCGGTCGTGGACCTGCCGAAAAGGGTGTTTGGCGAACTGGAGGGTGGGAAGCCTTTCTTATATATCAGCGGAAGACACAGCGAGGAAGATACAGCAATGGCTGCGGGGCCTTGTACGTGTTCTTATCAAAAGTTGGGCTTCCGCAGGTCAATCTGTGAAAAAGCGTGCGCCAAGCGGCTTCCGCAATCGAACCTTATTGCTCGAGGCGCATTCGTGAACACCCTCTGCCTCCACTTCACCAGACCAATGGAGGCGGAAACGTTGTAGACCCGTGTGCTCAGATTTGGGTGCATGTTAAAGAACCCCAGCTGGTCGAAATTTCTGGAGCCCTCCACTACGGCGTCTCTCATAACCAAATGGTGGTTTTGGGACGTTAAACCCCCCATATCAATCAATCAATCCACCCCACAAGAAGAACCTCAATACTTTCGTAAATACGTGACACTTGACTCTATCGGGTCGATGCAACTGCCGTAGTGCCAAACACAAGCCTGGCAACGAATGTGCGGCTTTCTGGCATTTGTTTGGCGCTTAGCGGGCGTGCCTGTGGTCGAGGAGGAACTTGGGCAGCTTCTCGATTTCAAGAAGCGCCTTGATTTGGAAGCATTGGGCTTCTTTAGCTCGCGGTAGCACCATCTTGATACAGCGTCACGACGTGAACTCCTAGGTGGTGTAATTCAATATGTTACAGTGAGTGAATGAGTGAGTGAGTGAGTGAGCTGCATGTAAAATTAAGGAATTGTTGTGGTGGCGATTAAGTTCATGATAATGAGCACGACTACCGTCTGTCTAGTCCTGGTCGGATGTCAATAGCGTAATTGCGAGTGTGAGAGAAACAAACGAGAGGTTTCACACAGACAGGCAGGTTAACCGAAGAGAAATAAGTTGGGCACTGGAGAATACGGTGGCACTCTTGTGACAAGCTTGTGATTTACAAACATTGGCTACAAGTGAAAGCCCCATTTGAGGTCGAAAATGTAGAGTAGGCCTTCAAAATGGATGTGACAAGGGGAGGGGATAAGTTCTGACGGCGGGTCGGAGGACACAGGTTGCCAAACCTTGCTTCCCGTTATTAAGACGATAAAGGTGCGAAGTAAAGAGCTATTAGAATGCATAATAAGTTGTACAGAGCCACTGTTATTGGCGTGGCTCTGTTGTGGAATGCCTGCTTGCTACGTAGAACGCCTACGCTTGAAACCACATAAAAAATGGCATAAGGATTTCGTTGTGGGAGAGGAGTCTTCTTAAAGCATGTTATATTGCGTGGCAGAATCGTGCAATCGTACGAGGCTCAAAACATGGAACAGAGCCAAGAGTGGGTGGGTTAAAGCGGTCCATCCAGTACGAAGGACACAGTAGTAGTACGAAGGACCTTACAGACCCTTAGTGAGTACTTTGCATTATCGAAAAGAAAGAATTACGAGTATAGCGTATTCCCGAATTGTTAGCTGCACACCTGTTCATTTCCTTGCGGCATGATTGAAGGCGATATGCACGGGGCGTCTATTGCAGTGAAGTTGTCTCACTCTAGCCCTGTGTCGTCAGCGCTGTGGTAGTTGCAGATAGTAGTCACGCAGATCACGTGATGAGCGACGTGATGAGCGATGGGAATGAAGAAAGATATCTTAAAACAAAATAACGATGATTGCGCTAAATGATGATGATACACGATAAGATAATTCTCGATAAGCTGATGATAATATATTTCGAAGCATGTAAGCGCGGCCTGCGTGGGTATTTTCTACCTGGCGGTGGACTTACAAAACCAACTGGTGTCGCTAGTGAATCACACACGCTCGCGCTCTTACAGCTTTGTTGTCCGAAGATTTTCATACCGTGGAAATGGCTCAGTGTTCTTTCTTTTCTTTCTATGCTTTTATTTTTCACAGGCCAGAACTGTTTCGGCGGCATCGAAAGCTTCGAAAAGACGACGGGCCTCGCCTTTTCGGGCTCGGTGAGCGGACAGACGCTGCTGCAGCAGCCGGACCAGGCGCTCACCAGAGACTGCATCAACCTGTGCAAGCAGCAGGCGCAGTGTCTCGCCTTCTCGCTCAACTACGTCGGCTTCCGATGCGCCTCGTTCAACCTCAACTCGATCGGCCGCCGAGACCTGCTCGTGGCCACGCCAAGCACAAACTACTTCGAGAAGATCTGCTTCAGAGGAGGTACTCATCATGCGCGTCACCATAGCTGTATTGCCAAACTTGGTTGCTTTTGCATCGCCCCTCTTTCACTTACCCCCCACCATCAAATAACAACAAAAAACTAAGCTCTATCAAACGTCGTCTTAGCGCTTGTATCTCATAAAAAGAAAATGACAATAAGTCCGTTTCAAATTTTTCTTACTAAGGAGGTCACTCACAGGATAGCATGAATAGCTGACTGGATGGCTACCTGGACTGACAAAATGGCTATAACTGGCCCGTTTTATAAGTAGACAACCATGCTAACATCGAAACAAGCAAATTAGCTAATGCGTATCTGACTACATATTTAACTAACAAGAGAGATCGGAAAAACGGACTGGCTAAATTTTTGTTACTGACTGATGACACGGCACTACTATCATTGTTATTTTGGCTTTCACTTAGTCATTCTATCGTCATCTTCTACCTCGTACTGAGCTGTTCTTTCGTGCCAGCCAAGCCATTTCTGTAGTCCTAATGAACCACCGACTACTTTGACGTGCTATAATCACTACTAGAGCTGCTCAATTCTACGCCCCAACCTTAGTATACAACACGCACTACACAACGTGTTGTGCTCTTCTGCTCCTTCCTGTGCGTCCTGTTTAGTTTCACTACTCACGATGAATTCTATGTCCAAAAACCAACACGCCAAACAGTCAACTCTTTTAAAATGCATACGAAACGTTTCAACTACAATACTGATCGTCTCGCTTGCTCCCTGAGCGCAGTGCAGAAGAGTTCCTTCGACGCGCTGTGCGGCGACCGGCTGTGGGCCTTCGAGCGCGTCAAGGAGGGTCACCTGGAGGGCTTCGTTGATCGCGAAGAGCACAACGTCAAGGACAAGGAGGAGTGCGAGAAGATGTGCCTGCTCGAGGAGGCCTTCCCTTGCCGCTCGGCCGACTACGACGAGGTGGCCAAGACGTGCCGCATGAGCCGCGAGGACCGGCGCTCGCAGCCGCAGGCCTTCCGACAGGTGCCCGGCAGCACCAGGGACTACCTCGAGAACCAGTGCTCCGCGACCGGTAGGTACACATGCGGCCATGTCGATGCACTGTACACATGTTAAGCACAACAACAATAGCTCATACCCCCAACTTCATGTGATATGGACCGCACTTGTGTGAAAGATCACTTCGCACATTCTGTTCTTTGTTCAGGCATTTTGGACTTTTCGTGAGACCTCGTGGTGATTCTTGTTCAGAAGAGCAAATACCATATCCGCCGAAAACCTGTCTATACAATATTTTGAGGGCGTAAACACAGCGCAAAAGAGAAACAGGGCCTAAGGAAGACACGACACAGGCATGTCTTCCTTAGTCGTTGTCTTTTTTTTTTGTGCTGTTTTTACATATCAACCATGAACCACGAAATAGACCAACTGTTTCTTCTAGTGCTGTACTATAATTATCAGATTGTAAAGGTGTAGTGCATGAGTCTCGTATGGCGAAACTGTTTCACCGTGACGAACAGGGCTCGTGTAACTTCTCTTCGGACTAGACACACCGGCATGAGTTCTTTAGACCTTGGTTTGACGGCTTCCTTGGAAGATTCAAGCGATGTTTTCATAGCTTGAGATCTGTGAAAGTAAATGTACAACCCCGTATACGTCTGTGGAAAGCTCGCGAACAGCAAGCAGCCAGTAGAGAGAGAGAGAGAGAGAGAGAGAGAGAGGATAAATTGAAAGAAAGGCAGGGAGGTCAACCAGAATTGTAGCATTCGGTTTGCTACGCTGCACTAAGGGGAGAGGGAATGGGGGAAAAGATGAGAAGGAAAGCGATAAGAAAACTAGACGCGCGAAAAAAAAAGAAAAAAAGAACGGGGGCGCTGTAACCTATTCAATAGGCCACCACCGCGCAACAAGTTCAATAAGGCCTTCACTGATTTTTTGTGCGAAGACAGAACATGTCGGTATTCGAGTGCTGACTGTTCTGATAAGGGTCTGTCGTCAAGGCGGGTAAACGCAGCAACTAGCGGCAGTCCAGTAGAGTTACCGTATGTGCTACATTGGTAGCATATACAGTACTGCAGCAGCCAGCTCTGCTGAGAGACAGCTTCAGGTATTTTCGGGGTCCATAGCGACGTACCTGTGAGCATGCACGGTCTAATAGACAAAACAGATCTGTGCACATTCTATATAAACCAAAAAAGATGTTGGTAAGCAGTGAACTCTTTTGCTTTGTCGGCTGTGGGCATTACGCGAGGCCACCCCTTTTTTATGCAACCGTGTATTTCAGAGCAGCCACAAAGCGCGTATCAGTTGTTCTGAAAGAGCAAAGTGCTTGTTGCAAACCCCTATGCTTCATTCTCTGGCACCGAAATGCCTCAGTCGCTGAATGCAAATTTGGTTGAACATGGGCCCTCTCCGACAATTTGACTCGAGCATAACAGGCTTGCACGTCTATCATACGACGTATGCATGCTCCTGGATAAACCTTGTCAGACCCGGCAACCACCGCAAGGTGTCGCCACCCAGATCAAGGCTGCCTGCTCTTGCGTTCCACACAGAAGTGTACGAGGCTGTACATGTGTTAAGCGCTCCTGATCATCTGGCGAAAGAAGTGAGTGAGTGAGTGAGTGAGTGGGAAAGGAAAGGCCGGGAGGTTAACCAGATATTGGCATCTGGTTTGCTACCCAGCGCTGGGGGTGGGGAAGTAGGGGCAAGAAAGAGGGGTTAGAGAGAGGAAAAAAAATAACGCACGCGCACTCATAAAAAAAACGAAAACACACACAGGAAGGGCGTCCCAGCTACAACCGTTCAGCAAGGCCGGTCAATCGCAAAAAGTGCAGCAGCGCTTTCAGGGCCCTCTTCTGTGAAGTCGCATCCTGACGATATTGCAGAATTTCCTGCTCCGACAGAGGCTGATCATCTAATTTGTTGAGTTCCCTGCGAAGGCATAGTCGCCACCTACTATACGCTAGGCACTCACAAAGAACATGTTGAATGGTTTCCTCCTTGCCACAGTGGCCACAGGCTGCGGTGTCGGCCATCCCAATGCGGAAAGCGTAGGCGTTGGTAAATGCAACGCCCAACCACAGCCTACATAACAGGGTCTGGTCTGCTCGGCGAAGCCTCGACGGGACTTGAAGACTTAGCGTAGGGTCAAGCGAGTACAGTCGGGCATGCTTGAAGTGCGGCTGATTCCATTGCGATGTGGTTTGCCGGCGAGCAAGTCTGCGGAGCTCTCGTGCAGCATCCGTCCTAGAAAGTGGTAGTCGCAGTTTATGATCTTCTGTGTGGGCTGAGCGGGCAGCTTGATCGGCCCGTTCATGGCGAAAGAAAAGTTCTCATGCGTATCTATACGCAGCACCGTGCAAGCACTACGTATGTAAGTCAAGTTCGTTGGCTAAAGGATTACTATGTCTCTAGAAATGTGAACAATGCATGTGCCATGTGTTGGTTTCTTTGAGTAGCGAGCTACCTAAGGGCTCAAATTCTTCGGTACGCACTAACCACAAATGGTCTAGTACTTAAAGCACGAGGGATAATCTAACGACAGCATAGCGTTTGGAACAGTGCTGACACCACTAGACCCGCGCTGTGAGCATGCATCGCCAAGCCTCGGGCAAGACCGCAGCAGGCACCGCTCACTACGAGCTCAAGGATTTTCACCGGCCATTCATGCTGTATAGAAACAAAAAACGGGGTAACTGTGCCACACGAAAGCACGTAAATGAGACCAGCAGACTTTGAATAGGGCAAAGCTATAGAGTAGGGCGGTGTCATGCGGGCATCCGGTTGCTTTCCACCTTCCATTCCCTCTTCTTTTCACTTCCGGCTTCCTTTTGAGAACAGTTGGATAGGGCCAGACCTCCAGAGTTCCACAGGTAGGGACAATTCTCGCGGAAGGTTATGTGTGATACGGCGTCACAATGGCGGGCTGATATGCGAAGGCCTTTGCCTCTGGCCACGAGCGTTATGCCGTACGTTATAAATCTGTGGGAAATGGGAGTGTCTTCGCTCTGCTTGCTTGGGCAGGGAGGAGTGCACGGATGTTTTACCTAACGACCGACTGTCTGTTCTTGCGCTAGCAATGACGATCTCCAACCTTTCCTCACGGCCAGCGGCGAGGTCAGCTTTGCGGTATTACAAAGCATCCTTATCGGTAGAAAGCAGCCCTTTTAGTTCCCTTTTCCGCAAAGATAAGAACGCACCAACAGCACTTCTCAGCGGCAATGAAGGCAGATTCTTTAACCCTCCGTTGTTGTCTGAAGCTGTACGCGAGCCGATTGCGTCCAGTATGGAACACGTCGGATCCGCTTCTCAGCAGAAAAGAGTCAACTTCGAAACGCTTCTGACCACTGCCGAGTCCTACGTAGAGAAAACGAGGACAAAACTAGTGCAGAGCAAGGGAGGTCACTTACTTGTAAGCACGTGCGTGTGCTAGTTTATTATGCACCGCCACGCCTTACATTCATAAAGTCAGGTGACCATTAGTCACGGCCTCCAAACATTGTTCACCAGTGCTTGACGTTTTTCATTCACTACCCTGAAGGCTGGTACAGTCCTTGGCCTAGTGTACATAAGTTTCAACAGAAACCGAATAACCAATAACTTGCCGCAGTCATGCTCACACTGTCTCCACCTCGCATTGCATTGGAGTGCTGCGTTGCTGTCCTCCAGTGGAAACAATTCCTTCAAAGCCTGTCATAAAAAAAGTGCGTTGAAAAGATGTTAACGATCGCAGCACCGACTTTATGACTTCCAAGCCTGTAACAATGATACGTTTCCAGCAGTAGTTTGTGGTACCAGAGCGCACTACGCCGCGATTTGATTTTCTTTTTGGTGGCACATGCATGCGGAAGAAGTGGCCATTCTTCAGAACAGTTGGAGCTTCAAGGTTCCATCTACGACGAGTATTTAATCTCGTCTGAGCGCGGCACTTCGACCTGTAACGCTCCTGTTATAATGACTTAAGAAAGGCACTTCCACTTCAAGCCATCGACAATAAACGAAAGCTCCCTTCCGTCAGAGATGTATGCAGAAATTTCTTTTCGGGGGAGGGGCACCCTTTTGATCTGTAGTGAGGGCAGGCCAGGTAAATAAATGGTCATTCTGCGCTCTGATAGCATGGCGAACACATTTCGGGGGGGTCGGGGTGCTCGGGCCAGTGGCTTACACCTGCCTACGACACTGCCTCCCGTCGTGGTAAGACGTTGAAAAGATTATAGCTTTAGATACGGATTCAAGAAAAAACAGGCGCTAGTTTGGAAGCACCGAATACCGTGCACTGGCCAATGGTGGGTTACGTGCAAATGCCGCATGATAACGCGGTGCACGTAATCTACCCTTGACATCGAATCGAAGTGCAATAGATATTATCCGGGGCAGATCAAACAGCCGCATCTCCTTGGTCATTTCCATCAACACCTCAAAAACGTGGAGACGTTATGTTTTATTTTTTTTAAGGCGAAAGCCTTAGATGACTCAACAAACGCGTATGTTGACCATCGGTTATCAGCACCAAGGGCGCCAACGAGTATCATGATAAAAATCACAACCACTTATTGAAACTACAGCGTGACGTCATCGCGACACGACAGGTTGCCAAATTTATGACGTCATCATTACATAACACAACGTCCCATCACATGATGACGTCATCACAAGCCCTCATCGCTTGGTGAAAGTTGCCAAATCACGTTAGGTGCAGAGAGTTTTCGAAGGAGGAAAAGGGGGTGACAGCACATAAACTGAGAACACAAAGATGACCTTCGTCTACTAGTAGCCTTAGGCGAATGCATAATGCACCTTGTGAGTTTTTTTTTTCTCTCGAATGCCTAAGGCGAATTTCTGTCGCACTCGCGGAACCAAAGTGAAAGCTTTGACTACATATCCGTGACTGCTTTCCACTGTGCCGTGACTACATATCCGTGACTGCTTTTTTTCTTCGCTGTCGCGTGCAGCTCCGACGTCGTGCCGCTACGAGACCCGGGTCGGCGTGGGCGTGGTGTCCATGGACCTTCTACAGTTCGCCACGGCCGTGGACGACTGCCAGACGCAGTGCGACCGCGAGACCACCTTTAACTGTCGCGCCTACTCGTACATGGAGAACCGGTGCTATCTGAGCGGCGACGACACCATCAGCCTGGGTCCCAGCGGGCTGCCGCCCATGACTAACGCGGCTTACGGTGAAAAGAAGTGCATCACTGGTGCGTTTACAATGACGTTCCTGTTCGCGCCATAGAGATAGTTATCCATTTCATCTGTTTTGGTGAGCGTTTCCCTCGGAGTGGCGTTACAAAGCTTGGAAGAAATTCGGGAGGTGACCACAATCCTTGACTTATTTTGATTCTAAAATACCAGAGAATATTGAAACATAGAAGATCGCTAACCAGAGGTTCACCTTCTAACCTAGCTTTGCTTTACAAAGTCGAGAATGTAACCTAATGCCGAAATTCTCATAACGACTTAAGTTTTAGGATTATCATAAAGACTTCATAGTTTAAAGCTAACCACCTACTACAAACGGCACACATGTTACTGCACCCTTAATGCCACGTAGTGGGTGCATAGCAAGCTGGAAAAGGTTTCATACACTAAGTATTTGAAGTACGCACTAGGAACAGAATATCGATGTCGCATTCAAATCTTAAGGGCAAAGCTTAAGGGTCTTCTAATCTTTCGCACACCGACAAGGGCATCAACGCTTGCACGCGATTTCCGCCAACGGCGATAAACTTTGAAAATTTCAAAGCCATTTCTCGCAGATCGTGGTTCGCTATATGTTCTGGATAATGTGTAGTGCATAACCGCATTCCATAAGCCGCGGTGTACTGGTGTGTCACACGAAACCAATGAAAAGCGTTTCATGAGATACGTGACAGACATGACGTCCCATGCTAACTACATTTAAGAACGGAGAAAAGCCGCCCACGAAAGCACGAATTCGTAGGCGACTTTATAGACTGATAGAGAGATAGAAGCGGTCAAAATGCCCTTGGTGCGCAAGAAAATGCTTCGTACTTAAATGAAAGCCTCATTTCCGTTCGTCGTTAGGGTCTCGCTGTTTACACGGGTTTCAGCGGAGTGAACCCTAATGGCAAGAGATGTTTGATATGCCTGAGAGCGTCACAGAGAACGTGCACTAATTCTAGCGTCTGTTGTCTGTTTACAGAGCAGTGTACGCTTGGCGTGTTCACGTACGAAAAGATGACAGGCTTCGTAATGCGGTCGGCAGCGCGCACCGCCATACCGCTGTCGAGTCCCGGCGCCCTCGGAAACACGCTGGAGTGCCGGCAGTTCTGCCAGATGTCCGGCCTCGACTGCCCGGCCTTCAGCGTCAACTACCAGAACATGCGCTGCGACAAACTGGACCGGAACTCGCAGGGGAGGACGCAGGAACTCAGCCCAAGGGCGGGAGAGAACTACTTCGAGAAGATCTGTCTGAGAGGTATGCGCATTACATCATTCATCTGCAGGACATTTTGACAGGAGTAATGGTAGATTGGGGCACCACAGGCGACTTAAAAGGGTGTAATGACCCAAAGCCACGATTTGATTATGATAGACGCCGTAGTGGAGGGCTCCGCAAATATTTTGACCCCCAGGGCTTCTTCAAGATGCACCTAAGCCTCAATACACGGGCCTGAAACATTTTCGCCTCCTCTTATGTGTGGCCGCCGCGGCCGAGATTTGATCCCGCGACCTGCGGGTCGGCAGTGGAGTATCATAGCCACCAGACCACCATGGTAGGTCCATGGACATCACAGGGGAAGTCAGCGGAATGCACGGAGCATGCTAGTGCTATTCCCACACTAAGAACATTAAAGTTCTTCCGATTACATCATGATCAAAACGTACGCGTTGGTTTAGTTTGACGCGAAGTAGAAAAAATACAAAAGAATAACCACACGTGCTCAGTAGCAATCATTTCCTAGGCAGGTGTTGTCCTGTGCGCTGCTCCAATTATCCCGTGACATAGATGCCTGAGCTGAATGGGCAAATCGATGTTTACCCTATCAATGGTGAAATCGGTGTTTGCATAAATGCTGTCGAATTAGAGCGCACAAAATTTAAAGGAACGAACGCCAGCGATTAGGCAGCCCAAATAACCCTATAATTACTCGCGTCAGTGTCACGCTCGTATTTTAGCTGTTGAGCAGTAATAACGCAATCCGTATTATATACTAATAATTGGTCGACTACCAACCTGAGCTGTACAAATAAATCATCAAGTGCTATTTCACATAATTGGTGCTTAACATGTCACACGGTTCTTTCATACAGTACAGGTCACATCTTCAGTAATATCCCTTTGTACCATATACTTCAGGCCCAACGCGCTACCCAAAAATGACAAGCTAGACGAGCAATATCTCAGTGAATTATGCCACAGGCCCGTAATCTTGAATTTAGGTGCACGTCAAAGCCTCTAAGGCGCTCGAAGTTTCCGGAGTCCTCCACCCCGGCGTCCCTCATAAGGCTCGTCGTGGTTTCGGGACGTATAAACTCGACAATTCTGAATTAGCTCTTTCTGGGTGAAATACACACTTCACGGTGAAGCACCGACACGTGATTGGATGTCCCCAACGTGCTCGCTGCTCTCGTATAGGTTCATTGCGTGTATATGCATGTTCTGCTGTGAATCCCTAACTTTTCAACATGTCTACAGGCAACTTCGCCACGGCCTGTCAGGGCAAAGCGTGGGCCTTCGAGCGGGTGCTGGGCTTGGAGCTGGTGCCCACGCTGTACGACAAGTCGTTCGCGCACGTTCAGAGCCGGCGCGACTGCGAGGAGTACTGCCTCAACGAGCAGACCTTCGACTGCCGATCGGCGGTGTACTTTGACGACACGGCCGAGTGCCGCCTGAGCCGCCACGACCGAAGAACGCAGCCCGACGGAGTGATCAAGAGCTCGAGCCCCAGGATTAACTATCTGGAGAACCAGTGCCTCGAAGGTGATTAGCCCTTTCAGACGACTATGGTACATCTGCGCTCGCGTTTACGAAACAGTTCGTACGAAAAAAAAAGAACAGTTGATAAGAAGAGCAGCGAATCGATGACTACAAAGCGCCCCCTAAACAACTCGGAGTTGACAAAGAAAGAGGAGTTTCTTTCTCGCCTTTACTGCCGTTTCTACAGACGATGTGTGCACTCCACCATTTATATCCTCCTAAAACAGGTGGCCGATGTCAGCGCGGAACATTGAGAGAGAAGGCGAAATAAACGTTTTTTAGAAACAGTGTTCCGAGCGAGGCCCGGTATCACCCTAAGGTGAGAGGGTTCCCTAGTCCAGGAACCCTCTGGCTTCGACTGCCCTCTTAGCCCTAGCGACGAGTTGTCACTGGTCTTCCAGGTCCTCGAGGACTAGCGTGGCCTCCCACGTTTCCATTAGGTGGTGGTCGTTTATTCTTGGGCTTGGTCCCGCTCCAGTTGCATGTCGTGATTTGCATGGCACTGGCATTCCAGGAGCAAGTGTTCCAGGGTGTCCGGTACGCTGCAGAGCGGGTACATGTAGCCATGTGTCGTTGGGAAGAGGCGGTGCATTAATGTGCCATGTACGCAAGTGTTGCTTTGCAGGCGTCTGAAGGTCACGCTCTCTTAGTAGGGTTGAGAGCTGGGCTAGTTGGTGAGACATCATTTAACCATATGGTGTAGTAGCGCAAATTCACGGGGACGAAGAGGACAAGAAAACACGGGGACGAAGAGGACAAGAAAGCGAGTGTCGTGTTTTCTTGTCCTCTTCGTCCCCGTGAATTTGCGCTACTACACCATATGGTTAAATGATCACGCTCTCTTCTTTGGTTAGTTTTGGATGGGGTGGAGGGTGCACCCGTCACTCCAGTTTGTAGTGTTGACGTAGCGACGAGTAGGTGTTTTCTACTACCTCCATCTCTGCAGCCACGGATCGGTTATCCTCTGGTCCCAGGCACGGTGTAAGAAGCCGCGCTCGCCGTTCGACCGGTTCGACTGGGACCCCATACAGCAGCGCCCTCCACAATTGCGAAATCGGCGCCGCCGCGCGCTCCGAACACGATGTGGTCACGCCGGTTGCCGAGGGGACGGCGGAGTGTCACCACCTAAACTATTCTTACACCGTGGTCCCAGGGCAGCCCGGCTGACGTGCTCGCGGAGCGTCGAAACTACTGACCGGAATTCGCGCTTTTTTGTTGTACGCTTTTATTTCCGCTTGCGCAGTGAAAAAAAACAACAACATAAGATAAAGCGAAACAAGTTGAGCACGCACGGTAGCCAAGCAATACAGGGCGAAACTAGCGTGCGACTGTATGGACCAATAGAGACCTTATTTCCTCATTACGTCCCATTATGAGACACCTGGCGTCACGAATTGTGCCAAAATTGCAGGAAATGCCAGCAAAGGCGAAAGCACTCGTTGTTTGTATAATGAAGAAGCAAGACGAAGCTTTAAGAGCAGCTGTCAAATCAGACACCACAGCAGCGTAGGCCGAGACAGCGCGAACAGCAAAAACGTACGGCACGAGCTTCTCCTACATGCTTGGCGCTGACGATGTGACTGTGGAGCTCTTATGATGCTCTTTTTTTACGTTTGTATGTTCAGAAGTTCTTTAGGGGCCCTTGAAACATGACATTCGTGACGGCCGCTGGTCAGTAGCAGTGGTTGCTTAATTTGAACAAAAAATTCTGTGACATCAGCCCCTCGTTTCATGCAAGAAAACAATAGTTGGCTTCGTCATTTGCAGGTTTATACTCTATGAGCTCGTTCTTGAACTGGGCTTTGGAGCACGATACAAAATACTTAATTTGATGTGCTAATCCATGAGTTTGCGTGGCTGTCCGTCTAAGGTGCTGCCCTGTAAGCCGCGGATGATGCATAAAGTTGCAGTTGATCATGTAATGAACTCCCACAAAACGCCCACAGGTTTGCACTGTCGAAGTTACCTGGACTAGTTGTGGCTCTAGGACACTGACCTGAAAAAGAAAGAATTAAAATTTTATTTTTCTGGTTCGAAGCTGTTGCCGAATTGCTGACAAAGAAAAATTGTTTTTTGGAGAGATTGTCCTCAATACAAATTATGTATGTATAGTCATTTATTCTGCATATCTGTCTGGCGGCTTCTATTTCCATCGTCTTAATGGTAAGCAGCACGCTTCGACATGAAGCCGCAAACTTCAAGCGATAAAAATGTGTTTATTTTTTTTTTGCCTTTGTAAAGTAAACTTTTCTAGATAACTGATGGGTTAGTATTATAACGTACTGAAGTAGACGCCTTCCTATTCAATATTTAGCATATTTCATTTATGGATTGCGTATTAGACAAGTACCGCTAATAGTCGTAACTGTGACTCATTAACAGTTCAAAAAAAAAAAAGGTGGAGCTAAGCAAACAGTTAACTTTTCTTAGCGTGACAATATAGTTTCTAAAGACATGTCACAGTAAATGGACTCCCATTATTTTTGCCAACTCGCTTCATCTCATTAGCACGCAATTTCCTCTTCTCTTCAGTGTCTCCAACGTGCCCGTACGAGAAGACCGCCGACGCCTATCCGGTGTACACTGACGTGGTGCAAATGACCGGCATCATATCCGAGCAGTCGTGCGAGTCGTTTTGCACAACCTACCCGAACTTCAACTGCCGTTCGTTCGCCTACTACCCGAGCAACGGACAGTGCTTCATAAGCGGCGATGATCGCATAAGCGCTGGTAAGTGTGTTCGAGGGTCTGAGTATAGCGAGAGAGATCAATTACTTATTGGAAATCGTAACTACGGATGAGATTATCTGTAACACCGGTGGTCCCTAGGCTTCTCCTTGCTTACATACTCTGTACAGGGAAGCTATTCAAAACACTGTTGAAATCCGCCACGTCGAATTATCAAGCTTGTCAACTCCGATTGGCTTAAAATGTTGCCATAACGAAATTGAATGAATCGGCTGAATTTCATAGTGTTCGGAACACCACCCTATAGTAAATGGAACGAGCGCACTATTCAAGCCAACCCATCAGCCGTCCTCCTTATCATTGTTGTTGATTTTATTTTATGGGGTTCGAAACCTTCTCGAGATCAGGAATTTTCGAAAAAGTATTGCGTTAAGAAACCCATAAGCCACCTCCGATCATTTTTTAAACATTTAATTTAAATTAGCGCATCGAGTTGACAATGCCGTCACTATCAGCAATGCCTACCGGGGCAACGTTACAAGTCGCGGGCGCGCCACAAGTTCCAAGGAACATTCCCTTATTCTCTCCGGACCTTTAAGTAACCCCAACGTCGGCCATGACGTCAACATTTGCACATGGTCAGGCCACCCGTGAAAATTGCTTCGCTTTCAAGAGTTGAACGTCATAGCGAAATCCGGCCCCTAGTGCGCCCTGAACCACTAAGTGCATTCTTATTAATATTTTTGTCACACACACACACACACACACACACACACACACACACACACACACACACACACACACACACACACACACACACACACACACACACACACACACACACACACACACACACACACACACACACACACACGCACGCACGCACGCACGTGCGCGCGCGCGAATGGTACAGGTTTTCGATCTTAAGCAAGAGTCGCATGGTCTCCAAGATACACGCCGCGCGGTTGCCATTTCGGAGGCCATAAAGAGTCTCACAATGACTCACAGAGGGCAGCACAATATCTAACGTTTGCCGTTTGCTTGATGAACGCCTCTGGAAAGGCATGGTATGTTTTCCGCTAGATGGACATAGTTGCCCATTTTTAGGGCTGTTTGAAAGTTCATTTGTGTTTTTAGCGGCAATGGCTGCACTATCCCGGCCTATTTTGATGTAGTTTGATGATCTCTCAAATGCGCCTTCAAATCACCGTACGGGCTCGTTTTCGTCTTGACACCAGTCGAACAAAATGCGTCAAGGAGACTTAAATGGCATTTATGTAGTGTTTTTTTTTCGAAGCAGCTGCAAGTAACATCGTATGCTGCAGGAAAGAAACAAAATAACACCGTAGCTTTGTGGTAGAACACCCGCTTACCACGTCTTTATTTCATTTGCTTCTTTCTTGATTTCTCTCTCACGGACGATTTTTCGCTCACAACCAACGGTACCGACGCCAACGGCGGAATTTCGGTGACACGAACTCTTTGACGCTATCGCGTTAAAACGAACCTGCTCGTACACCCAGCAGTACGCGCACTGGCCGCTCTTCCTCTTCGCATGCTGAGGAGGAGCACTCGGCCAAAATGAGAGCAAACCCGACGCAAGGAGAGTAGCGGAGGCAAGAGCAAAACGAGTGATGACCTCCTTTGGATCATCAAACGCGTGTAACTGCGCTATCGCGGCACCACTTCAAAAATACTCTCTCGGCTACGCGTTTGTTGAAGACGAGTACACAACTAGAATGCCACAACGAAGTTTAGACCTCTGGGTGCTGTAGGGGCCCTTTAATATTTTAAGTTCCCGACAAACACAGCTTTATTTTTGTCATTTTGCTCTAAGAAATCATCGCGATCACCATTCAACTGTCTGCCGACAAGAAGTGGTTTACCTTAACAAGCATAAACGGCACGCCATTGTCTCGACAAAAAGCCATTAGGAAACTAATGAGGGTCGTAGAGTACTTTCATAAATATTGTATAAACGTTCATTCAGTATTGAAGACTTTTATGGCTCATTGTTAAGCAGTTCTGAGCTCCACCCTTAAGACACTTCGTCTAATTGATAATACTAACACAGGCGACAGCCTTGCGCATCACATCGCTCAATCAGTGGCTCAACGTCCGACTCGCAGGTCCGGCCAGCACCAATTCCCGGCCCGGCATCCTGTTCTACGAGCGCTCATGCAAGGACGGCGTCGGTGTGACCGACGGTGGTTCGGGCACCACGGCTGCCGGTGGAGGCACCTCGTCGTCCACGGGTGCCACCAGTTCGTCGCCCACTTTTCCGACGGCGCAGCCGCCGCACACGCCCACGCTGTTCCCGCCCACAGGTAACGCCGAGAGCGTGCCGCGAACCTCGTTACAGCTCCAAGGGAACCAGTGTAAGCCTTTGATTTACGAAACTTCGCCAAAGCCTGCGAGTGGCATGGCGCTGCGGTGCTGGACTGCCTGGACTGGGTGAACTGGTTGGTGCGGTGGCTCGGCTTTTCGAGCTGCCACAATGTTGGTATCGAGGGCATATTGTGGAAGTAAGGTGTGCGCGGAAGAAAGAGTACAACAGAGCGGACGTGGATGCAATTAATGCATTGAGACTGTCCAATTGAGTTGGCCCCACAGACGGCCCTGCTTGAGGTTATTCGTACACTGTGGCGGAGCCACAAGGGCGGCTTAGAAGTTCAAACCCTCATCATCTTTCTGTCCTCCGTAATTTTACACCAGGTTTACATTACGCTAACGCGTGCTTTGGCGTAACTGTAACTGAGGCCCACGGGACAGCTTTATGCTCTCCCATAGTGGAGTACCTAGTACTCTAAATCGCTTCCCCCTTTTTCTAAACACACAGGTGCATCCACAAACGCACATACAGGGCCATTGGACTCTTCCCCCACGTCCGGGGTATTGTGTGGGTGATTATGTTGTTTTTTTTTTGTATGGAACGTTGAGCCTTCCCAATGTGCAAGGACAGTAGCAGAGTTGCATTAGCCTTAGTGCGCTGTAGTTTATTGCAGTTGCGACAACGCTCCTTCTAGCGCACATCTTGCTCCTCTGGCGGGGCGGGTGCAAATTGGCTTGTCATGATGCACCGTGAAGTGTGTATTGCTTGCTTTGTGTGGAGCGATACGGCACTCGAAATGCATAAGGTTCAAGTCGTGCCGATTCACGGATTGCATGATGGGTGCCTTGCGACGTGGTGGGAGGGTGCATCTTGTTGCATCGTGTAGTTTATTACGGCCGTGAAACAATTACCCTATGGTTAGCACACTCACATATTACTGAAGTGTGATGATACGATGATGCTATTGTTATTGCACGTTCGTAAAGGTATGGTCGAGTCATTTGTAATCATAGTCAGTGTCCAGGCGTATGTAATGAACTGTACGAGTATGGTTCACATTTTAGTGCGACACAAAGCATGAACAAACGTTTCTCTTTTGCTAAGTATTTAGGTATAATGATGAATCGCTGTAGTTACTCAAAACGTGCAGTATGAAAAATGTTTTCCAGTAGTAGTGGATATAAAGTCCACTAACCGTAGTCCGTGTTTAAATATGAATTTCACATTTTTAGGTCGATGATATTTCGAGGTGGAAAGACAAAATTCAGTACTTCAACTAGTATGACGCGCATTTGTCATAATGAGGACATTCGATGGCGAAATCGTATGATCATCACAATTTCGTATATGTTGTCACCATTCAACATAGTGCTGATTGCCTCATAAAAATGTGAGCCTATGGACAGCAACGAATACATGCGTGGGCTGACATAGCTAGCAATTTTAATGATAAAGCCGTTGAATTCAGATTGGTTTATCACCTTGCTTCCTACTCCAGTGGTAGGATGATGACTATAATCTCAACAATGATCAAATACAAGGAATTACTACCTATAGTCACAAACACGCATACATGAAAAAAAGAATGATTCATAAAGGTTCGTTGAGTCGAGTAGTCCCCAAAAACACCCACAGCGCTGTTATGCTGCGTATCCCTCAAACGCTGGTTTGCCACGGGCCTGGAAAGTTCTAAATCTCCAAGCGCAAGCCACGTTGCAAGTGCTGCCTTAGGGTTTCATCGTTTTGCATCGTAATGGGAACAGTAACACCGGACGTGTTTTGAATTTTACCGAATATAACAGTGTTGCACATAGAAGAGTCCGCGTGCTTAATCTTGTGCTTAAAGTAGTTAACATAGGCAACGTCGTATCTCAGCCAGTGAATTCTCATTTCTTTTTGGCAGGTTGGTCCTTGAGGCTTGTACAATTTGTGCGACGGGTCTATATATCCTGTGAAGTTGTCCGTAGCACACGCTTGTACAGCCACCCATTTTTTAAACCTGAACGCGCGAGCGTCGACCGCCCATTCGATAAGTGGTGTTTAACGGAGTAGAGCGACAAAATGAACGATAATACGTGCATTCCTGTAACGAACATTCTTGTGCAGCTGTCTTCTGCTATAGGATGTTCCGGGAACCAGACACCGACCGGCCGGAACAGACGCTTACAGACTCTGCGGTCGATACTAGCGAGTTCTGGTTAGAAAAAAAAATGGGCGGCTGTACCTGATTCTTCAGCTCCACTAAAAATAATACTTCCACTAAAATCATACTACACGCTACCCTTGTGTAATCTTACCTCGCTATCTACCCAGTCCGGCACTGCAGCGCCGGCGAGAAACTTTCGTTCGCCCGGGTGTCGGGCCACGAGTCGGCCTCGCGGCCCGGTCCCATACTGCTGACGGCCCCGGCCGACGGAATGACCAAGGAGTGCATACTGCGCTGCGAGCAGCGGGACGATTGCCACTCGTTCAGCATCGACTACCGACGCCACGAGTGCTACATCGCCGGCTACTACTCCGGCTCGCTGCCCGCTCACCTCAGGCCCAGTCCCGGAAAGACGTACTTCGAGGGAATCTGCGTACCCGGTAAAGAAAACGCGCGCCCCAACGAGTTTGAAAAGCTTGGTGTTCCAGTGCGTTGTTTACAAACCGCGAGAGGCGCCGAGTCGTTCCTTTTCCTGCCCTACAAGCGCTAGTAATGAGTCTAATGACTGCATCAACGTCTCGTTATTCATGAATGCATCAACATAAAATACTGCCACAAGAGCCTGTGAGCTTCTCGCAACTCCGAAGTCAATAAATTCAGCGCACAGTCCCGAATTCAGGAGAGGACTCAACCAAAGTAAGGGAGCGTTAATCCGGGCCTGGAGGCTACACTGAAACCTCGAGAAAGGTGTATGTCTTAAACTGTGAAGGCAATCATACCACGGTGCATACAGGAATGTCTCTTTCTGAATACGGAGATACTCTGACGGCACCTCTTGCAGGGATAAAAAAATTGCCCGCAGCTTCCCTCGGGGGAACACTGAGGAGGATGCGGACCATATAATTGGTTAACGGGGTGTTAAAGTGCGACTTACTTGGGTCGATGGCTAAATTGGTTAACGTGGTTGTGAAATGGGGTGTTAAATTGCGACTTACTTGGGTCGATGGCTAAATTGGTTAACGTGGTTGTAGGAGGGGGTGTTAAATGAGTGAACACGTACACACGTATGCGAAAGGGCGGCGCTGGTCGAAGGGACGTCGATCATTGTGTTTGTGGATTCGTTGGAATTCATTTCACCGCGACCTTGGACGTCGACGCGCCGTACAAGCCAACCGACGAGCGGCAACTGAGCGAGCGAGCGCCGACCTTGAGTATATATACAGCACGACGGCGCATGCACTGTCAGCTGTTGAATGTTCTCGAAGCGCGACGCCACATGCGCGTCCACTGGAGAATCAGGAGAATTGTAGATGTCGAACGCGGTGTGTAGAGGAGGAAGGGTGCACAGATGGTGGAGGAGTGAAGCGCGCGCGGTGTGTAGAGGAGGAAGGGATGCACAGATGGTGGAAGAGTGGGCGACGGCGCGACGGCGCATGCGCGCGCGTCAGCTGTCGAATGTTCGAGAAGCGGTGCGGACGGCGCGGACGGCGCGGACGGCGCACTACAAGGCGCGAGTATAAGATGCTCCGCATCTAAAAAATATAATGGCGCATCATGTTTTGCATCTACAGACAGCCGGAAACGGGTTCCCACTCCTCCTAAGATTAACCAGTTGATGGCCAATTGATCGAGTATCTGTGTAGGTAAACGTTCTTGCAGTTATTGCTCTATCGTGTACTAGTTGATAACTTCCACTGTCATATTACAATTGTGGTACCTCCATAGACTCCTCTCCTCTTTCAGTCTTTAACACTAGCCTTCTACTTCCCATGTACAAGAAGACCAACTCAAGGTCTCCGCTTCTTAACCAGGTTTAAACCTCATTGAGTCTTGCATACACTACATGTTGTATGTTATGTTATAATAAACTTGGCCGAGTCCGAAGGGGTCGATCTGAAAGATCAGACCAATGCGGCAAACTCCCATTTCGGGACAGCCAGTCCAAACAACCATTTTAACATGTTAATTCTATAGTTTACTTCAAAATAACCGCAGAGGAACATAACTTCAATGTTTCTTGATTGTGACTGTCTCTGCATTACGGTGGACACTGATTTATATGTGGGCGCATCACGCGTTCTCTCTTTCCTCCTTGCTTTCTCTATTGTGTTGCTCCCCTTTCCCCTCTTCCTGCTTCGGGTAGTTAACAGGGTACAACCCTTCCTTCGCCCCCTCCCTGTCTCTCTCTCCTTAGCTCCTGCTCATCTTTCCGCAACCTCTTTTCTTCTTCAGCAGAACAGTGTAAGCAATGAGCCCATAATTATGGTTAGCTTCATTGGCTCTTTTTGTGACAACTTAAATCAACTCTCTGACCCATACGTACAAATTGCGCTCCTGAATCACGTCAGGCAGGTGGAAGGAGCCTGTCAAGGCCTGGAATTGGGCCCCCACCCATCGAGCTCATGACCCCTTGTCCTATGAATAAAGTTATACTTTGCTTTCTTCTCACTAGTAAATTGCAATATATTTAATGTTCAATATGAACGAAACGCGCATGGACACTGAAATCGTATGCATGGATCTTGCGGGACGACGTGATATACCGCGAGGGCTCACGACACGCCGCACGACTGTGCAGCCTCGGTCGCCTGCCAGCGGCTGTGGGCGTTCGAGCGCATGGTGGACCAAGAACTGCGAGGCGTGAGTCCTCGCGAGGCGACGCGGTTCATCACGCTGCACGACTGCGAGCGGCGCTGCTTCGAGGAGCGTCGCTTCCCGTGCAAGTCGGCCAGTTACGACGTCAACCTGCAGGAGTGCCGCCTGTACGCCGACGACCGAAACTCGCGATTCGCCCGTCTCATCTACGGCCGCGGCGTCTACTACCTCGAGAACCAGTGCACCGTCAGTGAGTATACCGCCAACCTAGTTTGCATAAGCTGGCTGGACACCATCCGCAGAGATGGCGACAGATTAAACAGTCACTGCAAAAGGCCAGGACAAAAAGAGCGACGTGCTTGAAGAGGTTGAGGATGTTGTAGCTAGCCGGCGGATCTAGCCTTGCATAATTTGCAGGCAATTGCCCCGCCCGGTTTTCTCTTCGCTAGTTGTAGCTAATGTCCTTTGTTTTTTAACTATAAGCACGAACAAGATTTTTAAAATAAAAATCGTGCATAACGCGACGTAATCCTGCATAAGATGGCGGCCTTTGTGCTATTCCACTTGCAGTATTGTTCCGGTACTCTATCTCGCTGCACTATACCCCAAACATAATTGTCACTTATCACCAGTCACATGCGAGGTCTGTAGCAATCAAAAATTTCAAGAGAAGCCGTGACACCTGTTTCCTGAAGATTGAGGAACCACGCGGAAATGCAATATCAGTCACGCTGTCACATGGCGAGCCTAACTGTTGCAGTTCCTCAAATAAACCTTGCCGTTCTTGAGCTCGTTTCTGGGTGCTTTAGGTTTTCAGAACTCAATGTTCCCAGGCCCGAAATAGAGAAAGAGACTCAAAGGAAGTCCACTTCTGTGGAACAGTCGCTACGGTGTTCGGCTGCTGACCCTAGGTCATGGGCCGGATCCCGGCCGTGGCGTTCGCATTTCGACGAAAGCGAAATAGAAGATGGCCATGGGCTGAGCTATGTCAGTACTCGTTAAAGAGCACAAAATGGTCGAAATTTTCGGAACTCTTCACTACGGCGCCTCTAATAGTCATATCGTGGTTGTGGGACGTGAAACGCTAGATGTAAGAGAGTTTTTGAATAATAGCGTACGCTAAGTTAGCGTTCGTCGCGGTCACCCTCTACTTCCGTCACTTAGCGGGAACCCGCAAGCGGTTAGCGTACGATGCATGCGCAGTGGTGCGAAACGCTAGAGCGAAGCTTTGCGAATGCTATAGGAAAACTCCCTATTATAATCATTAGACTGAAAGGAACGGTAATGGAGGCCAATAGATTGGTTATTCACTCAGGTTCGTTACCAATGATACTGCCATATTTTCGCATGCCATGCGTGGAAACCATAAAAATCAGACGTTCAGGGGAAAATGGAATCTTCAATTGGTGAAACATTTCTGAACACATGGCGTCCCAGGAGTCGACGTTTTTAAAGGAGGGCCTGTCGTCTTCAATGCTGCAACTAAAAGGCTGCAACAGTCTTTAAGGCTAACTTCAGTCTTGAAGAAAGCAGGTCGGTTTGTCGAAACGTTGACTCTAGAGTCATCAATTGGTGAAAAATTTCTGAACACAGGGTGTCCTTGGAGTCGACGTTTTTAAAAGAGGACCTCTCATCTTTAATGCTGCAACTGAAAGGCTGCAACAGTCTTTAAGGCTAACTGCACCCTTGAAGAAGGCAGGTCGGTTGGTCAAAATGTTCACTTTAGAGACACCCCGTGATCACGAATTTTTCATCACGTGCAAGTGACGTAATAAAAAAAGTGCCATCTTGTTGGTAAATAGCCTGCTTGGTTATAGACCTGTTTGCTTTGTTGCCTGTGATTCTTTCACGCGAAGTATAGATAGTAATTTCGTACTTCGATGCACCAGCGTCAAATAATTAAAAAAAAACATATATAACAAGGCAGGGCGGAGGGAGGCTGCTTAGTACTTTGAAAAATGGAGCCCGAATGAGTGGACGCATTTTTATACTCAGATGCTCAAAACTGGCGGAAGGTTGTATGCATCAGTGCATTTCCATATTTCGAACTGTTCTTTTTTTGTACTGTTCTTTTTAGAACGTTTTTCAGTAGAACGTTCCGCTTTCGCAGAAATAAAACCTTCACTGCGGCCCTTTTTCCCTCACAGACACGAGTCCCTGTCCATACGCTCCGATCCAGCGCGACGTGTACATGACGCACATAACGCGCGTGGTGCACGGCGTCAGCTCGACCTTCCACTGCGAGATGGAATGCAACCGCGAGCCGGACTTCAACTGCCGCTCGTACACGTACGTGGAGCACGGCACGCTGGGGCCTCCGCAGTGCCTGCTGTCGGCCGACAGCCGGCCCGGAGTGTCGCCCATCGTGCTCGAGTACCGCAGCCGGGCCCTGTACGCCGAGAAGGACTGCCACATGGACGACGAGAGCCGGAACAACGGAGTCGTCGGCGGCACGTCGCACCCGCCTCCGTACCCGCACACACCGCCGAGCCCGCCGCACAGGTATGTTTTTCATTATGACCAAAGATTATGATTACCAGCAAGAACTATAGGGACAAAAAGCCCGGAAACGAAGTAATCGGGCTGATAGTAGGTCCTGGTGGTCAATGGCAACAATCAAACTGTCCTTAGACAAAACTGGAATACTGTGTCATCGGATTGAATTTAGGTCTGGGTGGCCCATAGCAACAATTGAGCTATCCTTAGACAAAATTAGCGCTAAATAGAGAAGAGTGCGCGACGTTAACCAGAATGTAGTGAAGTAGCTGTGGTGTGCTAGTTGGTATAAATTCATCTGTCTGGCGCGGAAATAAATTAGTTTCAGTACGAGCTTCATCTTGTTTGTGTTTTTTTTTCTGTTGTCTTGAAGTCACTATTTGGCAGCGCGGACAGTCTTAAGACTATAATTTAGCGAACACTACCTAGCCCCGAGGAGGTTGCGTGGCAAAGAATATTGATATGACAGTTCATGTAACCTATTGAGACGTTCTGGTAAAAGGTACTGTCTTGAGGACTGGCGCCATTATATCAATCAGAAGTAGGATGTCGCACTCTTGCACGGATCATATCATGAATTTCACGGCTTTATTCATTTGTGCGGTACGTCACTGTGTTGGGTAGATAGCGTTCCGTGATAGAAGTAATTCAGGAGTATACCCTCGGGACGCCAGTCTTGTGTGCTTTGCTGGTGGACAGGAGCATTCAGTGGTATCGAGTACTCAGTGATTTGTTCCGCCACTGCTCGTTTAGAGTCAACGCTTTCGCCGCATTCGCTCCCATCTTTATACGTTGCGCTGGCTTCGTACTTCTCGCACCAAATAGTGGCCATTTGCTCAAGGGACAGTTTGCTCATTTTAGGGGCGAAGCTCCTTAGGGCGTGGGCTGTGCGTCCCCTGTAGCCTGTATGTAGCCTTCTCTAGTTTAGTTCTTGCAGTGTTCACTAGATGGCGGTACCGTCCCCTGTATGTAGCCACCTCTAGTTTAGTTCTTGCAGTGTTCACTAGATGGCGGTACCGTCTCCTGTATGTAGCCACCTCTCGTTTAGTTCTTGTAGTGTTTACTAGATGGTGGTACTTGTAGCTGATGATGAAAAGATGCAAGATGTTATAAACTAGAAAGCGGTACTTGTAGTTGATGAAAGACGCGAGATCTTATAAAATAGGAATGATGTCGCATATGGCGCGTGTCATTGGTTGAAGGCAATCGTTCGATTTAGTGCGGCGACGTACGCTAGGGGGAGCGTTGTAATAAAATCCGTTCGCTGTTGGCGCGCGCTCGGAGTCGCCGGATGGATAAGGCTGCACAGCGGAGAGAGCGCAAGGCGGCAGCAGCGCGCGCTCGCAGACAGAATCCCGATGTGCGAGCGCGCGAGGCAAGGGACATCGCAAGCCATCCATCGTCTAAGAACAAATAAAAGTTGATTTGTGTATATACACACACAGCGTTTCTCACGTCTTTACATGATGATCGACTGGGCGAATTACACGGAAGATTCACAGTTTACCGATGAATCCCTCCGGAGCTTCGCCCATTCATCATCATTCACCCCGTGAATATGCCGTAATTTTTATTTATATTGTGCTTTGCATGCCAGTCAACGTCACAAGGGCCTAGGAATCCAATGTTTACGCTTTTTATATTATTCCCCTCGT
The DNA here is from genome assembly GCF_013339725.1 of Rhipicephalus microplus. Classification (NCBI taxonomy): domain Eukaryota; kingdom Metazoa; phylum Arthropoda; class Arachnida; order Ixodida; family Ixodidae; genus Rhipicephalus; species Rhipicephalus microplus. Next base: position 106,497,950 of record NC_051175.1, on the reverse strand, counting down.
CGCACAGGCCATACCCGGCCCCTCCTCCTCCTCCGCCCCCACCACATCCGGGGTCTTCGCCACCCTCGCAGCATCCTCCGCCGGTTGGCTCGGCACCGACACCATATCCGCCGAGGCCTCCTCCCGGGGACTACAGCCCGTACCCGCCTCCTCGGTTCTGCACGTACGAGCAGTACACGTACGAGAAGACCATCGGCCACGACATGAGGTGCGAGAGGGACTGTCTTTATCTAGATTGCTCAACATAGGCACTTCATCCTTGTGCATTTATTAAAGGAGACTAGCGTTGAGAGAGAGAAAGAGAGCGAGCGACAGGAACAGAGATGTATAGATTGTAATGAAGAAACGCAGACACCTTAGCCACAAGATAAATATCCGCTTTGCTACCCTGCACACTGCTGACCAGTAAGGGGTAAAGGAAAAATAAGGAAGAGGAATGAGAAAGGGAAAGATATGAGTATAAGTGCGTGCCCACGTGAATGACGCGAACGTCACAGTGGACTAACGAGGTGTGAATATATACATTGCGACCGTTATCTGGAGCCGAAAGCAATGTGGTATAATGCGTGTGCTTTCGGCGGCATCATAACCCTACAGGCTGTTTTCAATATGTGAGCAGCAGTGTCACTGCATACGGTGAAATGTTCCAAATTATATTCGATGAGTGCATTATTATTTTTATAAAATTTCCAATTTGCTTACTACTAACTAGATAGCATGCCGTAGCTAAGCGAAGTTAAAACATTCATTGTCACAATGACGACATAGCTCCACCAAATTTATGACTACAACAGAACGAGAAAACAGAAAATTCCGATGTATTTTGGGACATGGCATAGTATAGTATGGTATGGTTGCCTTGCTATCTATCGCGAGGTTCTGTTGGTACTGTTGCGTCAGCGGGCTACTGTAGGGCTACAACAAATATGGTGTGGCAATCTGCTGTGACAATTTTTGTTGGGACTTCTCGTTGCCTGTTGCGACAACACATTTTGATGTGGTACTGCAAAGATTTGTTGTAATAAATCTCTTTTAGCAATATACATGCGAAAAACTTCACTTCAGTTGGCATGAATAAAAAGTAATGTTTCACAACAGCCTGAGATGTCTGCGTGGAATAAGGATTCTGCTGCAACTACAGAAAAATGTGGTTGTCGTCATGGACAACTTCTATTGTCATTTTTAACTGGTAGTCTCTGCATGCTTAACACATCCCATTCTTGTTTTATATAGCGATAGATTTGGGGCCAATTGGCTTGATTGATGTTTGACTTTAACTACGGGCAAGCTGCAGTGACTCAAATGTTTTCGCTTTCAGATTAGTTCCCGAAAAAATTGTACGTGCCATGTACGAGTGCAAAAGGTTGCAACTACACGAAACTAGCAGACAAGGAAGCCGAGAAAAAACATGTGATGTAAATAAGAGTGCCGTTCAACGACCAATGCACTAATTACCTAGCTATTGATTGATATGTGTGGTCTAACGTCCCCAAACCATTATATGATTTTGAGAGACGCCGTAGGGGAGGAGGGCTCTAGAAATTTCGACCACCTGGGGTTCTTCAAGGTGCACACAAATCTGAGCACACGGGCCTACAGCATTTCCGCTTCCATCGGAAATGCAGCCGCCGCAGCCGGGATTCGATCCCGCGACCTGCGCGTCAGCAGCCGACTAATTAACTAAATAACAACAACTATTTACCATATGGGTACACTAGCTATCTAACGTTCATTGGATATTTATCTAATGACGATTAATAATTAGTACAACTACTAATCAAGAAAGTTAGCATATATAGTATTGGGTAATTAATCGTATACTTTTATTCATTATTGTAAATAATAATAACAACAAATTGATAACATATTCAGCTCTCCTTAGGCTTTTCTCTCATGCCACCTGTTATTTTGCGATACGTCACAGGTACGCGCCAAGGGAGCGTATACCAACGCGCTCGGCAGTGGGCGTGGTGCGTGACGCGTACACCGAGTGCCAGCGGCTGGGAGACCGGTGCCGTGCCTTCGTCATCGAGTACGGAAACTTCCAGTCGGCATCGTGGCTCTCCACCGCCGCCGAGGACAACCGGCAGCTGCTGTCTGCGAACCCCGTCATGGCCTACTTCGAGAAGATATGCCTCCAGGGTAACGGTCCGGCAAAGAAACTTTCGTTCCATGTAACGATCCCTCAATTGTCTGCGAGAATTACATCGGGAGGCCCGAGGTTCGCGAACACTATAGCGATATCTGGGGTCCCAAAACTACGACGTCGTTACGAGAGACACCGCAGTGAAGGGTTCCTGAAGTGGACCATCTGGAGTTCTTTAACTTGCACTGACATCGCACAGTAGACACGCCTCTAACATTTCGCCTCCATCGAAATGCGACCACCGGAGCCGGGGTTCGAACCTGAGACCTTCGGTTCAGCAGCCGAGCAGCACAACCACTGCTCTACCACGGCGTACGTTGCATGAACACAACAGATAGTGAAGGAAGTTGAAGACCGGCAGGGAGGTTAACGAGAAAAAAGATTCAGGTTGGCTATCTTTTGATGACGATTCAAGAAGAGGGACATAAAGATGAGAGAGAGAGAGAGAGAGAGAGAGAGAGAGAGAGAGAGAGAGAGAGAGAGAGAGAGAGAGAGAGAGAGGATAAGAATAGGTGCTCATAATACGCCGTACCCATCTCTCGTCGGCCCATGAGGCAGTGAAGACACTTTTGGGCTTTCTGAGTGCTTGTGAGTACATTTCTCACTTGTGGTACAGTTCAACCTACGTCAGTAACTTTACAACAGGCTATGCACGAATTTTATTTTAAAAGCCTGTTCGTGCTTAGTTAAAAAACAAACAAAGGACATTAGCTACAATTAGCAAAGAGAAAACCGGGCGGGCAATTGCCTGCAAATTATGCAAGGCTAGATCCGCCGGCTACCTACAACATCCTCAACCTCTCAGACAATCAAGATTAATTAAAAGTTCGGGGGAAATCGCACGACGCAGATTTTAAGTGAAGGTGAAGGACATATACACCTTTAAGAGAAACGGAAGTGGACGAAAAAAAAATCGTCGCCAGTCGTATCCGAGCCCCCAACCTCCGCACTGCTTGTATGGTGACTGTACCAGTTGTGCTACGGCAGCAGCTACGTTCTCGACGGCATTGTTGGTTGCGTGAGGCACTGTAGTACCCTAATGTGCGGTCATATGTGTTGCCGTATGCGCACATGAATTATAATCTATAGCAATAATCAGCTACAGAAGCCGAGACAACGTACCGGTCCTTACCAATTGAAGTAACCGCTTTCACGAAACTGGTAGCTCTTCTCTTGCTGTCCCTGCATTTCACTTCGGCAGCCTATAGATGCCAAGGTAACGTCAAGACAACGTTTAGCGTCAGCCGTATGTCATGTAGTAATAAAAAAGTATAATTCACTACGCAAAATGGTCCCTGTCGGCGATAAAAGCACTTGTTACTGTAACTGCATGCATAGACTCGTGCTGAAATTTAGGTAAAATAATAAAAAGGTGCAAATATGGCAACGGTAGCTTTTCAGGGATGATATTTCTTCAACATGAGTAATATCCGTTCATTGCACGATGGAATCGGTCGATTACACCAAACTCGCCTATGAATATACGATAAGATAACGAGAAGGTACCTCAGTTTACGCGACGTGCGATCCTTCTGGCTGAACAGTACACGCTTGAGAACAGTTTCTACGCGCGCAAGACTCATTACCTGATGATGAAAACCGGCCGTGACACTCATATACATTAAGCCTACGCGCTCCAACGAGATTTCGCCGTTATCGCCCACTTAATTAAAAGAGTAGATGGGCGCACGTACACGTAGGCTAAAAGGACGTAGTGGTACATTTTGTTATCCCTTGATCGTAAAAAGGAAGCACCCACGACGCGATTGCTGAACACCGGTGCAGTCAATCTCGATCTTTTCACACACTTGACACGTGCGTCTAGTCGCGTAGGAGCAATATATATGCACATTTTGTGGCACCTCGCTGAGACCGCCGCAGGACTTTGAATCGGAAGGAAGCCTGCAGGGAAAGTTCGGTCGAGGTTGCAAACTCCTCTCTGCGACCGGAAGCGCAAGAGATGCTAGAGACAGGGACATTTTGTCACGTTTCAACAACAACTACAGAACAGGTAGAGGTGAAGTTATTATAGGCGTTCAATATCTGCTGTCGTACCCGAAAGAAAGACGCGTCAAGTGATAGGCGCCTACGAAACACCATCCAATCTGCTTTGTTTGGCAGGCTGTGACGCCCGAGGGAACGAAAGCGGATAACGGGAAAAAAAAAAGCGACGACAATAAGGATGAATGCAGAACGAAGCAACGGACGCGGTAATGAACGAGGGCCGAGGCAAGCTCGGCGTGGCCTTTCGCGCGAGAAGACCGGACTGCAGCTTTGCGTCACCGATGTTGTCCGGTGCCCGATGTGCCACACAAAAGCGAAGCGAGAGCTCTCGAAGCGAGCAAGGCGCGTCGGATAGGGAGAGTATTGCGGTGTGTGTGTTGGGGCGGTAAGTTCATTAACCGCCACGCGCATAATGACCCACGCGACCAGCTAGACTGGCGCGTTTATACACCCGGCCACGGCCGGAGGCGGCGCGGATGCGTGCAGGAAAAGTCAGCTTCGCGCAGTCGAGGGGAAGAATAGTAACTAATGGCAAATAAAAAAAACGGCGAGGAGCGAGTAAGAGAAAGAGAGGGAGACGTAAAAAACGCTCGAACAAAGAAAATTGAACGCGCATTTGAACACTGGAGCCGCGGATGGCTGGCGGGCGGGCGGAATTGCAAACAAGCGAGTTGGTTGCCGCGTACGACGCGGTCCATGGTTGCGGATGTCGAGTTTTTGGAAACAGGAAGAGGAGTGCAAAAAACAGAAAGGAAGGATTTGGAAAATGACATAGAAAAATAGAGGGTGAGCCGCTTGGGACGCAGTGTAGGCAGTGGAACAAGCAAGTTGGGGTTCTCTGGGAGTATAAAGCTGACGCTGCGTCACAGCGTGGATGCCGAAAATAAGTGCGTCGGTGTGTTCATTCGTTCTCGTTTGTGAGTGGCAGCGTGTTTGCGTGTGTGAGGGAGAATGCGGTCCCTGGATGTTGGATAGGGTGGTTGGTACTCGAATTCTCAACGTCAGCCCTTTCGGGCACAATTTTCCCGGGATTTGTCGTATTTTACGATATGCGCTTGCTTGTTTGCGTGCCATATGATCAAAAGAAGAAAGCTAGAAGATAAAAAAAAACACTAATAACATGCGAACATAGGAGAGAGAGAAACTAAAGCCCGTATTCATAAACGCTCCTTGACTTGAACTTGACTTGGAACCGCCTTCAGTGCAGCACGTTTGAAACGCGTCTGTGCGTTTTTGCTGCCTTGACACCGCCATAGAGTTTCCCACAATACTTACTAGAGGGAACTCCGGTGTTAGTGTCTATGGGAGCTGCAACGCACGGCGCTTCAGCGAGCATGGGAATGATGGGTAGTACGAACATTTGTCTAATATTCGTACTTCTGGCCTGCCTTTGGCTTCGTTTGTGTTCGTGTGGCTTGGAGCTGTTTTTTTACGAAACAAGTATGAGCAAATGTTCAGCGGTTGCGCTTCACCATTTTATTTTTTAGACTTACTTTGCAAATTGGCTCACGAAGTTCAAAAGGGTCGAATCTTTCTTTCCAAACAAAACCGAAACACAGCAATAAACTAAGCCGCCCGCAAGTACGAAGACTCGGCAAATGTGTGTACTACCCATTATTCCCATTGTCGCTGAACGATCGCAGCGCCAGAGTGCCCTCTAGTTAATTTGGAGAAACTCTATGGGCACCGCCTGAAGACAGTGCGTTCGAAACGCGTTTGGGCTGCATTGAAGTCAGTGGCAAGTCAAGTTTCAAGTCAAGCAGCGTTTCTGAATATGGGGGTTAGTCAACCCAGCGTTTTAGTCTGGGTAAGAAAAGCTCGCAATAAATACATAGGAAACGAAGGCCTCTAAGGCGCCGGAGAAGTTGGAAATCATTGCCAAGGGGGAATGTACAGTACGGTCCACTGTTAAATAAAACAAACGAATGAGCACTTCTCACATTGCTGGACCCCTAACACAAGGCGGCCGGGGAAACACGGTTAGAGCACGGTTGTAGATTGTCAAAAGGAGCCTACTTTCAGCCTTCAAGTAGTCCTACCCAGATCAGGCCTTTCCCAAGAAAACGAAATCTGAATAGGCACTGCACGCAAGTGCTCTCTTTAACAAATGACCGGACTCTAGAGTGGCGCTGAAGATATCCTAGGCTGAAATTCAAGGTCATCTTATGGTAACGCAGCCTCGGAACTTTTGACCACCCCTTATCATGTGAAATGGGGGATGAATCATGATTCCTATTCGCTTCTGCACTGTGAGGACATAACAGGTGACATCTCTCTTTGATAATGAGAATATGGCGTAAGCGTGTGCACAAATTGTTTTACAAGGTAGTCTAAATGTCTTATTCACCACGAACTGAAAACACCAAAGCCAAGACACCACTTGGCCGAAACCCACTTCGCAAAACCCTTTTGGGGACACTAGGAAAACTAACAATGTAATCCACGGATGCACGCTATTAACTATGTGGGCTTTGCTGAAAACTAAAAAAGACACATCTGTTCCGTTGTCCTTTTGTGCGAAAAGGTCCCTGAAAACAGAGCCAAGAGGAACATAAAGGGGAGGTCATACCTAAAGGTGACCAATTATCTACCCTACATCGTAACTAAACTGGGAATTTAAATAGTAAAATAGGGATAGAGGAGAGAGGGGGAGCACTGCAGTTGCAGAAGTCGTGTCAATAGTCATGGAGGTCTACCTTTCTGAAGAGCTGAAGGTGAGGAACACTACGGCGTCTGACTTCGAGAAGTTTCAGTCTTTAAGCACACTTTCTGAACTTGCTGGTCTTGGAATCCAGCGGGTGTTGTATGTTTGACATAAGAAGTACTTTTTGAAAAGAGCAATGTTAATTCATATGTCAATTCAGGACAGCTTCAGTGGTATCGTAACACTGTAGTTAATGACGCACTTAGGCCTTACGACGGTATCGGAAAGACACCACGTCGTGCGCATAAACATGCACGAGAAAACCCAATCCCACGTGTAGGCGTCTTACGTTATCTATGATATTAACAATGATTCTGACTATGTATGTATGTATGTATGTATGTATGTATGTATGTATGTATGTATGTATGTATGTATGTATGTATGTATGTATGTATGTATGTATGTATGTATGTATGTATGTATGTATGTATGTATGTATGCACGTATGTATGTATGTATGTATGTATGTATGTATGTATGTATGTATGTATGTATGTATGTATGTATGTATGTATATATGTATGTATTTTACGGAGCCCTTGCTATTCCCAATTATATCCACTGGCGCAGCCAGGGTGGCGGGCAGGGGAGGGGGATTGGAATTCGACCTTTGCGAAAGTATTCGTTTTTGTATGTGTATATTAAACACGCAGTCGCACACATAGAAATGCACGTACGAACACGCTTACAAAGTGGATAACCCCCCCCCCTCCCACACACGCACACACCGGCTCTGCTACTCATCATGTCACGTACTGCGCCAATCATACATCTGAGACAACCCTACCGCTCGCTCTCCCGTTCCTCCTCTCCCGTTAACACGGCGTCGCGCAATGCAGAGCCCACGTGCGGCAAGATGTGGTCCTTCGAGCGGACCGTGGGCCACACGTTGGGTGGCGACGCGGACCGCGAAGTGCCGGGCGTCCTGCGGCGCGCCCAGTGCGAGGACCTGTGCCTGCGCGAACGGACGTTCGTGTGCCGCTCGGCCACCTACCAGCAGTCGCGGCTCCTGTGCCGGCTGCACGCCGAGAACCGGCGCACCCGGCCGGCGCTGTACGCGCGCACCGCCGAGGACGTCGACTACCTGGAGAACACGTGTGCCCCGGGTGAGTATGCAGCTGCTGGACTGGCCAACGCATGTGGCGCTTCTATGCCCAATCGGATAAGAGAATTTCAAGTGTACACCTGCTGTAGTTAAAGCCTCATTTGCGTAAACAAGACGGAAGAAACATTGAGCCATTGCCGTATCGAGGAAATGGGCGCGTGCATGTGTGATTTACTGCCTCTTTCTTTCTTTCGTTCTTTCTTTCATTCGGTCATTCAATCTTCCTTTCCTTCATTATTTCTTTCATTCTTTCATTCTTTCTTTTATTCATTCATTCATTCTTTCTTTCATTCTTTCTTTCTTTCATTCATTCTTTCTTTCATTCATTCTCTCTTTCATTATTTCTTTCTTTCTTTCTCTCTTTCATTTTTACTTTCTTACTTTCTTCCCTTCTTTTTATATTTCTTTCTCTCTCTCTTTTTTTTTCCTTCTTTCTTTCTTTCTTTGTTTCTAGCGCAGCGCGACTTCCTAACTGCTAGCATGCTAGGAACCTAACATGATAAGAACCATCGTCCGCGTGCTTGGCGGTGTAACACTTGAGTCGATGCAGGCAACAGCAAAAAAAAAAAAAGAAAAAACGAAAAAAATCTTGCGCTGATACGAGGCTAGGCAGCAAAAAAAAAAAGTGGCAACCTCAAATGAGAAGCTACTGCGATAAAAAATCAGATTGTGATATCAGAAACGCTTGATCACCAACCTTGTGACCAGTTGACCTCAGGGGTCCACGTTCAAGTATACGCTTCGCGGTGCCGGAACTTGTATACACACGACGCCGCAATTGTCGCGGTGACCAGAATTCATGTGTTGGTGACGAGCTAAGCAGCACATTTCAAGCCGTCCTTGCGCTGGTGCGCACAGTTCATGGCAAGTCAGCCACCGAAGAAGGCGTGAGCCTTCGATGTCGTCGTCCCTGAGTGGGGCAAGTCTTGAAGACGTTGTTGACGCAACCTCTTCAATAGTAGGAATCGAAGAAATATACTACGTTCAGCGCTTTGGAGGCCGGAACCATAGTTTCCTAGAATTAACTAGAGGGGACTCTCGCTGCGATCGTTCAGCGACCATGGGAATGATAGGCAGTAGACACATTTGCATAGTCATCGTACTTGCGGGTGGCTAATCGTACTTCCGGCTTCGTTTATTGCTGGTTACGGTTTTGTTTTGAAAGAAAAATTCAACCCTTTTGAAATTCGTGACCCGATTCGGAAAGGTAAGCCTAAAGCAATAAGGTGGTGAAGCGCAACCGCTGAACATTCGCTGATTTTTGCTTCGAGAGAAAACAGCTCCAAGCCATACGAACACACGCTGAGCCAAAAGCGGGTCAAAAGTACGAATATTAGACAAATGTGTGCACTATATACCCATCAATCCCACGCTCGCTGAAGCGCCGTGCGTTGCAGCTTCCATAGACACTAGCGCCAGAGTTCCTTCTAGAGTATATTAGGAAACTCTATGGCCGGAACTACCAAGTTACCGGTCGACAATGAGGCTGCACTGGCCCAAATAGTGGATGCGTTGCACCTCATCATTCGAGGAGAGCGCGTCGTTATCGTACCCCTGGGATTCCAAGTTACTTGAGTCATAGAGTTTCCTAAAAGTAACCAAAGGGGACTCTGGCGATGGGATCGTTCAGCAGCCACGGGAATGATGGGTAGTAAACGAATCTGCCTAGTCTTCGTACTTGAGGGCGGCGAATCGTACTTACGGCTTCATTTATTGCTGGTTACGGTTTCGTTTTGAAGGAAAAGAACGAACCTTTTTGAACTTTGCGACCTGATTCGAAATAGTAAGCCTAAAAAAAAAATAAGGGGGTGAAGCACAACTTTTGCTGATTTTTGTTTGGTAACAAAACAATTCCAAGCAACACGAACACACAACGGAGCCAGAAGGAGGCCACAAGTACTTCTGAATTCATACAATACAGCAAGCTATATAGTTTACAGTATTTAACATTGCCAGAATTTCAAAAGTTCATGCGTTCCGTTTTCTAAAATCCGATATAAAAGTTATAGTGCGTTATGTTTTGTTTTGTTTTTTTTTCATTTATTATTGCATATTCTGCAGTAATGCGTCTATATACTCATCACCATTCACAGGCACGTTTATATTCGCAGAGCTGCCGAATAAGAGGCGCGCGCCTGTCAATCGTGATAATGGCACGGCCCGCACTATGCCGTCCCGAAGGCAATTGCCACTGTTCGGGTTTCTCACTTGACGCCCGTGGTATACGTGTGTGTAAACGCAAATCGATCAATCAAATCGAAATCAGACGTCAGCACGTATAATCACCAGTGGCGAATCGCCAGATTTCCGCCCTTCCTTGTGCGCCTCGTTCTCGCAGAGCCGTCGACGTGCCAGTACCGCGAGCACGTGGATCGGTTCCTGCCCATCATCGACCGGCTGGGCCACGCGTTCAGCCTGGCCGAGTGCCAGCGCCAGTGCGACCTGGAGCGCCTGTTCAGCTGCCGCGCCGTCAACTTCGAGACGGTGCACCGCGACTGTGCGCTGAGCAGCGAGGACGCCCACAGCACGCCGCTGGGAACGGCCGCGCTCGCCTACCGAAGATACTCGGTCTACAGCGAGAAAGGGACGTGCGAACAGGGTTTGTCTCAACAATTATGTTGTGGTCACCTGGTAACTATTTTGATAACCCCATTGAGAAAGACAGGCTTGTGTGAACGCCTCTGACATGCGGTAGAGTTCTACACGCTGCAGTGAAATTACTGTCAGTCTCTCCCCCACCCTTTTTTTCTTTTCCCTCTCTTCCCTCTTTCTCGTATTTCTTGTCCCCTTCCCTAATCCCCCAGTGTAGGGTAGCCAACCGGATGTGCGTCTGGTTAACCTCCCTGCCTCTCCTTGTATCTTTATATCTCTCCCCCCATTGCTTAAATGGCTAATGACACGTTTATGTTCATCGTTTAGCACGTACACCAAGGTCGATCGTCACGAGTGCCGTGAAGTCAAGTCCCTACATTGCGTTTTCGGTTTCCGAGCCTCTGTCAAGCTGCACGCTGTCGTTTGTGACCCGCAAAACAATTTCACATGCAATTTCACATGCATAAAATTGCAACCATTCTGAAATTGCAACCATTCTCTGCCCATCATCGTTCATAGAAAATATCAATAGTAACTTTTTATGTTAAATCTTTGGCTTCTATGTTTTGTGTTTATAATTACCCACCAATTATGTAATACCCCCTCGCGGGTCTTTAAGGAAATAAAGTGAAATGAAATTTGGAAAAATAAAACATTGGATCTTGAATCTGACCCATAGGTACGATTACCGATAAATCAGTACGAATCTTTAGTGAGTACGCAATTTTTTTTTCTGCGTTTGCGGTTCATCGGATTACCGGCGAAAGTCGTCAGCTGATGTAGTGGCGGGAAACTCGACCAGGAAAGAACTACGAGCTAGTTTTGAGCGTTTAGGTGCATTCCGCTTCGCTTGTGACGTGTATTTTATTACCGTAAACACCCTCGAAGAAAACACAAACAAGAGTGTATGCTTATGTTGTCGCAACACACCTGCACACACGCACACGCACTAACACACTCAAAATTAAACGTCCGGCCGAGGAGCGAATTCCGTAACTTGAAAAAGCAAGAAATGATTCGCACCCATCAATGGCGTACCAAACATGTGCTGTCTGATCCGCGCATCAGCCAAATGTAGCCGCTAGTTCAACGCATATCGTCTGTGAACCTTAAGGCAACGTTTCATCAGAGGCCAGTAACAAATACAAATTTTTAAACATGGTTATCGTTATTAGTTTTAAGAGTGAGTATTTTCTTGGTTGACACTGGAGATGCCTGGCCGATCCCCTGTTCACGAAAAAAAGAAAAGAAATAGTCCTCAATTCTTTCGCCATGATAACCTTTTAAACACATCCAATCTAAAAATGCTGCTCGAAATAGCAAAAGAAGCCCGATTAAAATTCTTGTTTCAAATCATTAACAACAGTTTCAAGATAAACGTGTCGAAGTACATTTGCTTTTCCGAATCCCGACCTTACACACCAAAAGCATGCCTGTACACTAATAGAATATTCATATAGCAATGAAACTTTGAAACATTCCTTTTTTCCACTTGCCATTAGGGAATGGGATCAACTACAACCATCTATCACAAACATCAAATCATTCTCAGAATTTGCTAACAAAATAGCAGGCACAAACAACTAATCCTCGACACAGGAAGGGCATAACTACCGGCTGATTTTTTGTTTTATTTCTTAATTTTATTTACATTTGAATATTTTTCTTGGGATGCGCCATTGCTGTTCAACATTACCAAGTTCAGTCCTAATAGCGTGATGAATGTATTACTTGCATATATTTAGTAAATGCACTTTGCTCTTGTATTATATTTATTGTCTATTATTATCTCCTAAAGAAAACATTGATCACAAGCAATGCATGTCCTTAGATCTTATATTAATTAGTGCAAGTGCTGTGAGAGTCTCCCTTAAGCTATTCTAGTAATGCTATTTGTTCGTCTATTATATTTGCTGTCTAGTGTTATTGCCTAAATAAAACGTTGATCGCGAGAAATGCATGTCCTTAGATCTAGTAATAAGTAGTGCAAGTGCTATATCAGAGTCTTCCTCAAACTATCTCAGGTCAATCTCCATTTGTTCCAACTTTTTTTTGTGTGTCTGTGTGTACAGTGAGCGTGCAGTGCAACCAGCAGGACATGCTGCTGGCGATGAACTTCGACACACCATTCCACGGCCGCGTCTACGCCAAGGGCAACCCGTCCCAGTGCTTTGTGGTCGGCAACGGCCAGAACACGCTCCAGTTCGCCGTCTCCCTCGGCACTCGCTGCGGCACGCTGACCGAGGTTCGCTCTTCTTCGCATCGATATGTGGTAACATTTAGTGTGAACGCTTTAGCGGCACCATGAAAAGTTGAAGGTGGTGTCCGTATAACGATAATTGTTGAAGTTTCAAGACCCAAAACGACGATATGATAATTTTGATCATCTGATGTCTTTTTAACGAGCTCTGTCGTGTTTGCCATCAAGCGTTCTTTTTTTTCCAAGCCAAATTCGCGCTCCCCCTACGCAAGATGTCGAATCAACTAGCTTGCCCCGCTGCGGTGGTCCAGTGGCTAAAGTACTCATCTGCTGACCCGCAGGTCGCGGGATCGAATCTCGGCTGTGGCGGCTGCATTTTCGAAGGAAGTGAAAATGCTGTAGGCCCGTGTTCTTAGATTCGGGTGCCAGTTAAAGAACCCCAGGTGGTCGCAATTTCCGGAGCCCTCCACTACGGTGTCGCTCGTAATCATATGGTGGTTTTGGGACGTTAAACCCCACATATCAATCATCAATCGAGCGAACTCGGCCAATAGCTGACCATTTTAAAGTACCTAAATCTAAATACTACACGGGTCTGCAGCGTTGCAGCTACATCTAAATGCAGCCTCCACGACCGGGATTGTATCTCTCAACCTTCACGTGAGAATTCGAGCACCGTAAGACCACCGTGATGGATAGAAAGCAAAAAAACAAAAAAACGAGTGCTGGTGTCGAGACGAGCGATGCTAAAAATCATCCCGCGTTAACGTCACCATATGGCGTGATCATGATGTTAAGGTAGCAAAAATTTGTGAAGTCATCGCGTGACGTCGTCTTCCAGTGAAAGGTGGCCCCACAGAACAGAGTGAGGTGCGGAAAGCTTGCAGTGCCTTTGATGCCGTATTCGGTGAAAAACAACGAAAAGTACTGAGGGAAACAGCACAACAAATGGGACGGAGAAAGAATGATCACACAACAGAAGCGCTGACGGGCAACTGTGTGTATTACACCGGCAAATATATAGAAGAAAACGGAAACAAAAAGAAACCATCACGTGCACATATTGACATAAAGATGAAGTGCAAAAGGAATTTTCCACTAGTCGAAATGTCTCAAGTTAACCGCTCAAAGGCGTAATCTTTTTATCTATGAGGGTAAGTGAAGGATCACTGACGCACATGTTCCCTCGTGCGCAACCGCACGAGAAAAAATGGGCTGCTAAGGTGTTTTTTGTTGTAGTCGTAAGATTGTTCGCATGCTCTCTCAGGTGGTCGTTCAACAAAAGGAACAAAACGTTTGTGAAAGAGAGAAGGGGGCAGAGGGTAATATCAAGTACAATCGAGGAGAAATAAAAAATGTGGCTTTCGCTTTCGAGTTTTCTTATTGAACGCTTGAAGAACAGTGTGAATTTTTAAGTTATGCTTCACTGCAATAAGACGCTTCATGTGGCAAAGCCAACGTCACGTTATTCTGTAGTTTGGTGAGGATTCAGAGTCGCCCTTGTACATATTGATACCGGTAAGCGTCCCAAGACAAAAAAGAAAAAAACGAACACAAGTGCTCTGTATGTTCATTGTGTTTGTTTTAGGGGCGAATTTTTTTTGGGGTGGGGGCCGTTCCCTCGAGTAGCGGTATGTTGTAGTAATGGCCACTTCTTTAGCTTTACGAATTGCTGCCTAGATGGCGCTGCGTGTATACGTCCTTGGAAACAATATCTCTAGATGGCGTTAGTATTCTTCGTATATAAATTCACAGCATATCCACGGAGTGAACGATGGTGAGTGGGACGAAGCGTCCATCCATCCGTCCGTCACAGACAGACACACGCTTCGCCCCACTCATTATAATTCACTCTGTGGCGCGCATATGCTGTATATATATATATATATATATATATATATATATATATATATATATATATATATATATATATATATATATATATATATATATATATATATATATATATAATTAGCAGCACTTACCAGTTCCTTGCACCGAAAAACTCGTCATAAAATTTGGCACAGCTTGTAGGTGTCGCGCCTGTTTAATACAATAATTCCCCCTAGGGTAAAGAAAACAAACATAGGGTGCATGCATACAACATCTTGAATGCCTTTTTTCTGATCGGACGTAGTAGTTAGAAATCATCAGCGCTGTTTAGAATCTGATGTGTGTCCGTTAAACCTTAGTCTTGCAGCGAAAAAAAATAGCGTAACTTGCACTGCACGTGCGATGCTAAAGATACAGCGAAGATAATGAACACCTGTTCATGATTATGAACGCTTGTTCTCGAACATACTGTCTGTGTATGGGGGGTCGCCTTGGCGTTACCTGTGCCAACTTAGCAGTTAGCCTTGCTTCGCGAAGTGCTGCCTTTTCTTCGGCAGTGCAAACTATCGTGGGTCAGGCTATAGTAACTACTGATCGAGTGCGCCGCCGTGCTCCTTCAGTTGTGTTACCGCGCATGCACCGCATGCACGGTTGTTGCTACTGCGCATGTGAGACGTGACGTCACTGCAGCGGTCACCAGATTCTGCCCGGTATTCTTGCGGCTGTGGCGTCGGGGTGTTCTACGACGATTGTAAAGAGCGTCTATTCTCACAGGGTTGAAATTAAGGGTAGCTAAAACCGCTTCGCTGTTAAAAGGTAGACTGATCCTGCGCACGTTCGCAAGTTGCTCGAAAGCGCCTGTTAAAGCTGGCTTCACCACTGTTTTGTTATATGTGGAGGAAAGCCGGCTTTACTGCTTAACTGACTACTGCTTAATCCACTGTGAAGAGCTACAAGATATGCGTCGGATCTGATCCTACTCGATTAAGCCGAATCCTTGAACCAACTGTCGGAAAAAAAAAAGATATCACCAGTTCATTGTCGTTTCATTTCAAGTTTCCGTGAGGCAAGCTTGCATGCCATTACGGACAGCGTCAATTGCAACTTCTTTTTTCATCGGCTCTATATGTTCACTCGAAGGATACACGCTATCCATTATTCATACTATAAAAGCGTGATAGTTTAACCACAAATACCTCAGGCTGAGTGCCTAATTTGCTTAGTGCTCTTTCGGCGGGCCAGGAAACTAGTGGCTGTACTCGGGACATGGTAGTTGTAGGAAAATGCTTCTGCGAAATGTCGTTCGAGTATCGATGCTGGTCATTCAAAGAGAAGTGTCCGTCAGTGATATTTTCCCACCCAAAATTGCCTGTGACATGACGCCTTTTCTGTACGGACCACTGATCTCATTGAAGATATATTGAAAACATATACATTGGTATAGAGAGAATGAAGAGTCGAGGACATGACTTACCAAATGTGTCGGGGTTCAAACTGTCAGCCCTCTTGGCAAGTGCGATATCACACCAATGCTTTCGAAGCACGCGGAAGCTCGACAACAAACCTTCTAAACCTGTTTGAAAGCACAGAAACAAATACACAACAGTATGAACCCTGGCAGAACTACAAACTCCACAGTTTATAAGCCTAGTTTGATTACGGTCGCGTTTGAACTTTAAGAGTGATCTATGCTCAATTTTTAAGACGAAAGTCTTACATTGCTAATCTATCGCAAAAATTGACCGTCAGAAATGGTAGTGTTAACACTAATCAGCCGAAAACTGTCGTCACGTGATGGCTTCACGTTGGGACATCATGACGCCACTAGACGCCAAAATTCAACTTAATTATGACGTCACTAAGATGTCACACAACGTGGCGTCACATGAGGATGTCACCACCTGACATCGTCGCACGGTCAAAGACAGACCGATCCCGGATGCATCTTAAAACGACGCGAGGTGAGAAAAGGGCAGTGCCAAACTATGTAGCATTCACAAAGCTTTTGATGGGAGTGGGATCAGCACAATCGAGTCCGCCACGGAGGATCAGTGACTATGGCACTTGACTGCTGATTCGAAGGTCGTGGGTTCGATTCCAGCCGCGGCGGTAGTATTTTGACGGAGGCGAAATGGTAGTGGTCCATGTACCATGTGATGTCAGTGTACGTCAAAGAACACCAGTTGGTCTCAGTTTCCGGAGCCCTCCACTACTAAGTACTTCATAATCACGTCGTGGTTTTCGGATGTAAAACCCCAGATATCATTATAATACAATTGGATAAAAACAAGAAGAATGGCTTTCACGTTCCAGTCGTCTGCAAACGCATATAGGACCATAAAGATTTTTGCACTTGTGTTGTTTTATATGTTGAACGTGCTGCGTTAAATGGCTCGCTAGAAAGCACGCTTTCAGTCTTGACTTAAAACGAAATATTAACGATATCATAAACACGTTCTCGCCCAACGAGATTTGACAGCAGAATCTGTGCATGTGAGAATTCCTTATAGAAAACCACACGCGAATAGGAAGCCGGTAGCTCGTTCTAGGCGTAATAGGGTGGAGTTCACGTTCAAGGCAGTCGGTCGCACACATAAACTACAAAAAAAAAAAGCGAATATTTCTACATAAAGCAGTTACGGGGCGTCATAAACCACGCACGAAGTCCTGGAATGTCGACAGAGATTACGCGGGTGAAAGTCAACGGGAAATGCTTTCGGTTTCTCGTGACGCTGGCGGAAACTTCATGCTCGAATGGTTGCATAAATATCCAAGCGCTAACTATTTTACATGTCGTGTGGATGAAACGCAAGTTAGTTTCTCACGATCTAAGTCCTCTCTACCATGCTATTGGCTTGCCCTGACGCCCCTGGCAGTCGTAGATTAATCGTATGCGTGGGAAGAGAGGACTACGAATTGTGATGATGATGATGATGGTGATGATGATGATAATGGTGATGATGATATGTGGGGTTTAATGTTCCAAAACCACCATATGAATATGAGAGACGCCGCTCCGGAAATTTCGACTACTTGGTGTGACTACGAGTTGTGATTGACTTTTTGAGGAAAATGATGATTACTGAAGCGTTGCAACTATACGCTTATCTCTCTCTTTATATTATATATGTGACAATACCTAAGCGTACTCCTTCCCTTCTTCCATGACGATTTGTGAATGACCGGACGACAAAGAACACTGAACGACAGTAACCTGGCCCGCCGTAGTTATTCTCAGACTGCAAGAACAAGGTAGAGCTGTCTAAGCTCGGCTACTTTTGGCTAAATGACCACATACGTCGGTTACCGTGCGCTGAACGACGGCTAACCTTGGCTAAATACAGCTAAATTATTACGAGCGTGTGCGAACACTGGCATGCTACCTATCCGATGTCTTAACAGCAACGTCTTCATCATTCGATTTTAATCAAATGATTGTGCTGCACGCCAATTTCATATAGTGTTGCAATGTTTCAAATATACGTGTTATTTCAACATTCATCACCCGTTTATTCACGTGATGGAAAATGGGGATCCTAATATGAAAAAAAAAATATGTCACACGATTCTATCTATATTTTCATAAGACAACTAAAAGGTGACAAGAATTTTTATTCTCTCCTCAGTCAATGTTACTGAACCTGCCTGACAACTCTACGCTCTAAGCGTGATCTTACACAGCCTCTAGGATCGGAGGAATTGAAAGCTTTGTGCACCCCATTATAATTGGGCCACGTTTGAAGAAACGACGATGTCACGTAATGGTGTCATGATGTGACGTCATGCGACGTGGCTTCACCACATGATGACGATTTCTCACACCTCTCGTGTTGACGCCACCGATGCCGACGCCCATGGTCACCTTTCGTGTTTTGACGAGGCACCTGAATGTGTGTACCGTGTTATGTGTTGCAGAATATATGGCTTCTCACGCACAATAGTCTATACTGGTTCTGTTTTCGAGTTTTTTGTTTTGTTTTTTAACGCAGGGTGATGGTCGCTACGCCAACGAAGTGGTCGTCCAGCAACACCCGATCATCATGACCGACACCGACCGCAACATTCGCGTCGTGTGCTCCTTCGAAGCCGGCGACAGGACGGTCACGCTGGGCTCCAGTTTCGCGCGGAACGGCGCCTACAGCGGTGGTCTGGACGTTACGTGAGTCGTACACATTGCCGCACTCCCTTGTCAAGTTTTCTTATCAGCCCATTACACGTGTAAGTGCTGCGTAGCGCAAGCCACGCCGAACGACCAAGAACAATCGAGATAATCTTGGGAACTTTTCAATGCGATCGCGCGCACAATGCGAGCATTACAGTTTCTTCAGGGCACACGTGACTGCTAGCGATAACACTGGAACATTCGAGGCCACACGTGTAAGTTCCGACGCGTTCCACCTCTCGTCATTTGGTCGACAGCTGACGCCCTGTTCACCGCTATCAGTGCCAGCATGTATAACTGTAATCTGAGTTTCCGCTTACCGGCTGCAGGTTCAACCAAATGAATACTTTTGTCTTGGACGTACAGAATGCTGCCACCGTCAACATCGCCACCACGTGAAAATATTTATACGTGCGTGAACACGAATGATGGAGAGTAAGTAACATCGTCACGGTGGTCACGTAACTATATTTGCTGCAAACATTGCGGCCAAACGAGAGGATTTGCCAGATATCTGTTTCGAGGAGGCATTACGTTTGAATGCGGAACTAGTTGGCTTCTCCGGGATGTGCCACTGTATCATTCGCTAAGCCTCTCTACTGCAGCGCTGAAATGCAGGCAGACTTTCTTGAAAAAGCACGAGGAAGCACTGCGTTTTAATTGGGCATCAGTATTATAATAAATAATGAGGTATTAGGCGCCGAAATCGCGATATAGTTATGAGGGACTCAGAGCTCGCGGGTGGGTTGGGAAGGGGGGGGGGCGCACCTGGAATTTCGAGCTCCTAGAGTTCTTCAACATGCACCTAAACCAAAGTACGCTTGTGTGCTTCGCATTTCGCCGTCATCAAAACACAGCCGCCAAAGTCGGGAATCGAACCCACGCCCTCCAGCTTTTTGTTTGAGAAAGGGGATTCTTTGGAATGCATACAGGTCGACCTGAACTAGTGCGCTCTAGCCTGCGCTACTCGGCACATGGAAGAAGAAAAAAATATGACTGGGCAGGAAACTGTAGCGAGACCACTTTGTTACGTGGTTCCCGTATATATGAAGAGCATTTTCTTCTTTCATCACTCCTTATTTCCCTCCAGCTTAGCAGTGCAACACCGTACGTGCTAAGATACCACAACAGCTTAGTAGGTTCGAATATAGATAAGTTTTCCGATAAGCTTTCCTAGCACCATAGGCTTGTGCACGAGAAGGACAGGGCGGGGGGAGGGGGGCAGCTACCCCCTAGTAACCTAAGAGGGGGGGGGGGCACGTCAGCCCCACAAATTGATAAAACAGTGAGAAGGCGCCCTGCGACTATCCTTGCTCCCTCCCCTAATGGGTTACCAGACCCACGTCAATGCCTCCCACTACTGATACGAGAAGCTTCTTTCTTATATATATCCGAACAATCAAGTGAACGCATTAGCGATTGGTTTACAATCCTGTTTAAAATGACGAATGTTTTCTTTTTCCGAATTTTTTATTTGCGCACGTGTAGATATTGCTTTAATGTTCCGTTATCGCACATGAGCTCTTTCTTCCATGTTGTTCGTCGCTACAGCAGCTCTTGCCGGTGAATATTACTATTTTTTATCGATATGATGTAAAACGAGATCTTGGCACACAAATTACGCGCCGGCTATTTCTTGACTCCTGAGTGAATCGAGCATACAAATCAACAAATAAATATGTAGAAGATAGACACACAGAAATACAGATGTAAAAAAAAACCCAAACACACGTCAAACAACGTTATCATAATGCAAAAGAAAATGTCCTAACAGCAATTAACAATGCCTCTATATATCTGGTTATCACGGGGATCCGTACATACGGGCAACATATGCATCAGAACATACATATGATAAGTATCATATGTTATACATATAGTTGTTTGAGCTTCTGTTGTGAATGTGTTATCTTCTTTTCGCTATACTGACACTTGCAGGTGTCCCTCCTATGTGAATATGGTTTTCTCGCTGCGCATGCTGCCACAGATGCTTTCATTTTCGTGTATATTCTGACTTTTGTAACCACAGAAATGACCATTTCAAGGTATGGTGAAGATAATAATTAGCCCAGAGATTGCAGTTTATTCAGCCGTGTAACCCGTAAGCGTCCCTTAATCAGGTCGGTAAGTACTGGTCATTATCGTTACCGTGATAAGAAGGAGGAGAACAAGGACAAAACAGAGGTAGGATGGTTAATCATGGCGGAGACCGGTAGGCCAACCCACACAGTGGAAGGGGGGGGGGGGGGGAAGGTGGAAATAAAGTTACCAATACACAAGAGGTACCACTGCGTTGTACTTCGACGCAGAGCAGAGCGCCTGATGCTTTCGTACAATAGACTCAAAGGGGTGATGATGCGGGCTCGATATGCCGGCTCTTTCGCAACTGCTGCTCTGTACAGTTGAACGCCGTGAAACCAGCTCGAATTCGTGATTGCCCGCAGAACTCGCCACCAGCCGACCATAACGTCCGTCGTGACCAACACCGCCCCGCCGCCCAACGTGGTCATGCGAATCCTGGACCCCAGCGGGCGTGATGCAGGAGTGGTCGGCCTCGGGGACGAGCTCACGCTCAGGATCGAAATACAAGAACCCGGCAGTAAGAGCTCGCCCCCGTTTCTTGAACTCGTTCTTGCTCCAAAGCGCATGTCGACCTCTCTGATGTCGTGTTTTCGGCTGTTATTTTGTATTCGATGGTGCTTCCACGACTTCTCTGTCAAGCCATCTGAGATCCGATAAAGCAGCAACCGCTACCGAATGCTGTCAGTGATAATGAGCATCCAGAAGGCCTAAACGGTGTCAATAACAACGGGGGACAGTAATACATAGTTCCCCACGACAAAGTGACACGTTACGCGACTGTAAAAATGTATTCACGCGAGCCCTTATCATTTAATAGATAATCGAGTGCAACGAACAGTGGCACACGCACTAGCGTTCTACAAAGTGAGTGTTATCGTAACGGTAAAGGCGAGACCATACATTTTCCGCATAAGTCACATGACCAATAGAGCTACAGCCTACAGAGCAAAAAATATTTATATCAAAAGAAATGAATTTCTGAAGTGCTTGAGTTCATCTCCTCCGTGCATATTGAAACATTCAGCTCATGGATCAGTAAACATAAACAATAAAGTTTGCGATTCAAAGAAAAAATTGAATAATTAGAGCACAAGACATATATGAACACAGATTGCTGCGTAGGTATTGCCTAATTTATGAACGCCACACATATCTCCTCAAGACTCCTAAGATCTGCATACGATAGAATCGTGATAACAATATCGGGTGTCTAACGTCCCAAAACCACGGAATGATTACGAGAGACGTCGTGGCTCCGGAAAGTCTGACCGTCTGGCATTTCTTAACGTGCCCTGACTTCGCCCAGTACAAGGGGCTCTATACCACTTGGCCTCCATCGAAATGCGACCGGTACCGAACCCGTGACCTTGTGGTCAGCACCGCAACCATTACACCACCACGGAAAACATCCGATAGATAATGCAAAAAGCACAGAAAAACATGGAATGTTTCGTACTTTCCCACTAGTTATTATCGGGATATGCCTCACAGCAAATTGATTTTAGCCAACTAGATTTGCCTGACCTGTATGAGTCCTTCTTAGTCTCAAATTGAATTCTAGAGGTGTTCCTTATCTGCATTTATTTATCAAAAAGGCCTATTTTACAATCTGAAACCTGAAATAAATTGCTGCTGTTCTGGTGTACGATGCAGGCGTCATGTATGTCAAGTTCTGTGTAAGATAACGTGATGTTCTGTTTGCGCAACAAATAATGAAGTATTTCTTTTATTAATGTGGTGGTTTAGTCAAAGTATGGGATACCATTGTATTCCCAGTGGTTCTTTTTTTTTTCAAAATGCACGATAATACTAACAAAGTTCATGTGCCTTTGCGGCTGTATTTGCCAACACGGTGGCGAATGACTCCTTCAAGTCATCCGTGTATGACTTTGCCATTCGCCTCCCATCACAAGTGACGGGTCGATCAATCAATCAAGCAATTAGTCAATATCAGAAACACTGAAAAGTGGGTCTGCATGAAGGAGTCTCCTCAAGAGTCAATATAAAGCATCGAGTCGTTCGCTAAAACAGCGTTGTATTTAAATGCACCGAAGTTCATCTTCACGTAAAACATTTCAAGGTAATGAAGGCAATACTAATTATTCATTTACGCAATTGATTCACGTTCCAGGTGCATTCGCAATTTTCGCAAGGAACCTTTACGCCAGGAGTTCCAATGGCGAATCACTTTTCCTCATTGACAGCCTGGGGTAAGTAAAAAAAAAAGCCTTATCTATCATTGCAAAGAATGCATTACATATGAGGCTGTTGTCGCTGTGCATGATCACTGTAGCTTTAAGAATATGTATATTCGCTGTAGCTTCAATGTCGTTCAGTTTTTAATGGTGTTATGAACATATATCGCACAAGTACATTACTGCTGAAGAACCCGCAAGGTAAATTCAGTGTTAAGGGTTTACCTTTTTTCTGGCACACAGCATAACGAACGCATATTATTATCAACGAACAACAGATCAGCCACCGCGGAATGCTATTTGTTACGCTTATGTTATACTCGTAGAATTTTTACGCAGCACATGTTTTTTTGGAAACTAAGGTGTAAATTCCGCCACTGAGGAAGATGCAGAAGTGTTAGGGTCACTTAACACGCACCGATAAACTTTGGCAGCGACAACGCCCTAGATACGGAGATGTGAATGACGTGTAGCTTGCAACTCATGAAAAGAGGAGTGTCCACAGAAACGTGTTAATGAATGAATAGATGAATGTATGAATGAATTTGAAAATATGGGAGTTCCCACGTTCACGAAAGCCTGGCTCCATATGCATTACACTCAACGCTCATAGTTTCCTTCATCTACCATAATAAATAAGTCGACACTATATGAGTGATATTATCTTACTAGAAAAGTGACAACTGTGGTCATGCGCGTGATGAAAACCTACTTGCTCACTCAAAGTTAGAAACAGCAGCCTTTCTAAAAAAAATGTTGACTTCTCGTTTACTCTTACCTGAATTTTGCGCAAGTTCGAACAGTAGCAAAAAGAAAGAAAAAAAAAAGAGCGGTTGTTCGCATTCGGAATGGTGATCAAGGAGACAAAAGAAAAAAAAGAGGGGGGGGGGGGGATAAGATTAGACATGTTCTGTGAAAATAAGCTACTTTAATCAGAGCAACTCGCGTGTGATTTCGATGAGCAACGTGTCGTCTCTTGCATCGTTTCCAAATGTCCTCCGCAGGTGTCCCGTGGACCCGACCATATTCCCGCCTCTTCGGCCGGACTACCGACAACCGGGCGCACTGTTCGCCAACTTCAAGGCGTTTCGGTTTCCCTCGTCTGGACTGGTCAACTTCGAGGTGCAAATCAGGTTCTGCCAAGACAGGTGTGATCCCGTAAGTGTTAGCCTCATTCTTCGCATTCTGCTCGAAAAAATTATTTCCATACCCTTGCGAAGAAAAAGATATAACAATCCTTAGCAAAAACTGCGCATATAGTGCTCAGTCCAAACATGCTACGTACAATTGTGCGTAGCATGTTTGGACATTAATGCATTACAGCGAGCATTACAGCCTTACAGCATCTTGAAGCATTACAGCCATTAATGGCTGTAATGCTGCAAGAGAGTGGTGGACGGCTCGAGCTAGTAATCAACGCGGATGATTTCGGGTGTTAGTAATACAGCGTGTCCCATCACTTTCACAGGTACTTCAGAACGCTTCTCATTTTATAACTTACCCTGTGGTGATTTGTATCGTTTGAAATCCCTTTTGGCTGTTGGGTCATTTCAGAGGGATGCGACGTGCGGAAAAAGTTATTTTTCTCTGTAAGTCACAGCATAGGAGGAATAGGCTCTAACTGTGCATAAGTCGTTATGGTGTTGTCAGAGATGACGTAGTCGTTTTATTGGATACAAGTAAGCCTGGACTGAATTCCGGTTTCAGGTCGCGGGTTTCATCCCGGCCGCGGCAGTCGAATATTCGATGGAACGAAAAACGTTTAGTGTCCCGTGTATTTAGAATAGGGCGCACGTTAAAGAACCCACGTGGTCGACACTTCCGAAGCCCCCCCCACTAGACTCGTAATCAGGTCTCGCTTAAAGGGCTAGATATAGTCAAAAAACCGGACATTCTTCAATAGGTTTCCTGGATATAGCTAGCGTTTAACCAGGACCTGATGAAGAGTGTACGACGTGCCTTATTATGGCATCGTGGCTTTAGCTCGCAAAATCCTAGCAATATTTATGAACCCCTGCTGTTGTGCCTAATATCTCTAAGTGTGGCACTAGAACAACAACAACAACAACAACAACAAAACAAAAACAGGTGAATGCGTACGTGTCCAATTTCGGGCAGCGTGCAACGACGGCCTCCGAGTCAGCGGCGCACCAGTGCGCCACCAGCTCATCTCGGAGGGTCCGGTGCAACAGTCAATATACGAGGAAGAAGGAGGACAAGCGCTGGTTTTATTTTTCGTTTATCGTTCACTGTAAGCCACCCAACAATTCCTCGCTATTTGAAACAACAGCAACAAAAATGGCAGATAATTTGTTTGATATTTGCGCACGTTAAATGAGCACTGAAGACTTGAATGGTTTTCCTATTATTAGAAAGCTACTCATCCAAAACTCCAAGCCACCACGATCGTCGTGAGAAGATGCTTGGTAAGGAATCGAGCGCGCAAAAAAAAAAAGAAAAGAAATGCCGGTGGCAGGGTTATTTTGAAATGCCCGCACCAATTAGCGTGGTGACGTCATAGATTGTGTCAGTCTACTAGTTCCAACATAGTTCCTAGTGGGCAAAAATGAAGTGTTTTGCCCCTTGAGGGTGCCATATACTTAAAGCAGTAAGTTTTAGAAAATTTTGCTGAGCCAATGTCACCAAAGTACAAGTACATTTCGAAAAGGAAGGCAGGGAGGTTAACCGGATACTAACAACTGGTTAACCTCCCTTCCTTCCTTCCTTTTTTCTCGTTTCTGTCCCTCGAAATTCGAGATTTTACGCGCGAAGATATCGCCTCGAAATTTTGAAATAAAGCTTTCAGCTTGATTTTCTTTTCTATTAATACACTTATGACGATAAAACTAATGGCAACAGTGTTTTCGTGGTAAAATATATCATTTAGCGCTGATTTCTTGTCGAACCTTTGTGTCCTTTTAATTTGAATGCCAGTGAAAACTGTCACGCGCCACGGTGAAGATTGTTCAACATTTTTGCAGGTTCACTGCCAGGGAGGCGGAGAGTCGTTCGGCCGCAGAAGGAGGGACGTGTCCTTCCCTCCCCTCGCGAGGTACGCCTTCGGGAACAGGACGAGGCCGATCTTCCTGAAAGCGCACAAACCGACGATCGTCATAAGACCATATGCAGTGCGAACCACGGCGTCGCCCGCCACCACCAGTACGAACGAGCCGCCCGTGACGACTACGGCCACTCAAGCTCCCGAGACCACGACGGTCGAACCCGCTACCACGACGACAACGTTCACGGAGGACACGTTAACGACCCAAACAGAGAGCCTTGCGGAGACCACCACCGCGAGCCCAGAGTCCACAACAGATGATGCCTCGACGACGGCAGGGGCTCCAGTCGAAAACACTACCGATGCCGTCACGCAAGAACCCCCTCAGAACGTAACGTTCGCCGAGGAAGCAGCCGAGGAAACGGTGGCTACAACCTTGACCTCCTTTCCCGATACAAACGAAACCCTTCGCTTTGATTCGGAAGAAGTGGACGGGGATGCATACGATGACGCCGAGGAAAGCGAACCGCACTTGATGTTCCGGAAGCAGGAAATGTACCTGCCCGAGGAAGGAAACGCCAGCAGCCCGGAAGTGCAGGAACCTCGGAAGGAAGGGGACAAGATCGAGCAAGTGTCCTCGGCTGTTGTGTTCCGCAACCCCGATTCCTCTGGCCCACAAGTACAGCGGGGTCCATCGCAACAGGCAACGGCCGTTCCTTTCGACTTGACTTCTCAACCTTACGGCGGCTACGGTTTGGGCTACGGCCGCCACTACGACTCACCACCACCACCACCGTACGGCGGTCAGAGCCCCTACGGGCATGGTGGCTATTACGAGGATCGCGTTAGTCAAACATATGCGGATGCTCGCCACGGAATGCCGCCACATGCGACGCAATCTTTTTCGCACGGCTGGAGAGAGATTCCGTACGGTCCACCGCCGAGACCGGTGGCCATCGAGCCAGGAGCCGAGCGGCATCGTTACGAAAATCGCCGATTAGAACGGCCTGATCACCGCGGCTCGGCCGGAAACGAGCAGAAGAAGGAACTTTCCGGAAACCGTGGACTCCATTACTACGAAGCGGCGGGACACCATCGCGAGTTCAACCGAACCACGGACCGCGTAAACGCGTCGTTATGGCAAACGAGATCGGATCTAGCTTCCGGTAGGGAGTCCCAAAAGCCAGGTCTAGAAGCGGACTCCACCGGCCACATTCGAGAAAGCGTTAACGGTGATGACGGCTCGTTTCGCGGGGAACAACGCGAAAGAACGGCCAACCAGTACAACAATGGAACTCGTCCCCGTGACAACTCCTGGCACGGAGCTCTACATTCACCTACTGCGGAAAGGAAGAGCGACGCCTTGAATTTCTCTCCCGGAAACAACGAAACGAAAGCGACGTTAAGCCTCGCAGACAGTGAAGACAACGCGCTGTTCCAACATCACCAGCAGCAGCAACAGCAACAGCAGCAGATGACGACGAATTCCAGCGGCCAGTTCGTCGTGCGAGAGATGGAGGGAGGGTACGGCGGGCCTTCTTCGGCGTTGCGCGAGATCGTCGCCACGACCGAGAAGCCGTATCCAGAGGAAGTTCCGCTCTCGCTAGCCATTATGGTGGGCGAAGACAGCGGCGGAGGCGGCGGGAAGCCCCACAACAGCTGGGCCAGGAACGCCGCCACTAACTCCGGCGGTGGCGTCTACCAGCCTCCACGTAGCCGAAAACGAGGTGAGGAAGTCGTCAGCGCCTCTGTGGGAGGTTTGGAGGGGAGGGAAGGCAGCTATAGCTAGCTGTGGCGTTATACGATGCCCGCCACTGCTCGGTGTCATACGACGGTAATGAAGACGAATTCCGCAAGTGCCACCTATCTCTATGTGGTGTGCGTGTGCGTGTATCACACAGTACTCACTCTCTCGCTAAATAAGTGCAGCGTGGCGAAAGCGTGTGAGGAGTGTTGATGCTTCGTCCGCAACTAAATGTACGTCCACTTTCTCGAGGCGTCTAGTGTCGTGAACTCGTTATGTTACAATCATGGGGAACATATACGATTACAGCTGTTTGGTCTATTCATGCACCCCGGCGACAGCAGCAGCGCTATGCCAAACTTTCTAGATGAAGCGTCTGACGTATTCACATGTCGATTTCTCCAATCGTCTTTTGTATTCTGCTGAGATTAGCTTGGCGTCTTGATCAGCAGTTTGCCGTAATAGCTATCATTAGGGACAAGCGGGGAAAATCGATTCGATACTCTTTTTTTAGCGCAAGTAGTATCGTGCGCTTCTATTACCAATAAAAAAAACAATTATATGCTTTATTTCTACCCAGGCGTTATACGTACTATCGTGCGCCTCCATTCCTGGGTAGTCTATAAGCAGCCATCTTCACTTACTGAGCAGTTGTGTGCAGGAGACGAAAATAGCTGCGTTGTATACAGTTTGTGCACCGACACCCAACCTTTCGATTGGCCGGCATCACGAGGAGGCTTTCGCTGTAGTGCGCGGTATTAGGGAGCCGGGCTTACGGCTACACGAGGCACCCAACTATAGACAACACAAAACGAAAAGGAACTACGCGCCATAAAAAGTGTCCCCGGCGAGTTTCGCCACAGTCGTCTCGCGGACAAAAGCGCTGTCGGCGAGGTAACTGCGATATACTTCTTACTCAGGAGCGGTATTGCGTACGCGTCTATTATATGCGCCCTCTTTTGTCGTGACGGCGGCGGTTGGGTAGCCATCTTTTGTCAGCTCTTGTGCAGGAGAGAGCTCCGCGAGGCAAACTAGATCAAATGTGCATCGCATTCTCAATATATTACCCCGGGCCACGGGGAAAGCAGTCACACTTGCCAGGACAAAACGGGCATTTCACGAAACAGTGTACAGCGGAGTTTCGGAATAAGCTTTCACGTGTGGATACTACGAAGAGGATAATTCCCAAACTCCCTTTGCCTAGGTATCGTACTCGCTCCAGGACGTAAGTGAACGTTGGGAAGGCCCCCCGGATTTGTCGAATTTCCAAAGTGTTCATTTCTTTTTAACGTCTAATATTCCCTTCACCCCTTTCCCCAGCACAGTGTAGCCGGCCGGTCTAAGAACTGGCTAGCCTCCCTGTCTTTACGCTTAAACTTTCTTCCTCCTTCCTCCTCCTCCAAAGTGTTCGAATGGACCAATGTTCATTTTGCGTACGTACGTGTAACGAAAATTTCTTCATCCGATGAGCCCATCGACAAAAGTGTCTTCCGTCATGCTATCAGACGTAATCTTTACTAAATGCAGTGCGTCTAAACCCAATTAACGGAAACACAATATGAAGCGAGTAGCAACTCCGTAGCAAATTAAGGATGTCAATAGAAAAACGAGTGTACGGACGCCTTTTCTCAATGCCTTTACACTAATTACTGATACGCTACAACTAGTCGTGGTTAGTTATTACTGCGTTTCGTACCTCACTTTAGTCTACGTGACTTAAGCACACTTCAAAACAAGCTCGTAGATTTTCCGAGCAACAATTACAAAGATTAATTGAGAGACTATATGCTGTCTTCTGCAACCGCAGACGTGACCGTTTAAGGATAAACGAATTGATTAGTAGCACCCATATTTGTTTCCTTTTCTTTCAATCGGCTTTGCGGCATTTCTAATTGTTCATTTTCAAACCGATATTGCGATGAGATAACAATCATTCGCCGTGGCTCAACATGCGGGCATTAACTGCAGCGTCTGGAACTGCTTTAATGGCTGACTGCATGAAAAAATGTTTTAACGTGGATGCGCCCCAACATCGGCGCCTGTCGTTGGCGCCTCCTGGATGTGCTGCTGCTGCTGTTGGGGATCATCGTCTTTTTAACAGCATATGCAAGATATTGTGAACAATTGGAAGAGGAATGCTTCAATACTTCCTCGTGCATGCATGTACTTTCAACTTCTCCTTACTTTCAGTTTCTCCATTCCTTGTTCATCTTCCTCTCCTTCTCACTGCAGGAAGTCCAACCAGGTTTCACCTCGTCTCTTCCCTGTGCTTTATCGTAGCGTAAATGAAGCCTCGCCAACGCAGATTCAAGCGCAGAGCAATAAGAGGAATACAGGACACAGCGCCACGTTGGTTCTGTCTGAATCCCTTCACTTACGTTCGTGTTTGTGCGCCTTACTTCCTCTGTTGTCTATGTTCCGAGTGCGATCACTGTCGTAGATAGTGCACGCTGACAGTACAAAGGACAGCATCGAAGCCCGAGCCGTCCGAGTTGTGAAATACGTCCCGATGATGTCTCAGTGACATGACGGGCGCTGCCTCGCGTCAAGAGAAGGCTAACCCTCGTATTCACAATCGCTCCTCGACTCGACTTTTTACCCTTCACTTGACAGAGTTGAGCACTGCGCCACCACTCGACTGAAAATGACGCTGCGCTGCTCAAGAATCGCAGCAGACTATCGCTGATATGCAGTGACTTGTCGTGACTAGAGACGGCGCTCCCATCGGCTTTCTCTAGTGAAGGTGGAGCGTTGAGTGAAAGGACGTTCTAGAATACGGGGGTAAGTAAAACAAGCGGAATTCACATTTCTTTGACCTATTTATTGTTAGAATCTATATAAAAAAAGTGATCGTGGCGTACATTAAGCACGCAAAAAACACGTATACTTGTGTGCGCACGCCCGTAACAGCGAAATCAGAGTTAAGCAAGCACTGCGCCCAGCTGCCATCTTGTTCGAACAGCCAAGTAACCGGCATCGTATTTCTGTCAGGTCAATGCAGTCTCAGTGAAGCTGTCGGTTCTTCCGGCTCAGTAGAAATTGTAATGGGACTTATTATGGCCGCTGTCCACTTACCTTTAATTTAGCCGTCTACGGTGACTAACCAAACACACACTACGATAGATTTTGACCAACCTGCTAAATGTACTGTCTTTCTAATCTTCCCGGTAACTTCCATTCTCTCTCTCTCTCTAGGCACTTCGCTCTGTCAAGTAAAAAAGATAAAACTACACCTAGATACAGGAAACGAAAAGAAAGAAGTGGACGGGACTAGCGCAGACTAACAACTGATATATTTGCATGACGCCTATTTTCCCCTCAACAGCAAAGAGTATGCGCACAATCAAACTATCGTAGATCGTAAATTACCACTTAAAAGTTCATCGATTTCGTCGTTGTATGGGTGTATGGATGGGTATGGGTGTGAAAAGTTTTACTGATGCACTTATCAGGCCCCTATCGTATATTATGCAAGGCTGCGATTATTTCTGGTGCCTGTCAGGTATATACTCCCCCACTTTGCCGATACACTTCTCTGAATTTCGCCGCAATCGCCCTTTCGCGCAGAGCCACCGCTTCCCAGGCCGGTCGAGGAGGAGCCCGCCTGCGATCCGCAGAACACCATCATAATCACCGCACTGGTCGTGTCGGCCATCCACGTGGGCCTCATGCTGGGCGGCTTCTTCTGCTTCCGGTGGCAGCGGCGCTCCATGAAGCGCAAGCAGCTCATCGCCTCCGTCATGGGAGACTTCCGGATGCCCTCAGGCGCCGGCGTCACTTCCGCCGCAATGCCCGCCGTGCATCATGCGACGACATCGGCGGCAGCTCCGGGTCGCAGCCACTACAGCCCCGCGTCCCCCTCACGGGTGCCCGGCGGACCCATGGTGTACGGCAAGGCGGACACGTCCTTTCGCCAGATGTACAGTGACTTCGAGACTCCGCCATGAAGGACGCCGACGTAGTGTCAACTCCGGATTGTGAACCGTCGGGGGCTTAGGCGTGTGCAGGGTTTCGATAGGGGGAGGTGCTAATTTACAACGCAGCGTCTTCCCCTTTCCCCCCTTGACGATGTCCGAAAGGGGGAAAAAAGTGTTGCAATTGATGCAGAAATGAAAACGAAGTAGCCACGCGATGCTCACCGCGGCCTGCCTTTGGTCCCCGTCTTCCTGGTGATAAATGTGGGAAGTTGATTATTCATGAAGTTCAAGAGCAGAAGCCCTCGGCCGCCGCTATCTTCGAGAACCGGGGTTGACGTAAACCCGCACGTTAAAAGCGACGATGAGACAGGTCCTACTGAGTAGATACATAAGGTAGATTTTGCGCTACCCTCAAATTATGGGCTAAGATGATTTTGGCGTCCACTGCCACACACGCCTATTGTCGTGGGACGACGCAAAAATGGAAAAATCAAAGCAATAATCCGCGCGCTGAGGTGCAATATCATTGTTAAATGATAGCTTTGGAGGTTGCCCGAATCGTAATGAATTTATGCTCTATTGGACAGAGGAGACATGACTGCAACTCTATAACATTAAACAGCAATGTCTTTGCATAAATTGGAAAGAATGATTCATTGGGTCAGTTGGTGCTCATTTTCAGAAAGTAAAGAAAGACAATAAAATTTACCAGAGGTGAAATCGCTCATGTAACGAAGCAGAACCCTAGTCATCTGCAAGGAGATGACGATATCATGTGGAATAGAAACGAAGGACTTGCTTAACACATTTTAAATGTTCGATAATAGCCATTACAGCCGTGAACTCATGCCTTGTTTAAAATAAGGGCGGTCTTTTATAATGTTACTCAGTAAGTTCACTTTACTAACTTGCCAGGTGTTCCAGTGGTGTGCGTAAAGTCGACGCACATTTCGTAACACGTGCAGTGATTGCAGCGCTTGTTTCGTCGAATTAGGTCATGAATCGTGATATCAAGCTGCAAGAAGGGAGCGTTGAAAAAGAGCTGGCGAAGTCTGACTGAGGTATTTCGAGGCCCGTTATTGGATCCCGCACCATCAACGCATTGCGGGGGTAAAAATTAAAGGCATTATTGAATAACTGTACCAGTGAGGATGTTTAGAAGCGCGGAGTTGTGGATAAGCCACTCTGTCGTGTTCCAGAGTAAAGAGAAGGGTCAAAGGAATCAGAATATGATGAAAAGTTAACACGACCAGCGAGAAAGAGATAAAGGAATAAAGCAAAGACGACAGGGTATAACCGAGAAACCTTCCGGTTGGCTACGCTGAACTTTGGATGGGAAAGAGTAGTGTGAAAGGGTGATAGTGTAGAAGTGTCCATGATGACACTAAAATGCCATGGCGATAGCACTGTCCAAGAAACAAGCCAGGCACCAACCTTTGCAGTGAACTGTCACAATGCCTCGTGCGGTCCAGTTTCTCCACGGAACCGCAGCAACGCCCTCGTATCGAGTCGCGTTCAAGTCAATAAGCCTAGAAGGTTTTACGACACAAAGTCTTAATTAACAAACAACTGCGGAAGAATTAACAGAAAACAATGCATGATAAGCGCAGAACAAAAATATGTGTCTCTCAGGACTCCCCGAAGCATATACACTCTTGTACTAGCGGCAAAAGTCATTTTTAAAACCCCCTTAATCTCGGAGGCTTCTCTGGGAATACCGGTTGTCCACGCCCCTATCAGAACCACAGAGCGCAGGTAAATGAAAAAAAGGCAGATTATTCATTCATCGAAGACATCTTAAGTCCAGTGCTTGCAAAGTGAAATCACGCAATGCTAAGTTAGTGATTTCACTTGCGTAGGACGACTCTTTTAGAACTGACCTATTTCATTGGGCTGCAGTTTTACCAAGTATACTATTTTAATGTGGTTTCAGGAATGAAAACATTTATGAAAGACGAAAATTTCTTATTAGACCATCCGTTTTCGATGTGCAGTAATAAAATAAAATAATTGACAAGAAATAACTTAAACCCCGAAAGCCAATACTGCGATGGATGGCTTACGCCTATAAAACGTTGTTAAAACCTCCGATTGCTATGCGGCTTACGAAACGTGACTATACAGTAACGGGTCTGTAAAGGCTCCCAGCGTTTATATTCACTTAATGCTACAGGCGGTGATAAATGACAACCCACAGCGTCAAACTGTTCTGAATTAAACAGCGTGCGGTCCCTCTAGTAGAGAATACTAAAGAATGTCGCGATTCTCGTTATTTTATTTATTCTTTCTTCCAGCGTTGTAAATACAAAACAGGACGGGACACTAAATTTTCATCTTTCCTAAATCTTTAATATAACTGTAACGCAACTGCAGCCCAATAGGCCAGTTTTAAAGGAGTGACCCTGTGTAAGCAAATGTGCTGTTCATTAGCATGGTGGTTGCGAATCCACGGCATGTTAAGCTGGTGCCGAGAATACGAAGAGAAAAACGAAAGCAGCGACTAAACACAGGAGGCAGGGTGCTTAACCAGAAGGGCTATCGGTTGATTGCCCATGCCGTTGTGACAATAGGAAGAAGCCTTGCCGGGCTGAGAGAGAGTGAGTGCTTCGAGACGGAAGCGACGAGGATTTTCTGCTTCTTTTTCATATAAAACTGTGTATATTAAATCACGAGTGCTTGATCACACTAAATATATAAATAGCTTACAGCACCAATAGTGGAAAGCGTGAGTCAAGAAAGACTCACTCGCATTTTCGATGGAGGCAAAAATGTTGTAGGCCTGTGTGTTTAATTTCGGGTGCACGTTAAAGAACGCCAGGTAGTCGAAATCTCCGGAGCCCTCCGCTACGGCGTCTCTCATAATCGTATGATGGTTTCGGGACGTTAAACCCCACATATCATCATCAGAAACACTGACTTGCTCATTGAGGCTTCCTTAACCATTTTTTTTACTTCTTCTAAAAAGTATATTTGAGTCACTCACTGTACAAAAATAACTGAAATGAACTATATAAAGATTACTCATCAAAGCACTGTTTAAGCGTTCTCATGTTTTCTCTATTTGCCTTGTTTGTTGAATCAATCATGACATATATGCTAGCGCAAAATGAATTTGATAGTACGTTGCCAGATCTTCTGAAGTGCATCATGTGCACCCACCAGGTGCTTGATCAAGTTCATCATAGCTCTATCACTGATCCCTTAAATATAGTTGAAAAATTTCCTTTGGCATCATCGTTAATGCAAACCGTGTGCATATTTTCAATGTTAGCTTTCAAATAAAAGGACTGCATCAGCCACAATTTTTGTTTTATTTGCTAACCGATACAATGCACACAAAAATGACAAAAATTATGGCAGCAAGGTTTGAGACTTTGGCATGAGCCATCGCGAGAAACTCGGTGGGATAAGATATTATTGTGGTCGTTATAC
This sequence comes from Rhipicephalus microplus, assembly GCF_013339725.1. Taxonomy (NCBI): domain Eukaryota; kingdom Metazoa; phylum Arthropoda; class Arachnida; order Ixodida; family Ixodidae; genus Rhipicephalus; species Rhipicephalus microplus. The sequence continues at coordinate 106,462,830 of NC_051175.1, read as the reverse complement.
GTGTCCACTGCTTGTATAGATAGTTGCGGCATTGTTTTTGTATGTATATTGTTAATACTTCTAGCGTGAATGGACGTGACGTCCCGCCATCCATATAGAACTTGTTCTCGTTTCTGGATATAAAGCCCGAAAGATGGCATCTCTATTTAGTTCAATAAAGACTGATTTACCAAGAAAGCTCTGCGCTTTGTTTACCCGTTTAGGCCAAGTGTTACGACTGAAAACATGGAAACGTACTGCGCAAATAAATGTCAATCCACCCTAAATGCATAAAAATAGTTGCCCCCCTCTCTCTCTTTCTCTCGATCTTCGAAACTGGTCCATATCTTTCCTCAGTGTAGGACAGTATAGTAGCCATTCTAGACTGGTTAACATATCTACCTTGCCTTTCTCTTATGTTCCCTCCTTCAACAACGTTTTTATACTCTTACGCGGGCACATGCCAACATGAATGTCTATTATGCTCATCAAGCACAGCGAGGTGTACACCCTACTGACGCAGTAGACCAATTACTATGGTGACACGATTCCAAGTGATATCAAGATTTCATTGAGTTGAAATTAGCCACATTTAGGAAGTTTCCAAGCTGATTTTATATTTCATGAGCATCCGCTACTACATTATTGGGGTTCAATAACAACACATTTGCGAAGGTATCGGAGTATATTAAAATACAATTGGCAAGTACCATACCGGATAGAATTTTCGCGGTAGTATATTGAATCTGTATCTCCAATACATGTTGTCTGTGTATCTTGTATTCTATCGCAATACAATTTCAAAGTACCTTTGCCCAGTCCGGCCTGAAGGGCATTAAGGAACATCGCACACAGATCTGCCCGTTCGCAGGATAAACAAAAATAACAGCATATCCACTGAGTGAAAGATGATGAGCGGCGCGAAGCGCCCGTCCATCCGTCCATCTAGCGAACACTCCAAGTACCACCATCTCTCATCTTTTCATCATATTCATCATATACAAGTACCGCCATTCAGCGGATATTCCAGGAACTAAACAAGAGGTGGCTACCTATTACTACTACTGGTACTATTATACATCGGGGACGCACGATCTACGCGCGTCTCACTGAAGCGGGCACCGGCGTATGCTTACACCATGTACAACTCAACCTGTTTGAACGGGGAGTACTTTATGAGTGTGGGCTCATATAATCGAAGGGGGAAGTTCTGCCATAGAATCACATCCTCGTAAAAGAACACCAACATGTGTTCAGCAATAATGTTCGACGATTCAGAGTACGATGTACTGCACTATGGGAGAGGGGCATTAAGTTGTCCCGGTAAATTCAATTGAAGAAGTAGTAGCAGCAAAAGAGCCGAGAAACACGCGAAGTGTTTAGAAAAAGTGTTAAACGATTTCTAGTACTTCGTAATCAACTATGGGAGAGCAGTGAGCCACCCCGATCTTGATGATATGCGTCATTCCCCGCCCAGAAAAAGTTTATTTACACTATGTACAAAAAAAGTGTTTTAATATTCTATAAATGTGATTAAAAAGAGCGTAATGATTCAGAATACCAAATACTCTACTATGGGGGAGCAGAAAGCTGCCCAGAGGGTATAGGATTTTACGCTGCCAAAGGATCAAAAAAGTGTACCAGGAAGGAAATTGTGACAGACCATCACGAACGCAAGTGTGCGATGTTCTAGAGCTTTCTCTCATACATATTATGTAGCCCGGCTTAAATTTCTTAATGTTTACTTTAGACACTGAGTTTCGCCAATCAATCGTTTACTTAATCTATAGTGCATAAGCTTCGCCGAACACATTCCGTGACCTTTAGTCGACATTTGCATTTCGCTACCTAAGGAAGGCCACGCCGGTTCACCCCGAATGCGAAAGCATTGAGACGTCATCGCGGGCTGGAGACGAACAAACTACTCTTTCGTCTGCTCCTCCGTTACTGTCAGATACGAATTGGCATGAAATAGGCCCTCAAGAGAAGAGAGACAAGTTTGCAAGGCCGGCCGGGGTCATCGTTGTATAACGTGCGCAAACAGTTTCAAGAAAGATTCGACATCGAATGGTGCTCGCGTGATTGAAAGCTGCTGGAGAGGATTGAAAAGGTCACGCTTTTGCGCCATGCTTACACAATGCCATAGGCGCGTCTCGCCGATTATTCAAAAAAGACGTACACTAGAAGCCCTTCAGCGACGCGTCAACAAATCGTACATCCGAGGTAGACCGTTATCTGTGAAAAAAAAATTCAATAAACGCAGCTTCCAACGTTACCGCTCGTTCTGGAGGCGCCGGTTCTGTAAACAGAAGAGGTCTCGCCCAAACACGAGGGCGGCAAAAGCGTCGACTCTTGCTTGGCTGTCAACGTTTCTTTTCTTCGACAAAAGCGTTGCTCTTCGATAATCTTCGTACTTAGATAAACACTTCAAAACGTCGTGAACTTGTGCGCGATATTTGCGCGAGATAGTCGAGCGTGTGCGAAAAGGCTCAGAGATACCCGGCATGAATTTTCCGTTGCCACTCGCGCAACAATCATGCTGAAAGCTCGTCAAGTAAGATTCAGAACCTTACATCTGGCAGAATTGTCTCCTAACTGTCACGCACCTTCTAGTGGCCTCTTATATTTTTACAGGCATCATTTCGTGTGGTGCAGCCGGGACGGTTTTCAGCTCTCCCATAGTAGAGTACGAAGTACTCTAAATCGTAAACCACTTTTTCTAAACAAACACAGGGCATGGGCGCTGGCGCCACAGCGTCCTCATGAAGTACGAGTCCCAAGGGACGGCTCTTAGCTCTCCCATAGTAGAGAACCCGGTACTCTAAATCGTTACTTACTTTTTCTAAACCCACCACTATGTTACCAATACGAACAGAGGCTCAAGTGCTTCTGTAGTTTGGAAGTTTCGTAATTAGGGCCCCATCAAGTGTGCGGCCTCCGGGGTGTCTTCATTCTCTCCCATAGCAGAGTACCTGGTACTCTAAATCGCTTCCAACTTCTTTTAAGCATACCACTCTCCCGTACTAGAGTACATGTACTTCGAGTCGTTAACCTTCACAACTAAACACGGTCCGCACATGGGGCTGTCTTCTTTCGATCAGGCGGCGTCGGAAGTCACCTATAGGTATAACGCGCAGCTAAGTATACTACGCGTTCAAAAATAGCGAGCGCCTTCGTAGCGTGCGTACATCTTCAAATACCGTTAAATTGACTTTGCTGCAATAATATCTTACACACAGAAAGTCTCCTTCTTCGACTGCCTTTATTGCTCGAAGCACGTTCAGCAGAAATCTTTTTAAAGTTTAAAGCCTTATACGCCTCGCCATAGAAACAACGCGGTGGCATCACCAAATGATAAAAAAATGCAAATCCGTGACCCTTAAAGAAGCCCTGACACACTTTTGTCATTAAACATGGAAATAATACACAGGAAAAGCGTATTACCTCGGAACTTGAACGCCGCAAAAATTTTAAGAATCCATCCAGTACGAGCGGAATTACAAAGGTTTGTCACACGCTGCAATGGCATTCTCTCTTCTCTCGTCCCGCTGAACAGGGAGGGATGGAAGGCGCAAACAAAAAACGTCAGTCGCGCTTCGTGACTTTGAGCACATTTTAGTGTGTGTGTGTGTGTGTGTGTGTGTGTTTTGAATACGCGGATTTTTCAGTGCGATCGCGCGCACGCACGTGGACAAGTGACAGTCCTTCACGGTGACCTCTGTAACAACCGAGCGCGCCATGTTCAAATCAGCCAATGGCTGCTAGATGGGCTTCTTGTGCTTATTTTCCGTGATTTGTCGAGAGAAGAGAAAACTACGTTTAGCTTACTTTGATAATTTATTGTGAATTCCAGCCCGCGTGCTGCGCTATAACAGTAGGCTCGCGTGTTCTCGGGAGCCTCTACTACCGATCGGCAGCGTTTTCTGACCATGCTCAAAAACTGTTGCAGGGTCCCGTTAAGCTTCCTCTTTAAGAGTTGAACGCATAGCGATGCGCTGTTTCTTGTGCGTACTTCAAACGCTTCATGTATGAAATTTTTCATTGATCTTGCTATGCACCTACTATGTGGCCCTAAAGGTGAGGTAGCGTATGTACCTGTTGTAGGTGGTGGCTAGCTTTAAACTATGAAGTCGTTATGATAATCCCATGTTCTGACAGCCGAATGCAATGTAGGCGTGTACCACGTATTATTACGCAATATTTGGTGTTAAATAGTGAAGCGTGTGTACAGGACGCGCGCGTTTGTAAAGCATGCAAGTTTCTTTTACTGCGTTTCCGGGCAAAGAAAAAATATTTTCACTGTATTCCCAATCAGATGCGTATTTTTGTGGTATAAAACACCCGCTTACCACGCAAACAAGCCGGGTTCGATCCCCACTAAGGCCCAGAATCTTTATCATTATTAAATCTTTCTACGCAAACATCGTGATTTTTCGCTCGCAACCAACGACGCCGACACCAGAATTACTGCGAAACGAACTCTTTCACGCTATTGCGCTGAAATATAAGCAGTCGATCACTTCTCAAGCAAGAGCTGCTTGTTTATTCCATGTTTACGCCGTTTAGGCGAACAAAAAGAAAAAAGAGTAATCTCTGTTCGGGTCCACAAAGAGCTATGAAGTTAGGTGAAAGGACAAGCGAAAGAAGGGCTTCTGGTTTGTATGGCAGTCCAGAAAGGTATGTAATGGCAGGGGAGGCTGACAAGCAAGACACGATTCGGACACCATGTTTGTCTTTAATGCAAAGACATCGCTTTCGATTTGTCTTGGCGGCAGTGTAGGATACCTCAGGATTGTTCATCCGCTACAATCTAGCCTTATCCTCTATCGTTAAATACTTGCCAAACTCCCTTTGTCTTGTATTGTTCAATACTTGTCAATCTCATATCACGAATTTTGCGCTGACTTATAGACTGGTCTCTGTAAATTATACCGATTAGCCGTTTCAGCTGCGCAGCAGTTTCAAAGACCGCCCTGTCGCCGTCACATGTCTCATACTGGCGTCCCGCAGGTCCCGCATTCGATACGAATAAAGCTGTATTCGCACGAGGGACGAATTCGGTACTTGAGCCTGCGGATTACGTTCTACGTCACCATACATCAGCAGTTACCGCTTCGGGCCGCGCGGACCAATTTGTGAAATGACAGAAGCTGAAATCAGTGTTGCGATCCTCGGGGAGATATGCCGAAATCTTCGCTCGTAGCGTGAATTCTCCCCTGTCTTTTGAATGTTGGCTTTGAAGGGAACCATATTAGGTCACATGCCACGTGACTGGCCCATCCGCGATGCCATTGGCGAACGCGCCGGTTCTCGTCGTGGTCCATCCGCGATCACGTCCGTCGTGTGAATGCAGCTTAAGCCGAACAGGCTGCACGTTTGCAACGCCAGCGCGCGCTTGTCCGCTAACCAGAGCGCCGCTGAAAGGGTGATTCGTCCGTGCGACCCAGCGAAGCGACACCAAGATGCAAGCGACAGGCATTAGACGCATATTTACGGAATAGACAAGCGAAGGCGAATAATGTGATTGAAACGCACCACGCTCGGTTCAGAGTGGCAAACGGTGGAAAAAAATCACAGCATATATCCACGGAGTACAGGTTAATGGGGGGAGTACAGGTACAAGGCGAAGCGTCCATCAGTCCATCCACACCCCCGTCCGTCCGTTCGTTCTTGTTTCCCTCCATCCGTCCGTCCATGCGTCCGTTCTTCCATGCGTCCGTTCGCACGTCCGTTCGTGAGTCCATCCGTCAATCCATGAGTTCATCTATCCATCCGTCAATCCATGAGTTCATCTATCCTTCCGTTGGTCCGTCTATCTGTGGGTCAGTCTATGCGTCCGTTCGTGCGTCCGTTCGTGCGTCCATCCATGCGTCCTTCCCTGCATCCTTCCATCAGTGCATCTGTCTGTCTTTCTGTATCCGTGCATATGTCTGTCCATCCCTATCTATCTATCTATCTATCTATCTATCTATCTATCTATCTATCTATCTATCTATCTATCTATCTATCTATCTATCTATCTATCTATCTATCTATCTATCTATCTATCTATCTATCTATCTATCTATCTATCCATCCATCCATCCATCTATCTATCTATCTATCTATCTATCTATCCATCTATCCATCTATCTATCTATCTATCTATCTATCTATCTATCTATCTATCTATCTATCTATCTATCCGCTTACGACTTTTAGCTCTCCTGGCCATTTCGATAATGGCATAAATACTAAATGTGGTATGGCATAACATGACTCTATGAAGAACATATTTGACTAGTCCTAGTAGTAGACTAGTAGACTAGTAGCGTCGTTGTGCCCATCGTGAGCGCGCGTCAACGCTAAATTGGAGTAAATTGGGCCCTTCATGATGCACTCGCGGCCGTTTTGCCAGCTTCGCATATACCAAATTCGGTGTTACGTGACGTCAATGGATGACGAAATATATAACTGAGGCAAACTTGATGATCCTGAAACGCGTGCCATGTAAGAACATCACAACATACCACGCTCATAGCATGCTCGCGGCAGTTTTGCTAGCTCCGTGCACATACACTAAATTTAGTATCACGTGGCGTGAATGGATGACGAAGGTAAATTACACCTCCAAACATGATAATCATGACATGGAAGTCATGTCCGGCATCATTTATCTCCACCTTGTAACGTTGTGCTGAATTTAAAGTGACATATCAACATTTCTCATTCGTGCTTCGCATATCATCGATTCCCACTGTACGTGAGATCTGCCAATTTTTTTTTGTAACCATCAAATTCAAGGCAATTTTTATTAGAGATTAAGTCACCGATACTCGTCTCTGTAGGTTATTTCATCAGAAACAGCTGTCTTTTCATTTACACTTAACGTGCACTTGTTTTTATCCTCAATTCAAAAGAGTTCGCGTGTGCCGCTCCTCTAGGCCGGTCGTAAAGGTCGCTACCTACTACTACTACTACTACTACTACTACTACTACTACTACTACTACGACGACGACGACGACGACTACTACTGCTGCTACTACTACTACTACCAATACTACTACATACATCGCGGACGCACGACCTACGGCTGAATGAGCTTCGCCCCTAAAACTGGCGGTCCTTTGCCTTTTTCATTCCTTCCCCCTCCTTTTGGGGCCGATATGCCGTCTTATTCGGCACTCGGAGAAATGCAAGCGGTATTGGCTCTCGCGGGCCGGCGCGCGTTCTAGCGAGTTCATCCTGAACCAGCGAGGCATTTTATTTTCCACCACTTGTTTTACCTCGACGGGTTACGACAGCAGACACAGTGGCGGGCTACGTCGACAGGAGACGTCGAATGCCCGAACAAATAGGTTGATTCAAACCTATATAAAACTGTATAGATAGGAAGGATACTATAGAACAGACAATAGACAATCCGAATAAAAAACAACAACCGAAGTATGTCACAAGAGAATAACAAAGGAATGAAAATTGTGGCCAATTCCCACAAAACAATAGAGAAGAACCTATTAACAGAAAGGAAACACAGGTAAAATCCTGTTCAACACTTAGTATACAGTTTCCACTTGTAGTGAAACTGGCTTAGGTTATTGATTGCTCATTCGCACCGGCCTGCATTTGTCCCTTGCAGGCGCTACGCCCTATCTGACATTCAGAGCAATCTCGCAGACAGTTTTTCATCAACGTGTACTTCTTTCATGGTTATCGAATCCACAGCGGTTACTGTGGTCTTCAGGAAGGGTCCAATAACCAACGCCTTCTCCCTGATGCGCCTCAGTCCACGTCGTTCACAAGACGCCAGAACGATGCAATTATGAACGGTGGCAGCATCAAAGTTTAACAGCAGTCGACTCAAGGCGCAGGCTCACATAAAATACAACGAGAATAGAGTCAGGGACGTAAAGGTAGGATTGGCTGGGAGACCGAGATGAAGATAAAAAGATAAAGAAAATTAGCTGGCTGGAAGAAAGCTTCCTGCCTCCCGCTGCGAGGCGTTTTCCACAAGATCCACGTAAGGCCAGAACGATGCACTCGTTCGAACGCGCTCGTTCAAACTCCACACCTTTTTTTTTTTTTGCACTTTTTTTTTACCGTTAGCTGCAAGCCTAGGCGATCTGCTCCTGCTCGACCGTAAACAGCTCCGAAAAACAGGAAAAACAGAAGTGAGGGAGAAGTTGTCAGCCGGATTCTGGGAGCACACTTAGCGGCAGGTTGCGGAGCATGAACAGATTTTGTTTTATACACACACATCCACTCCATACGCCCTCCCCCCCCCCCCCCCCACCTCTCGACCTCCGGCGTGTTCCCCGGTGTTCCGAGAAGTGATCTACCTGTCTCGCCCTTCCGTTTATTTTCGGGAGCAAAAATGCGTGTTTTTTGTTTGTTTTCATTCTTCGCTGGTAGGCTGGCAGTGAAGCCAACGTACAGGGAGGAAGTGACGCAGAAACAACAACAACAACGTTCAAGACTCCTCACTGCATGGAACCAATTTCAATCGTAAAGTAAAGCTTGCTTCGCCAGTGGCTGCTCCTTTTTATTTCACCTTCTTTGCAATTTGCTTTTTTTTTTACCGAGCGCTTGTTTACCGGAGTGGCTGCGTATCCCACCAACGCAGACAGCCGCGAGAAGCCGCGAACCGGCTGCGCCTTTTATATATGCAGACGCATGACAGTTGGCTAAACTTCCCTTTTTACCCCTCCAACAGTTTTTGTTGATCCCCAAGCTGCCAGTCAGGAAAACGTCAGCGTGATCCAAGCCAGAGTCAGGCCACGGCCACGGGGCGCTGGGGCAGGCTGTTCAAGATCAAGCACCCGAACAACAAGATGCGCAAACGCATCGCCGAGCAGGGCAGTGGTTCCCCCGCGTAGAACGTCTCTCCCTCTCTGGCGGCATGCAAGCAAAGTTGGTGCTCCTGTATGACGTGGTTATGAGCTACGCGCGACATACGAAAAGAGTACGCCGTCGTGGCCTCATGCCCTGTGCCTGTCAACTACATGACTCCCGCAAACCAGCGTTTCCCACTAAGGTATGCCCCCCCCCCCCCCCCCATGGCTTCGAATCATTTTTTTTCTTTTTTTTAATCCTTACCATCTGCGCAGTTCTGGAGATCGCTCGAAGCCAGCGGCTTTTGGTAAAACGAGTACGGCGGGTAAGACAAGTGACCTCTGCAGTACGTTTTCTTTTTTTGCATTTATGTGAGATGTCTTTCAATTCCGGTAAAACCCATGTGATTGCTTTCATAAGCTGCGTTTTAGCAAAAATGCCTCGCCTGGCATTCAAGACCATATTGTTTTTCTTTTTTACCTGTTTATACACTCCTTTTTGTTGTGCTCTATGATTACGTTCTGTACGAAAGGACCAGCGCTCCTTCTAAAATTAACGTATGTATTTACTTCACCGAGGCAGTTAAATTTATGTGTATCTGCAATTTATCTCGATCTGGTAATCTCCGGATTCGCAGTGCAAGTTGCAACTCGTAAAACACAACAGCGTAGGTTGAACATGAATGCTATTCTCGGACTCCAAGCCTGCTTTCCAATGTATTACGTCACCCTTTTTGTCATGAACCTAACGTACAGTAGCTGATGTTGGTAGCTGTTGTTATACGGCTTCTTCAGCCCCGAACCACTCGATGATTTGCCCATCGCCTATTGCCAGAACGTGTAGTATTTTTCATGTGCGTTATTATCTTTAAAAACTTAGTTCATCAGTCTGAGTGTGCAGCGCTTCCAAAAAGTTGGAAGACAGAGCAATCTCTGGACTCACATTGATTGAAGACAATTTTTCAGTTTTAACCCAAGATGGTTGGTACTAACCGATATCTGCAAGTGGTAGCCAACTGTGTACAGTGTTATCAATCAATCATTCATCATTAGTAAGTGCACTCAGTCATCACACTCAGCAATGCTACTCCACCCCAATCGCGTGATTGTCCTTTTCAAATGGCGTGTATAGTAATTGGTCAACCTGAACATATATTGCGTGGCAGAAATGGGGAATCGCACCCGGGGTCAGAACTTGTGGATCGCGCAGCGAATGGTTGCTAGAAAGGCCCACAGTGCCAAAACGAACAGGCCTAATTAATCGCTATTATCACACATAACCTGTAAGAGGTGCACAGATGAGTAATTGCGCATGTTACCTTTCGGGTGGGTGAAACATATTTGTTGCTTTACGCACGTTCTTACGGACGCAGAATCAAATGGGCTGGGAAGAAAAAGATTGCATTCTCCTCGGAAGCGCAAGTTGACATGTTTCAAGTTGTCTTGGCCGAAAAATATAAGTGTTGTGGAAATTTTTATTGGTCTGGAAGAGACACATCATCGTCATCATCATCGTCGTCATCATCATCAGGATATCGGGATGACTACACCCACTGCAGGGCAAAGGCCTCTTCCATGTTCTGCCGATCAGTGCGGTTTTGTAGTCTTCTGGTGCCACCTGTGAACTTCTTAATCTCATCTGCAGTGTCCACCTAGCTCTCTCTGTCTCTCTCTCACGCGTTTCCATTCTTTTGGAATTTATTCAGTCACCCCGAGGAGAGAAAAGACTCAACGTCACGTAGCACATTAGAGACAAGCTACCTCTTTCAAGTAATGCTGTCAGCGAGCAGCGGCGGCTGAGATAACTTCAGCCATTTTATAAATCCTGCGCCGACTCGCGCACTATGCGTCGTTTTTTGAACAAGACAACGTGTGTACGTTTGTGGCGCGCTTCTCGAGTGGTGCTCAACAGAGCGTGAACGAGGGACCGTTAGGAAGTCCGGCTGTGTGCAGACCGGCTCGGAATCTCTGAAGGGCGATGCGAGAGGTGAAGTGGGGAAGGTGGGTGGAACGAGCCAGAAAAAGAAGCGCAAGTTCTTGCTATGGCGGTTCACTGCCGAGAATGCGCATTGCTATGCGCGACGATGCCGTAGAGCTTCCCGTGGTTGCCCCGGATTTTGCCGGCCAGCCAACTCACGGAAGCTTCCGCCACCGCAAACGTGTCTGGGTTAAGAAAGTGCCGTCCACCCCGACCTCTACAGTAGAATCTCGGTAATTCCATGCAGCATAGCGAAGGCTATCAGCCAGTGCGCATACTGAAAGCAAGTTCATTGATTTCACAGGGAGTCTGCCCACCTTACGTCACTGACCGTTGCGGGAAAGTACCGCTCCAAAGAGCTTAATGAATGGAAACCATAGTGTTCCTTATAATACCTATTCGAGCGAACGGTGATGATGCGATCGTTCACCTATCACGGGAACAATAGGTAGTTCATATATTTCTCCTAACTTTCCAGCTTGCGGTTTCGAACGCGGTTGCGGCTTTGGTCGAAGATAAAAAAAAAAGTGCCACGTTGTGAACCTCAGAAGCTGATTCGAATTGGTCAGCCTAAGAGGGTTATAGTAGTAAATCAGCATCGCTCTATTTCTGTTTAAGAGACAAAGCGGCTGGAGACCACACGGAGCCACCCGAAGTCACCCGAAGCCACCCAAAGCCGAAAGAACGATACTTAGGAAAATCTATGTTCTACTTCGTATTTTCATGCAATCCGATCGAGGCACCATGCGTTGCAGCTCCCCTCGACAGCAGCACCAAATTTCCCTGTAGTGTTTTGAAACTGTGATGTGAAGCATTAAAAAAATTTCCGGTGTCCCGAGTTTTTGGGTTGGTGATAAATTACAAATACTGGATTTATCGGTGAGTAGAAAACCTGAAGGTCGAAAGGACCTGTACTAGACGGCCATCTGCAAAAAATAATCACAGTATTTCAGGAAGGGTAGATAACATCGGCGAGTGTTTAGCGGGATATGCGAGCAGAAAGACTCCACAGCATCAAATCGATTGTCTCAAATTACCTAGTCACCTCGACATCGAACACTACACAATGCTCGCTAAGGGTAGGCTTCATTAAGGCAAAGGGCTATTATTATTCTAGCAAATGAGGTAATCTCGGAGGAGCACTGCTACGCCTCGTCCATTCAATAGGTTAAACGAGGTAACGTAAGTTCTCTGTGCGTGTAATCTAAAACGAACGCAGGTGGACACATCTATATTTGTAGCTTCTATTCGTTCAGGTTCAGAATGATAAGTTCTTCATGATAGCCCCGAATTAGACTGGCCCATCCTCTGACTTACCGCTTCACGTGTCAAGTGTTGACTACTGCGCAGTAATCACACGTACAATTAACACGACACACACGCACACACATATACACAAAAGAATTATTCATAAAGTATGTTAAGGTGTATAGTCCTCAAAAACATGAACATCGCTTTCGCATAACGCATCGCGCAGACGCTGCTTTGCTAAGAATTTGGTGTTGCTTTGTGCTCCGAGTTCGTTTCATTGGTTCCGATCCCTGTGTCTTTTCCAGTGGTTGCACCCTTGTATTACTTCAACTATTTAGACCAAAATACCGTCTTCCTAGACAACGCTACCTACTTCCAACGCCGCGTGAACGGCTCTTACGTAGGCGTGCTTCGCCGCACAGCAAGCTGTCTTTGAGGTGCGGCACAGCCCCAACGCTAGCAGGAGGTGAAGGTTTGGTGGGCTTTACTGAGACGCGGAGATGCAAAAACTTCATATATGACCAGCCACACCTCGAACACACAGTTATGATATAGTGTTTAGAAAAAGTGGGCAACGATTTAGGATACCAAGTACTAAACCATGGGAGAGCTGAAACCCGTGTAAGAGCCAGCCTGCTTGAGAAAGCTATTGCGGCGTAACAGTTCCTCTTGGGGCCGGTTTAGAGTTACATAACACAGCGACCATCGCGAAAGCTCCAGTGAGTGCGCTGCAAGAAGATAAAATTTTAAGGCCACAGTACCTACCAGGAGAAATTAAAACAGCAAGGAGATCAGTGATAGAGAGAGAGCGTGTTTGTGTAATACAGGCATTATTCAAAATGTACGGGGATGTTGCATAAATAGCGCACATGAAGCAAATATTTAATTGATAGGCTCATTGTCATTGCCATATACAATATTAATGAGAACTAACACACAATGATGCTGGCGGCGGCAAGTCAGACTTTTGTCCGCTTTTCTTCACATTTACATTACAGTTACTTTCGGTAACACTTCCTTACTTTCCTTGGAATTATTGCCGTAATAGTTCTCTTTAAAAGCGTACACGTCATAAATATGGTGCGGTCTACAGAAGACTCATTCGACGCAGATCATTCTGGAAACAAGGGGAGCTGGAACGAAAAAGTGGGGGTGTTCCCTCCCAGCGAAATGAATAAGAAGACATGCCCAAATGCAGAACAACATCAGAACTTGCAAACAACTCTGCAAGAAATGCGACTGACAACACAGTGTCGATTGTTATATAACCAGCAGGAGCGAAGTAGTAGACGGCGTCTACATGTCAAGCGCCAATACATCCGTGCGCATATACTTACTCAACGAAGGGGAGGAAGCAAGAGGCTCGTTGCCGTGACGATCGTTCACAAAAGGTGCCTCAGCCTAGGCGGGTGACTCGATCGATCAAAAATTCTCCAGCTAATATGTACCATGATACCGAAAAGAAAGAATGACTTTTTTTTAATTCTTTGTTTAGTGTGATACGCGCCAAAATAATGGGATACGTTTATGATGCACACCGTGCAGTGGCGGGATTCGAATCAATTTTGACTCCTCGTGTACGTTATCGAGAATGTACACGAGGACTACTACTACTACTACTACTACTACTACTACTACTACTACTACTACTACTACTACTACTACAACTACTACTACTACCAATACTACTAAATACATCGCTTTCTTTCCCTAAAACTATTCAAACAGTCTTCCAAAAAAACATTGTGACCGCCCCTTCCACAGCGTTTCCTTCCCTTTTAAAGGAGTATGTGGTCACACAATGATATTGTATGCAGTGATTTAGGTATTCTTGATTTGTTTGTATTTTTTGAGTGCCGTGCAATTCCACTTGTCCCCACCGATTTAAATGTGCTTTGAATTTGTAAACCCCCTACAACAATGCCCCCAGAGGGCGCTGTAGGTAAAAGTATAAATAAATAAATAAATAAATAAACAATGTAAGCAGTTGGTGTGGTATTAAGTTATGTACAAATAAGTAAGTATTCGGCATTTCTACGTATCGCTCGTCTCCGAATTCACGCTGAGGAATCGAACCCATGCCCTGTCGCAGGGTAGTGACACATCACAGCCGTAAATCTTGGCGGGCAAGTTTTTAAAAAACATTATTTAATGTTCTTCACTTACCGCGAAGTCGAGGCCGGATATACAGAATTTGACGCAGATCTACCTATGTCGAAGATCTACCAAGATAATTTAAGAATTATTCGATGTGCAGAATAAAATGATATACGTGGGTTCGACACATACGTTCACTATAGAGTGGCAGCACCCTGATGTGGCCGCACCCTGAGAGAGGGCGCGCGCATCGAGGCACCCCAACGTTCACCTGTACAATCATCATCTTCCTTAACATCACCGTCGTCGTCATCGTCATCATCATTCTAACTACGCCCACTGCAAGGCAAAGCCATCTCCCATGTTCTGTCAATCAACCAGGCCTTGTCCTTTCTGCTGCCCCGCTATACCGGAAAACTGGTCACTGTCATATTCCCACCTAATTTTCTGTCAAACCGTGACGCGTTTGCCTTCTTCTGTAATTCAGTCAGTAACCATGTATAATGTCTCTAGTTAATAGAGAGAGACACTACGGAAAAACAAAACTTTTCTGGCATGAGTGGGCGTGATTGCGGTTGGACTGCATGCGTGGGTATGCTCAGCCGAGCGATAGATGTCGCTAGCGACCTCGCTAGAATGAGCGCGGAAGATGCGGCGCTCGCCGAATGCACCGCCGCGACGATGCAGATCTCCGTGGTCGATATTGAAGGGTAAATCTCTCTCCATTTGGCGTCGCTGACAAGGCGAAGGCGGCGCAATTCGCCTCGCTCCAATGTCATCGCCGAAGGGCGCAGCAGATATAGCACTCGATGAGGCGGCATACTTCTCGCGAGTCCACGCGCGATAACAAATCTTAGTGGCGCGTCTTCCCCAGTAAAGCTCGCCAATTCGAGCCCAACTCTCCAATTACGTTCCCGATATCTGCCAAGGGCACGGAAGGCCTAAAACGGCGCTTCAAAGGGATCAATGACTAGACTATTGTCTTGCTGGTTTATTCACAAGCCAGCGAGGCTTTGAACAGACGTAATGAAAAATTCTTGAACATAGGGTGCTGCTGGAGCCGAAGTTTTAGCAATCGGTCATGTTTTTAGGGGCGAAGCTCCTAAAGCCGTGGTTCGGTCAATCCCTCGTATCTAGTTTTAGTACGTTTTTGGTACGTAACCACCTAGTTCTATGACTCACTCAGTAGGTGCGGACGGGCGGGCAGACGGACGGACGGACGGACGGACAGACAGACAGACAGACAGACAGACAGACAGACAGACAGACAGACAGACAGACAGACAGACAGACAGACAGACAGAGATAATACCACCTGAAGCTACGCTCCAGCCATCATCAGTCACTCCGTGGATATTCTGTGACTTTTTTTTCGAGGCTGCAACTGTTAAGCAACTGCCACTGCAACTTCAAAGCTGTAACTTGAAGTTTCAGCATACAGGAAGACAAGACCACTACTCGAAACGTCAGCTCCAGCGACACCCTGAGTGCAGGAATTTTCAGTCTCTTCCATCTTCCATCGTCACCTGAACTTCTGTCTTAAGAAGAAAAGTAGTGCTGCGAAAACGGGAAACAACCAGGTAGTTGCAAGTTAAGTCTGAAAACAAGCAGCTGTTGTATGATTATGCAAAATTGTAAGTGAGTGGTTTTACAAGTGACGAAGAGAAAGTTGTGTTTGATTACAGAAAGGTAGAAAGAATTTCATAATTAAAATTTGAACACTAGAAAAAATATTCATTTCAACACCTCTTCATTCGCTCTAATGTGTCAATGTACGTTGACTAAGACTTCCATTGAGACTTCCATTGAGGTTCCACTCCTCATTAACCTTTCATTAGCATGATCCGTCAATGATGGACTTCATTTGCCACTTGATGTCACTTCATTTGTCGTTCTTCCCCGCTTAAGAATCTTCATTGATTCTTTTTTGAGTCACGTTTAATTTAATTCAAATTGAGCTCACATAGCCACGTGACAACTTTATGTTTGTATTTACCCTTGCGAGAAGTTTAGTGCCATTTCTCTTCATACCACCGCCGGTCGAAGCCGCGGGTGACATCACCGGACTTTTTGGCCAATCAGTACTTCAAAGCTCCCACCTAAATCCTTTACTAACGTTTTCAGATTTTTGTTGGAGGACCAAAAGTGGTCTTTAGATAACGAGGCTTTATAAAAAGAAAAAAAAAAACGGAGCCTTTTGATGATTGGGAAAACGTGCGCAAGCGAAGCTTGGAGTGAGTCTGTCTGTCTGTCTGTCTGTCTGTCTGTCTGTCTGTCTGTCTGTCTGTCTGTCTCTGTCTGTCTGTCTGTCTGTCTGTCTGTCTATCTATCTATCTATCTATCTATCTATCTATCTATCTATCTATCTATCTATCTATCTATCTATCTATCTATCTATCTATCTATCTATCTATCTATCTATCTATCTATCTATCTATCTATCTATCTATCTATCTATCGATCTATCTATCTATCTATTTCGCGTTGCGCAATGTTCCCGCCTGACGTGAGCGTTAAGTCTTATTGCTAATACAGTTGAACCTACTTATAACGATGCCGGGTTTTACAATATACATCCATTATAAAAATAGGAAGCGACTTAAATGTTATCTACGGAGAGATAACCTGCTCATGCAATGCCTCCACCGCATTTCATTGCGATAGCAAATTTATGGACACTCTTGCTTGAATTTTGCCACCAGCCTCGACGTCGCCGTCACTCACCGCATATGTATACGTATATATGTGCAAAAACGCAAGAAAGAAAAAATACTGAAAAGACTCCGGCGTGCGGAATCGAAGGTAGGGGACCTCTGCGTCGTGAATGCGAGGCGTTAACAACTGAGCCACCGAGGAGCACCTCCTTTAACGTTTCAACGCCAAGCCATTTATATCTACCACACACCTCTGCTGACCGGACTCGGGGGGGAGGGGGGGAAGGGGAGGGATTATCATGTTTTAGCATTACCAGCAAGATGGCGCAATGAGCGCGCGTCGTGACTTCGCGCGACGGCGCACGCTCTAATCTTCCACGCGTGCGTGCTTTGCCCCGCTTAGAGCAGGGAGGCGAGGCTCCCTCGCGCACCCTTATCTCGCGAGGAGGATCGTACGTCTTGGCTGGCCTCGGGATTTACCTGGCACGATTCTGTTGTAGTTACCGGGCGAGCAAAGATCACTGCAGTCATAGAAGTATACGTTTGCGAAAAGCGCGCGCTTTTCAGACCTGCGAAGTAACAACTGAAACGCTTGTTCGCGCTCAATGTACCTGTGAGTACGTTTCGCGCGTCATAGGCACATGAGAAACGCAGGGCACGTTTTGATCTGCTTTCCATTCTGCGTGTGACCTTCTAATTTGTTGCTATCTCGTCCATTACCTCGCCTTTGTGGCAAATATATGACATTTTGTTTTGTTGTTAACAATGAATTCTGGTTGATGCGTGTCCGTATATGAACGTGAAATATTCAAAAAAATAAAGAAGATCAGAAACTCGACGCGCCTCACTCCCACCCACATACCAAATGTCCCCCAGCACCCCTTCGAGTTTAAGTTATGCTTTACCCCATAGTGCTGTCGCAATGCGGCAAAGCCACTACGGCGGAGGTATTTGTTAATGCCCTTTCGGAAATGGAATTTAAACAAAAAGTTGACTTTTCGGAGTTGTAGCGTCTAAAACATTAGACATTGTCAAACGTTGGGTCTTTGGTGTTCTTAGTAGTCCCGTCAAAACGCTTAAACATTTAGGCATGTGCAAAAAATTGGCAGTTCTTTCATCATTACCACTGATGTCCGTTGGTATACCCCATCCGATATCATAGTTTTCACGCAGTAGACCACAGTGTCCCTATTTAGCTATTTTTCTTCTGCGTAGAACCTGTTTATATCAATAATCGGTTATAAAAATGGCATTTCTGTCACACTTGAGTATTGTGGGTGTGACTGTGTAGGTAACAGCAGTCCCCGGAACGCTGTGGGCATCCTTCATGTGCCCTGTAGCATAGGTCACGGCGCTACGAAAGACCATCACGCCATCATGGATACGCGTGTTAGGAATTCAATTCCCTCCACGTCGGAATTTTCCTAGAATGAGCCATTCCCGACTTCAACTTTAAGCATTGTTTAGCAGATGACTTTCCGTCCGCCAACACGAAATACTGCAACGAAGCTACCGTAGCAAATATACTGCGCCCCCCTCTCTCTTTTTTTGGGGGGGAGGGGGGCAAGTCACCTATATTCAGTATTTTGCATGAAAAATTTGACGTCATATACAACACATGGCATGATTTTCTACTTGGAAAAAATTCCCCGAGATACCACATGTGATGAGCATGGTGAAAAGGCCTATTTAGTTATTTATTTACTTAAGTTTTGACTTTTTACTAGTTTATTCAATCATTTATTTCTTGCTCTGCAGAAGTCATAGAAATCCTCAAGACATCCTCAAGAAAGTTATTTGACGAAAATTATTTATGATTTTCCGAATGGCTTTTGACTAATATATAGCGCATTTGCGTGCCTTTTGGCATAATATGTTAAACAGAAAGGTACACACAAATATAAATAAAAGTTTTCGTGGGTGCCAAAGCTCAAACTTGGGAAGCTGAGAGGTTTGCAAGATTTCAATGTGTATATGTGCTGCAAGTTAAAAACACATGAGTAGTGTACAGATAACGAATTCGCGTTGAAGTAATTTCAAAGTATTATCATCCCCTCTCGACAGTCATATTAATATAATGCCGTTACTTCCTACCAAATGCTAATTTTAGCTCAATTCCACTGCATGAGAACATTTTTGGAAGTGACATTAGTAGTGTAATTTTTTAGTTACTTTTTTTCGGAATAAGTTTGCCACCTCTGCTTCAAGAGAACAGACGGAGCGGTACTCCCTCGAATCTCACAACTGAAGAGCCCCCGAGGCTTTCCTCTTCCAGTGTCCCCAGGATGTGGCTCCGCCTCTCGGTCATCGCTAGAACCAGTCACACTGCTCGCGCGGCTCTCCAGTGCGAAAGCAGTTCTCCACCGGCGCGCCGAGGTTCAGAAGCTGCGCGCGTACCGGCACGAGGCGTCGCATCCCCTCGAAGGAAGTGAAACGGCTTTCTCTTCTCCATTTTCTCTCTCACCCTCTTTCACGGCTTCTCCTCTCCGAACAACGAGAGCACGCGCCGACGTTCAGTCCTCCTCTCCTGCAGCGCAGCCGGTTTCACCGAGCGATCCGCCGGCGTAACAGCCGAAAAGAAGGCATCGCAAAGAAAAAAACAGAAAGCCCCACGAGGGCCTCACTACAGACTCGCCGGAAAAAACGACGACACCGGCCGCGGCAGGCAAGCCCTTCCGACGAGACGAGAGACCGGCCGAAGTGCATCACGTCGTCGCCGGGTGCGGATAGCCGTCGCCGCTCGCCACCGATATCTCGGCGTGGTCCTGCCCTAGTCACCTGCGTCTGTGCGGATAACAGGCGTCGCCACACTGAACCGTAGTCGGCCGTCTGTGAGGTGCCTGCTCCCGATATTGGCGCGACGCTTGCGGTACGTGCATGAGAGTGTAAGAAGAAAAGCTCTCCAACACAGCGCTTGTCTGATCGTCTTCGCGCCTACTTCGGGAGAATCGACGCTGTTCGTGGGGAAGCAAAGACAACAAGTGTGCGTGATCAGTGTTGTTTGTGCGCGCGTTTCGAAAGGGGGGAGCACTTCTCGACTACCGGATCGTGTTGTTCCCTACGTGCGTAGCGTGTCGAATCGCACGTGTGCCGCGTCGCATTCGAGTTCATTCGCGCGCGTTGGCGCGCGCTCCGGCGTCTCAGCTGTCAAGGACGCCGAGGGCTTCTCCCCGGAGGCGCGGGACACTGCCGCGACGCGAGGATGCTGTCACAGTGAACGACGCGCAGGTGAGTGTCGTCCTGTGCTGCGTGCTTACAGCGTGGATTCTTCGCGATACCATTTATTGGCAGTGTTCAAATCTGATCACGATGCCATCGACGTCAGCCGTTCTGAGGGTAGCCTGATTCGCTGAACTCAGACTCGGTTTTAAAGGGCCGCTAGACAACCTCTGCAAAAAGCAATTCACAGTGGTGCAGCGATCATGGTGCTTAACGGCTGACTTGAAGATTGTGGGTTCGAATCCCGTCCGCGGCGGCTACATTTTCGGTCTAGGCGAAAATCCGTGAAGCCTGCCTACGTAGATTCAAATGCGCTTTCAAGAACAGCCTTACTCATAATCATACCGCAGTTATGGGATGTTAAACCTGAACAAACATCATTCCCCTCTGAAAATATGACGTTTTAAAAAAAATGCATCAAGCGAACTTTCTAGTGAAATGCGCATTAGAGTGATCAGTAAGCTGCATTCTGTTAGGTCATCGCCTTAACCGCACTTGCTGATTGGCGTATGAGAAAGAATGCGGGTGCTAATTGTGGAGCACCGCATTATGGCTCGCCAAATTTAAGAATCAATCAGCGATTATTAACGCCGCATGATGAGTTGTGTCACTCGGCAGTCAACCATAAAAGCGAATGTCAAACCATAAACTTTTTTGCCACATCAACACTGAATTCGAAGTGGCTCGCGTGATGAAATAAATGCTGCTAGCGGAAATTAGCTCAGGCCACACCATGCTTTGTAGGCGCAATTTAAAGCGACTGAACACAGAATGAACGCTCGTTTCGTGCCACGTCACTAACAGTCGCCGAACATTTCAGCCAATTTCAGATATTTCATAGATGTCTCCTACACCACATCGCGTGGTGGTCTAGTGGCTAAGGTACTCGGCTACTGACCCGCAGGTCGCGGGATCGAATCCCAGCTGCGGCGGCTGCATTTTAGATGGAGGTGGAAATGCTCTAGGTCCATGTGCTCAGGTTTGGGTGCACGTTAAAGAACCCCAAGTGGTCAAAGGCACCGGAGCCCTCTACCACGGCGCCTCTCATAATCATATGGTGGCTTTCGGACGTCAAACCCGACATATCAATAAATCAATGAATGATTCAATCAATTACATGTCTCCTAAATGCGTACTGGTTGTGTGAAAGGGAAACATGGTGTCGAAAATTCTATCTGAATGCAAATCGCGAAGACAAAAACACGGAGGCGACCATTTATGGCTATAGTTCGGCCTACTATAGGCAAGCGACCACTAAGAAGAGCTATAGTTACCCTAGACATCTATGATGCAAATTCACGCGTATATCTCGAGGACTTGTTCATTTAGACGGAAATTGGTGATCTGCTTGAACGGACAATACGAATGCAGCATAGGAGTAAACCAGCTACGCTGAATATTTAGTCCTTCGCATCCACTGGTATGCAGTAGTCTTTGTTGCCGCAATGGTGACATTACGATGCTCAGCGCGCGCGCTGTCACCCTTCTCGCGGCCTTGACATTTATTTATTAAAAAAAAAAAAAACCAAAGGCCGTCATAACGAGGGTATTACATGGGTGGGAGAGGCTTCGTTTCTTTAAGCATTTTAAAAGTCGGTGAACATCTTTGCCAAATAAAATGGAGAGGAGCAATGTACAAAAATCGTGTTCAAACGCAAACATCATGACACATCGACCGGATTCACCAGAAGGCCACCTCAAATGGCATGAAAAAGGATAATTAACTTACTATGATTACGTGGTCAGATGAGCACGATTGTGTTCCGTGGCAATGTCTCATGGTAATGTGTCCCTCTCGATTATTGTGCGAGGTAAAAATGAATGCGCATAGTGTGAAGACCGGCAGTTCATACGTTTGGCTTTATATGTACGACCACGACGGGGATAGTTGCTAGCCGTGACTGAAAGAATTCATCGTCGAGAGATTGATGACGATTGAGCTTATGAAACAGTATTCACCGAGAAATTTTTCGGCCAAGTGCTAAGTTCACCAAGTCTGCTCTCTTCTTTAACGAGATCATGCTACTGCAATGCGAATAATGAGAAAACAAACAAAAAAAGAATCGCACAGCGCGGTTCTGCAGGGATTCTATGTTATTGATGTTATATATTTGTTGTGGGTCCCAGGTGGCAGATGCGTATTCTAATTTCGGACGGAGCAACGTTGTGTACGCTAGTTTTTTTAACATGCAGCGGTGCTTCTTTTAAGATAAGCTCGAGGAGCCCAATGGTGTAGTTAGCACAGGCGTGGGTAATATTATGTGGTCGATTCATGATAAGTTTGATTGGAAATTGATGCCAAGCTATTTGTATGTGGTGGCGAGTTCAACGGCACTGTTATCGAGGGAGTAGGTGTTCGGTATGCGTTCCTTATTAGTAACAGACATGAGCTTAGTTTTCGAAATGTTCAATGACATTAACCGCAGTCTCAACACCATGTGTTCATAACATCTAAATCAGTCTGTAATAATTGGCTATCTGTTTGACATGTTACTCGTCGGTATAACACACAATCATCGGCAAACAATCTAATTTGTGACGTTGGGTAAATAGGTAGATCAATAATATATATTAGAAAAAAAGTAAAGGCCCATGCACACTGCCCTGAGGAACTCCAGACGATACATCAGCTCGGCATATCTTGAAATAGCTTGACAGCACGATCCAACCCGATGCGGCGTTTTGGCCCTTCAACAAAGGTGGCAATCAAAGCTTGTCAAAGCCTAGCCGATCACATCAACTCATATATATATATATATATATATATACATGGGGGGGGGGGGGAGAGGCACTGAGGTACAAGTTCAGCAGCTGGTGGAAGGGGGGTAACGTTCAAAACTGCTGGGCATTTAAACCTCCGCGCTATTTGGAGCCTCACCTGCACAAGGTAGGACAAAGTTAACACAACCGCAAATCCCAAGTATTGTGTATCAGTTATGCGGAATGCCGCAAGGTGGCGAAAGCTTTATGAAGGGAAATAATATTGCTCCCGTTTGCGACACGAAGCTCCGAAAAAATCCATACGGATTTCTCTGAAAGAAAGTTCTCTCAGTGAAGAAAGCATTCATATCGACCCAATTTTCGAAGCCGTTGGTACTGGCGGCGAACCTTGAACGAGGAAGCTGGGGCGGTTTGCTATAATCTACAAAACCGCCCGTCGCAAAAGAGCGCGAGAAGGAGCGCCCTTTTGCGATATGCCGGCAAATTTTCACCAGTTGTCGCTGTTTACCGCACTTACAAATAACGATATGCGAGTGTCTTGCGGCCAACGCATCTAGGACATCGAACAAACAAGATCTCTCGCTCAGCATCAGAACATTACAATACCATGCAGCTAAATTGGCTATTGAATGATTGTCTTGAAGGCCATCAATACACACTTGATTGATTTGTGGGATTTAACGTCCCAAAACCACCATATGATTATGAGAGACGCCGTAGTGGAGGGCCCCGGAAATTTAGACCACCTGGGGTTCTTTAACGTGCACCCAAATCTGAGCACATGGACCTACAACATTTCCGCCTCCATCGGAAATGCAGCCGCCGCAGCCGGGATATCAATATACAGTAGTGTAGCAGTAATCAGAAAGCCGCGTATGTGTTTGCCTTTATATTTACCTATAAGTAATTTACATGTGGGATAGACCCAGTCACCAAAAATCAAAGACGAACTGACAGTGCAGCAGAGCAAGACTTTTGGAGCAGCAAATCTGACTCTTGAATTCATGGACACTCCATTCCTAAAGCAACAAACTGTCCGATTAGTGTAGTTGGTTTCGTTATGCTTCTTGACAGAGGCAGATCCAGCATCTGAGTCTGTGCTTTTAAAACCAGGGTGGTAAATTAATGTAAGAGCACTGTGGTTTCGATGGGAATATTAAAAAAAAAAGCTTTGTTCTTCATCTTTTCCGTTCGTAACAAAATGATTTCTAGTGAAATGTACTCAAATCGTGACTTGAACCGACTTTGACTTTATCTTCGTTTAAACGCTTAACCGACCATATGTTATAAAACAGGAGCTACACGGGAAAAGAATATGACGAGATTTTATATAGAATGAACGTCTACCACGCAAAGAGATACCGTGACTGCGTTTAAACGTCATCTAGTGTTGCAGTATCTTACTAGGGGACTGTTCTGGCCCGCCAACACGGCACTTACACTCAACACATGCGTCCGCGCCCAAGTTCAACTTGCACTCTGATCTCACACTTATAGCAAAGACGAGCTAAATAGATGCACACAGACACGCGCAGACAAGCCGACGCTGCCCCCACAACACGCAAGTTTCCTAACACTGCGGCGTGTTTATTACGTAACAACGGACGACAAAGCTGGAGTTTCATCAGTGAGCGAAGTCCCGCGACGCAAATTATCGCACACTGCGTCGGCCGTCCAAAAAAGGAACACAATCTGTCAAGCGTGGCTAGGGGATTAAGCCGGCTTGCACTTTTCGCCTACGCTAATCCCGCGAAAGGGTTGCCTCGCGAATTACGTAAAAGTGCGCCCCCCATACGAGCCTGCATCTACCGCGCGCAACGGTATACGAGTACACATAGCTTTCGAGCACTTACGCGGCGAGAAGCTCTTTGGACGTGATTTGCCGCCTAGACTCGCGGATTATGCCGCACGACGTTATGTCCAACGTTGAGGCGGACGGACTTAGTGCGTCGGTGCAGCGTCTCGGTCCACCGTGCGGGATGGTAATGTCTCGAGTCTTTTGTCGACGTTGAGGGAATTAAGAGATATATAGCCACGTGGCAGAAAAGAGCGGAGTGTTGTGTCGTCAACGTTTCCGACAGTCCTGCCTTAGCAAAGTTTGCACTCGAAACGCTAAGTAGACAATAAACAGAAATAAAACAGAAGAATTAATTGATGTGCGTTACTACATCACCGTTCTAAACACAAAACCAATACAGAAAAACTTAGACGACACTTTGCGCTTGAGAATGGAACGTGACAGCGTCAAGGGGCACCGTTTGCATCGCCTTCTCAAGCCCGGCTTCGCACCTCGCTGGATACCTGAACCATGCCGGAAGGAAAGGAACCCCTGTGGGCGTCATAGGCGTGCGCACGAGGAGAGGAGAGATTGGGAGAGGGCGCCCCCCTTGGTCGCTTAACATGGCCTCCGTGATGGCGGGAGCGCGGGCCTACCATCTCAGAGGCCATGTACGTTGGAAGCCAGGGGCGCGCCGCCATCTCGGAGGCCATGCGCGTAAATGGGGAGGGGGGTTGCTGAACCCCTCCGAATTAAAGGACCACTAAACCACTCCAACTTCAGGGAGGGGAGGGTGGTGTCTTTCTAGCCTTCTCTGCCCTTCCCAAAGGACTTCGTCACTTATTTCGTGGTTGTCGGCTACACGCCGTTATTGGCGCTCTCGCAGTTCGATTAATACAAAGCGAAGTGAAATCAATTGATCACGTAAGATAGTCATAATGCAAGGAAGAAAGCGTGGGCGACTGCATGACAAAGCAGGCTAGAAGACAATTCAAACTTGACATTTCTCGCCTACAAAGCACTGGAGAGTATGTACTCTAATGACATCACGTCAATCACCGTTATGACGCCACGAAGTGCGCTAAAGAGATGACAAACGCCAAAAAAGTAAAAAGCAACAGGCTTGTTTTTTTTTTTTCAATTTTTGGAGGCTGCTTAAGGGCTCTTTAAATATTGCAGCGATGCACCCTAACGTCGGGATTTTATACTCAGACTTTCAAGGATTTTCCTCCGCATATCAAAGGGCAGTCACTCTGTTCAAAAAATGCAGTGGCGCACACTGTTTACAAAAGCACTAGCGACACGTGGTGTGTTCCAATACTCACCGTAGACGGCTAAATAGACAGCTAAATAGACGGCGGCCATCTCAAGTGCCATTCCCATTCTCGCGTAGCTGGCAAAATAGACAGCTCCGAGAAAACCACATCGTAGACAAATACTATGCATGCAGCTACTTTGCTGTCTAAACAAGATGGCGGCTCAACGAATCGCTCAGATATATCGTGTCTTGCGGGAACGGTCGTCTGCACACAAGCAGACGCTTGTGCAGTATATCTCAATGTGAGTAGCGTTTAACATTTTCTTTATTTCAGAACGAAATAAGCCAGAAAATACAACTGTTACGTTTGGCGTTTTCTTTTCGATGCGAGGTGGCGCCTCGTCGGCTAAAAGCCGTCCAGACGTGTTCCAATTCTCGGACAGCATGGGCTCGGTGCTGTCTTCTAAGTAGTCTGCGTAGACTGCCTACGTGCTGCCTACGAATTGGAACACATCCACGGTTCGTGTGCAAGCCTGTTGCTGGAACCGGGCACCTGTGAAGGGTCACCTATATTGTCACAAGGACACGGGGACGCAGGGCACAAAACAGGGTGTTTACTTTCGGTACCAAAGGCCAAAAGCACGAACACTGCAGAGCTCGCGCCCACAGAACTACTTTGTTATCCTCCTCAGAGGCTGGCCACTATAGTTGCCAGCCAGCGTCAATATTACCTCGCTGCGTAATCCAGAGGTACGCACTCTAAGTACCCTTCCCGCCTGGCCCCAGAGACTATGTACCGATGGCACGTTGGCGACTAATGTACGACTAATTTTGAATTGCAATGGCAGATGCACGTCAACTTTTCCTGCTCGGAGTGCAGCAATCATATTGCTGTGGCAGATAGGGAGCGTGAATTGTACGTTCCAAAGGCAGATACAGAGCAACCGCAGATTACGGAATGCAAGAATTCGGTGGAGCGACAATTCTCGGAACGCCGAAATCAGCGGACTTGAACGGAAGTTCGCGTGACGTATTGCGGGCGGGCCGCCTTTCATCCAGTCGGGGCGTCCTCTCGCTGGGTTTCCGTGCGTACACCTGCACCTGTCGAGGCGCACGCGTTTCAATCGCCTACTTGGCGAGAAGGTCGCGGGCTCGATTCCGGACGCGGTGGTCGCATTTCAATGGAGGCGAAATGTTAAAGGCTCGTGTATACTGTGCGAAGTCACCGCACGTTAAATAACACCAGTGGTTCGAAATTTCTCCAGTCTTCTCCTATGGCGTCTCTCATAATCATATTGTGGTTTCGGGACGTAAAACCCCAGTTTTTATTATTAGATCTGGAGACAGCAACCCCAATTGAATCTACGCGATTCGGCCGAGTGCTTGCAATTTGTCGATAAAATTCAACATAAGAATAACAGTCCGAGCTCGTTATAACGAAGCAGCATGAATGAATGAATGAATGAATGAATATACTTTATTTGAAATCCGGCAGTTTTCACTGGGCGAGGTGGCGGAAGAGGGGATTGACCCCTGTCCCTTTCCACCTCTCTCCGTCGATTATGATGGCGGTGCCTCGGGAAGGATAAATTAGGTTCTTGCATCCGGTATTCGCTATAAACAGTACACATGGGCACCAACAAGTCTGCGATCAGACTCGCGCGAAAATACTGCAGATTTGAAAAAAAGAATCGTCCCAGGTTTGCAACCCGCTTCACCGACGCTTTGTACTCCGGGATACACCTGAAGGCGACAGGGCTTCACGAGTGTCTATGGACTACCAGCGCAAGTTTGTGTCGCGTGTTCTAACTGTTCATTTCATTTTCTTTCTTTCTCTAGCTCCTTCTAATATTTCCTCTTCTTCTACCCCTATTGTAAGGCTGCTGACCGAAGCAAGCTTGGTTCCCTGCCTTTCTCACCATTTCTCTCTCTTTGTAGCCTTTCCCGCCCCCTTATGGAGAGCCCTGCACGCGCCTGTGGTTGTTCCGGTAGAGGTGAAATGGCTGCCGCGGCTGGATATCGAACCTGCAACCTCGTAGCCTACAGAACGACTCAATTGTGAAAGACTGAAAGAAATCTGCACGCGCGTGCATGAGGCATATTGCATGCGTAACATACTGTCTGTCACACGCTTACGTGCAGCTCTTACCGACTTCGTGATAGGCTGGCGCAAGCAGCGTATAGTGGCGTGTGATGTACAACGGTTATCAGAACAATATGAGTTTTTTTTTTCACGTCTTTTCTCGCTGTAACTTTTTTAGCTGAATATTTCTGCGAGTCTTTTCGAGAAATTTAAGTTTTATGCAGCCGGAAGAAGCCAGTAAGCGCGCGATATCGTGCTTTAAATCTTGTCGTCCTATAGAAACATTTTCTTCTTTTCGCGAATGCCCGGCGTATGGTAGTTCTTCCGTTCCTATAGCCTACTTCCTGATCGCTAATTAGGAAGCTGTCTGCCTCTTCAGGAGAAACACTCCCGACCGAAGAACATTTCTATCTTATCGTATTTCTGAACAGCTTCCTGTATACGTAGCGTTGTCCTCGTCAGCTGCATAGTCATTCCCTCCCTTTTCTCTTTGTACCACCTCATATCTTTTCCTGGCAGAGCAATTAAGCCTTAACTCGACGACATCCGGTGGAAGCGCGAGCGCAACCCCGCTCTTATTTTTCCTTGGACTCGCGAAAGCCGTATTAACTTTCATTATTTTAATTTCATTTTTTCTTTAACTGCGGACGCGCCAGTCGTCTGCTGATAATTTGCTTTATTATTTTTATTTTTCGTCTTCATGGCAGTATCTTAAGACATCGCCCGTTGCAAACACTGCCTGCTGACTTCTTGAACGAGAACTCAAAATTGCCTTTCTTTACAAGCGTGTCTTTATAAAATACGCTCTCTGCTGTCCTTATAGTTTTCGTTAAAAAAAAAGAACAGCGCGGCTTCGATTCGTTTGTTAAGCGTAGCAATATCATTAAACAAAGGAACAAGACCGAGCGATTTCGTTTTTTTTTTATTCTTTTTTTTTGTCTTGCGTCGACGAATTCTCTTGGCGCGCCCCTCGGGGATATCTGCCGCGAAAAATGAAACTGCCATCAACAGTTTAAAATTGCAGTTGTTTGCAGTTGCGTATATATATATATATATATATATATATATATATATATATATATATATATATATATATATATATATATATATATGAGATCTAACAGACAGTAATGCCAAGGAACGTTCTTTGGCATTACTGTCTGTTAGATCTCATTAATATTGTGTTAAAACACGGAAAAACGAGCCCTTAGGTATACACTTCTTTCCTTTATTATATATATATATATATATATATATATATATATATATATATATATATATATATATATATATATATATATATATATATATATATATATATATATATATATATTGTGTGTGTCAAGCAGCCGGTATTGCACTCAGAAAACCACACCACCGACAGCAGAAAGACTTCCTCGCAGTGGTTTAACATTTGTAATTAGTCCGGGCGCGCCAGATTTCTCGCCACATTTTTCTCAATATCCCTTTGGTGTATATTAAAGGCGAGCTCGTAGTTTTTTTTTTTTTCGTAAAAGGAATGAAATGCTATAGCTGTCTTAGACTGTCTTAAATGTTTTTCAATTTTCTTTCTTCTGAGGCTTTATATAGGCCGTGCGGAAAGACAGAGAGGATGAACTTGATTTCGGAATCCGCACGGCTTCGTTTGGTAATGAGAGGGATCGGATCTCAATTTAACCGGAAAGAAAATCGCGGCATTGGCTCTTGGGTGTCAGCTGGAACCGCCTTTCCCTGTAAAGGGGGGAGGGGGGTAAAGGGAAAGCATGAATGAGCATTGAACTGAATTGCTTTTATTCAACTGCGCAAAGCTACGCTTAGGATAGTAAAGATCCTCGGCGCATGATGAGCCCTTCCCATCTGAAGCAACTACAGTTTGGGCACAAGCATTGGCAACAAAAACGGAAGTCACTGAAATCTTGCATAAAAAAAAAGTTGAAATTCACGCACAACCGAATACTTACAGAAAGATAAAATAACATTTTGAAGGTAAATATAAATTAAGGTTCACGTTACTCCACGTCAACGTTTACAGTACCCTTTCGGATGAAAACTTTCTTGCTTGCCTATATTTGTTAAAGTTGTGTATTTTTTGTCACCCGTTGTTGGTGTAAGTTTTTATGTGTTTATGTTCATGATCTTTACTGCTGTAACCACTGCATTATGGAGAATTTACTGAATGAATGAATGAATGAATGAATGAATGAATGGATGAATGAATGAATGAATGAATCAATGAATGAATGAATGAATGAATCAATGAATGAATGAATGAATGAATGAATGCTGCGGTTACCTAGCTCGACAGCTCGTACGCTTCCTGTGTGCGACTTAGTGGGGAAGCAGCCGCCAACAGCAGCAGCAGCAGTTACGCTCAATAACCTCAGGTATTTTTTTTTTTTTTGTAATCAGAGCTCCAGTCCGTCCATTCCACGCACACGCTGTGGGTCGTTAAAGGACCTGAGATCGTTGAAATTATTCGAAAGACCCCCCCCCCCCCCTTTACCCCTACGCCGTCAATCCAATCACGCCGTGGCACGTGAAATCCAGACATATGAAATGTGTGCGGTATCACGCGGGCAAGCTCTTCATTCAAGTCTCCCGCAGGCCTGTAAAGCAAAGAGATGATAAAAATGTCTGTTACGCAACGCTTCTGCAGACAGCGGCCTTTTAAGGAAAAAAATTATGTTAATTATATTATGAATAAGAATATTGACTGTGATGAACAATAAGCCAGAGCAGAGACACCGTGACCCCATGGAGAACCCCTACCACCCTGAGCGTCTTCCCCTTTGATATATAGCGCAATTTCACGCTTTTTAAGTAACATTATGCCGTGCCGTCTGTAGGGTCACTATGATTAATCAAGTTAATGACACCCTCAAGACGCATGGGCCGCCGTCACCCTGATTCGTCTTTCTAAAGCTTGCAAGAGGCACAGTCATCCCTGAGTGGTGAGGGTCGTGGGGGGGGGGGGGGGGGGCAATTATTTGGAACGTTTCGCGTGTAGAAGCACGCGGTCCAACGGAGCACTCTCGATCAAATATGAGCATCCGGCAGTCTTATATAGACACCTCAGGTGTGTTTTGCACACGCCCCCCCCCCCCCCTCTTCTCCGTCTCTCATTGGAACGGGACCATCGTGGCCCCAAGTCGAACACACGTCCCATCTCTTATCAGTGACACATCTTAGTGCCTGCTATGCTATCGCACACAGCTAGGCTATATCCGTGAGAAAGGCTCGCTAAAATCAAGGCATTGGCCTGCTCTTTCTCGATGACGATGCACGGAGCTTTATGGCGTAAATGCGAGTGTAGGCCAAAGAGTGTCAAAGTCATGGTTTAGAATGTGTTCAGTTTTGATCCATGATAGCGTTTTATGGCTGTATGAGGGCCTAAAGTTTTGTTCAATGAAGAGTCGTAAAAGATTGTGAGGGCAAGGGTACGTTGCAAGCTTCTCGACGCTGCATTAGAACTTGCAATCCAGCATCTACTCTCTGCCAAGCTATAGCCAAGTCTGATACGCTTACATTCCCGAGCATAGCGCGCTCGCGTTCGAGGTTTTGATCAGCAGATTCAACAAGCGCGCGGGACAACATGTCCTCATCTTTGTGCGTGCGACCCGACATGTACGTTCTATACTCGTACAAACGTGCATTACGTCCTACAAACGTCCTGATGACGTTCTATACACCTGCAAACGTCCATTAAGCGTCCTGCAAAGGTTCTGGTGACGTCCTATACTCCGAGAAACGTTGGCCCCATCGCGCCGGTCATTCTGAACGGTTCCTTGAATTCGCCAGCCAGCACAACGAGTAATGATCCATGACTACCCTGAATGGGCGACCTAGGCTCGAAACTCGCGGAGCGCCCACGCAACGTAATCAGTGAAATCGTGAGAGTGACACGATACCTGCGTGATGGGACTGAAAGACAAGCTCTTTCCTGCCGTCCATATAATGGCGTGTCCTGGGGAGTTTAAGAAGGCCACCTGCCTACGCACGACGCTTCCAGATTATTTTAACGTTTCGAGCCCAATTGCGAGTCAGAGATGGCGTGTGACGGCTGATCTGAGATGCGCGCGCATTTCTAGAGCTTGGTATGATTCCTTTGATATTACTACTTTTATTTCTTGCGACCGCCGCGCATCAAATCAGTCAGTTCCCACGTCCGACGGCCATAAGTGGCTCCAGCGAGTACCTCTGTTAAACAGTTTCTTCTCTCAGTTTCCTCCACGGAGGGCCCTCCGTATACGTAGTCCTGTCACGTAACTAAAATCCCTTTCTCAGTAAGGCTTAATAACCTCTCACCGGAACGAAACAGCGCGCGGAAATCTCGCTTCAAGGACGACGAGGAGGGAATTTGAAGAATTATGAGAAAACCCTTGAACGACGTGCGAACAGCGCGCGGTTATTTTCTCAGACGCGCTTTCTTTCTTTTTTCTTATTCTTTTTTCGAACGAGCAGGAAATATAACTAGTAGAATATATAGAGACGTATAGGATTGGTGTAATCGGGTGTAGTTTGGTTAAGGCGACGGACATTGGCGGAAGAAATGGTAACAGTAGCTTATACCGGCAAAAGCTTTATCGCACGGAAACGCATCTTATCTGCGAGAAGCAGCGAAAAAGACAGCCGTGCACCGTGAGATGCGGCGCATTTAGCGCCGTAATCATTCAGGGGGAAAAAAACTCGCTCAGCGGGTTAGCTTGCTTTGTCTGCTACGTAAAAAACTGGTGTCTATATGCGCTACCCTATTACGCTAGCCGCATAACTACCGTTATTAGGGTCAAAACATTATATGCCCCATCAGGCACGACAGGTCACGGCCGGCATCAACACAAGTGATAAGCACAAGCACACAAGCAATAAGACACAAGTGATCAACACAAGCAATAAATGTGGCCCGTCACGCTGGTCCTGTGAGAGCTGAAATTTTAATGATCACTTTGAGTTAATAGCAGTATCTGAGGTTTTCAATTCTAAAATCATGACAATATTATGAGAAACGTCGTATTGGGTGTGGGCTCCGGTAATCTCGACTATCTGGTGTTCTTCAACGTGCACTAACATAGCACAGTATGCTTGCCTTTAGCATTTCTGCGTCATATGTTTTTCATTTTATTTCATTTATTGCATCCTTAAAGCCCGAGAGCATTACATAAGGGGGGGGGGGCAACAAATACGCTGTGAGGGTTTACAATTCAATGTGAACAAGTTATTGTAAACAATACAGGTCTAAATACGCATATGGTAGTTCAGTGGTCAAGAATGACAACAAAAACTAATGAAACAACAAATGCAATCGCCCTGCCCAGAGTCGAACCCGTAACCTTTCGGCCAGCAGCCGATCTTGACAAGCACCGTTCCCCCACAGCGGACAATATCCTTCTGACAGGCGATTCGTTTGGTCATTAGATACGTTTTTAAAGATTCAGCATTGTTCCAATTCTTGCTCAATAATCAGCATCAGCCACTGCAGGTATTGCAACACCTCAGGCAGCATGTGACTTATTGGTCATAAAGAGGACTACAATTACTGACATATGCCAAGTATAAAACACAAGTTCTCGGTAACTGACGGCATCATAAAAAATATATAAGTGTATCCATGTAATTACCTACATGTAGATAATTACATGCACGGATGCCGCTGTCACACTCACAAATCTTTCTGTTCTTGCGTGATACTTGCCACCGGATTGGCTCAGGCGTCGGGAATGGCATCCGTATCGCCTAAAATTAGCTTATGAACAGCCTGATTAGTTTAAAAACTATATAAGTGTGCTTCGTTCTTTTTTCATCTATAGCGGTGCCAGGCAACTATTTAACCACTCCAAAGGCGCGCGATCGAGTGTCACGAAAACAACAAAATTCTTCATTTGCGAGCATTGTGAGAGGAAAAATTGACAGAGGGGGCGTCATGCGATTCTACTAGCCTCGGCAAGCCGACCGCCTCTGACGACACTCTTCCCAAGCAGCGCGCGATGGACCCAGAAGAGGCTCCCACAGCACCCGCAGTAGACGCAACCAATGCGAGCCGACCGATTATAGCACTTGGCTGTCACGCGACCAGGGCCTATTTCAATGATATGGTAGCGAACGCAGTCATATGAGGATCGCGCTCTTAGCTTCTTTTTTTCCAGGCTCCAAGTTTGCGCCCCTTTCACGCGCATCCTTAGTGACGTCATTCGCGTCACAAAAATGACGGTGGATTCAGGGTGAAATTTCGGCACAATCTTTTCACGATAAAGAAAAGATTGTTTTTTCTGCCTTTCGAATAACGCTTTTTCTGCCTCCTACAAAGCGATGAAGCTGTCATTTAAATATGGTGCTGCGCGAAAAAGATAAAAAAAGTGCCGCCACATCCACGAAGTGTATGATGATGAGTGGGCGAAGCTCCGGAGGTAAACCTGGTAAACCATGAATCCTCCGTACATTTTGCCCACTCGACTTTATTGCAACGCTCCCCCTAGCGTACGTCGCCGCACTAAATCGAACGATGACACGCGCCATATGTGGCATCATTCCTATTTTATAACACCTCGCATCTTTCATAATCAACTACACGTACCGCCGTCTAGTTTATAACATCTTGCACCTTTTGGATGGATGGATGGATGGACGGACGGACGGACGGACGGACGGACGGACGGACGGATGGATGGATGGATGGATGGATGGATGGATGGATGGATGGATGGATGGATGGATGGATGGATGGACGGACGGATGGATATGGCTGTACCCTTTAGATCGGGCGGTGGCTAGCGTAATACTTAATGCCGTCAGCTAAAAGTACCGCCATCTAGTGAACACTGCAAAAACTGAACGAGAGGTGGCTACATACAGGGGACGCACAGCCCACGCCTTAAGGAGCTTCGCTCCTAAAGAAAACTTTAAAGTTCGAGCAAGCGCTCCGTACGACGAAATAATGGCGTTCAGTCTGGCGAAAGTCGCTTTCAGAAGGAGATCTCGTGCTCCGTCGCTCCCATCCGCGCTTCGCGCCGAATCGATATTGCGAGGGAACCGACGTTGACGGTTGTTTGTCCTCTTGTTGCTCCAAACGCGGCTGTTCACAACAAGCCAGCTCTCCTTTTCTCGGCATTTAATTTTTTTTTTAATTTCGCAGTCGGCTCGCATTTGCGCCTTCGCCAGGCGACTGGTAAAGCGTAATTGTGCTTATTATTTGAACTTTTTTTTTTTACATCGAAAGCTGTTATGAGATCACAACTCGGGTAACGCGCAGTTGTCCGCGTGCGCCGCCGTGCCGGTGTTTGTAACCACATCGCGCGAAATTGAAAGAAAGAAAAAGCTAGCACCAATGCTATACAGTGAGGCTTGAACCCGGGTCTGATGCGTGCCAGCCCAGTATTCTACCACTGAGCTATACACCGGTGCTTTTTTTTTCATGGTATTTATTAAAGTACTTGGGCAATAAAGACAAAATCAAGTGAACAAAAGTACGATCAAATCACGAAAGTAGGCGTTCAAGTGTTACTCATAAACACTAAATGGCTAACACAGCGCGAGTTCCTCACATGGAGAGTTCTTCACATCGTGTTATAATAACAAAAAAGGGGTGAGGTCAAACAGTTCTCTAAGACGGAGTACCAGTCCGGTCTAAAGTCCAGCTCGTCGTAAATGTTTTTTAGGTGGATAGCCATTTGGTGCGCTTGAAGAGGTGGTGGGCTCTGCATTGCGGTCTTGCATTCGTGTCTTCCACAAGCTGTGAAAACCCATGAGGAAAAACATATCATATGGTACTTCATCACGCGTTGCTGGTAGAAGATAACGTATTGTGTGAGAATTAATGACGAAACGCTTTTTCAGCGCTTGTACCGCGTTGGCAAACTTGCCTTAGGCTGGCTTGATGTCGGGCAAGCAATCGCGTTAATACGACTTATAACGCGTTTTACAACATCGATATAACAACCAGTCGTCGCACAATGCGAACGGCGTAACGAGTGGGCCGTCCAATGCTCCAACCCATTACAAAAGCTTGTTTCCCTATAAACTGTGACACATACCCACTACAACCATAATTCTTCATCGCCGGTAGCTACTGCATAAAATACTGGGACAAAATTCCTTGCAAGTGTTAAATAGATACCACGCTTCTCAGAAGAATGACGAATGATAGCATAGCGAATGCCGGCCTACTACCCCCCCAAAAATATTATTAATGCCATAGTGGGCATCAAAGCAAGTGGGCTTGCAGTATAGTTACCCAATGAGTGTTTTGAAAAGGCCGCTCTTCTAGCTTTCGCTGTGACTGTGCTGCGCCTTCCACGCAGGCCTGGCGATTTTTGTTTCTGTTCAGTTGCGTTGTAAAAGACGTCAGATGGAGCTAGATACGCCCCATCTTGGAAATTCTTCGAAACATGAATGATAATTTTTTATTGGTGCTATAGTTCGAATTTATTAGCATCTGCTCGTCACTTCATAATCAGTGTCACAGGCATAAAACCAGGGGGTTCAGCCACACATGCTCGCCCGCTTATTCTCTGGAAATCTTTCAGTTTTGCATACTTGTATATACACGCACACGTACAAACACACGCACGAGCAATCTTGAGGAGTGGGTGGATCTCCCTCTCCCTACCACCGAAAAAAAAAAATCTGGCTTTACGCTTCTGGTCAGCGTAATCACATTTGTAGTGGATATATACATATTATGATAGACTTGAAGTATTTGTATACCCATCTGATCGACGGCAAGACGAATGCGCATATCAGCAATGAAACGGGTGAAATCAATTATATGAGCTTCTATTTGGGAAGAATAAACATCATCATCATCATCATCATCATCAACCTGACTACGTCCACTGCAGGACAAAGGCCTCTCCCATTTTCCAGGAAGAATAAACATAGTTTATCAATTGATTAGAGTATGAGAGTTTGCCGTGCTCAGCGGCAGTAACTCACTCACTCACTCCCAGCCAGTTTACTAGCCCGTGTTTGTTTGCCCATTTGCACTGGAGCCGCCCGAACAGCTACAGGAAAACAAAGCGACAAAAGAAACACACGAAGCCCCTGAGAAGCGACGAAACCGCGTTGGCGCGCTCGACTCTTCAAGCGGTTCGACGAAGGCTGGTGAAGCGGGTGGAAGGGGAAGTAATTTTATTACTGGCATCCCGGGTCACGTCGACGGCGTCTCCCGCGGGCGTCTCTAGCCATCTCCACCTACTTCTTCTTCCAGCTTGGCAGCGTTGCTTCGAGACGCACTGGTACCCTGCCTTCTCCGAACACTGCTTCCTTCCCCCTCTCCCATCCTCCTCCTCTCTCGGGACGGCAGCAGTTAGGGTCATTAGTTCCACGAGGATGCTTCTCAGGCTGTTGTTCCTTTTGTCTCCAGCACAGCGGCGCCGGCGAGTTGATGCTTCTGTTTCTTTCGGAGACCCTGGCCAGCCCAACTAGTAACGTTGGGCCAGCCGGCCGGCGAAGAAGAGTGGCAGGCGGCCGAAGCGAGCGTTTTTCAGAGAGGGAGGCGAGGAAGGCGAAAGGGGTGGGCGGGGGGAAAGGGTAGGCGTTAGAGTGGATGCTCAGGCACGGATGGACTGGACTGGGGCTGGCTTGTTCGCTGTGTATTGTCTTCTTCGCCTATAGGGGGTTTCGCAGTGGGGTGGGGGGGGGGGGGGAGAGAGTGGCATCCGGCGATCAGATGATGAGTTCGTCTCTTCGCTGGGAGAGGAGGTTTTCTGGCGCGCTCGTTCTTGCGCCATCGAGCCTTCCTTCCGCTCGAAGGGACGCGCTATTGAGCCTTGGCCATTTCCACAGAGTAAGCGTTTTCACATCAAGAGCGTGGCGAGGAGACCAACTGGTCTAAAGCTCCGACTCGAGTGAAGTGCGCTGCATTGCGTTCTTGTTTGCTGGTGTCTTCGATTGTTTTCTAATTTAGCCTTTTTTCTTTTTTTATGTCTGCTGTGGCCGTCACCGCTTCAGTTTTCCTGCAGCCGTCAGCGAAGTCATGTTTTAACCGAGCCTTTCGTTGTTGCAATTTTTATTTGCCCTTCCTTATTCTGTAATCCAATTGATTTCAAAGTTTGCGGACGCCCCTTTTGTTGTGGGGTTTTGCGGAACTTTTGGACAGCCATGCGGTAAAAAAGCGCGCAACGCTATCATTTTTTTTTTCAAATATTATCTTGGGGAGTACGTTGGCTCAGAGCATGCTTATAACTTGACAATCTTGTGCAAACATTTTCGCGAAAGAAAAGGTATTCTGACGCAATCCACCGATTCAAGAGTACGTCAGCGTTTCCATTAGGATAGAATGCTTCAATGAAAGTGAAGGAAAAAAAGGAAGAAAAATAACTTTATTTTTATTCTGCGCTGCGCGACTCAGTAGATAAAGGTGAAGAAATAATTATGCACATATTGGTTAGACATGCCAAAAGCCATCAGCTGAAATTGTGCGCATGTCCTGCTTGTGTGTGATCTTTGCTTGATCTGAGCACCCACTATAGTGTTTGAATGGTTTGATGACTTTTCATAAAGTTTACGAATTCAGCGCGTGGATACATTGGTATAAACAACTATTTACTATAAATTATTACCGGATGTCGTGCTAAGGACAAATTAATGAGCTACAGTAACATGCATGTGTGTGCTCCGAAACATTCCTTCCGAATTACAATTACGCGAACGTAATAAAAAAAAAAGAACGCCAGGCCTGCGCGGAAGGTGCAGCACAGTCGCAGCGCAATTAAGCTAGAAGAGCAGCCTTTCAGAGCTTTTTTTTTTTTTTAAACACTTATTGGGTAACTCCTGCAAGCACACTTGCTGGTTACCCAGTACGGCATTTCAAAAAAATTTTAGGCTAGTGGGCAGTCATTCGCTATGCTACCCTTCGCCATCCTTCTGAAAAGCGTGGTATCCGATAAACTTTTGCGAGGAATATTGTGCCAATCGTTGATGCTGTGGCTAACAACAATAGAGGAATTACGCCTGAAGTGGGTATGCGCCACAGTCAATAGATGACCGAGAACGAGCTTTTGTAGGGGTATAGAGCATTGATTGATTGATTGATATGTGGGGTTTAACGTCCCAAAACCACCATATGGTTATGAGAGACGCCGTAGTCGAGGCCTCCGGAAATTTCGACCACCTGGGGTTCTTTAACGTGCACCCAAATATTAGCACACGGGCCTACAACATTTCCGCCTCTATCGGAAATGCAGCCGCCGCAGCCGGGATTCGAACCCGTGACCTGCGGATCAGTAGCCAAGTGCCTTAGCCACTAGACCACCGCGGCTGGGCGGGTATAGAGCATTGGACGACCCACTTGTTACACTATTCGCATTGTATGACGCCTGGTTGTTTGTTTGATGTTATAAAACGCTTTGTTACTCATAATAGTGCGATTCATTTTCTGACACCAAGTCTGTCTAGCGCAAGTTTTCCAACAAGTCCCAAGCACTGGCGTAGCTCAGTCAATAAAGAAGAAAAAAACCTTGCGTAGCTCAGTGGTAGAATACTGGGCTGGCACCCAGCGGTCCTGGGTTCGAGCCCCACTGTGTCTGTGGTACTACCTCTCTTCTTTTCGAATTTCGCGCGATGTGGTTCGGGCGGCGGCGGCGGCGGACAACTACGGCGCTAATAATAGCTTTCGCTGTAGAACTTCAAGAAAGTGTCGAAGAAGTGGAAATTGCGGATATAGAAACACAAAGTCGACAACGAAGACAAATCGCTAAAGTGATCATAGAAGCAGGCATTGCACATACGACAAACAGCTTTCCTAAAGGTTTCGCAAAAGGGCTCAGTTGGTTTGCATTAGAGGTTTTCCTTTCGTCGACAGCTCAGTCGACTAATGTATTGCATGCAGTGGCGCAGCCAAAGGGTGGCACACCAGGTCCGGGCGTCCCCCCCCCCCCCCGCTTTTTTTTTTTCGCCATGGCATATAGAGCGGGCTCTTTTCTTTTCGACATGACATATAGAGCGACAAATGGCCGTTCAATGAGGCTTCCCCCCCCCCCCACGGAGTCACGACGGAGGTGCCCTTCTCCCCAAAAAGAAAAAAAAATCTACCTACGCCCATAATTGCATGGGTCACATTTTGAAAATTGGTAGCGAACTTGACATTTTGTCAGGAGTTAAAAATAAGAATAATCAAGTGTGTATGTGGTAGGATGAGGGGGGGGGGGGAGAGTGCTCAATATGCTCAAACAAAGATCATCTCATTCCTTTCTAGCACACGCTCATAGAAACCAGAAGGTCGGGCTGACTGAGGGACACCATCTGAAGCTAACTTAGGCCCACCCTCGGAGAAGTTGAAACATTAAGCACTGCTTTCAGTCATAGCTAACATAGGAGTCCCTTCGTAAAGAAATACGAGTCGTCATTCGCGGAAGCAGCCACACGGAAACGGCGAAAAGATTGAAACAATGCGGAATTGGCAAGAGAAACAAGCTCCGAGAGTACAGGCTTGTACGTTCTTGATCAAACGGAAACGAGAGGCCCCATTCAAGGTTACTAGTATAAAGAGCCATAGAAAAAGAGCAGGCTGAAAAGAAGGTTTTTCTAGGTACAAAGGTACCGCAGAATCGAAGACCATTAAGACCTGGCTTCGCGCTCGTGTTTTAGGTGCTTCCGGCGTTTGGAAGACCCCCCCGAAAATCGCCATTTTGGGGAGGAAAGGGAAAAATAAGAGCCCTTCGCTGTTCGTAGATAACGTTAAAACACAGGCCGGAAAAAAAAAAAAAACTAACATGGACGAACAGGCAGAACGTTAGGCATTGCTCGTTCTCGGCCAACTATCGTTTTTTTCCCGTTCCACATTTTTTTTATATTCGCTTTTGTTCTTCGCCAACGGCCAGCTTAGCGACGTTTCGTTGCCGCGAAGAGTCATTCTGTCTGCGCTTAACAGTCTCTCAAGATACGTTGGGAAATAATGGAAATGGCTTGGGTGGGGGGGGGGGGGGGGAGGTAGGAGCGCACCAAGTGAAGTATAGGGTATATAAGCGGGCAGGAGGAAATGATTCGGCAAGCACATGTTCGGCAGGCCTCAGCTCCCCTCACTGCAACAACTTCGTGTATGTGTGTGCCTTTCTATTGTTTCACACGAATGAGCAGCAGTAGAGAGTTTCCGCTCATGCTCACGGAGGTTCGGAGCACAAGTCCAACCACCGCGTCTGCACATCTTGGGAGAGAAGGGGGGGCCAGATTACTACGTCCACGTCGGACCGCGATGCCATTTAGCGGGTCAATAGTACGTATAGTCGTTCGAGGACAGGCGTTTAGGGGGCCAGGCAGGCAGGGAGGAAAGGGGCCCTCACGCGCAGAGGCCCGCAAGTTCCCGGTTTTTGGGCGAGTGCCACCACGGCCTTGCTCTCCGGCGGTGACGTAATTTTCGGAACCAATGGAATCACGGAGGAGAGGGGTCAATGTCGCGGCTGCTCGAGTCTTCGCCCCGAGCGCTCGTGTTTTGGAAAGCGTGCGCGCGTATAAAAAACACGTAAAAAACGGCGCAATAAAGAAACAAAAATGAGTGTAGATACGAACGAAAGAGGTTCGCAGCAGCAGCCAACAGGCGGGCGGGCTGGGCCAGGTCGATGGGCGCGTCGAAGAATTTGGCGGAAGGAAATGCGAATGATGGCATTCCGCAACGAATGCAGGGAGGAGGTTGAAGAAGTTGAGAGAGAGTTTCGAGATAGAGGGCGAGGACGAATCGCTCAATGCGCGCGAACCGCCAAGGACGACATGGACAGCCGGGCGTTGGGGAAATTCGGTGGTCGTTCCGAGGTCCGCAGTCGACGGTAGTAATTGCGTTGTTCCCTATACGGGACCCCCCTTTTTTCCCCTTTATCGAACGGTCTTTCTCGATTCCGCACGATGTTCTCGCCGGCTGATGACACGGCTGGAAACCGCGCTACCATGCATGGCGGCGCGCGGGCATTCGCGACGCGTTTTCACCACCCCTTCCGGTCGACATGCGGCCCTGACCAACCCGTCGGCTTCTGCTGAACGTTTGATAACACTGCGAACGGAGCCAGCGAGCGCAGAGACGGGTGGGGAACGGTGAAGGAATTCGACTGCTGTTTATCACTGGAGTGACAACGTAAACTTGCTGGAAAAAACAGCGCGAAGACTATAGGACTCAAGAAAAAAATTTGCTATATACTTTCAGAGAGGGATTTAAAAATATTTAGAATAAAACATGAGTGTCACGCACAGAAAAAAAAAAGCTAGCATCAATGCCACAGCGGGGCTTGAACCCGGGTACGGTGGGTGCCAGTTCAGTATTCTACCACTGAGCTACACTGGTTTTTTTTTTCTTTAATGAATGACATTATCACCAGTAAAGTACACAGAACATGCTTCATCAGAAGTCAGGCAAACACACACACAAGCGTCGTGAACGGGAAGCCACTCCGGGACGGGGTCAAAAGTCTCGACAACACTACGCACTTGAGCAGCTGCTTCTCGGAAGACAGATCTCGTCGACCGTGGTGGCTCCGCGTGTCTATCGTTCATGTGACTTTTCCATAATGAATAAAGTCCCAACAACATAAACAAGTCGTAAGGAGTACTATCAGTCAGACTCTTTTTGAACGGAAGGAACCTAATACCATGGGCTGTGATTGGAAGTTCTTTTCTTAACGTTCTTTTTAGAATGTCCCAAAAATAAAAAAGCATCACGACAATGAATAAAACAATGCTCTATAGTCTCAGGTTGGTTGCAGAGTCTACAATTCACTGTACAGGGTACGTACATTGATTTTTCATTCAGCCACGTTTTCACTGGCAGCGTCGAAGTGAGCTACACTGGTTCTTGTGCCTCGACCGCAAACTTACCTTAGGCCGGCTTGATATCGGGAAGCAATCGCGTTAATATCACTTGTAACGCGTTTTACAACAGCGAACGATGAAGAAAAGATTGTTTTTATATCTCCTAGAAAGCGATAAAGTTGTCCTTTAAGTATCGTGCTGCGCGAAAAAAAACAATATCTAGGCTATGGAAGGCGACCCATTGATGCTTCGTGCAGTGAACTCAAAGTGAACACTATTCTCTTGATGTGAAACTGTACACACTTCTTCACTATATACACTCCCATAACGTATTTGTCCGCCGTATACGGTGTTGTCAACTGCGGCCTACGCAGTACACGTACCAAGGTGATCACTTACAGCGTGCGTGAGGCACGAAGCCTCACACTTCTCTTTTAAATTTAAACAAACAATGCGATTGTTGTTGTTGTTGTTCTCCTATTGTTAGTGGCGCATACCCACTGTGGGGGATTGGCCAAGAATCGAGTGGCTTTAAAATTTACTGTTCAGATTTAGAATGATGGAGGCATAACAGAAAGATTACCGATAGCCTATAGGCAAGTGTGGTGCTTAATGTAATGCATACAAATATTTACATAAACAAATTTATTCTTAGAATAGAGCAATAATCTGATTTTATACGTATATAATTATATGGACATGTTAAGATAACGAAACTGGTTAATTAGTCAACCTATTAGTTTCATCAATATAGTCCCGGA
Organism: Rhipicephalus microplus; assembly: GCF_013339725.1. Lineage (NCBI taxonomy): Eukaryota > Metazoa > Arthropoda > Arachnida > Ixodida > Ixodidae > Rhipicephalus > Rhipicephalus microplus. The sequence goes on along the minus strand of NC_051175.1, from coordinate 106,419,517 downwards.
CGGCCGCGCATACTGTCCCATTAGAGAAACCAGAAATGGAAGCTCCAAAAGACAAAATGACAGGCAAAATGAATGCGATTGATAGCGCCCACAGTTGCACGCGGTTGGCATGAGACAGGCGCGCCAAAGAACTTATATGTCGCGTGCACAGTCGTCAGCAAGCTTAACTCCAACGTACCGCAGCGTGACCTGGACTGCCTTGATTGATGTCAGCCACGATGCGCTGGGAGCTATTTTCTAAACATTTGTATCTTTTCTTTTTTTTAAATAGTACGTCAGCATGCACGGTTAACATCTCGGCCACATAACCCTAAACTACGCGGCGATGGCGTCAATCAAACTGTTTCAGGACGTGCTGTGGTGCATTTGTGTTAAGCTTCCTGACGGCTTTCTTTCTTTTCATCTTTGTTGTGTGCACCCTGAGGAGTGATCTGCCGATAAAAGACGCCCAGTTTTCATTACTTTTGGAATGTAAATGTTATTACGCAGAATTGATTGATATGTGGGGTATAACGTCCCAAAACCACCATATGATTATGAGAGACGCCGTAGTGGAGGGCTCCGGAAATTTGAACCACCTGGGGTTCTTTAACGTGCACCCGAATCTGAGCACACGGACCTACAACATTTCCGCCTCCATCGGAAATGCAGCCGCCGCAGCCGGGATTCGAACCCGCGACCTGCGGATCAGCAGCCGAGTACCATAGCCACTAGACCACCGCGGCGGGTCGTTATTACGCAGAAGATTCCTAGGTTTCCAGTGTTCTAACCACTCGGAAGTCTATATTGATAAATCCTGCCACGCGACACGTCAGCCTGAACGATTAGTGCAGAGGCCAACGCGTACAGCTCACGAATTGCACCTCACCACATAGCATCAATGCGGGAGTGTCTAGCAGGTACGCTCAATTCATATCAGACAAAGTTTTCTTTATCTGTTGAATGTAATATCACTTTGCGGTAGGCAAGAACGTGTACTTGCACGTTACCGTCGCGAAGTTGTCTCGTAGTCGGCTCCCTATAGTCGGACGTATCTCAGGAACCTCGAAGGGCCAAGTTCACCACACGTACGTCACAACTGTCACTTTCACACACCCAAACTTCATCACGATGTAATCGTGTTCACCCACCAATAGGCTCCAGGCAGACGTAACCTATGAAGGCACCTCTAGCGCGACAATCGAAGATTCGGAAGTATGATCTCAGCCCGCTCGCACAGAGCAATCGCGGAACGACTTTTTTTTTTTCGATGCCAATGCTTTTCGTACTTTTCGCGCGTGGCACAGTGAAGAGAGTGACGATCTATCTGCCTTATCAACGCGATCAGCCACCTGCGAGTATGGGACGATAAAAATAGCATTGCATAAGGCATCGCTCCGCGATAGCACCTTTGCAGCGGCCGTGACTGCAATCCCTGCCGTTGTCCCGTTTCACGCTGCCACCTAGTTAGCTGCCGCGGTAGCCCCGAGGGTGATAAGCTGTGATCGTTTAGATGAGCGAACCATACGTGCGTGCAGTTTGGCTAAACGGGCTCGTTGCCTTCGTTGTCGTCTTCACCAAGAACTCGATGTGGCCATGCTTGCCGGAGATTGCACGAAGTCTTGTAAAAAAAAAAAAGCACACGCGCTAATAAGAAGGAAAAAAAGCTTTAAGAAAAAAAAAACGTGTATTTGGAGAGTATTTCTGCTACGCAACAATATTCGTCATTTTATTCGCGTGCCTTCCTCGCGTTATCAACGTGGTACCGGTAGTTCGCGATCACGAATGGCGCGCGCTTTATCAGTGCGGCTAAGCGTTCTTGATCGGAAAGTGGCGAGAGCAGGGTTTTCAAGAAAGGCAACAAGGGCGAGTCAGACGACGATTATTGTTGCGTGACGGAATTACTCTCCAAATATTTAGAGCGTTCTCTCACGTCAACTAACGATTTATCGTCTTTTGAAACGAGACGGACACCAAAACGCCTCAAGCGAGGCACCCAAGTACGGCGCAGTGGCATGCCGCCGCTTGCGTCGTCTGCTCCCGTATCCTGTCACGTCTGCTGCCGTGGCGGCGCTTTGGCGCTGAAGGCAGCGCACGACTCGGGGTAGTTCTCTACTATTTAAGGCTAGGACGGGAGTACTGCGAACCAAGACATATCGGGCCAAATACGAAGGGGTAGACACATTATGCAGTGCGTGTGGAGAGGAAGAAGAAACTGCCGAACACTTGATAATGTTCTGTAAAGGGCTTCACCCTATAGTTCAGGATGATGGCGCAGAGTTTTTCAAAGCACTGGGGCTTAGGGACCGGGAGGGCAAAATAAACTTTAAGCGGGTAGACTTAACTAGAAGGAGGTTATCTGATTGGTGGCTAAAGTCAAGGCACGAGTGAAAATTAAACTCTTCACTGCAAAGTACGAATCCTCAAACTCACTTTTTAAGGGAAAAAAATAAATATAGTTTTGAGTTCATTAAGTATTACGGCTTGGTGGCGCTAGCCACCGTCTGATCTAAAGGGTACAGCCATATCCATTCATCTATCCATCGACTGTGGCGGCTCCTAACGGGTGCACGGTGCCTGTGCTCCGTTTCGTACATAAGCGGCGACGCTGTTACAGGACACCCGAACCACCCCCGAAAACACTAAGAACGAGCGTGTTATTCTTTACTAACGTTTCCAGTCTTTGCAGCACAATTCGTGGGGCCAGCCGTTCGTCCACGTGACGTCAGCATGAAATAATATCTCGATTGGTCGATGTACGAGAGTCACCTACCCTCCTTTACAGGGCAGTCACATGTCCGGTCTACTTTGTGTCGCACGACTATCGCACGAGATAAACTGATTGCGCTTCGTTTTCTGCGCAAGTAGAGATAGCGGCGTGTGGTCGAAAATCGCGAAATCCTGACTGGCTCAATGTGTAGTTTTGTCATTCCGCGTGTTGTCTGATCAAAAAAAAAAAATTGTGGCGAGGAGGACAGAGGGCTTGCAGGAAGGGTAGTGTTAGATGGTGAGGGCGGAAACTCTTCTATCGCCTTTGAATTCTGTGAGGTTTAGGGGCAGTTTACAGCAAATAGTTTCCTATACATACAATAGGGGGAACTCTGGCGCTAGTGTCTATACGGGAGGCGCAACGAACGGCAGTTCAGCAAGTATGGGAATGACGGATAGCACACAGATTTGTCTGATCTTCATACTTCTGGCTCTGTTAGGCATCGCATTGCTTGAAGCTGCTTTGTCACGGAAGAAAAATCAGCAAGTGTTCAGAAGCTGCACTTCACAACCTGAGCCTTTTAGGCTCACTAATTCAATTCGGGTCACGAAGTTCAAAACGGTTCGTTCTTTCCTTCGAAACAAAATCTAAACACCGCAGTACACGAAGCCACAAGTGCGATTCAAGGCCCTCAAGTATGAAGACTAGGCGAATCCGTGCACTACCTATCAGTACCATGGTCGCTGAGCGATTGCAGCACCAGTGTACCCTCTATGGTTAATTTTAAGAAACTTTGTGCAATAAAGCTAGCGAGACTTCTTGCAGTGCATGCGTTCGCAGCAAGAAATAGTTCAACACCTTTTTCACCCGTAATGTGATGCCTTTTTTCTCTCTCGTTTTTCGGCAGATGAATAAAAGAAGATGCTTTCTGCATTAGAACTAAACAAATGGAGTTATTTATATGTAATATAAATGAGCTGCTCTCGGTCGCTTATCTTGTAGTTTTCTTTATTGATTTTGTTATTGTATTCTGGCCTCCGCGGTCATTTCCGGTAGTACGCACGCTGGAGCTGCAGCCGCGGAAGCCAACTAAACAAAGACGAAGTGCAAGTTCGAACCGCGCTGAGCACGTGACAAGAAGCTCGCACCACGGCGACACGTTAAGGTACAGCAGGAACCGAAACCAGATTTAAAAGCATAATCTGATGATACTTTTCAAGGGTCATGTCGCGTTTACTATTACGATATCTAGGCTATTGAAGGATTCGTTTTTAATGCGGCGCAGCAAAACAAGGAAACCGCAACTGAAAAGTTTCGGGTCGGTATTCATTCTAAGGTGGCCGAGCTGTACTGGCACCTTCGGCCATTCAGGACACATCACTCTGAGCTCATTGCTAGACTAGTAGTAAGAAGATAAACGATCAAATAAATTATACTTGACCACCTTATCGTTCCCTACTGTGCACTGTGACTGGAGTTAAATAAACTGATGCACAAACATACATAAAAACAGGAACGACTATTTTGGTCAGTGCGCCTAGGTGCATATACTCAAAGTAAATTTCCTAAGAAGGAATCGCGTCCGTCGAGGTCACAGAGGTAGATGACATCGCATATGGCCCTGACGAATCGAGTGGGTCGGCTCGACCAAGCCGGAATGTATCATCTAGCCAGTGACCAGATACAATTCGCTCTGCTTTTAGGGGTCCCTGGATGCACGCAATCACTTAAAAACTGCTCTGAATACCTCCAGTGTCCATCCAAAACGTCGGTTAAGATACCGGTTTCTCGCTAGACGTGGTGTATACCAAGCGCGTCCGTGCTATTCGTTATGATGAGGTGCCCCGATTTGTGCTTTCCTTTTGTTTAGAGCCGCGACCCTCGTTATCTCACACCAGGGAAGGACTACGAAGAACCAAAGGGGTAGTGTTAATCACCAGGTCAGGTAGGAAAAAGGGTAATGCAAAAACGCAGGCGAGAGATAAGCGAGAATCAAGCACTGCCGCGCCAAACCACAGGCACGAAGCAACATCACTCTGCGGTCACTACTTTTTTTTTTTTTTTCCTGATAATGAACGGGGCTACGCCACTGCGCGTATGCACCGCCTTCATGTTCACAGCAACAGCAGAAGCGGCAGCAGCAAATCGCGAAAGCATCAAAGCATGTACGGGACGCTCAGCGACCCACAACACCCGGAGGGGTGGGGGTGCAACCCGTTAAAAAGTCTGCCGAGTGTGGTGGACCGGTGGCCGCACCGCCCGCGCGATACGGCCGTAATGTATGGCCGGCCGCAGCGGGCACTAAAGAGAAACAGAAAAGAATGCCGCTCAGGCAGAGCGCGTAAGGCACTGCACAGCTAGCTATGCAGTGCTTCGTCGTGCACTTCGTATGGTTGGCAGCGTGGCTAGATAGATCTCCTCCCCTTCCTCACACACGCCCTTACATTTCGCGCGTACGACCGACCTGTCGGCGTTTTTTTACAAGTGTCATGCGTGCGAGATGCGTGTCTCGCTGGACGCTTTCTTTCCAGCTGCGCTTCTCAGATCAGCGCTCCCGCCGGCTGGCACGGCGTGGAAGTGCCCCTCGGACTATCCGTGGAGCGGTGCGCCGGAGATATGCACATTTGAAGCGATAAACTTCGATGCCTCGTCAAGCGGGAGAATTAACCACCATTCGCGTTGACCGTCAAAATTGACCGATTTCGCGTTGGTCAACAAACGTGGAGTGATGCAAACAAACAAACAAACAAAACGTTCACGATCGAGCGATGGCGTCGCTACTTTACGACATCTAACGTCATAAGTTCCCCAAGTTTTGTAACGTCACCATCACGTAACATAACGCGACGTCACAACATCATCGTCCTCAGGTAACGTGACATGACATTGCGGCGTAGTCAAATGTGGGCCGATCGAGGAAAGCTGTGCGAAAACTTGGGGAATCCTGACGCGATGCGGTATACGCGCCCACAAACACACACACACACGAGCGCACACTATCTCCCTCCCAATCGCTAGCCTGCTTTCGCTCCTCGGTGTAGTGCAACGACTGCATGCAGAGTGCAAATGCCCTCCGGCTTCTATTGATTGATTGATTTGTGGAGTTTAACGTCCCAAAACCACCATTTGATTATGAGAGACGCCGTAGTGGAGGGCTCCGGAAATTTTGACCACCTGGGGTTCTTTAACGTGCACCCAAATCCCCTCCGGCTTCTATACTTATTTGTATTTACTGATAGTTTTCGCTCACGGCAAACGCTGCAAGTTTCTGCTAAGCGAGCTCTTAAGCGCTATCAAATCGAAACCAAGAGAGATGCAGAAATCTTTCCGTGGCCTGTGGGGTTCGGAGGTTCTTAAAGAAAATCCCCCCCCCCCCCCCCCATCCCACTTTTCAAGACCAGGAGTGTGTTTCAATAAGCTAGTTGGTCAAACGTGTTAAACAATAAAAACGGCGAAAACTACAAGAGGCGAACGAAGAAACAACGGACAGCACGAGCGCCGACTAACTATAAAAGTTCACGTGACATGTTACCCCACACCTTTTCCCTTTAGATTGCGTTGAAGCAATAAAACAGTCATTTATTAGTCAATGCTCGCTCTGCCTGTTATGTCTTCGTTGGTCGCTTATAGTCGGCGCTGTTTTTACCTTTTATTCTTGAAGACGTGTTCTTTTATATTTTTTTAGCAGTAATTCAAGTCAAAGGCTCAAATGTGAAAAAGACCGCAGCGCTGCTCCGCCTTCACTGATATCCGCATGTTTCGCTCGGCGCTGATGTGCTGACGACGCATACGCGCACACGTCACGCACGCGGGCATGCAGTCTAGCACGCGTGGCGCCGATGATGTTGCAGACGGCGCGGGAAGGTGATAAGGGGAGGGGAGGTGTACGTTAAGATGCTGGAAGTTGATCAATTACGCGCGTGCGTGCAGCACCCTTGCCTCTTCCGCCGATCGCCGCCAGACGTCGCTCGTTCCAGCGCTCCTACACGATGCGGAGGCGAGCCGTTTCCTTGCCGTGATAAGATGGCATAAATCAGGGCTTGAGCAGCGCGGAGAGCGCCACCTGCGTGAGCGCTAGGGTGGGGTGCGTGAGCGCGCAAATGATGTGATCAACTATACCGAGAGTATATATATAGCGAGTACATATACCTCGTAGTTTTCTGTCCCACGCGCAGAATTTCCGGTTTAGGGACGCGATTCTCACTCCTTCAGCGGCGTTGATGTTGTAATGGGGACAATGAGATCTAATACGGAGCATGAATTAGTTGCATTGCTCACCCTTGTTAATTAGCAGACAATGCAAGCACTACTACTTGAGCAATTAGTGTTCGCCCATCCACGTTATTGGAATGAAGTGCGAACGATAATAACAGCAACAAGAACGTTAGAATAATAATAATAATAATAATAATAATAATAATAATAATAATAATAATAATAATAATAATAATAATAATAATAATCTTCATTATCATCTTGAGTTGTACAAAACAAATAACAGGCCTGTCAAAGCCAGACGGTGGCTTGGAGGACTTGGCCCGGCACATCGGCAAACGAGAGATGACATACATATTGAAAAGCTTTCCATGTAAACAATCTGAGAAAGAATGCATGTATCTCATTTACGCTACATTTAAACACAATAGCAATCAATCAAATTAACGGAAGCAATACTACCTAAACAGCAGAAATGTGAAGATAAGCATTGAAAAATTTTAAACAGATTTTACCCATGATGCGATAACTGATGCAGCATTAAAGAGACCTTAGGCTTTTTCGTAGACTGCGTTTAGTCGTTGCCGAAAAAACACTGTCGGGGATGTCATTAAAAACAGTAGGGACATAGACTTTTCTAGCAGCTTTGCCATATCGTGTTTATCCCCAGAAATGCCGTAATACAACAGTTTGGTTAAAGAACGCTTTGAAAGACGGCAGGCGAAGCAGAGAAAACAAATTTACATTGTCTGTTGAGGAACGATTGTTGAGGGATAATAATAATAATAATAATAATAATAATAATAATAATAATAATAATAATAATAATAATAATAATAATAATAATAATAATAATAATACCATGATTATGAAGGACGCTGTAGTGGAGGGCTCCGGATATTTCAATTATCTTGTGTTTTTGAACGCGCGCTGGCAAAGCATAGTACACGGGCCTTCCTTGCTCTTCTCCTCCATCAAACTGTGACCGCCGCCGCGGCCAGGCTAAAACACGTGACCTTCGGCAGCAGCCAGGCACCATGATCACTGCTCCACCGCGTAGGACTGTGCCAACGTTGCACCGCACCAGCTACATCAGTCTTTAAATGTCAATGGTCAGTTGCTTATTTATCTATCTATTTATTTGTTTACTTACTCATTTATTTGTTTATTTTTTTTTTCAAAGTACCATACAGGCCCCAACAGAGCGTTGTCTAAGGAGAGCATAAAAAGACTACGCACATTGCTTAATAGAAACTAAATTTGACTCATCATCAGCCTGACTACGTCCACTGCAGGACAAAGGCCTCACCTATGTTCCGCCAGTTAACCCGGTCCTGTGCTTGCTGCTGCCAGTTTATACCCGCAAACTTCTTAATCTCATCTGCCCACCTAACCTTCTGTTTCCCCCTAACCCGCTTTCCTTCTCTGGTAATCCAGTTAGTTACCCTTAACGACCAGCGGTTACCCTGTCTACGCGCTACATGCCCGGCCCATACTAGCATGACCCAAAGGCGAAAGGTAAATCTCATTTCTAGTCGATTGCATTGATTCTGTCACTGAAGAACTATAAACCTGGCCGACTGCCAGGTTTATAGTGTAGGTTGGTTTGTAAGATTAGACATACGTTAAAAGGGGGTACAAAAGAGTGGGATCAAGAAATAATCAACTTTTCTAGAGGTGCACACTTTGAGTAACAAAGCTTGGCCTTGCATGGTATCACATAGAAAGTGGTAGAAGAGAGAAATGAGGGTGAGGGGAAAGTAAAGCGTAGCGCGTGAAGAAGGAGGAGGAAACTAGAAGAAGAAAAGGAGAAAGGGATAAAGAATCAAAGAAAAGAGAAACAAACAAAATATGGAGAGAGAAAGTTAAGAAAGAGAAAGAACAATAAAAAGTAGAGAGAGAATTAAATAGTAATAGACAGAGAAAACTGGAAAGGCAGGATAATGAAAGAGAAAGCTAATGAGAGAGGGAAGAAGAGCCGCCCAGTTCTATTCAGAAATCCAGAAGACTATAGATTGCTCAGCTAACGGTGAAGGTCGCGTGATTTGCTGTGCCTAGCTTCGGACGATTAAGGGCAAACTTCGCGAATTTCTTTATTGCCACCAAGGTCAGAGCGTGCATGATGAAAACAGCGCGCCACGCCAATAGCGTTTCTTCCCCCCCCCCCCTCCCACCCTTACATGTTAGCTGGTTTTCGCAATAAACCAACGAAGTTGGCAGACAGCAGCCCTGTGTCTACTTGTACCCGTTTCTTCTTGCGCAGTGTTTCTGTTCTGTTCTGTTCTGTTTTAACTGTTTTGCTGTGGAGAGGTTGAGGTGCCTATTGCCTCGGCTACTCCATATCACAAAGTTCTGCAGCGAAAAATAAAATAATAATACAGAACGGCACCCAAAAATTAACAATACGCAAAAAAACACATAATAGGACACTGAACCCAGTTCAAATACCATGCCAATACACAGTTTTCTTCACGCAGTTCACACAGTCATAAACCACTTACAAGCACACCCTACTAATCCAATGTCAGCATATACATGACCATATTTTACATAATACCCATCTCTGGCTGTCAGTCATAGGCGCTTGTCCAGTGCGGTCTCCACCAAAAAGTCTGTCAGGAAGATTATTGCCCTCCTCTGGAGATGCATCTCAGGCCATGGTCCAAGTAGTTTCTTTATTGTGAGGGGCCGTCCGTACAAACTTGCTAATTTGTTCTTCAATTTTTCTCTTTCATTCGCGTATTTAACGCACTCCAAAAAGAATATGGCGAACATTTTCTTCTGCATGACCACAATGACATTCCGGTGAGTTGGATCCTATATGGATGCGTAATAGTTACAAAGGCAGGCGCACGTCTAAGTGCGCCCGGACTCATTGCACGGAAGCACTCGCGCCTGCATGCAGATGCACTGGGAACGGAGTGAGTCTCGCAATAACGCTGACGCCCAAAACAGAGTCCCCCCCCCCCCCTCCTTCTCGTAGCGTTAAGGCGCTCGGCCGGAACAATCCCACAATCGCTCGCGGGCAGCGTCACTCGTTTTCTTTCAGGCCTACTGCAAAGCAAGCCGCGGAGGGAGAAGGTTCTGTTTTGTTCTGGTGCGCGCACTGGCGGCAAACCCGGCACAAGAAGTTCGGCTTCTTTTCCGTGGCTAATGAACTCACCCAGCGAGCGCCACGAAATTCGTCCTTCCGTATAAAACAGAGAGAGTGAAATCGAGAAAAGAACCATAGACAGTGGCCCGGGGAGAAAGATGCGGAGGTTGGTAGGTGCGTATATACTGGTCGCAGAGCATTATACACACACGCACAAAGGGACAATGCGTCATTGGAGTTCACTTCGCAGGAGTGTTATATACACACACTCCCGTAGCGATATAGCGCTGCGTGCTTCGTCGGGCGGCGTAATGAATCCCCATTGTTGTCACTCTCGGCGTCAGCGTTAACGCTTCGCCGGTCTTTGAGGCGTCGTGGTAGGCGCTTGTCTTCACGGTCGTCGTCCGCTGTGTACGGTACGGCGCTTCGTCTCGGTCCCGCGAGTTTTTTTTTCTTTTTTAAACTTTTGCTTGTTGGGCGCGTATACGTAACCGCGTCGGCTACGGGAATCGGTGAGGCGTCGCATCACCGAAGGTGCAGTTTACAGATGTTATCCATGCGGTGAAAGTGTTGGCTATTCGGCCGCGGTTTCCGAGATAGAGAGATCCGTGGCGATGAAAGGAAAATGGGTGTGATTTGAAGAAAAGTAAACGCTGCTGCAGATTTAACCGTACCGCCTACGCGTATCCTGGCGATGGCTCACTGCGCGAAAATAAACAGTCAGAGACAAAGAGAGAAAGAAAGAATAATCGTTCCAATCGCCCTGCCTTGAATTCTAATAGATGGTAGACAGGATGTATACCTGCATCTTTCGAAAAAGTGTAAGGCCGACAACGCGCGCGTTTTTTTTTTCTTTTTGTATCCTGCATATTTTGTGTAGACGTCAGTTTGCACATAACGTACACGGTTTGCTTGAAGCCGCCATTGTGAGGGACATAAGTGTCTTACAATTCTGGCCGGATTTTGAGAACGGGCTCACTTCAGCTGAACTGTTCAAGTTATTTCTCCTATAAAAGTACCCACAACATATACGCCAGTACATGTTGTTGTGGTTTTCCCGAAAGACGATGGAAACTTCACTTACGTGCACCTATATGCAAAGTGAAAACTTCCGCGCTCCGCTATGCTGGATAACCCTCTTCCTTTCCCCTCTTGACGCCTCTCTCCCTCTCTTTCTTTCTTTTTTTACGGAAAGGTCTTCTGGAGAAGCGGTTGCGTTGTTTGGAACAAATCAAACAAATTACCGCCGCGTGGACCCAAGATTAATGCACATTATTGCACATTACTGCACTTATAACTTATAAGGCACTCTTTCCTTTGAATGGTGTTTTGCGAAGCCATCAAGTCAGCTTGAAGCCCGGAAGCATGAAGGTACCGGCCATGATTTCCACAACTGGTCGGGCCAATCTGCCAGCAGCTTCGATAAAAACTCTATGGCGCCAGCAGAGGTACGCCCGTCAGGTCATGCAGGAAACGCAGTGTCCCGGACAAAAACCGAACGTCGCGAACATAAAGACACATGGCCCATAAGGTGACCTCCCCCCCCCCCGCCTCCTCCTCCGTACTCTTGAAAAAACAATGCGCCGTCCGTTACCGCGCAACTCGAGGTCTTTAGGCCAATGGTCACTCACGCACGCTGCCTGTGCCATCCTCGTGTCCCCTAATGAAATGAGGTAATTGGAGACCGCGCCGCGCGCCCTCTCGGTAATTTCAATTACTGTTCTTTACAACCGCCGCCGTGGTCACGTGGTTACATACTGCAGGGGCGGAGGCACGTAGTACAAGCGAGACACTTACCAACGACCACCCCGTTTAAGACTCGCCGAGTCGAAGTACCCACGTCATAACGGACGGCCTGGAAAAAAGAAGTCTTCCGTTCACTCGAGCGAACCCGCTGTGGGAAGGATCTCACGACGTTCGTGCTCGCCCTCTGACGGCGACAGCGGAAGGAAAACGCGTTAATCGCGTGAGTACGGCCAATCATCAGACCTGCCGCTTCGTCTTCACCGCTGTGCGTTTCCCCGAGCCCTAGCGGCGCCGCCGCAGGGGAAGGCGGCACTTGATTCATCTAGCCCCCGAAGTGCCAGGACCATAGAAAGGATCTCTACCTGTTTCCGCGATAGCGACACCCGTAGGCACGTCACTGTTACGGATCGTGGGACAGTGACACTGTGTGTAACAAGAGTAAGGAGGCGAAGTTTCATTCTTCGGCAGCCATTTTTTTTTTCGCCCGAGTTTCGAATTCGAGCCCAGCTTGGTTACACGAGAAGACGGCATGTGAATCGGTGTGACGGATCGCGAAATTACTTGATTACAGTGAGGTAAGGTGGAAGATGGATACGTGTTTCCAAGGGTATACCCCAAGGAGTCGTGCTTCACTGCGTCATTGCGGGGAACGTGACTGCTCACGGTATGGGGACGTCGTTAGGTGAATTTCTTAGGGGAGGGGGAGGGGCGGAAGCGGCGTTGTGGCGTGCTCGGAGTCGACGAGAGCGAAACGCGATCTCGTGATGCGTCCTCCGAAGATGGCACGCATCTTTGATTGGTGTTGTCGCCCAGTTTAGTGCCTCTTCAACTACACTCTTAAAAAAGAAAGAAAAAAAATGCAGTTCTTTGACACTTGTTGGCGGGCCCTGACTTAACCCTATACGACCCCCTTGACAAGCGAATTACCTTGACGGGTTAACTACCTATGACGGATGAACTACCTTGAGAAATGAGTGTACTTTTGGTGATGAGTAGTGGGACCGAAAAAGAAAGTTGAGAGGTTACTGACTTCGGCATCAGCACGAAAGGTGCGGGGGGGGGGGGTATTTTTGTCACCTGAGAGGGGGACGCAACGTCAGCCCTGTACATTGACTAAATAGGGGGGGGGGGGGGGGGCGCTGTGATTCGGAAGGGGGCGCAAATTGAGCCCGATACATTGACATAATAGTGAGCAAGGGTGCAGTGACGCGTCCCCCTCCTCCCTGAAGGGCGACTGCGCACACCTATGGGTACCTACACAAAAATTCTAAATTTTTTTTTCGAGAAATGAAAGGCCAAGTCTTGAAGAGCCTATAAGATGTACTGCTAAGCTTGAGATAACACTAAAAAAGTAAATAGTTCGTTTCTAAATACTAGTTGAGGTTTCTATAGTACCGTGAGGTCACAACACAGTACGGGGTTCTCGTCACGTGCTTGCGCAAGACATCGTGACGTTATCACTGCCGCTCCTCAACGTGTCTCGATCCCTTGGTGACGCACAATTGGCCATTTTAGAAGTGTTCGTGCCTGACGTCATCACAATTGAACGGACAGCCATGTGACGTCACCAGAATTAGTGTTGCAGCCTGACGTCAAGCTAGTACCGTTGTCGGTCGGTGCGCCGTGGGATGGCTTTAGTATGAAATGAAAATAACTTAACAGCATTTGCCGATCTTCGCACTTGCTCAAAGCCGTGTCTCTGTAGAGAAGACTTGTACGGCAGAGTAAAGAGGCTTTTGGAAAATGGTGTCAGTACCCCCTTACTGTGTTTCTTTAAAAAAACTCACACACGTGTCAAGTCAGAACCCACCAAAAAGAGTGCCTCATACTGTTTTTTTTTTAAACTTTGGCGTTTGTTAGGGCCAACGCAAAGGCCACGCGCATAGTTCATGATTCCGGGGATAGTGAGAGATAAGAGGGGTGTCATGATTAAAGAATCGCAGCGTGGATTGACCCAGGAAGGCGCCTTGACCTGGGCGATATAACACACCTTCTCGATAAGACATCCGAGGTAAAGTGTGCGCTTATGATTCGTGCTACGCGCGCGTGATTGCGCGCGTAGCATGTGCGCGTGATTCGTGATACGTGCGCTTATGATTCGTTGTCGCACATATTAATCTGAAGGCGGTAACTTAATTGACATAAGAATAAGGCGTAATAATGTTAAGCTTGTTTGATAAAAAAACAGTTTAAATATAAAAGATCTGAAGTCCTACTCTCCTTTTTCTTTTCTTTTCAGTGAACATTTCTAACATACCCGTCACCGAAATAGACAACGAAGCCGACAAATGTATTCCACACAGTGCACAAGAATGTCTGAATAGACGTAGGTAAGGTGTTTCAGATGGTCGACATATCTTTGTGAACTGAACTATCGTTCAGGGAGATGGCCCTGTCATCATTGCGTATTTCGTGAAGCAATGTATTGTATACAATGGCGTTCTATTGAACCGTTAACCATTTATTTCGACCCCCCCCCCCCCATCCTAGGCATAGTTCTAAAGCCCTAGTGATACTACGTCACGTGGTACTGCTGTATGTTAAACACGACATCGCGTGCTCACCCTCTCAAACTAACACACCTAGTATGACAGCAGCGTCTCAGGCAAAGGCGCGTACAAGTATGAAAACGTGGATCAGGCTGTCCAAGGCAGCTTGCCCACGTTGACACAGCTGAAGCGAGGTACTAAAGGAATGTAGATCTCGGGAAGCTAAGAATAACTGCCTTTCAAAACAAACAAAAAGAAAAAAATCACAAAACGGATACAGCAAGGTAACAACAGTACTCGCAGAGGAACGGTCTCCGACATTGAAACCCCATTCATACGATAAACATATCGGAGTGTAGATTTCCTTTGACGAAACCTAACCTAACGTGTGCTCTGTGAGAATGGTTTCGCGAGTCTCGCCGGCTTTGAATAGTTTGTCGAGACTTCTTTTCGAGCCGTCCTGGAAATGCTATATTCGTGCAGATACTATTGAAGAGGTACTGAAGCTTCGTGGGCGTATTGAAAACATTTCCGCTGTATAAGGGTAAAATAGGATAAAAAAGAAGTAAATTCGAAACATAGAAGCCAACGGCACACTGGGCGAGCGGATCTCTTTTTGCCACGACACAGCAATTCAATTTCGGGGTTGGCTGGTCATTTCGGCCGTTGAAAAAAACATGGGGTCAGCCAGTTCGGTCGTGCCATATCCGCTGGCTGTGTACGCTTCTTCAAAACTTACTATCTACTTCACGGGTCTCCCCCTTTTTTTCTGTTGTTGTAGGCGTTTATGTTATTTTTCCCCTTTCTCTGTTGTATATTTATTCTGGCTTACTTTCCCTTGTAGCGTACCAGTGATTCCTTTCACTGGCTTCTTTCATTGTCCATAGCCCAGTGCTGCCGTTTGGTTTTCAGGTTAAATACATTAACATTTATATAGATACTAGAAAGAACCACGATGGACTTGTTTGTCAGCTGCGTGATTGTGAGAGATCTGATGGTGTGGACTGTTTCGAATTGGCGTCAGTGCTATATATCATACAGCGGCGGCAGTACACATTTATTTGACTATTATTTACACAGCGATCGCTCGGTGAAGCAGCCTATAATGTATCGGCTCCTTCGCAATGTATAATTGGCGAAAGCCATTTAGTCAGAGACAACATACGTCGTGGCCGCTGTCCTGACACGCCAGATCATGGCTTGTTGGGCGGGAAAGAGCAGGACCGCCTCCCAGTCCTTTCAGCTTCGGTTGGGTTTGGGAGCTTTAGAAGGGTTGAGCTGAAAGACTCGTAGCATGTTCTATGGGTGTCCGCTACCTTCTCACACTACGGCATATCTCGAAAGCGAGAAGGTCAAAGTGCGTGATTAGCCCTACCTTATAGGCGGCGGCCACATCTTGTGTCCTGGTCACTGCCCGCAGTTGGTCCTCCGGCTACGCGCTCGGCAGCACACTCTGTCTGAAATGTATACGGTTGGCGCTGTTTTTAATGGTGTGTGTCACTGTGGGACAGCCCAGATAATGTGGTATAGGCAGGGATGCCAGGCAGCATAAAATAACTGGTTACCTTTCAAACACGTAAGCATGAGAGGACGTTTATAAGAGCCTCTGCTACAACAGCACCAACTACAACTACTACTACGATCACTACTACTAGTATGTTAGTACGTACGTATGTGCACCCTATCGAGGCATTATATAGGGGCAGTGTGCCTGATGTATAAGCGTTCTACAATTTGCAGTCGTAGAAGGCTTCATTTTTTTTTCTTTTTGAGCTCTGTATATTTATATGAAATCTGCGTGCGTGTCAAAGAGAAGCATCCGTAACTTTTGTTTCTCTTTTTTTTTCTACTGCGCAGGATACTCAAGGCTTTGGCCTGGACATAAACTTCCATTACAGTGCCAAGCATAGATTGGGTAAGTCGTTCCGGCTTAAGTTTTTGGGAACACTCGATGTAGACGTCCAGTTTTACTACGCTACACTTTTTAAGATATACTAATCACACCACATCATCCTTCGGTAGCCACTTTGTGCAAGGTGCCTTCGCAAGACTTCGTTTGAAGTTTCTGTAACCGCTTCGCGGATAATAATGGATACACGAAGGCGCGGAGCTTTGTTTAGAGCTTACTTGAACAAGTGTGGCATATATAGCTCACCCACACTTGTGGCTTAGCAAATTAAGTGTCGTACTGGTGAACCTATAAGGCCACAGCTTTGAATATCCGCCGGCGGAATGCAAGAACACTGTACTTAGGTTCAGGTGCACGTTAAAAACCCAATTCATGAAAACTAAGTTGATTGATTCATTCAATCTGTCACTATCGAACAACTAAATGTTGCAATGAAAGCCTTGATAAACAATTCAGACCTATTATCGGTTAAAATGTTTTCAGTATCATAAAATGGCTCCTCGCTCTTCGTCGCCAGACCTACGCGTACTGCATCGACGCTGCGCTATTACGAGCAGGTCTTGCGCGTTCGCGGCTTCAACCCACAAAAACACTTCGCCACGGGAAGATCAAGCCTCCTTGTGCTTCGCATTTCGCAAACAAATTTAGTTTGTTCTCGATTTCGTGGCTCAACCGTGACGGCCTTGAAAGCAAGCATCTACAGAAAGACAAACACAATCGAAGAAACTGAGTGCTCGGCAATCCGCTGACGTATCGCCACCTATATCTATCGCAGCACGCAAACAGATCGCCAGGGATACAAGGAGGAGTCGGTGAAGCGTGCAGTCAGCCACTCTCACTGGAACTATAGGCACCGAGGCGCGGCGCCGCGATCGTCTGTCACTCGGTGACTGGCGCAGTGGTGTGTTACCGGCGAAGCCCGCTTGTTCAGCGCAATATATACCTCCGGCTGTATAGTAGACCCGATGAAGCAACGCGGGGTGTATCGCTAATTCCGTGCAGCGTCGGCATTGCTCGGCTGACCGAAAGCCGCGGCAGTATACCTACTATCGCCTTTCGGGAGGGGAAAAATACCACCTGTATACATACACACGCGTGCACAATCTTCGCTGAACATAATAACCTGGAACACGATATGGAAGCCGATTCTAAGGAAGCGGGGAGAGTGCTTTTATGTGGGATCAACCTAGCACGAATTCAGGGGAAGGCGCATTAAATTATTCCAATCTGTGGTTGTGCATAACCTAAGAGACTTAGAAAGGAGAAATGGAGGTGCCCGTGTTTACTGAACCGATTCGCGTATTTTTTTTTGTCTTTTTTGTTTCACCTCGATGAGCAAAGTGGCGTTCTTGTGTCCGCTTCTTCACGGTCCAGTCGGCTGAGCCGGTACTTGGAAGAGGTCTTGCGATTATACTTTTGAGTGCATAGCATCTCACAGAATCCCATTCTTTCGTTTTTTTTTTTTTTCTTTTCGGCGACTTTCCGAAGTGGGCCTTGCGAATTCGAGCGAGTTAAATTCAACAACAATAAGACCGGCGCGAGCGTTCACCGCTCCCTTCGGGGAGACCGTGAGAAAAAGTCGAGTGTTCAGATTATGCACACCATGCAAGGATCATCGTTCTTACGAAGATAATGTCGGCGACACTTACATTTCATTATCTCTTAGATACCGGGTAGTGACTGCTTCCGTTCAGGACGTTCTAAACAATATTGTTATTGTTCGAGAGGAATGAAGCTGGATGGAGGTATCGCCATGTCTAAATGTCTTTTCGGAGCAAACGCTGCCCTTCATCACTGATGGTTCCCACCATGTACAATGGTATTGTTGGTAACACAATAGCAAGATCATCTGCGTACAGTTGTAAAACCAAGTTTATTCGCTCCTTATTACGTCTGTGATCCTGTAAAGGACAGCAAAGTAACCGGTGCGTGTTTGGTCTGGTTTTTATCACCCTTTGTCGGCTTCCGAACGGGCATCCGGCTATCAGCTCCAGTTTCGTCAACAGTTCATAGTGCTGCGTACACTCTCTCTCTCTCTCTCTCTCGCACACACACATACACAGACACACACACACACACACACACACACACACACACACACACACACACACACACACACACACACACACACACACACACACACACACACACACAAAAAGGCACGGAACTTCGGGAGTTTTCCAACAGTCTTTAAACGTATACACGCAACTGAGAATGGCACGAGGCGTTCTGTGAGCTAGAAAGCGGTGTGTACTGTTACCCGAATAGCAGCAACATGGCGGTACACCAGAATTCCGCACGCAGCCTGCAAGCAATCGCGTGAAGAGGTGTCTCTGTAATTTCCTATATTTCGGCGGCGGCAGCTCTTCGAGCGGAATAACGGAACCGCAGTAGCCGCATTCGTCCTCCGCGCCACGTTACTGTTGCACTGGAGACCGCCTGCCGCCTACTCATACTCCATTTCAAAGCGGCGCGAGCATTGCTATAGGTTTTTTTTTAATGTCGACCAGACTAAGTGACCACTCGTAAGCGTGCAATGAACAGGTGCACATGTGCCCTGATCGTGATCTTTTATACGGAGAACTATACGACGCTTTATTGCATTACACTACAGATTATTTACAATTCAACCATCAAATTTGTCTTGTTGCATCTTTCTTTTATGACTCGTAAATGGATTAATTTTAATCTGTTATTAAACAAGAAATTCATGAAAACTATCCGGTTCTTGGCCAATCCACCAGCGTAGGTATGCGCCACATCGTCAAGGATCTTGACTTGACTTGACTTGGAGAACTATATTGTTTTAGTGACCGAGTGCTTCCTCAACAATACTTGTGTATAGGTTTCAACAACGCCGCTATTACAAATTTATGGCCGGTTCAAGTGCTTGTAGCCCCGTCGCGGTGGTCTAGTGGCTGAGGTACTCGGCTGCTGACCCGCACGTCGCGGGATGGAATCCCGGCTGTGGCGGCTGCATTTCCGATGGAGGCGGAAATGTTGTAGGCCCGTGTACTCAGATTTGGGTGCACGTTAAAGAACCCCAAGTGGTCGCAATTTTCGGAGCCCTCCACTACGGCGTCTCTCATAATCATATGGTGGTTTTGGGACGGTAAACCCCCTATAACAATCAATCAAGTGTTCGCAAGTTTGTGGCGTATTCAAACGTTTTGCTGCCAAAGCTAGCTGCTATGAGATTAAAACTCGGGTCACGCGCGGCGCCGTAGTTGTCCGCCGCCGCCACCGGTGTCCGCGACTACTGCCACACGAAATAACAAAAAAAAAACCTTGCATAAAGAACACAGTGGGGCTCCGACCCAGGTCCGCTGCGTGCCAGCCCAGTATTCTACCACTGAACGACGCCGGTGCTTGGAACTCGATTCCAAACTGGCCTTAGGCAGGCTTGATGTCTGGAAAGGAATCGCGCTAATTTGAATAATAAAGCGTTTTAGAAGAGCAAAAGAATAACCACATGTCACACAATGCGAATAGCGTAACGAGTGGGTCGTCAAACGCTCCGACCTACTACAAAAGCTTGTTCTTGATCCCCTATTTACTGTGGCACACACCCACTTCAGGCATTTTCCCCATCGTTGCCAGCCACTGCATGAACAACTGGCACAAACTTCTTTTCAAGCGTTTAGGGGATACTACGCTTTTGAGAAGAAATGCGAAGGATAGCATATATCGAATACTGGCCTACTGTCCAGAAATCATTATTATTAAGGCCGAAGTGGGTACCCAGGAAGTGTGCTTGCAGCAGTTACCCACTGAGTGTTTAGAAAAGCCGCGGTGGTCTAGTGGATAAGGTTCTGGGCCGCTGACCCGCAGGTCGCGGGATCAAATCCCGGCTGCGGCGGCTGCATTTTCAATGAAGGCGAATGTGCTAGGCCCGTGTGCTCAGATTTGGGTGCACGTTAAAAAACCCCAGGTGGTCAAAATTTCCGGAGCCCTCGCACTACGGCGCCTTTTATAATCATGTGGTGGTTTCGGCACGTTAATGCTCACATATCAATCAATCAATCAATCAGTCAATATCAATCAGTGTTTCTTGAAAAAGGCCCTGAAAGGCCACTCTTAAAGCGTTCGCTGTTACTGTGCTGCGCCTTCCGTGCAGGCCTGGTGGTTTTTTTTTTTTTGCTTTAACAACACTAGTCTAACTAACATGTCTACGGATAACTGCAGTTATAAAAGCTTTTACAAGCTGTCGCTACCATATCCCCTTGTAGGCACGGACTACCTGTAAGCCAATACGTACACCAGAGCACCACACACGCCAAAGTTATGTGGTAAGCTCTGTTCCCGAAGCCCGAAAATCCCACACAGGGTGCCGTGTGTGGCTCTAGCACTATAAAGGCCAGCGAATCGTTTCACGCAACCGCCACGTCACGCTATGGGACAGAAGTCCCGCCAACCGTGACCTCCTGGTTTCGCAGCCAGGTGCATTCGTAGTCGGCTTCTTTGCGCGCCACTCACACAGGTGAAGTTCAGCGGTGAATATTTCTTTCAAAAGTTCTCCTTCTTATACACCCATTTTCGCTATCCACCTGTTATCTTCCTGCGTGCGTGCCAAAAAAATAGTAATAAAGCCCGTGGGAGCACGGCAGCCCTCGCTGTCCGAAGCGTGACCGGGACTTTCACCGCGCAGTCCTCCAAAAGTCAAGCCTTTCCCGGGTCACCCTCTCGGTTTTATAGCTCGCCTGAGAAATTCTCGGCCTCAAATGCCAGCCGCTGCTGCATTTGTAGAGCTTCCCTTAAAGAACGATAAGTAGACGGAAGTCCAGCGTTGGTATATTGTTAGGCCACCACGGGGGAATGATTGGTATAGCGCATTAATTTGTCCGTTCTTCATCCATGTTGCTGCTGACGATGACGTGGCGTCAGTTCTGTGTGTCAACCGTCTAAGAGAGAGGGATAGAGAAAAAATGAAGGCCGGGAAATTAACCAGATATTAGCATCCATTTTTTTACCCAGCACTGGGGGTGGGGAAATAGGGGCAAGAAAGAGGGGGTAGATAGAGAGAGAGAGAGAGAGAGAAAACACGCACGCGTACTCATGAGAAAACGAAACCACACATAGGAAGGGCGTTCTGGCTACAACCGTTCAGAAAGGTCGGTTGATTGCAAAAAGTGCAGTAGCGCTTTCAGGGCCTTCTTCTGTGAGGTTGCATCTTGTCGATATTGTAAAATTCTTTCCTCCGACAAGGTTGATTATCTAATTTGCTGAGTTCCTTGACTGAAATCTCATTATCTTAAACCACGTACTCACAGATGGAGCTGCTTCTCACAATATATGATGACTGCGAGCTTTCGCAGTTATATCGCTACCGATTTCGAAACAGACTCGATTTCATGCAGATTAGATCTCTTGCTTTTCTTTTTTCGATTTCCATGGACGGTACTTTATGCAATCGTTGATGCATGATCATTATTCTTCCCACTGCCTGACATTTGTCAAGCTAGCCTAACAATCACGGCGGCAGCTGCGGTATAGGTACTACAGAGGCAAAGTTTGCTCAGGTAACTCTTACACGATACTGAAAACAAAAATAAAAAATCAACGAGCTCATAGAGGATCTGCAAGATTTACAAGGTTGAGCGTCTCGCAACGCGGACCTCCGCCAGGGTTTTGGTTTGTTTGTTTGTTAGTTTATTTGTTTGTTTGTATGCATACGACTTATGGCTTATGAAAGGCATGTATTTGACAACCACCACCTTTTTTAGCACGAAGCCAGAAAAAAAAAGAAGTGAGTTCGGATTTCTCAGAAATGTCCGAAATGTGTCCTTGTGCTTCGAGTTGTTTACTGATTTACGCTCGCGCTGCCAGTTGCTATAGCCTCCTGGTGTAGTTCGTTAGCCAGAGTGACTGCCCCAGAAAGGATTAGGTCCGGGGCTCAATCCCCGGGCCAAGGCAAAAAATTTCTTTCTTTGCTCGTTTGTTTGACATCCTACATAGCTTCCGCAATATGCCGTCCTGATGGCGGTGTTGTCGGCGTTGTCATGCCGATGACGTCCTTCCCGCGCTTCCAGTTGGTGCGAGTGAGGCGCGGACTACTATAGCCGCGGCATATCGGACGACCACAAACGAAATGCTGTCATGCTGCGCAGTCCCTTTCTTGATGACACCCAGGTAGCGCCGTCTGGTGTCACGACATGTACAAGCACTTTCAACCCCAGTCACGAACTGGCTCACCGGGAGGTAGGCGGGCTGGAGGCGGCGAAGTGTTTGAAGTGCGAGAATAAAAAAAGAGAAAAAGTCCGCGCATAGAACAAACAGAACGGCCTGGCTAGACGGCAAGTGAGCGCATCCCCGTGGTGATGAGAGCAGGAATAAAAATGAAGGCAGAGGCTGTGTTGGCACATGAAATGCTTCTGAACGGCGTTGTCTTTGCACGTGATGGGCACAGCTTTCTAGGTGGTCCGCCGTGGACTGAAAGATTCCGGCGAGCTGTACATGAGGCGTCCCCGTCGAGAACTGCCGGCACGTGAGCTCGGCGTGACGCAATCAGCGTGTTGTTCTACGGGGAAGCGCTATTTATTTATTGTTTTATTATTCTCTATGTTATATATAATATATCTTTGTGCGTCTGATAGCGGCCTCTTGAGAGGAAAAGAATATAAGATTACTAAATACCTTTATGTTTCATTACTTTACTGCCACTGTAGTTATTAATAATTTCGTGGTTGCGAATTGTGTAACACTAATTTACACATAATTACATATGTGATCCTTGTGTGTTGGTTGTGTCTACAAGTGACGACAGCTTTAACAGTCTGCTTGCTTAACTATGCATGAACGGTTCTGAAATCTTTCCAGCTTATAAGCGCAAAAGAGCACAATATATTGTTACGGGAAAGAAGAGACGCCGTATCGACGAGGCTATGGATTAGATGTACTTGAAACCAGCGGTAATAGCGTGACCAGTTTTCCAGCGATCGAGCGGAGACCACCCTTCGTCTTCCTCGTCAGGCACACACGCGCGTCGCCCCCTAGATTCTCAGTATGCATGCATGTAGAGCAATATACAGTGTTAGCAAGGCACTATACTAAGTACAACTGGCCAAAGTATGCTAAACGATTTCCGGGGCGACGAGCTACTTGTACGGAGTTACCAATAAAGGCGGTCTTCGTCAGCTACCAACCTGTTTCAGAAGCCATATCCGCAAGACATTTCTTCGTAAGTGTACTTAGGAAATGGCTAGCCGGCTATGGGGATCAATTGTCGAGCGTAATCATTAACGATATCTGGGGTTATGAGTGCCACAACGACGATGTGGTTATCTAACACGCCGTCATGGAGGGCTCCGGAAATTTCGTCACTCTGTTTATAATCAACGGACGTCCTGAACAACTTATCCAAATTCGAATCGAAGGAGCTCCGTGAAGGACTTGATTGCCTCACGAATGGGTTGCCGCAAGAACTTCTCACATCCTTCAAGAAGTTACGCAGTGTGGGGCAGTTAACCTTGTAATGTTATCAGACTATGGAGCACCCTGGGCGGTACCTGATGGCACTCTGTGGAAATAATCGCGTGCTATACAAATGTAGTTACCGATTTATATCGCCAGTTGGGCAATAATAGCGTGCCGTGCCATGTATTGTTCCACATAGAAGAACCGACGCCGAATGCTCAGAAGAGAGTGAGCACATCATGCTTCTGTATATGAGGGGGGCCCGGGAAATGGAAACGTTGCGCTTCGCTTCAGCGCTTAGGAAAATGCTATATATGGCCCATACTCCGTGCACAATAACAAAAACGCCGACCAAGGTGAAATACACAAAACTCGGAATCCCGTCCCCGACCAGACTGGATTCCGTCGGACTCTTGATTATATGGACCATACTTGTTTTATATGCGGCTGCATATCCCTCTCTTCTTTCCTCTCACTCCCCTCTTACGGTTCGTTTCCTCTGTTTCTTCCCCCCTCCCGAAAGAGTGAGCAGGCAGGCGTTGTGTTCCTCCAGGTGGCAGTTGCCAGCTTGCTCTCTCCCTCTTTCCTCTGTGTCCTTGTGTATCTGTGCATGCAAATAATAATAATAATAATAATAATAATAATAATAATAATAATAATAATAATAATAATTAGAAGAAGAAGAAGAAGAAGAAGAGGGTGCGCGTGAAGTGATATACATACATTTATCGATTTATATAATGTGGTGAAAGGGTCCATATAAGCCTACATATTGCCATATATCACCGCACTACTATGCATGTATACCGGCACTTATAACACCATATACAGCCATACACGAGGGTACTTATGTGCATAAAAAAAAGCCTTTATGAGGTTATATGTTTCCATTCATGAATGCCTAATCGCCCCAAACTCTCCTACCGCTCACGAATACGATTCGGCTGCGTTGTTCACAACAGCTCTTGCCATTCATGGTATGTCTTTTGGCACCAGGCCCGACGGCCGTGGTACGTGACTCCTGTACCGGGCTCAGCTAGGTACACGGACCTGCAGTATTTCATCTCTTTATAAATGTGACTACCGTGGCCGGAACACTGGCGTCACAAACCCAAGCAACGTGACTTCTAGCTGTTGCATCGAGGCGGACAATGAAGCATCAGCAGTGGCTTGCAAGTTTCCCTTACAAAAAGACTCGAGCGAAAGACGTCCTTGTGAGCACACGACTCGGTTTCTACACGGTATAATGAACCTTTTGCACGGTATGCTGCCGTGTAAATTGGATGATTTTACGCTTCAACATGGAGAGAAAGTTCACGGCCCTCAAAAGGGGCGTCCACGCGTATACCGACGCTCCATCGATGAGCGTCTCAAAACGAGTTCGATTTCCCGTGAGAAGATTTCCCGGGCCAAACGGGTTGCCCGCCATCTGCACTCGTCTACGACACAAACAGTTCATAAACCCACAGCGTTCGTTCTCCGCCTCTCGTAACAGTTCACGAGCACCAACATGTCTACTATCGGTCTCACTGATAAGTTTTAAAGAGACTCTCACTATCGCAGTGCGAAACATCGCCACTCTCAGTGCAAATACGTGCGTACACATACACAAACACCATCCTCGCGTTCAGTCGCGTTCCATTGTTTGCCTCCTCCGCTGTTAAGAGAGCGCCGCTCTCGATTGCCGCTACAGAAGTGAGACGGCACTCGAAGCGACAAGACCGTGGGTAAGACGCACGGCCATTTTTCCCGCGAGCCATTGCGCTGTGCACTAGTGTACACAGGCTGATTGCAGTGCTCTTGAGAACCCGGCGGCAGAAGCCGTTATAGAGCCCTAAAACGAAATGAAAGTCAACAACGGTTCGGACAATGAAATGGCCTTCCGTCTTTTTTTTTTTTCTTTCTGTTTCTTCCTTACGGTCATCTCGGACCCCTGCAGCCGTCCTCGTCTTCTAAATCCGTGCAGCGCTGTTGAAGTTTACGCAAACCGTCGATACAAGAAAATGGAGAAAATAGCATTACTATACCTTGGGCTGCACGTTCGCATTACAGCGGAAATGAAAGAGGAAAAATATAACGCCTATGGAGGTGAATTTTGGTTGTGTTGCAGCGAATTTCAATGAGTCTACCGAGCGCTTACACCGAATTTCGCTGAATAGGCGCTTCGAGGGGTAAAAGCAATGATCCTTCAGGAGGACGTTGTAATAGCTGCCATTTAGGTCCGGCACTTTTGGTTGTAGAAGTTTTCATATGGACACTATTTTCGTGGCAGCACGGCTTGGGACACTTGCAAGGCGACACGAAACGGACAGAATCAAGTGTGACAAACGACGGGCGCGGTAATATCTTTCTGTCTTGTATAAGCACGGGGATGAAATGGCCTTTCCTCAAAAGCCCATGAACAGGCTGGGGCCGTTGTACATCTAAAGTGTCGCGCCAGCGTTGGCTACACACAGCGAAACAGAAGCTCTGTTGCAGGACTACCACTGATGTTGAAAGTTTGAATGTGGCTGATACACTGCTAATTCACAACAAGATTAATTCTGTTAGTATGAAACTTCTGTTGTTCAACTGCCGTCACGTCATCTATGAAAGGTATGAAACGCCAACATGGCCGAATTCGACAATGTCGACAGCCTTAAAAAACGGACGATCGTTACAGCCATTTGAGAAACTCAATTCTTATTCATACTGACTGCTGCCTCTGTGTGATGAATCGACTGTAGATGTCACTGATAACGCGTTTATTAGCAGTGAATGCATCGACTGTAGATGTCACTGATTACGCGTTTGAGCAGTGCGGGTGACATGTCGCTCCTTGATAGGCAGCTTGTCGATATAAATTTTCTAAAGGGGCATGGCTCCTCAAGCGCTGCGCAGTCTTGATTAAACGAGGGAGCTTATTGAAAAGAGGCATTGTAGTCACCCTCGATAGTCGATAATCACGAATACTATTCAAAGACCTAGGTGTCAACCGACGTTGGCTGGTGTGGTTACCGTCCGGTGTAGTGGCTTTGTAAAAATAAAAAGAAAAAAACTTTGGCTCCCAAATTTCTGCGCAGTATCGAAGTTCGGCTTTGTGGCGCGGAGGGTATACATGGTGCTGGGCTGATGACCGGAAAGTCACGGCTATACGATTGCGGCCGCGGTTGCCGAATTTCGACGGAGGCGATACAGGCTATATAGGCCGATGTATTGTGTGATGTTGGTTGGCGTATAATAACACCAGATGGTGGACATTTCTGCAGCCCTTCCAATACGCGTGTCTCGTGTTCATATAGTGACTTTTGGCTCGTAAAACTCCCCATATTCTCATGTTACTGTACAGTTATGAGAGCCGCAGGGAGCTCGAGCGTAACGGAAAATTACAGTCTCGCCCGACCTGGCGAAGCTTTCCGAGATCTCCGGGGATACGAGGTCATCATCGCACAGCACTGAGCAGAAAGCCGGCACTGAGTAGAGAGCCGGCACTGTGCAGAGAGCCGGCTCTCCGCACAGTGCGCGCCGACTCGTTAACTTTTCCTGCGACGCCCCGAGACTCTGAGGATCCGCTCACGATGACGGCAGCGGACACAAAGGAAAAAACCGGTACACCGTACCACCTGGCTTCGCTGACCGTGTATAGCTGTTGCTAGCGGAGTGCGCGGGTCCGTATGGGGGCGGATGTCAAGGCGTATACCGTTTGCACGGGGGTCGACGGTAAATGCAGTGCCTCGTCCGTTGTCACTAGTGTCCCTTTTTTTTTTTACTATTCCTTTTTCTCATCCGCCTCGCTCTCTCTCTAACTTTCCGCGATTTTCTCGAGACGTCTTTGGAATGAGAGGAGAAAGCGCAGCCCGCGCACCGTAATGGCACTTGTATGACATTCTTCATGAGCTCCCTTTCATCCATTCTTTGACGTTCTCATCTTTTTTTTTCTGTCTTTTTTTTCAGTCTCCATGCACGCGCGAGTAATCACCGCAGTGCGGGGGACAGTTTCTTGAACAGTTACTCAACTCAGACTTATACCTCGGTCTTTTTTCATTTTTTGCTCTGACGTTTCATTCATCTTTTTCGTTCATAATTTTATCACTTTTTTTCTTGCAAGAAGAAAGAACGCTGAATAAGAAATCACGAATAGTTTTTAGGAATTCAAAAGCGTATAAAAGCGCGATTGGGAAGTTGCGTCTTTCTTGCTAGTACGTCGTTTGGTTACCGCAGCTCCTGTAATTATTAGGCTGCAGGATGTATGTCTTTACGTCACATGTGGTTGCAGTGATGTTTCGGTAGATAACATAGTTACGATATCACGTTCTTTTTGTTGCATGCATAGTCTCTCTTTCACTCTATGTATAGAGATAGCAACCGCAGCCAAACATATGGGTACAGAGACGGCGGCTATAACCATTCTGTGGATGAACGTATCAATTATTTTCAGCTCGGCAACATTAAACTTCCGCTCGCCTTTCAACTAAGCATCATAGCTCTTCGAGTGAATACGTTATCATCAGTGTCGATTATGCGTGTGCGTGGAAGGTTTTATATATAGCGCTGATTGATTGATTGATTTGTGGGGTTTAACGCCGCAAAACTACATATGATTATGAGAGGCGCCGTAGTGGAGGGCTCCGGAGATTTCGAACACCTGGGGTTCTTTAACATGCACCCTAATCTGAGCACACGGGCCTACGACATTTTCGCCTCCATCAGAAAATATATATAGCCGTGGTATTGAGTTTGAGCTCTTTTGAAACCATGTGCCAGTTTTTCTGTTTTCTGAGGACAACTTTTTCTCTTTGTTTTCTGCCATTCTACGATATCATTTTTTTTGGGGGGGGGGGGGCAAGTTATGAATAGCCGTCGTTGGCGCAGGAAGATGAATAACGCGCATGATGAATGGGCTCCGCGCGACACATTTGATGTTAACACTCTTCGGTTTGTGGGTAATTAGGTAATAATGGCGAAACTTGCGTGGGAAACACACGCTCGGACACACAACAAGCACATAAACATACGCTCATGCACGCCACGGACACGCATGCACGCACACACAACATACACAGGAAACACACACAAAAACACACAGCTGGAGAGCGCAGCACGCCTTGTGCAGTTTATGCTAATAACGAGAAAAAAAAACAACACAAAAAGATGCCTATCATTGCAATACAACACCGTAAGCCACAACAATATATCAGGCCATGCTGTAAACGACGCATGTTCAGTGATACATTTTGATTCTCACCGATGACATAGATGTACTAGCACGGATTAAAATGTTTTTGTTTTTTTTTTTCTTCGAACGGACAGCTGTGAGCCATATAGCCCATAATAACCGCGGGTCAGGCCACTGTAAATGTGGCCGCAAGAAGTAATGGTAGATCCGACGTAAGCATGTCAGAATTAACGATGATATGAGGGGAATTATAGAAGGTAGAACAGAAAGTGAGCGCATTTCGTTGCCATAAATTTTTGCATTTCGATCCGTGAGTATCTGCTACAAGTGTGAAAGAAACTGGCACTTGCATGCGTCTACATAAATTAGAAAAAAAAAATATTTGACACTATGCACTAACTTTCCGGGATTCCAGTTTCCTTCAAAAATTAGATCCAGCCATCGCGCTGGCTTTGTTTGCCCAGGCATACCCCAAAAGGTTCTTTTTAATGTGGACAGCGCAGCCACCTCAGAATCTTCTGTTACCCTAAAAGCCTTCTGTGACAAAGCATTAGCGTTTGTTACAATGTGGACCAAAGTGTTGAACGCCCTCTTTTTGTACAGTCATGCAGATCGTAATAATGACGATAAACAAAGTGCTCGGACCCACTTGCATCGCGGTATACATCGTGCAATAAGCTTAAGTGTACGACGCGGCGGTCTACGCGGTGATCGCGAGAAAACCGACCTTGACGACGAGTACAAGGCGGTCTCGCGTCAGGACCATCGCCTCCTGTCTCGTCGGTCTTCCTCTCCGAGCGCTCGCCGTATACGTAAGGTGTTCGGCACAGCGTTCTTGAGAGGCAGCTCATCCATTATGCATACGAAAGCTCGGCCGTGAGCCGCACGTGCAGTGGAGCACTGCGGCTTTGCGGCTGAGGTACACCGGCTGCTGCTGCGGCGAAACGCGGATTGGGAAAGCTGCGCGTTTAAATCGGAATCCCGCATGCCACTACACGAATTCACTTTACCCCTTAGATTTAAAAAAAAATGTAAACGGAAGCTCGAACGAGCAAACACTCAGCCAACGAGGTTTCGCTGTCGAACGCACTCCCGTCTCTGCCCGCGCGAAGACCTTGCGGAACGTGAGAGCTGTGTGGAAAGAAGGGGCTAACGCGTGGACCGGGTTCGGTGACGAATATCTGCTTAATATGCAAATTCGGGTTTCCTCGTCCGACCGCGAGATTACGCGGCGATCACTTGCGTTAATCCGGGATTGGGATCCAGTCCTCGCTTCCGCAGTGGTGATGCGTTCCTTCCTGCCACCTCCCCCTCACCTCAACCGCACCGCCATGCGAACACGCACACACGCGCGCACGTTTTCCCTAACCTCGTAGCCTTCTCTTTCGTTGCGAGCTGACTGCGCCGTGGGAACTCCGTATTTACACACTGACCGCATTTACCGCATTTACGCACTACACACTGACCCGCATAAGGCGGATTATTGTGTTTATCGAACACGGGCAAAAACACTCTGAACGTGCTTTCGATATAGAAAATATTTCATATATCGAATTACCTATACATAGAACTTTTTAGGGGAAAGCGGGGGATTCCTATTATACTTGACTGCACTGCATCCGCGTAAGCCCCACAACTGCTGCTTTTTGTAACTAACGTACTTGAAAAAGAAATCTTGCATGAAGTCAGAAAGGTCACAGCATATAGCGTGCACGCTATGCTGTGACCTTTCTGACTACATGTAGCCTAGAGGGCCGATATGCCTGCAACTCTATCACGAGTAGGACGCGTGCAGATTGCAGATCGTTGCGGAAACAGCGGAGCATGCCTGTCTTACCGGAGCAAATGTGGTAGTTTATCATGCTCAAGGTTTATTCAGTGCGCATTCTTCATCGCGAACAGCATTATATACCCCGAGCCGAGTCAGGAGCTTCACCGATTTTTTCCAGCGTGTACAGACAACGTTGCCGCTCGAAGAGGCGTCTATAGTGATCATCGATTGAACTGTATGCATGCGATACTTGTGCAAATTACCCTGGAGTTTTTCACTTTCTAGTCTTCTTGTGTGATATAGCAGGCTGAAGCGTCATACCGTGTTGTCCTCCTACCAGAGCTCATGATAACTGAGAGGGTGAGGGAAGGGGCGATATCATGAACCAACACGAACTCTCTCAACCTTATTATTCTACTGATTCTTACTAGAGGCCCCCGCCCATATGACCGAGGCACGGCAGTTGATCGCCTCCGCCACGAAATAAGTATAGCCCAACTCCTGCACTCTGCAACGCTCTCCGAAGGCGGAGTTACCACCCGCCCGACTCTAAACGCCATTTTACAAAGCGCGCCCATTGGCTCGCAAGTTTGTGAACACCCGCCCTTGAGGAGGAAATGACGTGGACTACTAAAGTTGTATCCGGCTGCAGTACAAATTGCACTTATCTAAATGTGCGCCTACGAGTTCGTTCACGATGGCGCCATTTCAGCTGCCATTAAGTGCGATTCTCGGACTGTTTCGCGAACGCTTCGTAAAACATCTTCAGTGAGATTAGAGAGAATGGTGTTTGAAAAAAATAAAGGTGTTTTTTTTTTTTACTTACAGTCACCGTTCCAGACAACTGGACATGCTGGCTCTGTGTAGGCATCCTAGATGCGCCAAATATCCGTAACATGCATACGTGTCTCTGCGACGTCTCGCTGTAAATGCTCAATATACAAGTGATGTACCTAAACACAGTCTCACGTACAAAGGAGCAGTGATGAGTATAGAGTCTATATACACTTTATGTCTGTCTTTATGAAGCGAGACCTCAAGTACATTTGCCACGTGTTTGAAACAGCGTGACGTTCTGACCTGCCGCATGCGCACGTGGAGCCTGCTGAATTATAAATGATGGTTGCGGACAAAACAAAAGACATGGGGGTCTTCTGCGTTTGTTGGCTCGCACACGTCTCGCCCGAATCCAGCCACGGCAGCGCTTTCTATACGCTTAGCCTCTGTGGGTTCTGTGCAACGGTTTACATTAAACTAATACCCTCATTTCAAAAGGCGCTAAACCAACGATCTTGAATTTGATCATCCAACAGCTGTAGGCTCGTCAACTCCAAAGTAGTTATTCACGCGAGAACATGACTCAAGCCTCCACTAGATGTGAGGAGCTGCTTACAATCAACCGAGAACCATCCAACGTGCTCTGTAAAACCGAAGACATTGTAGTTGATCATCCTATAGGTAGTCAAACGAGAACGTACTTGGAGTGCAACACTCCCACGCGCCTACAACATAATATCTAAGGCGTAAAACATGGCCTCCGCTTTGATCGAAGGAGCGGGGGACGACAGGCACATCAATGGGTCTTGCGGATCAATACCTCTGTCGGTCTCCCTTCATCAAACGCGGAAATAGTCTGCTGGCGTCGGAGGCGTCGACACGAGTGATGCAAGAAGAAATAATAATCATATAGTGGTTTCGGGAAGTTAAACCCCACATATCAAGAAAAAAATAATAATAATTCCCTGCCATGACGTCTCCGTATGACGTTCATGACACCACAGATCGACGTGATTTCTGACGCCTTCACGAAATCGTCGTGGCGTTATCATCGCTTCGTACAACGTGTCATTATGTGAAGAAGTTACCACATGACATCATGTTTTGCCTAAGCTGGTGCGCCAATCCCGGAGCCACTGCTAAACCTCGTAAGCTGCAGAAAAGTTCCAGGGCCTGGGATAGCGAAGGCAGTGCCAGAACCTCGCAAGGTGAACCAATAGAATCGGCTGAGAAGAGAGAGAGAGAAAAGATGATTTTTACCTTCCAGCCATCTTGTAGGCTACTGCATAAAATTTCGCGTTGTTAATATCAGCTTTTGAGAATCGCAGCGTAGTTATATGTCACAGAAATAAGCAACTGCGCTTCGATGAGCTAGCTATACAAACTTTTTCGGGGTGGGAGAGTTACGGTTTAGGTGGAGCTTACATTCATTATTAGGTTGAAAACGACTACAGTTAACTGTCAAGTTTTTTTTTCTTTTTTGTTATCTATCATCAGGTGTAATTTCATCGATTGCACTCAAACGTACATAGCATTTCCCTCGATTTGCTTATCTCTTTCGTATTTATGGAAACCCCCATATTTATGTTGTGGTGCCGTCTACGCTTGTAAACACTGAATTATATCAATCCCTTTCCTACATTCTAAAAGCAACACCCGTAACATAGCTTAGTTACTTCAGCCACTAAGCAGGTAATACAACCATTCGGTTTGAATGCTGGAATTAACCTCTGAGAAACGAATGCCTTCAACGGGTACTGTTGGGGCGTCTATTATTCAAGCGAAACTCGCCAGAGTGCACTCCCTTGAACCTTATCGTGCCATTGCGATGTATTTACGTGCAAATAAATGGAAATGGCGAATGTCGAAGCATGGATTGCAAATAACAGTACAAAGACAGCGCAAAAGACAACTCCGGCTGCACGCAACAGTCACGCAGACGTGGGTGGAGGGAGGGGGGAGGAAGAAAGCTAATGCTGCTTTCTGCGTCAAGGAAACAGCGCCGGCGCTAAGAGCTAAGCGCTGTAGTTCACACGTGCATTCTTTCTCTATCCGCTTGTTTTCCTTCGTGGGCGCCCGTAATGTCAGCTCCGCGCGGTAAGCGAACGCTGACTATACTCCCTTTAACTGTGCCCCATTCTGGATTTCACGCACGCCTGCGAAGCCTATTGCGCCTGTTCCCATATTTCTCTTCTTCGCACTTTGAAATTACGGGACACGCTTTCCTCGGTGTGTTTTCCTTTCTCATTCTCCGTTGAGCGAGGATGCATCCGGTCTAATAGTGCTGTGCAGTGTACAGTGGTGAACTGAAGGAGTGAGGTGGTTCCGAACACCCAGGCTGCACCGGTGGCCGGTTATCTAGAGTTATAAAATGGCTTCTTTAGAGGTTCCATTGCAGGAAATTATGGCACTTTGCAGAGGAATAACGTTCAGGGCAAAAATGACCGGGGCGTTCG
Source organism: Rhipicephalus microplus (assembly GCF_013339725.1). Taxonomy (NCBI): domain Eukaryota; kingdom Metazoa; phylum Arthropoda; class Arachnida; order Ixodida; family Ixodidae; genus Rhipicephalus; species Rhipicephalus microplus. The sequence goes on along the minus strand of NC_051175.1, from coordinate 106,385,803 downwards.
CAGCGCGTAGAAGCTCGCGAACGCGAGCTTCTACGTGTTTCACGTGTCGACAGGGTGCACCGTTTAGAAAAAAAATATATATATAGGTGACAACCACAAGAACCGAAGGCGTGAGCCACGAAACGGCGTCACGTGGGTTCCTTGAGTCGCAGGGCTTTCGCAAATCGTGCGACGTGACCACGTTCTTCTCATTTAGCCCTTAGGAACAGCACTTCAAAAGTTGGTCGGAGCATTGTAGTAATAATAATCTGGAGGCAACCCTAATCATGATAGGTGTCTGGTAAATCACTCCTCTGACGTGCGTATATCCTCACGCAACATTTATATTTCCTTTGTGTTTCGCGCCATACCGAGAAGGATCGCAGAGGCCACACGTAAATAAGCCCGTGATTCAGGTTTGCTCCACCAGGTGCCGCGAGGATTTCAGTTTTTCAAAATAAAAGCATCTACTCTTTCAGTGTACTCATTCAATCGATTTTCGTTCAATATACTGCAGTTAATTGGCCGTTATCTTATGTAGACATATGCTCCTGTATGATATGTATAGAATATTAACTTTAACTTGAACCAAAATTATTGATTCTATAGAAGTTTTGTATTTTTTAGAACTTATTTCATGAATATTACTGAAACTGGAAGTAAGTGCTCAACCGGAAGTGCTTGGAAGAGAAGAAAGAGCGTCGCTCGTTGTCCGTGCGACAAATAAATAACAATATTTAAAAATTGTTTTCTGAGCTCCTTTGCCATTACGTTCACGACAAGGATGTCCAGGACGCCACGCCCATATATACATATTTTTTCTCCTATGCTTAAGTATGCTTATTCGCGACAACGAAAGGGTTCCGCTCGAATCCACTTACAGTTACAGACAAGCCAGTAGTGATAACATTGGCAATGCACACTTAACGGCATCAACGGCACTCATGGTGGCAATAACTGCTGTTTGCCGATGTTGACACCACCATCACACGCACCCCGCAGTGGTGGTCTAGTGGCTAAGGTACTCGGCTGCTGACCCGCAGGTCGTGGGATCGAATCCCGGCTGCGGCGGCTGCATTTTCGATGAAGGCGGAAATGTTGTAGGCCCGTTTGCTCAGATTTGGTTTCACGTTAATGAACCCCAGGTGGTCGAAATTTTCGGAGCCCTCCACTACGGCGTCTCTCATAATCATATGGTAGTTTTGGGACGTTAAACCCTACATATCAATCAATCAACCATCACACGCATGCGCGCGGTGTGACATACAAAATTAATGATAAGTATAGTACCATTACTGTAAATTTCAATAGCCAGAATTTATAGATCAGCTTTGACATCGCAAGCTTCTAGAGAGGCTCACAAACGTCAGCTTATCAGCGGTTCCACTAGTAAGTCCACATTGATGGCCAAGGCCGGCCAATCACAAAGTACGCTTATGTGTGTCTGGTGCAGTGGTGTACTCCACTGATGGTTAGATGGCTCGGCGTCATTCATACATCGCTACCGCGATGCAACGTAGTTTTAATGAGATCGCAGACCAGTCAAGTTCGTTTTGGTACAGTATCAACGCTCATTCTTTTTCTGGCAGGCTCTTCAGACAGACAGAAAGACAAACGGCTAAAAGGAGAAGAGAACGGCTTCGTTTTCGCGCTTCTCTGCGTCTGAACAAACCAACTAGCTTCTCTCCTGGATTCGGTTGTGGCTTAAGTCAAAGGAGCGCTCCGGCTCGGCAGCGTCGACAGACACTTTTCACGTATTATGAGGCATCTCAACTTTCCGCCTTAATATGAAAGCAAGCGACGAATCTTCGTCTCATTTCTTCGCGGATCGGTTTATGATCGAGTTGCGAGAGAGTGTGTTTCATGATCGTATGTCATGATTTCGTCTCACCAGCTCTTCTTCATCGACGTCTAGACAGAAGTCTCGTGGTGGTCGATGTCTTATACAGGAGATGACGTCACGCTGCCGCGCGTAACCGTTTCTTTCCCTCTCGTCGCTCTATACACTCCCCGCCCGATTGTATAACGGCGAACTGCGCGTAAACATCCGCTGTTTTGAATGCGTGATTCGAAGTGTCCGGCGTTTTATCTTTTCTTCGTCGTTTTTGTTGTTTATTTTTTGGGGGTGGCACGCCCCCCGCACTGCAAATCGCTCTACTACAGCCCGGCCCTTTGCTTTCGGCATCATTAGAAAAACCCGTGCTCTCCGAGCTGCTCCCGACTGACTGCACCCGGAAAGAAGCCATTAAGGGACGACGAAAAATCTTGGAAGTCAGCGCTGGCGCGAGACATTGTACGCCCCCCCCCCCCCCCCCCCCCCCATCTTACTGCTTGTATGTGTGTGCACTCAGTGCTTGTACGCATGCGTCGTTCGTCAGGAGGAGTTCTGGGGGTCTGTTCATCGCCGAGTCCGCAGTGCCCGTTCCGGTTCGACTCTTTTAAGGTTGCAGACGAAGAGAGGCGCAAGAGTCGCTTTACGGGGGCAGCAGCGGGCGCGGAGCAAGGGCGAATAATAGAGCGGCAACCGTGAGCGAGTCCTGTTCGCGATCGGAAAGAAGACAGCAACGAAACAGAATCGCGCGCTACGCGAGGCGCAGAACGAAAGGCCGCAGGGGCTTCCAACGTAGAAGAATGTCGTTTTCGCAGCGCTGTTCGTGCACTGGGATTCGCGGAAGTCGCAGCTCCGTTGCCTGTCTGCTCCGCGAACGATCGAAAGCAGCCAATCGGCCGCCGTTCGGCATCCCTTTGTGAAGAGCGGCAGCCTCTGTGCATAGCACCAGGGGTCAGGTGTACCGCCGAAATGTCAACCGCTTTTGCGAGCGTGTCCGTGACCGCGGTGCCGCGAGCCAGGAAGATTGAATAGAGATGCCCGACTTCGAGTATAGGCGCGTAATGTATTTATTTCTTTCCGACCGTTACGTGACCTCGTAGAGGTCGCGATGTGTACAGAGAGACGACGATAATACATAAATAGGGGTCGCCTTACGCCGGGCAACGACTCTCGTACTGATATTCAATGCGAAAACGTCGACCCAGCTGGCGGAGGGATTCTGACTTCGACGTCATCGGTTACAGTTTTGTTGATGCACACTGCGCGTTCTACAACTACGTCAGCTCGTGATTATGGTACGCGCTATGATGAGCGTGATAGTAGTGATACGGCATCCTGCCGGTGGCAAGTCATCTTTTCTTTCTTCACATTTACATTACAATTACTTCTTATAACAGCCCGTATACTTTCTGTAATGTAACTATCTATAATTTCTCATTAATACTGCGCAAGTAACAGTAGCTTAGGTGTGCGCAGGTCTCCATTTTGGGGGGTGGGGGGTGGGTGAAAGTTTTTCGCAGCGCCCCCTCCCCCTTTGAGTGACAGTGCCCCCCCCCCCCCCCTTCTTATTTTGTCCATGTGTCGGGCTGACCTTGCGCCCACCCCTCTGTTACCATTCACAGGGGGGGTGGCCTCACTCGCGCCATTGTGCACACGTATAGATATATGAATAGTGGAGGCCGCTCATTATTAGTATAGTTTTTTGGTGATTACGCACAGCCTAACGAAGTGTAGAAAAACTTCGATGTAATAAACGGGAAAACAAAGAAAAAATTGACGATACCCCGATACAATGGAGAAGGGCCTCCGAAGTCGTGAAGTGAGTTTAGCTGCAACATCGACGGAGGCAGATGGGCGCCCCAACGTAACGCTGTTTCATATATATAATCTAAAGAGCTCCGCCTAAATCAGCGCCCCGTAAGCGAGTAATCATACGATGAGAATATGAAAACCTGTCGCGTGGGGGCACCATGTCTCCGTATACATAGCTGGTGACACGACACTTGGTTTGCACTACTCTTTTCTTTTTTTTTTTTTCGCAGGCTGATAGGACCTCAGTATAGACCTGCCCACTCAGACCAACCGGCGCACCACAGGTTTTACGATGTGATTGAGCGCGTGGAAGTCTTATCGGGAATCAGTATGAACAAGCACCGGTTAGGCACAGCTTTGGTTATATGAAACCTACGGCGATTGTTCAAGAAAGACGCCACGAGCACCGTTTTTTTTTTCAGCTTTTATGAAACGTGTTTTCATTTCACAGCTGACGAAACACACAGACTCGTTGCGTTCGCATTTCCCTATATGCGTGGTTGATCGTAACGCCCCGCTGTGCGTTACAACACACATAAGGAAGCTTCGGTCATCCGCAGCTAACGCGCCAGCAGTAACTATACATAGCGCGACACCGTACTCGGCCGATTTATCAGCTTGAACGATGGGACACCCCGTTGATGCACGCACCGGCTAAGACAGCGTCGATGGCGCTCATAGGGGGGCCCTTCCAAGGCCGCGACTCGCAGTCATAAATCGTCTGCCTGAGCATTTCTTTACTTTATTTAAAGCTAACTCTGTGCAGAGCCGACAAAGCTCGTGCACTGTTTTAGGGTGTTGGTCTTGCGGCGCGGCATAACTCTCGCATTACTCATTCCTGGTTCGCTGGACAGATGCATTCCGATCATTATCGAAATACTCATCCTTTTTCGGGAAGGACTCATCTTTGCCATGCCCCGACGCGTTCATTCCGTGCCCTTGAATCGATAGGCTTTTCGAGATGTGTTTCGGTGCTCGTTATAAACTGAAATAACGCACTCCGCTGAAAAAGAAGGGATGTGCGCGTTTGCAAAACCTTGAAGTATTAGCGTTGGCTTACATTCTGTAAAATTTTATGGCACATTGAGGAGACGATGGGACCTTAACGAGACGAAAAAACCTTGAACGAATGGGTGTCGTCGGAGTCAACGTTTGGCAAGTATGCCTTGTCATCCTCAAGGCGTCAACATGAGACAGAACTAGAGATGCGAAGTGCAGAAAAAAAAAGGGGGGGGGGGGGAATATTTTTTGGCGTCGTTGCGAAAATTGGTCAAAATATTGCGTGGTGTAAAACGTACAGAAAGAAATCTTAGGGAATAACCAGCATTGAACGTACAACCCAAACGTCGCACATCATACCGAAACACCAAACTACAGCTAGCCACTCGCCATCGACATCACATAAAGTTAGCTCTAGCGCCAGCTTCAACGTTCGGGTGTGGCCGACTTAGGGGCGGTTTCTGATGTTTTCGTACTCGTTATAGCTCTTTTTTACTTCCCCACATACAGTTCTGCAACATTTGATGAAAGTGCGCTAATAAAGCCGTGTGCAAGCAGATTCATCAATGGTTGGGCCAATTTTTCCGACGTGTGGCTGCACTTCTTTGTCAGGGAGAGCGTTGGCGATAAACGGAGACTCACTGCCAGTAAGAACTGTGACAGCAGCTGTGCTTATCTCAATGCGACATCCTAGTTTGATGAAGAAAACTACAGATGAAGCCAGTGATACCGACTCTGAATAAGAGTTTGAACTCTGTTTTTTTTTTACCATCTCTATGAATCTTTTCATAGCCGAAGCCACTACAAAGTAGACATTTCTGGGTTCTTTATTCTAACTGCATAAACAATTCTAGGAAGCCGCACCCATTCACAGATAGCTAAATGAGCTCGTGGTGGTGCTTCCGGCCTGCCTTCGAGCTGTTAAATGCCGTATTCGTTTGTTAAAAGACAGAATGCATTTCATTTCTGTCAATAAAAGAATGGAAGGTATTGCTTTTGATCCTTGGCAATAAACCTCTAGAAAGAACATTTGCCGCCACGAAGAAGACAATACCACTTATAGAAACGTTCACCCCAACAACACCGCTCGTTTATTGATTTTTCATATATAACGTTGTATGTTAGGCAACTGTTGTCGAGTGCGCTAAGATAACGATGAAAGTGTACGGTGTTGCATCTCCTTAACGGTATTTGTATGGCGTATACACAGTAGGAAATGGAGCTTGTAGACATTTATAATACCTTCATAGATACAATATCTCACACAGGAAAGCCTTGATTTGCTGATAACCTAATGGCAAACAGTTTTATCACCTTCACTTAGAAACAACGTTGTTTTTTTTTTCTTTTCTCTCTACCGAAATCTTTCAGTCCCTTTCCCTATTCCTATGGAGAGTAGCCCGCCAGCGATAAATAGACGCCGACAAAAATTTCTGTTTTCCCTAATAAAGAGTCCCTCCCTCTCTCTCTTTCTACAATACCTTCAAATGTTAATGGGGGCCTATGCGCTTTATGTATGTATTGGACATTATGAATGTTAAGTGCAAAACGATTGTCGAGCGAGTGTATATCGTACGTGCGTGTTATGTTGGGAACAAGACCCGATTTTTTAAGGGTCCCCGGAACTAGCCCGCGTTCACAGACGAGAGTTTTTTTAATATTTTTTTTCTCGCTGTCGCTACCCTCCACACACAATATATTCTCCTCGCCACCTATTGGTTAAAAGAACGCATACAGTGTGAATGCTAAGCGTAGTGTCTACCAGGGTTCCGTGCTTTTCGGCTACGGCCGAAAAGCACGCAACCTCTGTTATCTCTGCCTGCGTATTCAGAAACACACAAAGTGGAGTGAAATCGGTTGATCGCGCAGGATAGCCATACGAAACAATGAAAAACGGCTGAACGGCTCCATGGCAAAGCAGCGAAGGAGGCAATTCACAACTGGTATTTCGCGTATATGAACCAATCGAGAGTATGTTCCATGATGACGTCACGTGGATCACCGTTCTTACGTCACGAAGTGCGCCGGAAAGACAAGACACGTCGAGAGAAAATACACAGTCGTTTTCTGTATATTCAGAGGATATTTAGGAGCGCATTAACTCTGCGTAAGGGCGGATGGGTCGAACTTATGCAGCTTAGGATCTACTTTTACATGATCTATAAGCAACCAACAAATGCCATACCTAAACGTAATGCCACATTATGCAAATCTTACCTGGACAAAATTAGTTATCGCTGTCTGCTACACAAGGTACACAGACACCTTAACAAGACCTTCCTTCTCTGTTCTCCATCTTTCATCTCCCCACCCCCCTCCCATGCGCAGGGTAGCAAACCGGCTGCCTATAGGGTGGCTAACCTCCCTGCCGTTCTTTTCTTCCTATTTTCCTTCCTTAACAAGACCTTAAGAAGACCATTACAAGTTTATTGATATTTATAACACAAAGACTAAAAACAATGTGTTACAGCTACTCTTCAATCAGCTTGAGTAAGAGAACACCATCCCGTGTGTCATAGACGGCACTTTGTTCAAAACGCAGCGCAGCATTCTTCGACTGATTAAAATGCACAGTAATCGGCAGACTAGTACATCGATCGGCTGTCATTCTGACGATCAGGCTTTACAAGCCATAGTTACGGAAGAGGTCACACTCGAACGCTTCATCGTAGACGAGCGTGCGAACGCTTCCCGAGAGGTGTCGAGACTATAAGCAAACACACACGCTGACAGTGTCTACATTCCATCCGCGATTGTTTGTACAATGTCAACCTTCGAGAGTCTGATAGTGAGAGCGAACCGAGCGCCGCGTTGCGTATATAGGGCGTATACGTTTATAAACAACCCTTGACGAGAGCCGACGAGCTATACTCCGCGTTTCGAAACTCGGCGCGAACGTGCACACACAATCTGCGAGTATGATTACGTGCGAGCAATCTGAAAGCTGTGGGAATTTCGCTACGCGCGGCTCGGCTCTTCGAGCGCGGGTGTTTCTTAATCAATCACCTGACAGGTGAGGCAGGGGAGCCGGCCGCGTTCTCTTCTCCCATGCGTTGGCGCCCACTCTGGTTCGAACGGCGTTTGCGCAAAGGCATCACCCCGCTGGCACTGGCGGCGGGCTCGCTATGATCGATGGATTGTATTAAATGATAGAGAGAGAGAGAGAGAGATAGAGAGAGAGAGAGAGAGAGAGAGAGAGAGAGAGAGAGAGAGAGAGAGAGAGAGAGAGAGAGAGAGAGAGAGAGAGAGAGAGAGGAGAGAGAGAGAGAGAGAGAGAGAGAAGGAGGGTGCCCGCTCTCGTTCGAAGATGCCGTGCGTGAACGACCTTTTGCAGGTCGCACATTCGTGTGGCGTTGTTTCGTCTCTCCACGAATCTACTTGCGCAAGCTGAAGGCAAGAGGGATGACACTTCAACAAGGGCTTGGAGATTGCGGGCGGTTAATGAGCGCCTCATTTGATCTCGGAGGCAATGCTTCGGACGACAGACGGTTCTCTCGGTTTGTGCAGAGAACGCTGCGGTCTAAATGTAGCGGGACGCAGTTGACTACAAAGTGACACTATAAGAAATTGTGCGAGAACGTTGAATGTTAAAATTGAAATACGCAGCTTATGATTCCAAGAAGAGCCTCATTGTCGTGCGCTGTGCAAACAGGCAAACACGGGAAACCTATCGTAGTACACATGCCGCGGTAGCAGGGAGTTCAGCCTGGGTCCTCGTTGCCCAACAGCGTAGGGTACGACACACTGATACAACATGACAGATGAAGCATGATGATGTTCATTTTCCTTCTTTAGTAGTGAACCACCGCGCTAACGCTGCCACAAGTGCTTACGTAAAACGTACGTTTAAGCAAACATACATACATACATACATACATACATACATACATACATACATACATACATACATACATACATACATACATACATACATACATACATACATACATACATACATACATACATACATACATACATACATACATACATACATACATACATACATACATACATACATACATGCATACATACATACATACATACATACATACATACATACATACATACATACATACATACTACACCCGATGCATACAACACATGAACACGCACACACACGCGCGCAGACGATAATTCTCTGTGTTCAAAGTCTTCCCTGCGGATGTCCAATGGCAGTCTCGCGAATTTATCTAGCTCACCTACTCTCTTCACAAATAAAAGCAGTCCCCGAGGCTAATAACACCGATTCCCCACTTCTCGATGAACGGAAACGATTCGCATTAGGACATTCAATACCGTTTTCAAGAGAGAAGCATGTCCCAAAACAATAACGTACAGCAACCACAAGAACGTCAGCAGAGCCCACGAAGCCATCTTCCGAAGTGACTCGCCTCGCAGGCAGAACGGGTCAAATCGCTCAACGGATATCGGGGAGTATGACGGGGAAACTTGGAAGGGAGGAAAAGGATTGTCGTTGCGGATCGGAAGACGCAGGCGCTCGCGCCTGGGCCGGCGTTTCTTCGTTTATTTCTCTGTTTCCTCACGGAGTTCAAAGAAACTACACGAGCAGTCACACGAGAAACAGAAACGAGCAACAAAAACGCGCATCGAACAATAACGAACGCATTGAAAGGTGACATGAATAATGGATGCTGGCAGAGAGGTAATCGCTTTCGAGATCGAGCGGCGTCGGCGTCTCAGCAGCGTCTGCCGGGCGCGCCAGAGATAAAGCCGCTCACGGATGCGTTCTTCCTTGACAGCTTGATGCTTCCGCAGAAAGAGCATCGCATAAAACGAAAATATAAAAGCCGTCTCCACTGGTTCCTCTGCGCTCAACGTTGCCACGTTCGCGCTCTTTCTTTTTTTTTCATTTGTGCTATTCTTTTTTCCGTCATAGGGCGCGTGCGTAAACGTAACGAAGAAAGAAACACCGCTCCTAGAAGAACGCGGTGCGACGCTTGCACGACGTTCTCGTTTTGTTGGACGCGTTCTCGCGTATGTATGTACGTACGTTCGTTCGTTCGAGATCGAATGCCTATACGCGCGTCAGCGTGCTGCCTCGCGGGCGTCGTATGTAGAGGAGTGGCAGTTGCCGACGCTAACAGATAGTGCGGACGCTTGAGGCGTCCGGTCACTGCTTGTGAATGCAAACAGAATCGAGAAAGCCCGCGTCAAAAAGCTGCGCCCGGGAGCGACGAGGCTGACAGGATTGGAAGGAAAGAAAGACAGAGAGAAAGAAGGCAAGAAAGAAAGAGAGAAAGAAGGAAAAAAAGAACAAATAACTGTACGCGTTTCGCAAATTCCTTCCGATTGTTATCGCACCGTGCATGTTGCGGCGGGTGCCTTCAGGAAAGCAAGACGTGTCAAAAAAATGGGTCTCGTTCTCTTCATTCTGCTTATCTCGGCTCGCGCCATACTTTCTTGCTACCTTCCTTCACTTTATATTAATGTTTTCTTTTGGTTTTATCTATCGGAGGGACTCGCCTGTGCCGGCGCCAGGAATGTGCGCAAGAACAGTCCCGGTGGAACACAAGACCCGTTCTTCGATCTATACTCAGCCACACCAGCGAGTATTTTTTTTTTTGCATTGCTATTTCCATCTCCTTCTTTCGCGCAACGGAAGAGTGTTCGTACATTTGTTTTTGTCGTCTTTCTCGAGCGAGACAGCTTAGCTGCCACGCCGCTGACACCGTTCCCAGCGCGACCTCAGGGAAGGGGAACCGAAGGATTCATCGATACTCACCGGGACAGTGTATATCGCAAATGCGAAGGGGTGACGTCCTGACTTCAACGTGTTTCTTTCCCAGTTATTTGTTTCTTACATTGTTTTCATTGTTGCTTTTCTTTTCCTTCTTTCTTTCTTTCTTTCTTTCTTTCTTCCTTTCTTTCTTTCAAGAGCGGGCAACCCAGATCCTTTCGCACGTCCAACTCCGTTCCGAGCGCACGCTGCGAACGGGATATTACCGGAAGCCATTTGAGACTGCACCGAACCGAACTCTCTGTCTCTCTCTCTCTAACACCGATCGTTCCCCGATATCGCCCACTGCCAACGCCCGAGGCTCCGTTACGGGAACGTCGACGGACACGTCGCGTACGCCCAACGGTGCGAGGCCGTTCTCGGTGCACCGCTCGGGAATAACATTGAGCTTTCAACTGTGTTGCGTCGCCGACCTTGGAGTCATCGCGTCGACACTCACGAGCACGTCCCCAAAAAGAAGTCAGCCATCGAGTCTTTCCTTTTGTCTTTTTTTCACGTTTCTGGTGCTTGTTTTTGTTTGTGTAATGCACACAGCCGCGAGGTTTTCTTCCTTTGCCACTATTGCCATCGTCTTGGCTATTGCTACGCAAAGGTGGATTCGCTCGGATATACCGGGACTTGGCGGCAACGCTTATGGTTATGATAGCAATACATGGGGTGTTTACGAGCCAGAACCATGATATTATTTCTCCAATGGAAACCACGCATTCAGACCATCTCAGCAACACTGCTTTTACGCATCGGGACGATGCGTTCTTGGAGGAGGGATGACGCAAGGCAGACGCAGTATTCAAAATACGCGCGCTAGTTCGTGCGCCCCCCAAGAGACCAGCGGCCCGATGATGAAATAAGAAAAGGCCGTGACGGCGCGCGCCTCCTCAGCACGGGATTTTGATGAAAAAGAAGTGGTGCACCGCTCGAGGGCTTCTCGGAGATTGATCACATTTGCTGAAAGCCTGTTAGAAACGCCGCTACATTTTCCTTTACTTTTCGGGCACAAGTTAGCCCCAATAAACAGTTATTCGTGCACCATTTGGATTGTGCGTAACAATATGATTACTAGGAACGTCGTAGTGGAGGGCCCCGGAAATGCTGACCTTCGGGTGTAGTTTAACGAACAGCTAATGCTTATACGGGAAGAAATGACTTGCATCGCATTTCAGGTTTTCCACTACCATGAAGGCTAGAACTGGAGTATTGCTATGCGCAAGCTTCACAACATAGTGACCCGTAAAGAAAGATGGTTTGAAGGTTCAAGCACTTAGCTCTAAAGCCGAGAGCAAGGTAACACTGTGGGAGTGCTGCCTGCGGGGTGTACGTTGAAAAAGGTGACCACCAAGAACGAGAAGGCCGTTACTGAGAAAGTGGCTTCCAAGAGCAAACGGTGACATAAATAACCGAGGACACATTCGTTATTTTTCTAAGGGGCTCGTTTCTTTCTAAGACAAAACTAAATGAATGCATCAGAATTAAACAAACAAAATCATGGGGGGAGGGGGCATTACACGGCGTATTTGTTGGCTGTAGTGGTTGTAACTATTACGGAAACTTGAACGAATTAAAGTGGAGAAAAAGTGATTCTTTGCATCAATTGGATTCAAACCCACAAATTTGGAATTACGGAACTTCTGAATCCTCCCATGGGTTAATTTGGTCATGTCAGCTAAACACTGCCATTTCTGTTCTCCTTCGAGATTGTTCGCCGCTTCAAACAATGCTTCTTCGCAAGTGACTATTGTTAGTTCGGCCAGATGTACTAGTGTTATATTCGCAAACAAAAAAGGATCATACCATTACAATTCCCTGAGGAGTTTTTTTTTTTTTTTGCCCGCACGCAATGCCAGGTTCATGCTATTACAGCTCCCTGAGGAGTTCTTTTGTTTGCCCGCACGCAATGCCACCGCGGGTCATTTCGGCATCTTTTTTTTTTTTGGCACCTTTGTTCACCACAGTCCACTGTCCACGTCTTCCCGCGCTCTCTAGCTCCAGGCGCATTGTGGTCATCGCGCAGTGCGGAACTTTTGACCATTACACTTATCCAACGTGTGTGCGGGCACTGCCCTCAAACAAGTGCGAGAAGTAGACTTAAGGCCCCAGTCTACGAGCACTGCCTTTGGTGAACTACAGCGCCAAGAACACAAAGAAAGTGAGTGGACCAGTGAGGGAAAGAGAGGTAGACCTGAGTTCGACGACGACGATGACGGAGCTCTTTCGGTCTTCAGGAAGAAGCGTAAGGACATCACCGCGCTCTCATAGAACAACAGTTATGCCCCGAGCATCCATCCAGCAATTCCAAGCCACCCGCTATACTCCACGTCTTCTTGAGTTTCCTTTCTTCGGTGATGGTCTTGTGCTTATTACGCCCGGAGAAGTCAACGCACATAGGTCGTCATCGTATACCTGCGTCGTCGGTTCGTCGTTCTGTGCGCTAACGGTCTTTCGTCAGCACTCTATTTTTTTTTTATACGCCCGCTAAGTATGACGGAGGGCGACCACTTCCCGCGGGAACGTCCTCTGATGACGTATGCCCTCCAGGCGCGCCGAAGCGTATGCTACTGTTGTACACAGGGCGTGTGGACAGAGTCTCTCGTCGCCTTCCTATACAGCTGAGACGTTTGTTTCCTCTGCAGCTGTTCTTTTTACGCCATTATTTTTTTTTCACTTGCTCTTGTCGAGATTCACCTGCCGTTCACCTCCTGGTCTTTCCTCAGGGACAAGAACTTCTCCCGGACGTCGCTGCACAAATGAGAGCGATGCGACCGAGTAACGTTTTTATTCTCTCTCGCTTATATACGTATGGCTTTGTCCTTCAGCTTGTTCGGGGCACACGTGTCGCGCTAGCGATGGGGTCAGCACAGTCTCGGTTTGGAGCTGGCGCAACCTCACCGCCTCCCACCGGGTAAGATCCCTGTGCGGAGGCGGGAAGCCACGCCGTTGCTCCCTGTACCACGCGAGGATGTCGCCGTAATCGAGCAGCTGCTCCTCGCCTTCTTCTTTGGTCGCCGTCGTGTCTTCGGAGGCGGGCGCGGCCGCGGTCCGGCACGTGGCGAGACCACGGGCCGCGGCATCCGCCTCCTCGTTGCGGTTCGGAGATCCTGGTATCAGGTCCCTACCCATGTGAGCCGGGAACCATTTTAGCGTCAGCCTCGACTTGGACTCGTCGCTTGCCAACGCCCTAGCAGCCGCCCCGCACACGGCTCCGCGCGAGAAGCTACGGATGGCCGTCTTGCTGTCACTGAGTATTGTCCGCACGCCCGGGGAGCGCGCCGCCAAGGCTATCGCCATCTCCTCGGCCTGGCTCGCGCTCTACGTGAGTGAAATGTGCAGTGTGTGCGCGAGCGCGAGAGCCACCCTGGCTCACATACTCTGGGGATGTGACGCAGACAGCGCGGACGGTCCGGTGTTACCGCCGCAAGTAGAACAGCGTGTGGGGTCTACGGACCCAGAAGACCAGCGAAGGGCCGTCCGGCAGCTCGAGGTCGCACTGGCGCTGCAAAGGCGAAAGGGGGACACCCTCAGTAACCCGAGCGGCGACGGGGCACGAAGGCCTTGAGGTCTAGGCCCGCGTGACATTAGGACTTCTAGTGTAACGTGAGATAGGGTGAACCCCACGCCCTGCGCGGCCGGAGGGAATCCCGCATGCTGGAACCCAATAAAGTTTATTCTCTCTCTCTCTCTCCTTCAGCTTGTCCCGGCAGGTCGTTCCAGCGTTGTTCACGGGAGCGGTCGCCAAACCTACCATTGCTCCCGTTCTTTCTAATGTCCTTCGCGGCTCCTGGTGCCTCGGTGGCTGTCCAAACGAGAGAGGCGGACTATCCTTCTTCGCTGTGGTTCTTTCATTATGACTTATTTGATTTTTCATGTCTTCCTCGTTTTGCGCATCTATCCATCGTTCCTGCCTTCCTTCTCGCTCGTTCTTCTCGCGCTATCTTTTACGGGCTATCTTGTTTTCCTTTCTTTCGTTTTTTTTAGGGGCGAAGCTCCTTAGGGCGTGGGCTGTGCGTCCCCTGTAGCCTGTATGTAGCCACCTCTAGTTTAGTTCTTGCAGTGTTCGCTAGATGGCGGTACAGTCCCCTGTATGTAGCCACCTCTAGTTTAGTTCTTGCAGTGTTCACTAGATGGCGGTACCGTCTCCTGTATGTAGCCACCTCTTGTTTAGTTCTTGTAGTGTTTACTAGATGGTGGTACTTGTAGCTGATGATGAAAAGATGCAAGATGTTATAAACTAGAAAGCGGTACTTGTAGTTGATGAAAGACGCGAGATCTTATAAAATAAGAATGATGTCACATATGGCGCGTGTCATTGGTTGAAGGCAATCGTTCGATTTAGGGCGGCGACGTACGCTAGGGGGAGCGATGTAATAAAATCGAGTGGGCAAAATGTACAGAGGATTCATGGTTTACCAGGTTTACCTCCGGAGCTTCGCCCACTCATCATCATTCACTTCGTGGATATGGCGGAATTTTTTTTATCTTCGGCAACGGCAGCAGTGATTGTCGCGACGGCCACTGCCCTGTTCTCTGCTGAAGCAGCTGATGTTTCCGCGTTTTTCTTCTTTTATATCTTCGGCGTCGGCGATGACTCGCCGTCTTCTCGTATATGGACGCTTCACGTAACGATCAGCGCTGAGCATTAGGCCGCGATACAAATGAAGGCTCTTCCTTTGCCAAAGTGGCCTGGACGTTCGGCGGCGCGCCAAGCGAGCGGCTTTCAGTAGCCAGGTCGCGAACAATGGCAGGCAGGTGAAGAATGTGACCCCACTTTTATGGAGAACGAGGGAGACAAGGAGGAGGAGTAGAGAGAGAGAGAAAACAACAGTGGCGGTGCGAAATATTAGAGCCATGGCAACACCACGAAGAATCGGAGAGACTTCGCGGTATGTGCTAACGGAATCGTTTCGTGTGCCGTTGAAAGTGGCGCGTGCTACACCTCAAGGGCGAGAAAAAAAGAAACAAAGAAAGTGATTAGTGCTGCGACTAATGTCATGCGGCATGCGAGGCTGAGCTCGAATTCCCATCTTCGTCCCGTTGGAGGACGCATCAAGTCTTTCTTGGCACTTCTATCCGCCTCGGCGGTACAGTGCTAGACTTCTGAGTCAAAGCCTTGTCCGTCCTGGCCACGGAGGTCGCATTTAGAAGGGGGCGACGTGCTCCCGCGTTCTGTGTGATGTCAGAGACTGTTAACCAACACTCCGTGATCAAAGTTACCGAGGAACTCGACTACGGCCTGCCCCATGGTTGTATCGTGGCTTTGTTGCGTGAAACCCAGATAACATCACCATTTCCCGACGCTTTACAAGAGCTGCGACCGTTCGGCGACCGTGGCAGCCTCTTGCAAATCAACGTGCGCTGAAAGTTGCGCTCTGGAAGTCACGCCCCGGGTGTGTGCTTAGCAGTGGCGTATCCAGAAAATTTATTCCTGGTAACAGAAATAGAGGCGGGTGAGGGAGACAGGACGGTCATATTATGTATGTTCGTGCGTGTGTTTCTATCGGGCACGCATAAAAATGCAATATTGAAAATATTGAATATTGGGGAAGGTTGAAATGACCCCCCCCCCCCCCCCCCCGTGTTTCTGGCAACCCCGGTTGTTCTTTGTGGCTTAGTGACTACTTCTATTGATGCAATAATTGTACCACTCATCCACACTGCACAAACAAAGTAGCAGTACGTCTCTCTGGATTCGGACTCATCTGCTTACTGGAAACCGCCCAAGATTTTCTTGAAGGAACATTAAACACTCCTCTGAACTGCTTCATAGTAATATCCGGGGTTTCACGTCTCATAATCACGATAGGATTACGAGAGACGCTGTAATGAAGGACTCCGGAAATTTTGAACCCGCGGTGTTCTTTACCGCGCACTGACAGCACACAGTACACGGGCCTCGTTTCGGCTCCATCGAAATGCGACCGCCACAGCCAGGATCCAACCTGCCCTCTTGGGTGAGCAGCCGAGCGCTATAGAAACTGTTGATTGATTGATTGATTGATTGATTGATTGATTGATTGATATGTGGAGTTTAACGTCCTAAAACCACCATATGAGAGACGCCGTAGTGGAGGGCTCCGGAAATTTCGACCACCTGTGAATCATTAACGTGCATCCAAATCTGAGCTCACGGGCCTACGGCATTTTCGCTTCCATCGAAAATGCAGCCGCCGCAGCCGGCCGGATTCGATCCCGCGACCTGCGGGCCAGCAGCCGAGTACCTTGACCACTAGACCGCCGCGTCGGGGCGCCATAGCTATATACTGTTGAACCAAGGCGGACCCTCTAAACTACTTGAGTAGATCACGTCAATGCATCACACACTACCTACAGGAATTCAGACATCCAAACAAACACGTAAGATAAATCCTCGCGAAAATGGCCTTTCTGACGTTGTTTCTTCCGCATCTATGTTTCCTTCGCACTCTCGCTTGCGACCTGCCGTCACAACCACTCCAACTACGCCAGACTCGCTACGGAGGCGCAAGCCGATCGAAGAGGCATCGAGGGGAAACGTGACGCCGTTAGCAGGACGTGCGCTATCTGGCGCGGCCAATTTTCGACACGAATCGCTACGTACCCCATCCTGGGGCAGCGTCAGTGGTCTCACTCCTGTAGAGTGCAGCGAGATTGTGTGTGTGTGTGTGTGTGTGTGTGTGTGTGTGTTTTCTGTGCTACAATAGTTTTACGGTGTCGATCGAAGCATGCGCAACACTGGATAAAGCACTTTCTTTCTTTCTTTTTCTTCTTTCTTCCTTTCATTCTTTCTTTCCTTCTTTCTTTCTTGCTTGCTTGCTTCCTTGCTTCTTTGCTTATTAGTGTTATTGCGTGCTCCTACTGATATTCCTCAGTAATTTAGAGCTGGTAGGTAGCGTCACATGACTGAGGACAGTTTCGACGCAAACTGAACAAGGACACATAACCCAAAAAACAGGACGGGCATAGAACTTCTATGCCCGTCCACCAATAATTATGAGAGACGCCGTAGTGGAGGGCTCCGGAAATTTCGGCCACCTGGGGTTCTTTAACGTGCACCCAAATCTGAGCACACGGGCCTACAACATTTCCGCCTCCATCGGAAATGCAGTAGCCGCAGCCGGGAATCGAAGCCGCGACCTGCGGGTCAGCAGAAGAGTGCCTTAGCCACTAGACCACCGTGGCGGGGCGTTAGGCACTGTCAGCATCTAGTTTTGAAAGGGGCTGCGTGATGCGGCAAACGCACAAAACCTTATCTCCTTCTTATCGCCCTCGCTTTCATCACCAGAAGTGAGGCGGGTTAATTACTCGCTTAGAAGTGTGGAAGCTTGGGCTAGTCGGTATGGCATGACGATAGTTATAGCGCGAGAACAAAACGACGACACTTTCGTGTCCTTCTTGTCTCTGTGTCGTCGTTTTGTTCTCGCGCTATAACTATCGTAATTACGCGCCCCGATCGAGTAGCAATCGAAAGCGTGTATGCGAGGACGCACGGGAGGGCGCGGGTCAACGGCCCCGCGCTTTCTCCATTGCAGCCAGCAGTCCTTGGCGTAATATACATACAGCTCCTACGCTGCACGTGCTAAGTGCTCGCGCATTATGGCCCTAGCCGTCTTCTTCTCACTTACGGCTCGTCGTCCCGGAACGGGGCACCCCTTCCGCCACCTTCGAAGCGGGGCCTTCTCTTTCCGAGCCATTAACTCGTATACGTGTGGTGGGCGAAAGTGAGTCCCGGCAGGTGGCGTGACGTTCACCGCCGGCGTGTACGGACCAGTACTCTAAACATGACAACGACTCCGCTCCGATACCACTTGGCTTTCCGTCCGTTTGCGGGTAAAGAAGAAAGACGATGGACTTCAAGTTTCATATTTATTTCGCACCCCCCCCCCCCCCCCACACTTTTTTTGCAGCAAAAAAAAAAAAAAAAGCATGGGTTCATTCGGCTGCCACCACATTTACCGTGACAGCTGCGCGCCCCGATCTGTCCGGTACGAATGCGGGTTTGGTTTGTGAAAATCCTCGAGCGTCGTGACCAGCAAATCTCAGCAATCGTGACCTCAGTGAAAAGCAGCGGTGTCAGTGCGCCGTTACTAATGAATTGACACCCTTTGCGTTCTCTCAGTTGCTCATTTTGTTTTATTCTCCACAACCAGTATGTCTCGAACAGGAGCATCAGCCCCCCGATGACACTTTTTCGTCTCATGATACATATTTGACTTCCTGCCTACGTCACTGCCTTGTATTAAACGGACCCGGGGAACAAACACGTCATATTTGGAAATGGACACGCAGATTTCAGTCGATCTGCATATCAGTATCGATGTGGTTTTCGTGAACTGGTGTCAAGTCGCCTTCAGAAATGACGCGCATACGAGATATCAAAGCCCTCCATTCAAACAGCAACGTTGCTGACACTTTGTTTTTGGCATGTGATCTTCTTCCAACCTAGTCTTTCTCTCGACATCGTATTAAAAAGCTTAGATCGCATGTTATTGTAAGAATTGGGTACGGCCTATCGACCTTCAGTAGTTCAGGCCGTGGGACGATAGCTGTTCTAACTAGGGGCCACAAACAAATAATGATTCTTTCTCATACCAAGTCTCCTACTCGCAGATTTAGGAAATAAGCAGCGACTAAATGCTTGCCGCTGCACCTTTCACTGTTCCGTGTCTATATGCGCTTACTTGATCGTACAACACGATGAAGACACCTTTTTTTTTAAATTTTCTTTTAATATCGCATCTTATGGACTCCGCGCGCGTAATACGCATAGCTACGTGAAGCAAGAACTCCCAGCCCAGCCGACCTTACAAGCGAAGTGATTAAGAAACCGGAAGAGCGGCCAACTTTTCGTAGCAACGGCTCGCAACAAAAGACTGAGCGTACTCGGTGTGGGGAGGTTATCGCCGAAGAAGGCGCCTGCAGTGAAATAAGCGAAAGTGCGGAGAGTGAAAGAAAGAGAGAGAGAAATAAAATAGCGAGCGAGGCAAAGCGAAGGAGTGAGGAAGAGGTGTGTTAATCAGCGCCACCTTCCTTTCGAAACACAAGGCGTCGCGTCACAGTCGAGAGATGCAAACGGGCTCGCTTCCGGCCGTTGATGAGCAAGGATGGCCGCGGGTCACACACCTCTTCTGGCGCGTGTGTGTGCGTTGTTGTTGCTGGACGCTGCGCGGCGCGCGCCGCGCGGTACATTTCGTCGCCCCGTTGCGGACTGTGAAAGGAAGTCCAGCGGGAGACGGTCACTCCTACCTATCCCCGTTTTGTGGTCGCGGCCGTCGGTTACGGTTCGTCGCTTGCAGTCAAAAGGGGCAAGGCGCGCGGTAGATAGCGAAAGCTCGATGCCACAGCTGGTCACTGCGCGCATCTTAAGATGCGAACAGAAAACCGGGAAAGCTTATCGCTGAAGTGAGACTAATGTGCCGCATTTGAATGCCGCTCCACGCTTACCCGCAGATGTGGTCTCATAACTAAAAAAAAAAGCTCAGGAGGATCCGTGCTGTTAAGCACCAATAGTGCCAAATTTGATTGATTGATTGATTGATATGTGGGGTTTAACGTCCCAAAACCACTATATGATTATGAGAGACGCCGTAGTGGAGGGCTCCGGAAATTCCGACCACCTGGGGTTCTTTAACGTGCACCCAAATCTGAGCACACGGGCCTACAACATTTCCGCCTCCATCGGAAATGCAGCCGCCGCAGCCGGGATTCGAACCCGCGCCCTGCGGGTCAGCAGCCGAGTACCTTAGCCACTAGATCACCGCGGCGTGGCATGTGCCAAATTTAAGCGACATCCAGGAGCTGTAGCAACTTCGTCAGGCGAGGCAATATGCCACTTTTTTTCCTCCAAGTTGCAAACGCAATTTCAGACATACAACTCATATTCAAATCGCAACATGAACGCTCGATCGACAGTCTTCCCACTGTCGCCAATGTCTTGTGAGACATTGATAACGCTTGTCAGTCGCATTGATAAATATGAGTCTAAAGAAAATGATGAGGAAAAAAATCCATATATAAAGGATACTTGGATTCAAGCAGCGGTAGTTGTTTTTTTTATCATTAAAATCTTGCTGCATGCAAAAAAAAAAAACGTGATCAGTCACTTCTCGTGCTACATATAGACGAAAAAGTGTTGTTCTCGTATCCTACGCATATATATATATATATATATATATATATATATATATATATATATATATATATATATATATATATATATATATATATTTATATTAGTTCTTCACTACTTTCACTTTCAATGCGGTATGCGTGCGCCTGGTACGCTCGTATCGTTCGTCTACTTGACCAACTTAATTAAGTTAGAGCACACACGTTTTGTACCTTACCACCTGTGTACTGTTACGACCGCCATCGGTAGGCGCCATGCTGTCGCTGATAAGCGTAGCCGGGCCGCGTTCCCACGCCTGGAACCCAGGTTTTCTTGGAACCAACGTCGAGAGCTGACGGAGGAGCGGCGCTCTTTTAACCCTCAAACAAGTAGCCGACTCGCCGAATGCTTATGCCCGCCAGCTTTTGTCCCGGCTGGCCGGCGGATGAAACGTGGTGTCGCCACGAAGCTGTAAGCCGTGCCAGAGGGGACAACAAAGACAGCGTATTCCTTTGAAGAAACGGCAACCGCCGCCACAAAGTGCCCTGCTAATTGAGCAGACAGATTGGCGGACCGTTTGATGTCTGCTGTCCGAAGCTTGGGACCCCTCGACCAGCGACATACACGACGAGCAAGAGCCTCTCTGGCGCCACCTTTAAGTGCAGTGATCTTGACTCGAAATTGGCTGTTCACGTGCGCCGTGCATGCTCGTACCCCTCACCTGTTGTGTGTGTGTGTGATTGGTGTTCCACTGAAGAAGGAGGAGCCCGACAGGGCTTATAACGGCGCCGCAGAGTGCAGGACGTCGCTCTGAACCAAGCAAAGGTTTAACCACCACGCTCGTGGTTTGCGAACTCTTAACCTCATGCTGTAAATATTTGTAAATAGTGCCATAAACCTTGTTTGTTTTTCGTATCCCCATCTTGTAAGCGGTCGTTTCCTCAACCCGAAGATACACCACGCTACCACAGCACCCCGGGATCACAACAACTGGTGGCAGCGGTGGGATCACAACAACAGGTTGGCAGCGGTGGGATACGACTCAGCACCCCGAGCCGCAACAACTGGTGATCAGCGGTGGGATCACAACAGTACGCATAACGTTTCACTTTCGTTAAAGGCAGCACTAAACTATGAATGAGCGCTCCCGAAGTAGGGAAACGCGATTCTTACGGTATATTTTACTTAACGTGTCTAGTTTGCGTTATCAAATCAGAAAAAAAAAGTTCTCCAACTTTTTTTCGCATTTATCGTCGCGATCGCTTCGAAATACCGTGCCGCGAATTATGATAATGATTGCGAATCCAATTAGTGCCGGTACTCTCTCATTGCGCGGCCCTCATTGCATCAGATCGACACGCTATAGCAATAGGCTATAGCCAGACTCGGGTCTATAAAAACGTCCCGAGGCACTTTCGTTTTCGTTTATCCTGCCCACTCAAAGGACCCCCACTAACGACCTCTGCGAGGGAAGAGCCGCCGAATAAGTGCTCGTAAATGTATTATTTTACGGCTCGTTTTCGTGTAATGCGCTATGGCTGCCGCAACGCTGCCATCGAAACTCTCACTATAACACGCGGAATGGAAGACCCCGCGTGCAGGAGGTGGCGGCTTTTATGTATAGACTATCAAGACCGACGTAACGAGCCGAGTTGGATAGGGAAAAAAAGATCCGTTTCTTTCATTCATTGCTTTTCTATAAAGACGGCTCCATCTTTTGCCAGAGTTCTCCGACCGTACGAGTTTACGGGACCCCCCATAATAAGTTCTGTATTGCATGTTTGGCACATCTACGTGGATATACGCTTGCGCAGAGTTTCGGGTAGGGGGGGGGGGGACAGGGATGGGTAGGGGGGGGGGACAAGGGCTGGTTTCAACGCACCACTTCCTTTCCCTCCCCCTTCCCCACCCAATCCCACCTTATATTGCATTGATCGAGTTCGAAAGATAAGCGCGAAGCTTCGTAATGGATGCAAAAATTACGATGAAGCAATGAAGTGTTGTTCACAAAGGCCTGAATTTGGTCCCCGACCTGCTTGAGCTTAAGGTGGGTGTATTAAAAACGGCTGCCCAAAACTTGAAAGGCCATGGCGGTGCACTTTCAACAATGGCGAGACAGGTACGATCGAGCAAACGTACTGCGTGTTCGCGCTCTTCTTAGAGGACTAGGAGCGAGAACCCCGGGTCTCTGGTTCTCTTAGAACGCAATGCCATGCATATTCTAGACTTTCGGCTTCGCAAGCCACCCAGAAAGCCATCTACGACAGCCGACATGCTGACGTTCACTTCTCACCCGGCTCTCTTGTTCTCCTGTGGTGCCCAGTTCGTCGAGTTGGCTTATCAGAGAAGTTATTGTCTCGCTACATGGGTCCTTACCGTATCATCCACCAGGTAACCGACGCCACCTATGAGATCATTCCTGCATCTGAGACCACAAGCCTGCCTGCAACCACACCCAGTGATGTTGTGCACGTCAGCAGGCTAAAACCTTACCACCTGACTACTGAAGACCGTAGTTAATGTGCACCGAGACGGCGCTTTTACCGCCGGGGGGTAATGCTACGTAGCTGACGTATCAGCGGTCAGAAGATGACAACGAGGAAGTGGTCTGTTGGTTGCGCGTGCTGTCCTCCATCTTAGTCGACGCCATACGCATTAGTTTGAATATATATTTTAAATAGACACGCCTCGTGTCATTTTTACGTAACAATATTTAACGGTATACAACTTTGTAGACCCTAGGAAGACACCTACAAAACCTTTGGCGTGCGCAGAGTTAGTGCATGAACCTCTGTGGTGGTAAGTTCAATGTGACCCGTGCTCAGTGACAGTCCACAGTTCCATGGCCTTCTGGGCATGCTTGGTACACGCCGCTATGCGTGCTAGCGTGTTACTTTACCTCTTTGTTCTTCGCGATTTTTTCTACTTTCCTCCTTTACCCGTGGAGGGTAGCAAACTGAATTCAACCTGGTTAACCTCCCTGCCTTCCCTTTGCTTCCCCCCCCCCTCATTATCTCTCAATGGTGGAGTCATCGCCTGCATTTTCGTCGACGTTTTCCCGCTTACCAAGGACTTCTTTCGACGATAATGCTCCTTTTTAGAGTTGTTAAAGGTTAACTTATTAATGCTACAGATATACCGTTTGACTTTGGCGTCAGTTTCGCGTACAAGTAATATGCCTCAGTCCATTTTATCCGCTGAATTCCTGGTTACCTATCGTCTGCGGGCTTGCGAGGATGATTCTGATTGAAACATTTGGAAGCCGGTAAGCTCGGTGCGATAACGGTCGAACGGCGGAGAGAGCTCTAACTTGGAAAACTCACTGCACGCTCTTCTTGATGAGAATTGAAACGTTAAAGAAGTGAACGGCCACTAGAGTATGCTTCCTCATTTAACTTTTTTTTTTTTTTTTGCAACGCTTCACCTAACCCGAACGGTGCGATAACAGCTCTTGAAAGGAATTCTCTGTCGATTTTAATGCGGAAGTAATCGAGCCATGAAGAGGGCAGCGAAGCACGCTTCCGGCTACGATTTCTCGTTTGAGTCGATTCACCTACTTACGGTGAACATTTAGTCAATCAACTGGAGTGAAATTCTAGCTATTATCTGAACCATTCTTTGCATAGCGGTGAGTGTATTTATAAGGAACAACTTTCTAAGAATTAAGGGATAACGGGTACGGGAATTCGCATATGCCGCCAACACTTGCTGTTTCTTTCGTTCGAACCATGACCTGCCTCGTGAGTGGAATATACGTCTGCTAACCGTAGGATCGTTCTGCGATATTTTTCAAGGATATGGGGTCAGTTTTGCGTAACACCGGTGTATATACGTAAACAATGTGTTTGTCGAAGCTACTCGCTACACGTGTAGGATGGATTATCGCTTTGACAGGGTGCATGTGTTGTCGTTCAGGCTACGCACGCATTGTTGTCAAAGGGAAGAAGAAAAGAACAACCACAAATACAATCCCATTACTTTACGGTTCAGCCACAGGAGCGTTTTTACCGCTGTTACAAATTTCTTACGAGAATCTAAAAGAATGGAATGGAATCTAAAAATAAGTAACTTCAGTTGTTTTATGTATATTTTTTTTCTTTTTGTACGTTTATTATGTTTTCTTTTCAAAGTTTTTTGTTTAGAAATTTAGCACCTTTTCATTATTACCTATATTACCTAATTAATCCAACCCTCTCTTTCAAGAAGTGAATTAATTTAAAAAACAAGGCACCGTCCCATTCATGGCCTATCCCCCTAGGTGGGTTGCGCCAAGGTGTTGAGGAACCAACCAACCAACCAACGGTTAAGCCACTCTTTTTTACAGTAATGACGGATACGGTCCACGCTATTTGGAAATCGGCTTTACGCGTTGGGGTTCACAGAGGCCGTGTACATACTTCGGTGATCTAACAGGGATCTCGGTAAATCTAATCAACGTTTTCGTAACAAACGTGAGCCACTCTGTGCTCGGTTATCGTGCGGTTATATGGGAGAATGACGACCGCCGCTATAGACCACGCGTTTTACGGCCTCTATAAGCCGCGAAGCAGCCAGAGGTAGACGCAAGCCCCCGAGATCGGCGTCAGGACACACACCCAGCTTCAGGCTGCACTTTCCTGCCGCTCATAGACGGCTTGACTGAATGTGTATCGCAGGAAATCGGTGATCGACGTGGTCGACATATCGAGCGACTACAGGCATAAACCATGCCTTCATATTCGTACATGTCGATTCGTTGCAGCCCATCCGTTTCGTTTTGCGCTACCCCGTCTGACAATCCTCGTCGAGCCGAGACGAAACATGCGTATACCGTATACGTACATGTACACCAAAACAGACACTGCCGGCAGGACTCTGTTATTATCCAACTTCCTCCGTGCTTCCCGTCATTCATCGCGCGTTCGCTTGCCGTTTCTTTCGTTTACTCGTCAAACGCCTCCCCGCTTCCCGAACGCTTTCCACACGAACACGCGTCCTCGCAGCTTGTGTTTTTTTTTTTTTCGTTCTCTGGGTTGTACACCCATTGTACCACACTATATAACACGGCCCGGCTGCTTACGGCGTCGGCGTTACGCTTGGCCGCGGTTTATCGGCGAGAGCCAAGCTCGAGGTTGTAAAGAATCTTTATGGAGCCCGGCTTGACGGAGGCCACCCCGTCTCGCCGCGTTGTTTTGCGAAGCCAGTCCTATACACACGTCCCATGAACAGTGCGAGCCAGCTCGGAGAAGCACCCGGCTCTTTTTACTGCCCGGTAGTTGGCTGCGGCGGCGTTTTTTCCCCGGAAGGAAAAATTGTATGGAATGACGCGGGGGCGGACTTTATATACTCCGCGTGGTGCGGCAACTATGGTCGCGTCCATAACCGGGCGCGTTTTGTTGCTGCTATTGTATACAGGAAATAGAGGGCTCTGGGTATGTATCCATGGACAAGCTCGCCCTATGGATAAAATAGTAATCTTCTTGTAGCGCGGCTTTATCGCTCAGTTCTGCATCCCCTCACTTTTTTTTTTATCATCATGATAGTGTTTCCGCCTGGTGGAAAAAAACGCACAGGCCACGGTCGCTCTAGTTGCCATGGGTTGAGAAGGCGGTAACGCATGTAACATCGTTTGCGGAAAGCTTCCATAGAGGTAAAAGCAATGCTACGGCAACCTTTGGGGGATCGTTTGAAGATCGTCGAAGGATCGGCGTTTTTACGGAGCGGCTCGTCATATTTCTCGCAGTTTTCGCTCATCATGTGACACGTTGAGAACAAGCATGTATTAAAGCGTAGATACGGTGAGACGCCTACTTATACAAGAGATAAAACGGGTCATTTATGAACCCTCATTTCAGTGAATTACAAGCTCGGACTAGTCCTTTCTATAGTTTACCGGCGTTTGTTAACGTTTATTGTCTCACTTTCATAAAGGCCAGCCTTTCCCCGAACTACGCGGAAATCCAAATGGGACAAAGTTCGGGGGAATATGCATATTTGAGGAGACGAAAAATTTTTGAATGCGGGTTGTCACTGTAACCGTCGTTTGGACAAGCGGTCTTGTCTTCGTGACAAGAAGCCTTGTCTTCTACATTGCAGGAGGCAATACATGTTGGTGTCACCCTCTGCTTAAGCTTTTTTTCACCTCCTCAGGACTATGCAGTGCGAGAACATATCACTTACAGTGGTGGCGATAGTCAGGATAACATCCGCTAAACAGCAGGGAAGACACCTCCAAAACTGATGGCCACAACGCGGACTGCGCACCACAACAAGCACCGATGTACGCGTAGGTCCTGCGGCTTGTCCCTCGAATGAAACAATTGCTTTCGCCATAAGTTATTTGTTTATACGGCCAAACGACCGAGTTTCTTTTCATATAAAGCTCGAACTATAGTGTTTTCTATAAATACACTATAGAGGGACTGAATCTGGCGCTGTTGTCTATAGGAGTTGCAACGCACGGCGCCTCAGCGAGCAAGGAAACGGTGGTATTGTACAAGGATTTGTCTAATCTTCGTACTTATGGCTCCGTCTGGATTCGCGTGGCTTGGAGCTGTTTCGTTACGAAGCGAAAGAATCAGCAATTGTTCAACAGTTGCGCTTCACCACGGGAATCTTTTAGGCTAATCATTTCAAATAAAGTCGCGAAGTTTAAAAATGTTCGTTCTTGCTTTCGAAACAACAACAAAAGACAGATAAAGAAAGCTACAAACAAGCACAAAGGCTAGGCAAATACGTGTCTACCTATTGTTCCCATGGTCACTGATAGGGTGCCTAGATGGGGGCGCCCCGCTAAGGGTGCTGCCACCTTTTGTACTCTTTCTCCGCCATTGTAGCGCCTGCAGCGTCTTCGATAAGCTGTAGGGCTCACGTGCCACTTTTTCTTGGCCAGGTATGCCTGAATGTCGTGCTCCTAAGTGCAACAACCATTGGTGTTAAGCTAGTAAGCCACTTCCCGCCACAGCAAAACCAATATACATCGGGAGCGATAATGGCGGCCGCCATAGCAGACTACGCAGATGTCTTCACCCTGAGCGGAGGAGTGAGCATCGAGGCACTCTAGTAGCTGAATGATCGGAGCGCTGCAGTCCCCTCTAGTTAATTTTAGAAAGCTCTGTGGCACAAAATTCTCACAAAGCAGGCCCTGGAGGCGCCAATTCTGGTCTATATGAAGATGTCCCTTGGCATTGGAAAATGGGCCGAGGCCAGAAAGGACGCCTTAATGTTGGGAACGTTTCATGCTTCCTCCAATGCTCAGAACCTTTGAGGCATTCCTAAACGTTCCAAATGCACATGCATAAGTAAGAACGGATGCTTAAACGTTCGGACTGTGTAAAGTGTCCTCAGATGTTGGAAACTGTGGGAACGCCCTTAAGCGTTACAAATATACCGAAGCAAAAAAGGATCCTTTGACGCTCGAAACCTTCCAAGCGTCCTACATTTTTGTTCAAACGTTCGTAAACATTTGGAGGCTTGAACGAAACGAGTCAAGCGTCCCTGAACGCATCTTTCAAACGGTTCTTCCAACGAGTACAAACAAAGAGCCAGGCGAGAGTTAAGCGTCCGAAACACACGAGCGAGAGGTACGCAACACGCTTCGGCGTGTTTACAAAGTGTTTTCGGTTGGGAGGGCCCGGCTTGCAGGGCATATCCCGAGCTTTGCATCGCACGCCAGCGACTCTGTATAAGAAGCGCCAAAAGTTCTGGGCTTCCATTGGCCGCGGTTTCTTATATATTAACGTTCATGCAGCGACCAGCCACCACCGCTCGAAGTCGTCTGAAAAGATGAAGGACGATAAAGTCGGAAGTTGCTTCCTTATAGCCGAACAAAAGGTGCGACGACGTAAAACAAAACAAAAAAAAACGTGAGAAAGAAAATAGAGAGAAAACGCCGGTCTTGGTAAACTACGAGCAAAGTACTGGGCGAAGCCGCAGGCGGCGTTGAAGAAGGCTTCAATGTGTAAACACGTCCAGCGGCTGTGTGCTCACACGCCTTCACGCTCTCTCCCGAATATTTTTTTCCCTCTCTCGTTTTCTCGAGACTCCTCGATCGAGCTTCTCGCCTTCCTCTCTCTGTTCTTGTTTGCGCCCTCGGCGAATCTCTCTGTAGTTATCGATTCTGTCAAACGTATATATACGCGTCAGCCCCGCATCAGAAAGTTTCTTCCAAAGTTTCCTTTCAGATCGGATGTTGGTCTTTCGTGGTGGTCTATGCCATTTTATTATATTTTTTTACTATCTCCTTCTACTTTCTCGCCAGCTCTCGTCACTATCCGCCTTCTTCATAAGCTGTGTCAGAGGGCGGTCGGCGTTGTGTGTTGGTATTTCTCTTTTTTTTTTTTTTTTGCCGAATCTCGTTTAGCTTCGTTTAACCCTTTCAGTCGTTCCTTTTTTGCCCTTTCAACGTTCTTGATTTACCAGATTCTATCGCTGCGCTGTTTGAGTTTCGGCCAGGCTTCGGCCGGCCTGCGAAAATGAGGAAAGTTTTGGTTGGTCGTCGCAACAGCATCTGTCGTATCAGGCTGTGTTGGCCCGCCTTGAAGACAGACCGCTTTCGGCAGGGCGATCTTATCAACGCCGTCCCAAACAGTTATCGCATCAGCATACGGTCATTTTTTTTTTTACTTCGACAGCAGGCCCATTTAGAGATTGAAGTCTTCCCGTCCCTCATTTGTAAGTTTTTCGCAAATATCCCTTTCGCATAGTCTCAATAAAAAAAAATCAGTTTCAAGAGTGGAGCTCCTAAAGCTCGAAGTAAAGCGTCAGCTGCCCGCAAAAACACCCTTTGCGCCTTGCGTATCACGTACCGTTGCTTAACAGCGGGGGCCCACCGCCGTAAACAGCCCGCACAGCCAACGCGCCGAGTTTCCGGCATGGCGGAAGCCGAGTACGAGCGTCAAACAGTCAGCGCTTCTACCGCGGGTGCCACAGCAAGCTTTGCACGCCAATTCTGGCGTTACAGTTTGTACATTCTTGCATTGATCTTTGACAGGCAGGGTTCGACTCTACTTTGTCTACGCTGAGGAAAGAGTTGGCATCGGCCGAAAGGCCACGTTAGGAGATTGACCAGCTTTGTTTCTTAAGTTTTACCTGGCTAGTGTGAACACCCCTCGCCTTAAAAAAAAAAAAAAAAACACTGCTAAATACGAAATGGCGTCCAAGCATAATAACCAATTGTACTTGACTTGCTCGTCGTTTTACCTCCAACACGACCTCAAACCGTTCGTTTTAACTGGTAAGCTAGTATACATTCTCCAAAACTGGCTGTCAGCCATAAAGCAACGTTCCATTAGAGCAATTCAAGGAAGTGTATTCTGTTGGCGCAGCTGCAGAAACGTGATCGGACCTCGCGGTTTTTTTTTTATCTGATAAGCAAACTGATAAGCAAAATGGAAAGCATCGTTAGGAGAAAAGAAAAAGTCTTACTCGGGAAAGTGTAAACGAATGACATCGTTGATCGGGCAGCTTGTTTAGGTAAAGTTCACCGAACTCGTAGGAGCAAATTCAAGCAGCGATGGTGAGTCAGTAAAAAAAAAAAAGCAATAAGTAGATGAATGCTCAAAGGAATGCTTTGCAAAAGCCACGTGCGCTCAGATATTCACGAACAAACGGGCGGACTAAAACAGCGTATCTGTCGGCTTACAGTCCACGGACTTGCCATTTATTTGTTTACTTATGTATTTTAGTTACCCTCAATCACCGAAGCATTACAGAGGGGAGCGGGTTGCGAAATGAAGTATACAAAACAACCAAAAAAAACGTGCTAGATATGAACAAGACTAAAGCAAAATAACATATTCATTCAGTGAAACGGAACAAAAGTGAAACGTCAAAAAAAGAAAAGAAATAGAAATAACAGAATCACAAAGAGAAATAGTGAATGTAACAAAGGTACACAATACCATAAAAAAATGTAATTCGTCTGATGGCTTCGATATCACGGGCTGCAGACCGTGCTGAACAAGCTACATGTTATTTCAGTTTGACAGCAATGAAAAGTTCTCTTGGAGAGATTGAGCCTGAAAGTGGTGACTGTTGATGAACGCATGGGAAGTTTTCGTTATCTTCATTTTTTATTCAATTACATATTTCAAATTCTTATGCTTAGGGTACCGAACTGGACTTGTGTCTGCTTCATGTTATTGTCTAACATTTCTATTCCTTTAATTCATTCGGTTATTTCAGCGCATTAACAACACAATGAAGTGCCCTAACTCAGCAACCTTTGAGTTTTTAACAACTCGTAGCGATAACACACTTTGGCGCATCAGGCGATAACAAACATACATTTTTTTTGCGTCCCAAAATCATGGTACGGTGTTGAGAGGCGCCGTACCGGAGTGCTCCAGAAATTTCGACCACCTGGGGTTCTTTACGTGCAATGAAAAATTCAAAAACAGGCGTCTATAAAATTTCACTGCCATTGAATTGCGGCAGCCGCAGCCGGGATTCAATCCTGTGACGTCCGGATCAGCGGTCCGGCCCTAAAACCACTAAATGACCCCGGCGGGTCAGTGCAATCTTTGCGACATCATTACTCATGCCACCCTCAAAATGTGCACATTTGCAGCGCATTAGGTGAACGACCACATAATAATTGTTCGTTCCCATTACCTGTAGGCATTCATAAAACTTTTCTGCGTATATTGAAGATTGGCAAACGCCTCTACAGCATTGATGGCAACTGTTTCAGTTTCAGTTTCAGTTTATTATTCATTTCAAAAAAGTAGTACAGTAATATTAATATACAGACGAGGGTCCCAACGTTAAAAACTGTAACGGGACCCTCGATGCATTATAACAATCAATAAATCAGATCAAGTTAACAAGCAACGAGTGAATGGAAATGAATTATACAATATAGAGTGATAAGTAATTATTATAGGCTAAGTGACACATCAGGCAACAAAAAGCAAGGGAAAATAAGGAAAGAAAAAAGAAAGAACGAAAAAAAAACATCTTGTTCAGTTGCATAACGAAAAACGTTTCACGTTTCTCTGCTCTAAAATATTTTCTCACCGCCGAATGACTCGAACGAAACACCTTCGTAAAACTAATCCCTATTCCGTTCTCGTCTCTAAAGAGCAGGGCTGGAGCACGCACACGATACCTTAGAGCAGCAGGATCTGCTACGGCGTGACTTCGTCTTTCAGTTGTGTTGTCAAGTTGAAACGCACGCACCGCGCCGTGTCTCTCCCGATTGTATAAGCAGCACGTGCGCTATCTCAGCAATAATGTTTCGTTACCATGACAGCTATATGCTAAATGTAAATACATTTTTCTGGGTAGCTCCAACAAAGACTTTAATGTTAGAGCTACCCAGAAAAATTAATGTTAGAGCTACCCAGAAAAATGTATTTACATTTAGCATATAGCTGTCATGGTAATGAAACATTATTGCTGAGATAGTGCACGTGCTGCTTATAGAATCGGGAGAGAGAGGCGAATTTCCAGACGGGAGTGGATGGGATACCGCGCTCCTCAGCCCTGACTCTCAATTACAAGCCCGCTTAATACGGCAGGCCGAAGACGCCGCCAGGGCCCATGGGATCATGGCCGTCGTCTAGGTTTGGTCCTCCCTTCTCCTCTCGCACCTGAAAGGGGAGGAGGACCTTTCTGCTAATTAAATGAAGTTTGTTCATCATCATCATCTGGGTAGCTCGCATCGCTGCTTTCGTATACTACTTTTAGCGTCATGATTTCCAACCTTAAGAGAGTAGCCACAGGAGAAAGAGAGGGCACATATCCATGGACTTGCGTGACATGCGAACTGTGGTTGCGTCGCTTGATTTGACGTTGCTGTCATCACAGCGGTCGTCCACGTACTGTCACCGTCGTTGTTACATTAGAGTCTCGTTTCTGCTTTAGGTGTTCATGTAAAACCGTCATTGACTGTCCCGTCACGATGTATTCTTAACTTTCTATTCACACTCTTCGCGTAATACTCCCACTGTCCGAGTGCCCACTGAACAACGGAAAATGCAGCAAATATACAAGAGGTTCTTTAAGTGATGAAATAGATCAAGAAAAACAGAAACGTGCAAGCATTCTAATGGTCTATGGCCGAAAGGGGCGTTCGCGCTATCTTGCTCCCGGTACTAGACGAGTAACGCGAAATGGCTGAATCGGGGTAAGATGCAACGAAACGTTAAGGTAAGTAATAAAGATATCCAGACACATGTAAACAAGCTGACGCAGTAATAGGGAAGAAAGTGAGAGCGCTGGTTGGTTAGGGAAACACGTACGAGCAGGTGGTAGTGTATATATATATATATATATATATATATATATATATATATATATATATATATATATATATATATATATATATATATATATATATATATATATATATATAGGATTAGGATATGGTGGCACAACGGGAGCGTTGTCAACAAGGATAAATATATTTATTTCCTAACAGTTCTCATCCCCTGATGAACATAATTCATCCCCTGATGAAGGAAGGACCCCTCCCGAAACTGTTGGGAAATAAATAAATATATTTATCCTTGTTGACAACGCTCCCGTTGTGCCATATCCCATACCTTCACGAAGCCTAACTGGCCCATTGAATTATTACTCCCACTATATATATATATATATATATATATATATATATATATATATATATATATATTGCCGTTGGGCACGCTATTTCGCGGCTCCCCTCCCTTTTTCTAGACTGGGCACCTTATTTCGCTGCACCCCCCTCCCCTCGCCTTTTCCTAGACTATTCCACGCCATTCTACCCTGAAAAGGGAAAGTGGTGCCATCGCGCGGCTTTTTCGATTTTGCGGCTGCTTTAACGACAGGAACGAATGACTTTGGTATAGGAAAAACTCAGGAGAAAAGACGATGCCCAGGGCTTTACGGTGTGTCTTTGGAATAAGGTGGTAGGGGGTGAATAAGGTGGCGCGGCAGGGCGATATATTCTCGCTAAGGCAGACAGAATTTACCGGGCACCAACGAAAGAACGGACGGCTGTGGGAGCAGAATTAATTAACCCAGCGGCACACGCCGTCCGCAATCGCCGGAGCTTCGCCCGCGAAAACAGCGGTGGACGGTCGAAGGTGGCGGCATACAAAAGGGGTCCTCGCCTGGCTTTCTCTGGACGTTACCGCAGCCTACTCGTTGAAGATGCAGAAGGAAGGCAGAAGACGCCGGGAAGAAGGCATCCAGGCCGCACGACGAGAATCGATTAAAAGAAGCCCCGTGGTTGGCGGCGGCTGAAACGTGCTCGCGTGCTGGATAAAGTTGTGTTTTGTCTCCGCAGAATACACGACGCCGAAGCAATTTGCACCTCCATATTATACAGTCTTCAGTCGGAGGTTTCTGTTCACAGCAAGGAACCACCATACGACAGGAGTGTTATCTTGTTATGTTATATTATTGCACGCTTGGTGAGCTCTATCGCAGCGGTTGCTCCATCGCAGCGGACTGTGGCAAATGCGGGAGGCACTTGTTTCGATACCAGGTGCCGTAGGGTGTAAGATGGTTTTTTTTTTATGATGTAGAGAGAAAGAAACCGCGATTGGGTGGTATATGGTGTGGGTAGTCATCTCCAGAACGTGACGTCTCCTATCAAGTCTCTTGTCTAACTTCTTGCGTTTGCCAAACGCGACTCGAACACAAAAGCCACCTTCTTCTTTTCTTCCCAGTCAACTGTATTGATCACCCTTCTCTCCGAAAACGTTCGCACATTGCCTCCCAGATCGGAGCCATTGCGATCCTCCGGGATCGTGCCACGTCTCATCAAGCAATGACGTAACGTGACGTCACGTTTACGTGACACCGTAGGGACGTCATATGACGTCATTGTGACGTCAAGAATTTCGCCGACCTGTATCGCCCTGATGACGCCATTGCAATGACACCAACGCCACCGACGCTCATTTTTCACCTATGGGGACGATACCCACTTACACGGGTACGCAAAGCTGATCCTACGACTAACTTCAGTTAACTGGAGTAAACTACAGTTAGCGCCCACTGAAGTTGACACACATTACAAGAGAGAAAGAGGCTGTGAAGCAGGTTGCGCGATACACAGCTTCGCCAATAAAATCAAAGACGTTTAGCTCATTTTCGAAAGTATACTGGCGAATACAATCTTTCTACTTGCACACTTAAGCCTCCAAGAGTATTCCATCAGGGGCAACGGCAATACCTGGCACATACAAATTTATTTTATATCTCTCTACCTCTATCCCCTTTCCGACTCTTTTCCTCACACCTGTACAGGGTAGCAAACCAGTTCTTCTAGATTACCCTCCCTGTCTGTTCGTTTTATTCATTTCTCTCTCTCTCTCTCTCTCTCTCTTGGCTGGTGTCGCAACTACGGGTTAATTCATCATGCGGTCACTGCGAAGGCCCAGGCAACACGTTGCTTGATACGTTTGGTATCACCGTGGCTTGTATGTGGTTTGCCTTGACGGACTGCTTTGCGTCCCAGGGTCTCTGTTGATGAGAAAGGCTAGTTGACTCGATTTTTGGAAGACACCTCGGCCTCTGTTGGAGCCTCGCTGTATTCGATGTCCGACAAAGCGTCCGTCATTTTATAGTTAGCTTCCTTAACTGAGGTTATCAACCTCAGCTTTGATCAACCACGAATAATGGAATAGTTGCAACTTTGCTTTTCGTCTAACCAGATGTAACTAAGTTTGAAGGTGAGCTTAGTTTTTGCCGTAACTGGGGCTACCGCGCCCCTATAATACGGCACATGGCTTTCGACTTAAAACGACGGCGCCCACCACGTTCTCTTAGGGTTTCCAGAATTAGTTTTTTTCTAAGCTCGTACCACCATGATACTCCGGCCGCGAAAGGAGTGTGGAATTATAATCTACCATGACCCTCCACAGTAGATGAGGTTGACCGTAGAGGCTCTAGTGAAACACGTTTGCCTCATACGGAATGGGGGTAACCACATTTCATCAATGATTTGTGTGACGATTACTGGAGGATTTATCGCTAAAATTCATAGGTGAATAGTTCGTTCTTGTTCAGTATTGATTAATAATAATAATAATAATAATAATAATAATAATAATAATAATAATAATAATATAGATAGATAGATAGATAGATAGATAGATAGATAGATAGATAGACAGACAGACAGACAGACAGACAGACAGACAGACAGACAGACAGACAGACAGATAGATAGATAGATAGATAGATAGATAGATAGATAGATAGATAGATAGATAGATAGATAGATAGATAGATAGATAGATAGATAGATAGATATATAGATAGATAGATAGATAAATAGATAGATAGATAGATAGATAGATAGATAGATAGATAGATAGATAGATAGATAGATAGATAGATAGATAGATAGATAGATAGATAGATAGATAGATAGATAGATAGATAGATAGATAGATAGATAGATAGATAGATGCCTCTACGAAGCGCCAATCGTTCCTTTCACATATTGAAGAGCAGAGACTAGGACAGGACGTCATAAGCTCGCCAAACAAATATGCCCTGTAGTTTAACGCCCCCTAATTACTCGTTCAGCCGCGCACACGGTAAAACTACGCAATTGCTCAAGCGCAGCAACAGTAACCAACCGACGCAGAACACGCGAATATCAAACTATTTCTCAACGAAAATAAAAAAAGAGGGTAAGAGTGAATCAATGTAAAAACGAAAAATGCAAGAACGACTTCGCGGAAAGCCATACGGCCATTTGATCTCCGAACATCGTTGGTCTCGCCAGGTCATCAGAGGCAGCGCTCTTCCGGCGACGCTGTTCTCGCTTTCTGATCAATTTATTTTTTGCTTCTTTTCATTTCTCAACGTGATCATGGCACGACTGAAATCGTCTTTAAATGGTTCTTCGATATCGCCATCACGGCTGACGTTTTTTACGCTTCGAAACGGGAGCTCTCTGTCAAGACAGAGTGAAAAGAAAGCGTTCAAGAAACGTTTCGTCGCACGATCCGAGGAAATAGCGCCTCGGTACTTTCCTTCGACTATTCTCTTTTTTTTATTATCTATTTGCTTATGTGTGCGTGTTTGCGTCGGAGTTCTGCGTTTTGTCATATCAGAGGCGATTGGCGTAGCATCGTCGCCCCGGAGGCGGAACATTTCTATCCCCACACATGTCGGTCGTGTCCGAGAGATGACTCTGGTGGGCGTTGGTTTTTCCGCTCTCGGACTTTCGAATCATCATCACACTCTTCTTCCTTCCGTTTCGCTTGTAGTTCACTTGTACGCGGAGCCTTTTTTTTTTCCGCTAGTGGTCAGTCCGTGGCTCCTTCGTTTTATGGCCGCCTATATACGATCCCTTCCTCGTGG
The DNA here is from genome assembly GCF_013339725.1 of Rhipicephalus microplus. Lineage (NCBI taxonomy): Eukaryota > Metazoa > Arthropoda > Arachnida > Ixodida > Ixodidae > Rhipicephalus > Rhipicephalus microplus. The sequence continues at coordinate 106,349,053 of NC_051175.1, read as the reverse complement.
GAACGCCATATGCGCGGTCATGCGGTGTTACAGCTTCGAATAGGCCGCCGTTTGTGTTTTTTTTTGAACCGCTTTGAATGACGCGTGGTGGTTCCGGCTGAGCTTCTTTCTCGAGGGTGGGAACGCTACGATAGAGCTGGGCTCGTAGATATGTCCTGCGTTACGTTACCAGCCCATAGGAGCGAGTGCGGCTGTGAACTGAGAGTAAGATTGGTGACGTATATATTTATCTGGTTTGGAAGCGTGTATGTAAATAACAAAAAAAGCAAGATGGAGACCGGCAAATGCCACCGTAAGAAGTGCACCTCATATCTACTATGTAGGAGCTAGATCACAATAAACACATATCACCATCAATGAACGAGAGCGTGTGTGAACGCACGTGAGTTAACTCCTGATCGAGTTATAGATTACGAATAAGCATAAACATCAAAAATATGATTAAGTAAGGGATTCGATTTGTGGGTTTTAACGTCCCAAAACCACCATATGATTATGAGAGACGCCGTATAGTAGAGGGCTCCGGAAATTTCGACCACCTGGGGTTCTTTGACGTGCGCCCAAATCTGAGCACACGGGACTACAACATTTCCGCCTCCATCGGAAACGCAGCTGCCGCAGCTGGGATTAGTCAGCAGCCGAGTACTTAAGTAAGGGAAGTAGAAAATGAAGAATCAGAGGGAATTCCACAATGACCACCAAACAGTTGACCTGCGCGGTTGCTTTCTCGTAGTTCGCGAAGAGCAAATCAGCTGAATGACTAAACTTGACGTTCGTCCTTTCTCTGTATATATTGCAGAAGATATGCGAAGAGTAGGCCTATAGTAGCATCGATGTAATGCAGGTCAACTCATTCATTCATTCATTCATTCATTCATTCATTCATTCATTCATTCATTTATTATTAGTTTGATTTATTGGCTGCTCGCCGCAGTGTTGCACTGGTTGCTGTGCTCGGCTGATGACCTGGATGTCGCGGGATCGAATCTCGGCTGCGGCGGCTGAATTTCTGATGGAGGCGGAAATGATGTAGGCCCGTGTGCTCAGATTTGGGTGCACGTACCCCATGGTCAAAATTTCCGGAGCTCTCCACTACAGCGTCTCTCATAATCATATGGTGGTTTTTGGGACGTTAAACACCACATACCAATCATCAATTGAAATCAATATACCATTTCAGCTTTTCGATTACGTCCCAAATCGGCGGCCGGGGTCAGTTGGCCGAACACACGATCTCATCAGCATCACGGAGGGACGTCAAGCTAGGATGCGCGATCAACCGAAAATAAAGAATTGGAATTCATGCCTGTCACTTTACATTTTTTTTTTGTTACTGCGTCATCGGTAAGATATACGCAGTTCTCAACGAACGCATTCCGAGGAACGGCCATTGCGACGAAACCCGCAACCTAAGTTTATGCGCGTGCGTCCAGATGGTTTCGTCGAGTGCAACGATCGGTAAGCCAGCAATAAAATTTATATTCGGGGACACCGGAATGAAAAAAAAAAAAACGGGATGAGAAATGAGGGTAACGCATTGGAAAATGGTTCGGAATTTCAATGATTTCGCCAACGGGTGAATACCGTCAATGAGCGCGTTTTGGGGCGGGCCTATAGCTGGTGAACTATTATTTTGAGAGAAGTTAAACTGCGCTGCGTACGATACACGAGAGCAGTAGAACAAAAGAGAGAACGCAGGAATAAATTTCTGAATAAGAATAAACGACCCTTTTCGAACCTTCGGGCGCATCTGTAAATACCCGAAGCGAAGATTTATTGGACCTCGGAACGCAGTAAGTTGTAAAACACTTCCCTGGCATTTATTTTCCAGCGTTACTGAAACGGGCACTATACCATTGGAATAGTCACCCCCCCCCCCCCCCCCATTTTTTCCCTGTATTTTTCAGGTTGTACGCCCAAACACTGAAACGCATGCACTAACGTGCACAATGGGCTGTTGAATTGGCTGCCTCCCTTGCCTCGAAAAAAAAAAATTGAGTCTACACCCACGGTACGCCATCGACCAGACAGTTCAAAAACCTTCCCCACCGCTTCCCGTGCCATCGCTGCGTCACTTGCCTTCGGGGAAAAAACTGACACCATATCTGTAAGATGATGTCAGGGGCAACTTCCTGCATCACGTTTCTTATGTATACCTTACCCTCATATATAATACCCCGGCTGGAGACTCTCTATGTAATAAAATGAAATAGAATCAACAGCATGGCTTCGCCCGACCTTTTTGCTCAATAAACGTACGAAATACAGGTTCTCCGCAATACTGAACAGCGGCTTTACACCGTACCATGGCTACAGGCCAAAACCTTGCTTGCCTCTGGGCGCTCTCCTTTTTATATAGCGTGAGTGCCCCGGTGACCGTCGCGCGTCAACAGTGTTATCGCCGTGGCGGTACCAGTGGCTTTCCTGGCACGCATTTCCTCCGTATACACAAGGGCAGGTCCTTCGAGAGAGAAAAAAAAAAGTGCATCTTTTCCGCGTGAAACAACGCGCGCCCAATGAGCGGAGCAGTGCGCGCGTCGCTCCGCAAGTCGAAACCTCGGAGAGATGCAGAGCAGGTTATGTATGCGACGGCGATGGGGTTATCGCGGGTCGCCGACGACGCCGAAAGAGCGCCGTTAAAAGAACGCGGTCCTTCCGCGTTCGCCGTGGCATCGGGCCAGCTCTTCCGTTATAGCATCTTCGAAACACGTGTCTACGCATTGGCGAAACAAGCGTACGCTACGCGGCTGATGCGGAGTGCATGGAAGGAAGGCATTGATTCCGTACTCGACCTTTTTTTAACCCTCGCCTCGTACGGCGTATCATTCTTTCAAGTTCCTTCCCCGTCTCACACGGAAGACAAAGGAAGAGAGAGAGGAAATTATCGAAGAGAAGGGGGGGGGGGGATGATCACAGGGTTCGGCTCGCAGAGATGCTTGCCTTGTCTTGGATGCAAAGGAGTGTCGCGTTCCACGGATAATCTTCGATTTGACACAGCGATGGCTTCTGCGTGTACCAGGCCCTACCTATGTCTTCCGAGTCAAAACGATGCGACCGGATGGCATCGGGTCGTCGCAGTCAAGAACTGGTCCGTGTCGGCGTCGCCCGTTGCTTATGTAGACCCAGAAACACGTCGACGTGCTTGTTTGCGAATCGGCGCTCTCGTTGTTGTGGTCAAACCGCAGTAGCCTGATTTAGCTCGCTGACATGTGTCCCCCCACCCGGTACAAATCCGAGCCTTCCCTCTCATCGCGCGAAGGTCACGATACGCCTGATTACGACTCGCCGAGTCGCGAAGGTTGAGGTGTACGAACTCTAGAAAAAAAAGTATCTGTGTCTCGGTTTTGGAGTTTGTTCGGGTCCACTGCGTGCTCTGAAAAAAGAAGAAAAGGGTATACGAGACGCGAGACTCGGCTGGAACGATCAGACTTGAGACTCCTCTGAACGATCTTGTTTGTTTTGAACAGCCTGGTTATTTTCCGGTGCATTGTCTCTACCTATAGGTGCCGGTTGAGGTGTTCTTCCGTGTGGGTGACGCCTCACGCAGTAGCCGTCGCACGTAGTCCCATCAGAGTCCCCGTGTTACTGAACGCACTTTCATAATCACGGTTCCCTATCGAAGAACGACGCGTTTCAGCGATTCTCAGAGTGTGTAGTGCATTTGTACTCGCATTGCGTTCGAGATTGTCTGCGCTGCGGTACTACAGGCATACGTGGCGGGACCACTCGTTCCGATGACGTAGGTTCAGAGATAAGCCAATGGCTGCGCCGTGCATGCGTCGAAGGCGGCGGCGTGTTCGTGACTTGCATTCGCAACATTTCGTCCTTACATTTTGTCCTTACAGTTGTACTTATAGATTTCAGTTGTGTACTATAGTTTCGTGTCTTTCCTGTATCGCGGCTGAGTGTGATACACACACATAACACTTCATATAATAGGGTGTTTTTGATTAGAGCCTCCAAAAGCTTGGGTCCCCAAAGTTCTTCGCGAAGAGTTACCGATTAGGGTCTGCGGTCCTTAGAATACTCACCCTATCCTCGGTTACTCTAACCTTGAACAAGAGCCGTCACTTCAGTGGGTGCCGTCACGCTTGTCTTACGCAAAGCTCTTGGGGCAGGCAGGTGGGTTGTGGGGCTCCCGCTAAATTTGAGAAATCATCTTCCGCAACGCAAAACCGACACGCGGCTTGCGTTTAGCGCATGCGCAGTGACATCGACGCTATTTCTTTCGTGCCCCAAAACCTATTGGGGCCCCTATTCGAAAACTCCCTATATACTCACGTGACAACTAACAACAATCACTCTCCCGTGTCTAGGAAGGTATGATATCCTCGACGAGCACTAATAGCAATAATAGCGAAAGTTGGGCTAGTTGGTGGTTCATACTTGGGAAGTAAAAACAGCGCAAAAATACAGACAAGGACAGAGGAAGAGACGACACCACGCTGAACTCGGAACTAAACTTTTTCGAAAGATACACGCACATATATCAAGTATTTGACCCGTTCACGTGGACAACCAAAGGCATCTGCGCATCAAAGCAAACAAGGTATGAGACTTACGAATATGAATGAGGTATATGAATAGGCTTGTCTTCATACCTTGTTTGCTTTGATGCGCAGATGCCTTTGGTTGTCCACGTGACCGGGTCAAATATTTGATATATGTGCGTGTATCTTTCAATAAAGTTTAGTTGCGAGTTCAGCGCGGTGTCGTCTCTTCCTCTGTCCTTGTCTGTATGTTTGCGCTGTTCTTACTTCCCAAATCCGACGAGCATGCTATAGTTTCCGTGCACTATTCGGAACTGTCCCTGTCCTGTCACACACCTGCACCGTGTGTGTAAGGTGCATCTGAGTTACGCGACGAACTGCGCACTCGCTCGGGCCTGTCGAGTTTGATTGATTTGTGGGGTTCAACGTCCCAAAGCCACTATATGATTATGAGGGACGCCGTAGTGGAGGGCTCCGGAAATTTAGACCACCTGGGGTTCTTTAACGTGCACCCAAATCTGAGCACACGGGCCTACAACATTTCCGCCTCCATCGGGAATGCAGCCGCCGCTGCCGGGATTCGAACCCGCGACCTACGGGTCAGCAGCCGAGTGCATTAGCCACTAGACCACCGCGGCGGGGCCCTGTCGGGTTTCATCAAGGCGCAAGTCACGCGAAGGCGCGTCGTGCTCCGTCACAGGATAACGACACTTCCTATATCGGCATTCCCGGGCCCCCGTTGCGTCACTGTCCAGTTCGCCAAAAACTGGACATCGCCTCCACGCGTTCAGCGACACCCGCAAACGAGAGCGAGTTAAATGGCTCTCGCCTCCGAAGTTCATGTGTGCGTGTATACGCCTTGCCGCCGCTGCAGCGCTTGCGACGGACGGGCCATCCATTACACAGCCGTCTTTAGGCGTTTCCATAGGCCGAACGTGCCCCGCTCGCTGTGCCTCGTGTCGGTAAAACTGTGCAGTGGTGTGGAAGGCTACTGGGCACTGGTCAAGTGTGTATCCGACGCGCCTCTCGATGGTCAATGGCGACGCTACATTGTATGTTCGTACGGTCGCTGAAAGTCCGGATAGCTAAGCACCCTTGTGCACGGAAGACGCGACAGGCTACCTGGCATGCGTTATTTTGTTATTTGTGCGCGTAGTGTCTAATCGAGTAAACAGAACGCCATAACTCTCGTATCTCACGACCTGATTGATTGATTTGATATGTGGGGTTTAACGTCCCGAAACCCCCGTATGATTTTGAGAGACGCTGTAGCGCAGGGCTCCGGAAATTTCGACCACCGGGGGTTCTTTAACGTGCATCCAAATCTGACCACACGGGCCTACAACGTTTCCGCCTCCGTCGGAAATATCTCGCGACCTCACAAAACCAACTGTGATTTTGTTTATTCATGATGGCTTAGATAAAACCTACAAAAGAGAATCTAAATAGTCATGCTAATATGTAACATATGTTTATATTTTGTGGACAACGAAGTGAGACGGTACAGCTAGTATACAACTGCACTTTAGAATGAGTCCTTAAATAAATCCTGCGACATCGAGATGCGCACAACTTTCTAATCCAAGGGATCACGTAATCCACTTCAAGATCACTCTGCTGGCGATAGCGATACAGTTTGTCTCTGCGAGTTTATAGGTCTATACTTTGCAGCATGTCAACAGAGTCTGCGAACTTCGTAATTACTTTTGAAGGTTCGCGTGAGCACTCTTCAAATGCAGCAGCGTCACCAATAAAGGTAGCACGCGTGCAAAAGGTCTCGTGATGCGGCTGTCACGCGCATACGCTCTGCTCCGTGGTACATTTTTTAGGTTGTATCATGGATACCTTAGTTGTAAACCGACCGCCGAAAACCCGTCAGTCGCCTTTTCTTTCATTTCTTTTTGCTGATCGTTTCTGGTGAGCCGCTGGCGACGCTGTTACGCCAACGTGAAACGTACTATACATGTATCTATCCCCCAAAAACATTTTTTCCTCGTTTCATGTCACACCAACAAAATCTACGTACGTACTGACAAACGCGAGCTTCGAGGTCCCGAATGCTATAGGTCTGTTGCACACAAAGACGTATTGAAGCAGTTACAGAAAGAGGCATCACCTGTGACCCACGGTTTCCTCTGACGTGAACTCGGGTTGATTCTCAGTATGGAGAATTTTCCCGGGCTTTCCGTTGCAAAGGCTACTCGGATTATCTTCTGCCGAACTTTAGATTCTCATGACAGGAGGCGACATCGATCCTGCCACGTTATGTCATCGTTTTCTTTTCTTGCCCACATCACAAGTTATTTAGCAAATGTCGGCGCTCCTATATAGCGCCGGCTGCTCTTTCTCCCAGACGGGTGCAATTACAGTTTACGCAGCAATAAAAATAGACAAAAAAGCACCTGGGTCAGAGTTCACCTAAATCAGTCGAGCCATAAAATGCTATCATGTATTCATGAAAAAACAAACAAAAAAACAAAAAAGAGACCGCACAATATGTGGTCAAGTCGCATAACACTCTAGCTGTCATCATTGCATTTTACTTACTTGACCTTTTTACTGTCAATACCGCAGCTTCCTTCGAAACTAAATAACAAACTGACGTCCGAACGGTAAACTAATGACCGTGACGCTATACGCTGATCCGCGAACCACAAGCATCACGCTACGGCTTACGCCCAGTGCACAGTACTTGCATGCGAGTGTGTCAAAGAGTCGCTTTTGCGACACTCTCCGACTATTCGAAGAACCGGTCGAGCAGTTCGTTACTCTGCGGGGCTTCTCTCATCTCCAACTCCTGCTCTTCTTCGAGTAATAATGAAGCCGGAAAAAAAAAGAAAAAAAAAGCGTTCGAGCAGCCAAGCCTCTTTGACATCGCGTGGAAGTACGGCTTGCATATAGGAACAGCTCGCAGCGGAAGACACAACGTGCTTCCTTTTTGATGCCACAGAGGTTCGCGCCTCCTTATCTGCCCATTGCGGCTTGCATGCAAAGCCACTACACCGCTCCTTTGAGACAGGAGCAGCGATAATTAGGCAGCTTTTGGAACGACCACTTTGCCGCGGGCAAAAGGTCGTGAGCACGAGGGTGCACTTTCCTTTCTTTCTTTCTTTCTTTCTTTCTTTCTTTCTTTCTTTCTTTCTTTCTTTCTTTCTTTCTTTCTTTCTATTTAGTTGTTCTAATTCAGCGCGGAAGGAAAAACAGAACTTTATTAAACCAAGTTTCGAAGAAAAGCTATACAGTCACACGGTACCTATTGTCGACATTCTTGCAGCGTTTCTATGCTACTGATTTAAATTTGCTTGTATGTTCTATATACATTTCTCTTGAGCTTTCATTTTGATGTTTGTACTATTGGAGTTTGTATATTTGCTTTTAGTGCTGCACACTTTCCCGCCCTGTAACAGCCCGAAAGAGCTCACAGCATTGAAAACAAATACATCCTAAAGCGCAGTAAAGCCGTGAGCGCTCCAGAGAAGGATAGATAGAACTTAAATATGTAGAGGGGGGAAGAAGAAACGACAAAGTTTCAGATGGGGTAGCATTTATACTGTTGCTTACAGGCTACCCTGCACAATGTATGAGGAGGGTGGCTGTACGGCCACATCATAAAGAAAGAAAGAAAGAAAGAAAGAAAGAAGAAAGAAAGAAAGAAAGAAAGAAAGAAAAGAAAGAAAGAAAGAAAGAAAGAAAGAAAGAAAGAAAGAAAGAAAGAAAGAAAGAAAGAAAGAAAGAAAGAAAGAAAGAATCATTTTCGGAAGAAGGATGTCGGCGGTGTTGACATCATTAACTCATGTTCTATGCCCTTCTAGTCAAAACGGAAACGTCGGCCAAGCTGTTCAATAGAAGACGGTCGCTCATTCGGTTGCCTCAGCGAATCTGCTTGAGCACCTGCATGCGAGGACTGAGAAAAAGAGCTGTACGCCACATGTCGACAAAAGGTTCTCAGTACAGCGTTATCATCCCGCGTACGGATATTAAAACTGAGATTTTTGTTTTTCCTACAATAACGAGTCGTGCAATACAAAGCGTATAGAAACACGGTTCCCTAGACTTGACAGGTTTTTTGTGGGTATACATTTAGTGGAGTGTGCGAATCCACGTATAGTGCAGACAAAAAGCGAAGGTAAAGGTGTGGCAGCAGTACTAATTACCCTCACGAGCCAACGTGAGTGAGCCTTCCGCGACTGCCCATGCTTCTGTGAACGATCCCGCTCACTCCATGAAAGTATAGACACGCTCGATTCGCCGCCGCAATCTTTGCTGCATCACTGCGCCTCTCCAAGCGCTGGCTCACCATTTTTCATCAGCATTACTTTTTTTTTTTTTTTTTGAGCGAGATCTTCATAGATTGCACGCCCTCGGGCAGCCGTGAGAGCTCGCTAGGTTTGCAGGACTAGAAGCTCGCGAATGCTCGACGTTAATTCTATACGGTTGCTTCGCTCTGTGCATCGAAGTAGAGGAGCACAGTTACGTTGTTTTTGTTGTTGTAGATTTTTCCGGGCCGCACTGCATTTTCGGGCCGCACTGCATTTTAATCCGTCTCGCCCTTCAAAAGGTGGGCGACTGTTTTGATGGTCGTTGCACTGCAGATTCTGAACGTCGTCCGCTACATGCGACTGGGTAAGTCTGGAGCAGACTTATTCTCCCAGCAGGGGTTCCGCCACGCGCGTTTCGAGCAACTCTGCGATAGTATTCTTCTTGCCAGCCGAAGCCGCGGCAAAAGCAGTACACTGTTGCAGTAGACTTACGCTCGTCGGTGCTCAAAGGACAAAGAGGATGTAGAATAGATAGATAGATAGATAGATAGATAGATAGATAGATAGATAGATAGATAGATAGATAGATAGATAGATAGATAGATAGATAGATAGATAGATAGATAGATAGATACACGCACAGAGAGAGAAAGAGAGAAAACAGACAGATAGTTGGATGGATAGATAGATAGATAGATAGATAGATAGATAGATAGATAGATAGATAGATAGACAGATAGATAGATAGATAGATAGATAGATAGATAGATAGATAGATAGATAGATAGATAGATAGATAGATAGATAGATAGATAGATAGATAGATAGATAGATAGATAGACAGACAGACAGACAGACAGACAGACAGACAGACAGACAGACAGACAGATAGATAGATAGATAGATAGATAGATAGATAGATAGATAGATAGATAGATAGATAGATAGATAGATAGATAGATAGATAGATAGATAGATAGAGATAGATAGATAGATAGATAGATGTGGGGTTTAACGTAGGATGTAGCAGCGGATGATGTAGCAGCGTGTTTGTATGAAGCACGCGTTATTTCGGAAGTGTGCGCACTTCGACTGGTCCAATTGTCGTAGGTATAGCGTATCTTATAAGTTAACTAGCGGGGACCCTGGCGCTGCTGCGATCGTTCAGCCTCCATGACCAGATGGGTACTACGCAAGTTGGCCAAGTCTTTGTACTTGCTGCTTCAAACGCACTTGAGGCTTTGTTGATCGTTGCCTGTTAGTTTTGTTTCCAATAACAGAACGGTCCGGGAGCTTCGTGAGCCGATTTGAATTCGTAAGGTGGTGAAATGCTACTGTTGAACATTTGTCGTTTGTGGTTTCGTGACAAAGCGGCCCCAAGCCATGGACGGGAAGCCAAGCGGGGTTAAAAGAAAGAAGATTAGACAAATTTGTGAACTAATCATCATTCCCCTGCTCACTTATCGAGTACCGTGCATGGATGCTTACATAAGTACTAGCACCAGAGTTCCTTCTAGTGTATTTATAGGACATTCTATCGTCGTAGGCACTACACCACGGAGACTTCCTGCGCGTCATTGCACAGCTGCGTAGGCGTGCCCCCAGGAGGGGGTGCCAGCCCACCCTCCTAATCATCTGGCGCCTATGCTCAGCCGTTCACTCTAAGTTCAACTCGTCGCTACAAGCTACCAAGCTTCCGTCGCTCAAACCCAGCACGTAGCCATCTACGAGCTATATAGATATAGCTTGAGAAACGGGTAGGAAGAACGATTTCGGTTCAGAAGATGACCTGCGGCGCCCCTGTCCACTCGATCACTGCGCTGAGGAGTAACAGCGTGACTTGCCCGCTACACCGCCCCGTGGCATCAATGGGGTGAACGACCTTTCGGCGGTCCATCGCTCAAACTTCGTTCGAAGGTTCTTTTCTGCTCGCTACATGGCCGCGTCTTCAGGCTGCGTGCGTGCAAGCTCAATCTCTCAACGCAGTGATGTGAAAATTCTGCTATAAAGTATAATCAGTACTTGGGGCGGAGCAATTGATTTCACCTCCAATTAGGAGCCCTTATTATTTATTCAATCATCTAAGGACTAAGTATGTTGTGTAGCGAGGCCAGAAAAAGTATATATGCGAGGGACGTGACATTTAAAGGTCATCTAAGCAGCCTCTGAAAATACAAAGAAGAGAGATATATTCATTCACTAAAAGGTCGGTCTCAACTACAGTTTGCTCAAAACCTGCTACTCTACGCAGGAGAAGAAGGACAAGGGAGCGAAACGGTGATTAATGACGATGGTCAGCCTGGCAGATGAAAGTAAAGTCCCGTTACGCTGGGGCTAATCCAAAGACGTGCATCCAGCCCAGTGGCTCGTAAGAATGCAACGACGGCTTCTATAAACACATTTGTACTGCAGACGTCTGGCCGAGAAGGGCCCAACACTATACCTTATTCATTCAATAATGGTCTACTAAGATATCGTCCAAACGAAGACATCCGTTTGTGGCGTTCTTTTGCGTGCGTACGGTGAACAGGTGCAGAACTAGCGTGTTATTTATTCTCCCCTGGCTCTTCCTGTCGCATTTCATAACGCCGGGAGTTCGTTCACGTGACATCACGAGGAAATAATTTTTCTTCATTCGTTTTCATGCGACGAATATCATTCGCTAATTATCTCTTACCTTGCCTTGCCAGTCGCCCGCCCATTGTACCTTGTCTCGCCTGAGTGCCATGCTGATGTTTTTTTTACTTTATTTATCTTTTTTTTCGTTTTCGACTGCTCAAGTGCTGATAAAAGCGTGCGGGCAAATAGCAAGAAATCCTGACAGACTTCAGGCTCAGTACTTACATTGTTCACGCTTTCTTTTTTTCTTTTTTGAAAAAAAAAATTAATGAGGAGGGACAGATAGCGCTTGTGGGAAGGGCCGTGAAAGCTAGAAAAAAAAAACGACTCTATTCTTTGAGCTCGGAGCGATTTAGGGGCCCTTCAATAAACATGGATGTAAAGCGGTCAGAATCGCTGGGTAAGGATTCCAATAGATCTCGAGCTACCCTTCGCGACGCTTGTGGGGCATTGGTATCAGGAGGGGGGTGGGAAGAGGGCGGCTGCCCACCCTTGAAATTTTGGATACTATATTTCTATGCAGTAGCAATCGCCCACATAGCTTCATTGGCACACTCACGTCTTGACCATAAATATTGCCACCGAATTTCGCACGTAACACAATTGTAACTAGTGCTGCCTGCCGTTAAACATTAGTGTGAGAAACACTTCAGTGATGGATGTTCCTTCCCCTCCCCTCCTCTCCTCGCGGATGCATCCTCCTGCAAAAAAAGTTCTGCGGACGCTCTTGTAGTGCGGACCATACAAACAAAAATCGATAGTAAGATTCAAAATAATCTTCACTGTGTCTCCATTACGATCAGTAGGGATGCAGTAGAAAGCGGTATGATTTCTATACTCGAAATTCGCAGTGACCAACCAACCATTTCAGTATTTGGGCAGAATAAAGTCAGCACTAATACATAACACTGAAACAAGCTCACGTAAGTTTGTGGGGTACATGTGCAAGACTATATATACTCATGCAAGACTATATATACTCATGCAAGACTATATATACTCGAGATGCTCTGTCCAGGACCTTCCTTGAAGAAATTTACTTCGCATTCCTTTCTAGCCCCGGATGTCAGGCGTGGTGGTGTAGCGGTTACAACAATCGGCTGTTGACGCGAATAAATCCCAGTCGCGGCTGTCGCATTTCAATGGAGGGATACAACTTCATCGCTAGATATCGAGTGTGATCAATCGTGTCAATTTTCGCATACACGTTCTGACGCTGCAGGTTGGCAAGCCTCACTAAACAGGCGGCAGTTAAAACATGCTATAGCTCTCTATTGTCACGGAAATAATGACGTGTCGGTACATCTCCCTGAAACATTTCCCGACAACGCAACGCACGCGAGCATACAAACCACGCGCTAAACTTTAATAACTGCATCGTGCTTAAACTTCCCGGGTCTTCCGCTTCTCAGTCGCTGGCGCGCGTGCTTGAAGTAGCACGCGCCGTGTAATCTCGAAAGGCGATTGGCAGCTTGGCTTCGAAAACAAAGTAAAAGCACAACGGGAACTGCCCGTAAGCTCACGTCTTTTTGTAGAGTTTCAAATTACACATTCGCCCTCCCACTTTGTGCACCGGCCATCTTTGTGGGGGAAGATTGCAGGACTCGCACACTTTGCGGGAGGCGGCAGCGACGAGTGTTGCCCTCTCCCGAGAACAACCTTGTACGTATGTACAAAAGCCCCCCTCCCTACATTGCGGCGGCGCTGTCAGGAGGTTATTACGTAGCGATATGAAAGGCGGCGGCAGCTCCGTCGATGCACGCGACTCAGTCGTGCAGGCTGCTTTGTATTTTGTATATACTTCAAACCATCCTCGTTTTTTGCTATCCTTTGTTATCATTATTTTTCGTTCTTATTCTCGTATAAAACCGGCCGTTGATGCGGGGGTTGGAGAGGCTATAGACACTATCGCCCGCTAATTGAAACGATCGTGCTTTCGAGTTGGTGCGCGCGCGCAAGCACGCCGGAGCGTTCAATTCCCACGTATAGCATTTAGGGGCTCGTAAATTAAAAAAAAAGAACGTTTACATCATCCTCGCGTGGCGCAGGCTCTGTTCATCGCGAATGAATGAACATCTTTACAAGCGAAACGAGACAAAAAGCATACAGACTTTGGAGCAAAAAAAGCTCGCCGTAATATCGGCAACAAGCAGACGTTGCTCTTGCCCCGAGTCGTTCTTTTTTTTTTTTTTGGAAAAAACAAATAATGGATGAACGATCTTAAGTTCTGACGAGAGCTGTAGTTACTGCACGCTTGTTAGTTGAAAGCCGGGTTTTATACTGCTACAGTTATATGCTACTCGAATAATAACGCAACGGTTTGGGATCGCCCTGCTGCATCGCTCGTAACGGCCACCAAACTGTGCTTAATGAGCGCGCGTTTACAACTTCCTCACTGCGTCTAATTAACGCGCGTATACGCCTCGTGTTACCAGACAAACTAAATAGGATAGGAAAAAAAAAGTTTACAAGTTCGAAACCTCCGTTTATATACTGCCGCAAGTTTAATCTGATAAGGGCTCTTTCTTTTTCGTATAATTATAGACTTCGAATTCGGGAGTTTGTGACGTCATAAGCGAAAACATGAATGTAGGCATTGTCCTGGCTGATTTTTTGTCACACTGTAATCAGGCCGCATACATTTTACATTCTACCACGTTATCACTCTGTAATTGGGCTGCATAAACTTTGCATTCTATACGTCGGCTTCACAGGTGTACCTCCAGGATGGAATACAGTATACTTGAGGGCTTCGTTAGCGCGAGCCTAATAACTCCGAAAGTTTGAGGTAGTCAACCTCAGTTATTTTTCTCCGAATGCTCAAATCCCTTATATTATATAGTAAGCTATTTCAGCTAAGATAACCATTACCAGAAGGCAGTGCGTTCGCCCGTACGAGGCGGAAAGCAGGAAAGAAAAGAGACTTGATAGCCATTGATATTGATTGATACGTGGGGTTCAACGTCCCAAAACCACCGTATGATTACGAGAGACGCAGATAGTGGAGGGCTCCGGAAATTTCGACCACCTGGGGTTCTTCAACGTGCACCCAAACAACCCGATAGTCGTTGTGTGTTATCGCAGGAACAATAACTTGATATTATCTCTAAATCCCGATTGCGACACATTTTTAGACTGACAAAAAAAAAAAAACGCGCAAGCAAAGCTACCATACAGGTCGTTAACGTGGGGCCTAGACTTAATTCCGGCCTGGTAAATAACGACGGTTCATTAAAGCCTTGCTCAGACGTTGGTTACGTCGTCTTAAGTGGTGCTAGCCGCCTCTGTGCTCCATTCATCAATTAATCTTAGATATTCAGTGGTGAATAATGCTGTGACACACACCTCTTTACAATGATGATACTCGTTTGCGTACAGAATGCCACCGGATACTTTTTTTTTCGTCTAGTCATATCAAGCTTTGCTACGATAAAAAAAATACTGCCTCGTTATGATTAAGGCGAAAATAGCAAACTAGGCTTCATTGGTAATGTCCGTGACGTTTATTTATGTCGCTGTGTTCTTGCCTTTGGAACTTTCGCTGTGTTCTTGCCTTTGGAACAAACCTGTGCGCCTTTTTTCCTTCGACAGCTTGAGTTTTGGTGACAGCGGCAGGTATATGTATACTGATCGTTCGGGTCAAGGGAGGCGCGGAGGCTGTAAAATATAAGACAATTTTATCACGCTTTAAATGATCTCTAAGACTGCGTCGTCGCTACAAGCGGTTGATGGCTGTCGCTGATCCTTCTTTTCATAATCATTGCAGGTGCTGCCGACACCTCGGCCGCCAAAGTCTATCGACCCACACACGTCCAGGTAAGTTAACTTAGCATCCACACTCGCAGCAATGTCCCTCGGTGATCTCATGAACGCCCATGCATCGACGGAACGCGGCCGGTAATCTTTTTATTTCGAGAAAAAAAAAAAAACGTTCGCCGTTATGTTATTATTTGCGCGCTAAAAAAAACAAAGGAGAAAGAGAAAAAATGTAAGTATCTCTCACGCATTCGTTTAAGACGAGTCCAAGGCGAAAGACATCTTGTCCCTCTATAAGCTTATAACACCTCCGAAGATCGGAGGCATTATAAGCTTTCAGCACCTCACCGGATTTTGTATTGCCTCCACGATCAGCCCACAACATAGCGAAGATGTTATGCGAAGAAGTCATAGTGACGTCACAAACCGGCACAAATTGTGGCGTCCTGTGAATCTTTGATTTCGTCATAGGGTGGCGTTGATGATTCACGAGCTGATTCACTTCATCACATGATGATTTCTTTTTTTTTTTTTCATCATTCGTGTTCACTCCACGAAGCCGACGTCGGCCGTCAATTTTCGGGTTCGATGAGGCACTAAAGGCCTCCGCATCATTAAGTGAATCGTATATCGATGCTCGAACGCTTAGATCTGTTTGTGTTCGGGGTGTTAAGCAAACGCACCGAATACAGTTTGTTGGACTACATCTGAAGTACTGAACGTGCACGAACACAAACATTGCGGCATACCCGGCGCGCCCTCATATAGGAATCTACATCGTTGCTGAGCCAGCTTTGTGGTGATTGCGTTAAAGCACTTGCGCGTACGTGTGCAAGTTCGGTAGTTTCAGTGGTGGAACGGGTTTTTTTTGCGTTTGAACGCGGCACTTCTACAGCGGGGTCGCCGCGCACGTATACGCTCGCAACTGATGTCCGCCTACCCTCGCGTGCTTGCCGGTTGACAGAGATGCAATAGTTGCGAAGCCACGCGACGATCTTGTATCTGTTCGTTTATTTTTCACCTGGCGCAAACGCGCACGCGCAACTTCTTTCTCGGAGAGAGCATAGCTCCCGAGAGATTGGTCGTCTCGGGGGCTGGTCCACCAGAAGCGCCGAAATTGTGTGCAGTGAAAGTGAAAGGTAAACGCTTAACGTTTCCCATTTTCTTTTTTTTACTTCCCGCCTATTGCTGCTGTTTTAACCGGCGCCCGTCCAGAACTGGCCCAGCGAGGTTCTCGATCAAGCACACTGGCGCAAGTGCGTTGCCCTTGGTCTAGGACGGGAGCAATGAAACACTGCGGCTTGTTTGCCGGGCCGGATTATTTACAGCCGCCGGCTGCTGCCTTGGGACACGGGCGTTTGACCTACGGCAACCTCTTTCGCTTTCGTTCTTGCCCGGGCCTTATACCAAAGATGACGACCGCTGCAGCTGCATGGTGTGGTCGAACGTTATTTGGAAGGCGGAACATTCCTGCGCTCGAGTCCAGCGCGGAATATCGTTCGTGGTCGGTATAGATTCATTGCTAACTTTTTTTTGAACGTTAATGCTTGCGCGATTGGTCGTAGAAGTCAGCTGTTTCTACAAATGACGTCGTGGCGCCGGAAAGACAGGTCTTAGCGCACGTCCAGTTGTAGTTCACTCTCCGTCTTTCCGTAGCTATGACGTCACTTATACTACAGAACCAACTAGTCCAATGCTCTGGGTCTTTATTATCAAAAACATAAGACGGCAATAGTGTTCTTAAAAGAATATTTAGCCATTCATTGTGTAAATCGTATCATTTATCAAATAAATATATTAATGAAGCCGGCTGACCAATGGGAGAACGCCCTTTTGAAATAAAAGTTTTGTGATTTCTGCCCCCGGTGTACGATAGATGTTCGAAGACGACTGATAAAAGCCAGGATATGATAATATGGGCACGCCGTAGTCGCAGGTTCAAGAAATTTCGATCACTTGGCGAACAACTAACGTGTACTGACGTCGCAAAGTAAACGGGCCTCGAGGATTTCAAGGCGTGAGCTTCAATCTGAGTCAGTGTGGCTTTTTAATACGTTGGCGAGTCTGAGTCCCAATGAGCCAACAGAGCGAAATAAATTTCTTGAGTACGTCTGAGTTTGCTTCTATGTTCTTTTTTTCTCGCCTATGCTTAGGTGTGTGGCAACGGCCATTATGCTTCGGTGTTCGCGTGCCATGGGTCGGTGTACTGTGCCTGCACAGCTCTCTGCCAGCACGCGGCCTCAGAGATCAAAAGCGGATCTCAGGCGCCACGTAGAAAAAACCACTAGCTTAGGATTTTCTCCGCCAGGTGCCGCAACTTTCCCACCTGCTCGCAGTCAGTCTTTCAATGAATTCAACTAAATATATTTAATGTACTATTATTTGAGTTAACTGGTCATTATGCTAAGCAAGGTTGTGCTCCGATATTACATGTATCCTTTTAGCCCTTTAACTCGAGCCAGAAGCATAGATTTCTATTTTTTCTAAGCTTTCTATGAATATCTGTAAAACTGGGGGTAAGTGCTCCACTGCAAAAATGAGACAGGGAGTGACACTGAGCTCGTGGAAGCGAAACCCGAAGCTACAGTTATATGCCTATACGTTACTTGGAAAAAATAGAGGGCCACCTTATGTTACATATTGTGCCAAATAGGCATAACGTATTGCCTCCAGCTACGATTTCCTTTTCTTAATTCATTTAGTTCTTCTTTTTCGTGCGTGTACTTTCCTCTCCACTTTTCTTTACATGTTTATTTCCCTTTCCTTCCTCTTAGTGTATGGTATATACCGAATGCTTCGAATTCGGTTGACCTCCCTGACTTTATTTAAATTAGGAGTTATGTGCTACTTCACCGTGTGTGCATTGGTGTATAGCGCAAGCTGTAGAAACGTTTTGGTCCATTCCTTTGAATACTTGGCCCATATACTGCCATGTTATTGCTGGTGCACCTAACCATAAAGCTAAACTGCCGAAAAATACGAACATTGCGTTCCGTGGCCAATCGAAACATTCATGTCGGTAACCAATGAACCACAGCCCATTCACCAGTCATTAGTGGAAGCAGTGGACTTCTATCGGGTTAGCAAGTGCGGGCGCTCGGCAGGCGATCGCAATTACATGCGTGTTATAACTTGTCGTCGTGTGAACGCAGATCGACCGATCAATGTGCGACGCGCGTTGTACGTGCGAATTCGTCACCATTCGTAGCGGCGAGCTTTGGTGGAATCGATTTTAGCTTTAGAAGAGCACCTATATATCTAATATGGTCATTAGCGCTGTATGATGGCTACAAGCATGCTCTCCTGTCGTGCTCAATTTTGTTCGTGCGGTTCTCCACGACACCGAGATTTTACTCGCAGAATGGATTGAGAGAGCGACGGTGACAAAGTAGAGAAGGGAGACAAAGGGACTGCTATACAGATAAGAACGCAGAAGGGCAAGCACGGATGATGGTTGTGACCGATGCCCGCGCTGACTGCAAGAAACGTGTGCTCCCTGTTTAACGTCCACAACAGCGGTGCGTTTCTGTGCATTTTATCATCCTCAATGTCACGCTTAATTGTTTGAAGTGGAAGTTGTTTATGTCGGGACCCATCGTAACTTCTGTTTTAGCGCAGGGACTTCAAAGCGAGCATCTTTGCGATGAAACATGATGTGTAGTTCCAGTTAGCCCATAAGTTGGTTTTTATTGAAGTCCACAATGCATCCACACACGTCATTTCCGTCCCGGAACTGACGTTAAAAATGGTAAACTTTTCAGGCGGCGCCGAGGAGAGCACAGGAGAAAGCCTTTTGTTTCGTCAGACACCTTTTTGAATTATTTTGGCATTCTTAGGCAATCGCAGTTAGCATAGGTACCTATCTTGATTCAATACTGTACTCGGTACTGTTCTCTTATCTAATATATCTAACGTGAGATTATAAAACGGGTGTGTTTAGTAACATGCTTCGTAGTACAGCTTTATCGCAAGGTAGTGATTGTACGAAACGTTCAGTTCAGTTCAGTTCAGTTTTATTTCCTTAAAGGCCCCCATTCAGGGGGTGTTACATAAGGGGTGGGATTACAATTCAAAACAGCGGAGATTCAATTAACATTGCAAACAAAAAATTGAATTAACATGGCAGATGATCGGTGAGGCGTTCCAGGAAGGTAGATGATGAGGCAATTGTGACAATGTCGTAGGGCAGGCCGTTCCAGTCTGAAGCTGCTCTGAGGAAAAACGATGCAGCAAACGTAGTGGTGCGTGATGGCGGGCGGGCAACTTGAAGTGATTGACTGGTGCGGTGGGAAATGCGTGAGGCGGCTGTTATATAAGGAGCTTGATTGAGTGAAGAATAAAAAAACTTATGATAAAGAGTTAGGCTAGCAATGCGGCGACGATAAGAAAGGAGTGATAGGCCAGATTCATGTTTCAATGGTGAAATGCTGATGTCATATGAATATGAGGAATGGATGAAACGGGTGGCCCGATTTTGAACACCTTCCAAGGCAGTGATTAGGTATGCTTGATGGGGGCTCCAGATGGCAGATGCGTATTCTAATTTTGGTCTTATAAGCGATTTATACGCGAGTAATCTAACATGTGGTGGGGAAAGGCGAAGGTGGCGTTTAAGAAAACCCAGTGTTTTGTTCGATGCTGAAATGATGTTTGTAATATGGGCGCGCCATGATAAATTAGAACAAAGGGTGACTCCTAGATATTTATACGATTCTACTAATTCGATACATGATTTAGAAATAGAATACTGAAAGCGAGAGGGATTGTGACGACGAGAGAAGGACAAGAGTTTGCATTTAGTGGGGTTGAGAGTCATTAGCCAAATATTACACCAGTTTATTATATTGTTAAGGTTGCTTTGAAGGATGTGATGGTCATGACAATTAGTAATAGTATGATAGATTACGCAATCGTCAGCGAACATGCGAATGTTACAGGAAACATGCAATGGTAAGTCATTAATATATATTAGGAATAGGAGAGGACCGAGAACAGACCCTTGTGGGACGCCTGAGGTGACTGGGAGTGGTTTAGACAGGTGGCCGTTAAGATAGACAGATTGCGAGCGGTTAGTTAGAAACTCCTCAAGCCACCTGAAGATGTTAGGATGCAAGTTTAGTTTTGAAAGTTTCAGTAACAGACGCTGGTGAGGAACCTTGTCGAAAGCTTTTGCAAAATCAAGGAATATTGAGTCGGTTTGGATATTACAGTCGAGATTAGTCTGTAGGTCATGAACGAATTGTGCTAATTGGGTTTCGCAAGAAAGGCCCTTTCGAAATCCGTGCTGTGAAGGATGAAAAAATTCGTTGGAGTCCAAAAAATTGAAGATTTGTGAGTAGATGACGTGTTCCATGATCTTACAAGGCACGCTGGTTAATGAAATGGGGCGGTAGTTCAAGGGTGAGTTTCTGTTACCTGATTTGTAGACTGGAACGACCTTGCCCGTTTTCCAATCATCCGGCATGATTCCTGAGGTGAGTGACTGTGAGAAGATAAGACATAAGTATGCTGCGCAAGTCGATTTCACATTCTTGAGGAGTTTCGAGTTGATGGAATCCATACCAGCTGATGAAGAAAGTTTTAATTTGTGGATTATAGATGAAATGCCTTCTTCGAAGAAGGTGACAGCAGGCATGAAAGTTACTACGCTAAATGATGGCGACTGTGAGGGTATGTCAAGTTCAGTAGTGAAGACAGATGCAAATGCTTCGTTGAATATTTCTGCGCAATCATGGTCAGTCACTGTCTCGTGTGAATCATTCGTTAGTTTAATATCGGACGGATGTGTGGGGTTTAGAACTTGCCAGAATTGCTTGGGGTTCCTGATTAAGAGATTAGGTAAGTCTATATGGTAAAACGAGTATTTAGCTTTACGAACAGATAGCAAATATGATTTTTCAGCTTCGATGTATTTTTGCCATGCAGTAGGCTTGCCGTTGCGTTTGGCGGTACGAAAAAGTCGTTTCTTTTTGTTTTCAAGTTTTTTTAAATGCCGAGAAAACCATGGTTTATTGCGGTTAGTTTGAAAAGTAATCTTCGGGATAAACATATCAGAGAGGTGATTTACTTTGTCCTTAAAGATCAACCAGTTGTCATGAACTGAGCGCGTGTGAAATGTAGATTCATACTGATTAAAAGAGTTACTGAGATCTTCAGATATTGCACTATAGTTACCCTTATCATAAAGAACAATTGTTTTATTAGTCGTCTGTTTTTTGGTCGAGGTAAATGAAAATAAAGCATGTATGACCTTGTGGTCGCTGATCTCAGGAAGGTAAGTAATAGATAATAGGTTCTCGGGGCTATTGGTTAATATCAGGTCGAGAATATTTGCTGATCCTCGTGTGACACGGGTTGGTTGGGCGACTAATTGTGTAAGGTTAAAGTTGAGACATACATCGAGGAAGTTTTTCGCCTCTGCGTGACATGATAATGTAGAAGTAACTATGTTTTGCCAGTCAATATTAGGGTAGTTAAAATCACCGAACAGAAGAATGCGAGCCTTTGGGTAAGCGGAAGTAAGTTTTTGAATGGAATTGTTCAGATGGAATTGAATGGAATTGTTCAGACGTTACAATGTATGCGCGGAAATTTCCGACAGTATAGCCGACACATCAATAACGGTCTCAAGAAGAGTTGAAGAAGTACAGAATGGGCGTTTGCCTTAGCACCAACACCATGCAGCATAATGTAAAAAAAAACAAAAACATTCGACCGATCCTATACGTACCTTGGGAAGCGACGTTATGCGAAGCATGCAAAGGGAAGGTGACCGTGTAGTAATATTTTTATTGAGTAACACGTTATCAAATAATGCTACGATAACACGTTATCAAATATTTACCTATGTTGCAGGTACAGACATATGTTAAACAGTTGGAGATGTTTATATCACCAGTTGTTTGCACTTGCGCAACCATATGAATAGGAACATCAGTGGCGGCAACACCAGAAGCGGTAGGCTGATATGAAGCGGTGCGACTCGCGAGGATAACTCTTTTGAGCCAGAAGACTTTGCTACATAAATCAGTTTCAGCGGATGGCATCTAACTAAAATTAAACGTTAGCCCGACGTGACGTGACGGTTCTATCATAGGAGTACATATGTAATGTTTATAAAACAAGATAGCTAGCACTGCAACCACAAGCGACGTTTCAAGAACGTCAGGGTCTATTTGAGAAGTATAGTTCCGAGGCCTGGCAAGGCTCTGCTACAGAATACTTGATAGCCACGCAGAATTTTAGTGCTTGATTCCTGCTGGGACGACTCGCCGCGATGGTCTAGTGGCTAAGGTATTCGGCTACTGACCCGCAGGTCGTAGGATCAAATCCCGGCTTCGGCGGCTGCATTTTCGATGGAGGCGAAAATGCTGTGGGCCTGTGTGCTCAGATTTGGGTGCACGTTAAAGAACCCCAGGTGGCTGAAATTTTTGGAGCCCTCCACTACGGCGCCTCTCATAATCATATGGTAGTTTTAGGACGTTAAACCCAACATATCAATCAGTATCAATCCATTCCTTCTGGGACTTGGACAATTATTCTTTGCATTCGTCGGCCCAACGCTGTCGATGTTCGCTTTTTCTTAACGCTCACGCGATAAAATTACCCACGTGTGTTCTAGTCGTGATATTAAATGTCTATGACCTGGGGCACATACCCGCCGACAGGTATGTGCCACTGTCTGACGGAAAGTGCTTGACAACGTACGCGACGCGATTGTGATATTATTCACGTCTTGACCAGTGCATCATAATCATGAAATCATCTCACCTTCCCGTACTGACTTCGGTTCACGCCAAGTTAAAGGGGTGATCACCAGCGTGCCCGGACGTAAGCGGCTACACAGACAGACAGACAGACAGACAGACAGACAGACAGACAGACAGACAGACAGACAGACAGACAGACAGACAGACAGACGGACGGACGGACGGACGGACGGACAGACAGACAGACACACAGACAGACAGACAGACACACAGACAGACAGACAGACAGACAGACAGACAGACAGACGGACGGACGGACGGACGGACGGACAGACAGACAGACAGACAGACGGACGGACAGACAGATAGACAGACAGATAGACAGACAGACAGACAGACGGACGGACGGACGGACGGACGGACGGACAGACAGACAGACAGACGGACGGACGGACGGACGGACGGACGGACGGACGGACAGACAGACAGACAGACAGACAGACAGACAGACAGACAGACAGACGGACGGACGGACGGACGGACGGACGGACGGACGGACGGAGCTAGAGACGCCAAAAGTGCTTGCAGTACGCAATCGTCCTTTCACAACAGCATCAACTTTATACGAAAGCGAAAAGGGTGCTTGCAAACCGAGTGACTCCCTCTATACATTGCTTGTACTGACTGTTACGCAGTGCTGCGTTACAGTAATTATTATGTTTCTTGTTTGTGAAAGCAATACTAACCGCTGCTACATTTCATAAGTTTCATTGGGTTCTTTTACTATCCTAGTATAGCTTCTTATACTACCGGTATTCTTCAAGGAAAGAAGCGTAAGTTTAAAAGGTCGTTTTCTTTGTTAGACACAATATTATTGAGAACTAACACAGAATGACGCCAGGAGAAGTCTAGGGGACGTACTCGACGACAACGTTTCTTGACGTTGGAGCGAAGGCTACAAGGCCAAGTCGCAGGTATCCTACAGCAAGCGAATGTAGTTCCACAACAGCGCCCCTAATTTCACCGTGAAATATAGAAGTTCCCTTTTTATTTTCTACGTGGAGCTATTTGAGACAGGAAGAAGCTCCCACCATTAAGATGGTCGTATTTACTTTATTTTTTCTCGTCACTTCGCGTTTTTGAACGTGCGAGAAAGTCCCGCCTTTTTAGGTGCATTTAAAACGGTAGTGATTAGAAGATGAGAAAGAGCACCTAATTTCTGCAACCCGGTAAGCGGCGCCTGCGTCTATGTATACGCGTAAAAAGTTAAAGAACTTTTATATTTCACCAACGTAAGATCCATTACGGAGTACGCCTGCGCCGTGTGGGACCCACAATTTGAAAATTTATGTACACTGCTAGAACGCGTCCAGAACCGCGCCGCCCGATTCGTAACTAAAAATTATAGTTTTCGCACTAGCATTACATCACTTAAATCAGAGTTGGGCTGGGAAACACCAAGTAAACGTCAGTTGCATCACAAACTTGAACTACTATATCGTATTTATTTCAATAAGACTGGTCTTGATCCTAAAATTTTCTTACTAACCCCGCACTTTGTATCTAAGCGACACGCCCATGAATGGAAAATTCGTGAAACTGATTGCCGTACTGATGCGTACAAGGGTTCTTTCTTTCCCCATTCCATTGGGGCCTGGAATAAACTACCAGGTAATATTGTTAATTGTACATCTGATGCTCTGTTTCACGCGTTTTTGTCGCACATGTAAATTTTTCATTGTGACACTGCTTGTACACTTGACGCGCTATTGTGCAGATTTGTACCACTTATTCTCATGTCAGTTCTCTTTTTCCTTATTTTTTCCCCCATGTGATGAATCGTATTCATGTATTTGCATATACCCCCCTGCTGTAATGCCTTGTTGGCGCTGCAGGTAAAATGAATAAATAAATAAAAGTAACGCTGATGCCGTCCGTTTCCCCAGCGGTAAGATACGCGCGCCAAAACGGACTACTTCGCGAAGTGCTACATGTGCAGAAGCTCTCTGTCTCGTAGCTTTCCCTTCAGTGCCAGAAAAAGTTGTCGCCGAGTATGGTAATTGCAATTAAAATATGAAGTAAAAGAAGTGGACGAAGATTACTTGCCATCCGGCAAAATCTTGGAGCTGGCAAGTAACCTTTATTGGGTAATAGCATACACAGTAATGGAAGTGCCTTCTTACCTTTTGGAGCGCACATTGGATCAGGAAAAGCATTGCTTTGGAGAGGCTACAAGTGTTTTAGGAGCAGAAAAAAATACCTAGTTTATAGCAGCTATTGGTGTTTTGTGAGCAGATATTAAATTTGACATACATTAAGAATAGGAGTTCAGAGCATTGTCAATGCATCTCGCAAATATTAATACTTCATAATAAATATACTTAACAGACAACATTTAATCTTAATTTCATGTAGCAAACAATGGCAGGATGACAAGATGTACTGTGAAATGAGCGATAATTTAAAATACTAGCACTTATGGCAGAAATCAAAACAAACTGAAAAAAACTGAGTGACACAATTTTGAAGTGACCACTGCCCCATTGAACTGTTGCCAAATAATCAGTAAATCATCGGTATGAGATACAAGCAATCCTGCTCATTTTGACATTTCCCCACACTAGCATGCATGTCTGGCTGAGGAAAAAAAAACTGCCAAACAAGCTATATTATTAATATGCCGGTTATTGTTGCACAAAGTGAGATCCGAGCACACTGGGATGGTAGTGCATATATCTTTTTCAGTTTATTTAGGTTATATACGTCAGTCACACAGTAAATGTTCGTCATCCTGATTCTCTCAGTGTCATTTCGGAGCAGGTTTGGAGCATTAACTAACGAAAATAACTGTTTAGAGCAGCATGTAGCAGCAATATTCTCTTGGAGCAGTTTGGAGCGATTGGAGCAGCACTTCCATCACTGCATACACTATACTTCCTTTGGTATCAGTGTCAGTGAGTTCTCATAAATATAGTACCAGTATTTTTAACATTTAATAAAGTAATAAATATTGCTACGAAAGTTTTTACTGTAATGTCGAAACAAGACAAAGCTTCTGGCAAGTTGAAGTGATGAAAATGCTGGACTATTGATATTTACGATTCGACGATTTTTTCGTCCAGACATTAAAACTACTAATTTGCATAAATTTTTGCTTTCAAGGTGAATTTTTAGGAACCTAGCCTCGCGCATCTCCAGCCTTCTCTTTTTCTAAAAAAATATAAAAAATTACCTGCTGTCTTACAAGAAGAAAGCGAGGAGCAAGTGCTTGCACGTGACACTAATCAGGATTTATATTCTTCTTTTTTTTCTAAGCCCTCCGCGCTTTCCAACTCATACTTTGTTTCACTTAGCTCTGTGAAACAGGTTTTTAGCTCCGTGTATTTCGACTCGCTTCAAGTTTATGCCCACCTAGGCGTTCCGTGACATCTCCTTTGATTCATTGGAACGCGATAGCGTTAAAGCGAGAAAAAGAAGCAAAAAAAAAAAAATAGGAGCTCCGAAAACGCGTGAGCGGGTCTTTTCGAGCGTATCGAATATTGTAGCACGCGTGCAGGCGAGAATGTCGCAAAACGGAACGAATCTAGGGATGAGCTAGAGCTAAAGCGCGAACTTACGCTAGAGCACAAACAACTAGGGACACTCAAAAGCTCGCAAGTAAAAAGAAAACAAAACACCGCTGCGACAATACAAAAAGGACACAGCCGAGAAGCAAAGTCGGGGACGTTGCCGGACCGTGTCGCGAGGACGGAATTTCGAGCGACGGTCATTAATCGGGCTAATGCGAATAAACGACTGTGTGAGACGTGGCCGCTTTAGCCGCGGTGCATCGTGTGTGTGTGTGATCAATAACGCGGTGAGGAGAGCGGGAGAGTGTGTGTGAGTGAAAGAGAGAAAGGGAGAGGAGCAAGCTGAATCGTACATCATGTTTCGGACAGAGCTATAACGAAGCCCCCCCCTCCCCCCCCCCCCAAAAATTGAGCGAGGCAAGCACATAAATCGACAAAAAGAACTAGCTGATGCGTAAACGATCCCGTAGTCTCACTTTACGCGTGCAGCACTGAGAAACCTATAAGCAGGCCGGTATTACTTGTACCGATTTGGGGTACTAGCGAAGCATCTCGTACCTGCTTAAAATGACACTAAAGAGAAACAATGATTTGGTTTATATTGATCAACTGCACTCCGACAACTCTAATGGCGCGCGTTCCGTCATCATAAGTTCGCCCCGCCGCGGTGGTCTAGTAGCTAAGGTACTCGGCCGCTGACCCGCAGGTCGCGGGGTCGAATCCCGGCTGCGGCAGCTGCATTTCCGATGGAGACAGAAATTCTGTAGGCCCACATGTGCTCAAATTTCGGTGAACGTTAAAGTACCCCAGGTTGTAGAAATTTCCGGAGCTCTCCACTACGGCGTCTCTCATAATCATATGCTCGTTTCGGGACGTTAAACCCCACATATCAGTCATCGTCATGAATTAATTATCAGCGGAGAAAATCAAGGTTGAAGATTCATCGTTGAATATCGCGCCAAAATCTGCACGCGCGACACCGGAAAATTTTCTGTGTAACTTCGTACCTCGGTGTACGGCGCCCACAGGGGACGATGTACTTGATTTTTATCGATTACAAGGTACGTGGGAGCCAATAGACGCCTTTAAAATCTATGACGTCACGGGTATTTGGTGCGGGAATCTGACGGTGGCGTCTCCACCCGAGCGCCGCGTTGCGGCGAGAGCCAGGGGTGTTCTCGGGATTATGAAGTTGTACTTTAATATTAGGCTAACAATCGTTTTGCTGTTTGGTCTCGCTCCATAGTACAGTCCTGGTCGAAAGTTCCCACGCGACACTTCCACAGAAATTACATAGGAGGGTGGTCTGGCAACTTTTGAAGTCCCTGTAAGCCATGTATACCATCGCGCTTACTGCTTATTGTATACAGTGTGCTAACCCTCTTTCAAGCAGACGATACTTGCGTCATTAGCTGCGCAAGTGTTGTCGATGTTCGACATTAGGGGTCATCAATCCACTGCGGAGCAGGAGCTTCTCGGTTCCCAAACTGCCTCGCGTGATCGACCTAGTTATTGCCAAAATATACAGAAAATCGTGAATACGCACAGTTGCGTTTTTGTAAATGAATTGATTACCCTTCATTGCATTTGATTACATTATGAAGCTGTCACGGCAATAAAAAAAATCAAGTACAACTATTCGTTAATAAAAGCAAACTTCCAAGCTTACAGATGTAAGCTAACGACTTCTAAGAAGGTTCTACTGATTATGCAGGAATTTCCTCCTTCCAAACCGTTAGCAAAGGATTCACAGAAATAATTGAATTGTTCTAATACTCTCTTACGGAAAACTGGCACATGGTGACATTGCAGCTACTCAATTAAGCCAAGTTGATGCGGATTTCCGCTGTTGAATTTCTGGCGTTGAAAGATATTGTTTCTCAATATGTTTGCTTTTTCACTCTCTCTGTTGTGCGTGCGTGCGTGCGCGCGCGCGCGCGGGTGTGTGTGTGTGTGCGTTTTCTCAAAAAAGACAGTAAAGCAAAAAAATAAGGAACTTTACTGTTTAAAAGAAAAAAAAGAATACTGCATAAGAGATGCTTGCGACTATTATAAGCTTTCGCTTCTGAAAGAGAGCGAACACTATTTGTGACACTGCACGGTTTTAATGAAGCATAACGTGGCTATGGCACGTATACGCGAAAAAAAAAAGTGCAACTTGGTCCGGAATCAGAAAAAATGGTCGGGCGTGGTGTATATGGGGCGGGGAAACGGTTATGGCGCCTCGTGCTGCCGAATGGAATTTCTGCCACCGTACGAAACACGAGGTCCCCCACCCGAGAGCTCGCGGCTCTGTATGAAACGTCGCCGGCCGAGTAAATTGCGACCGACGTTAAACGATCCCCCCACCTTCTCTCTTTGTCTCGGGCACACGCTCTCTGGACTCGCACCGGAAGCTTCGGGCAACGACTGCGGTCTTCCGTTAAACAAGACACGACGGCTTCCGCCCACAATCAAAGCGTCCGCTATTGAGGTTATTGAGTACGGCGCATATACACGGCGGGTGGCTTGGTGAGATGGTGTCTATCTGTCGGCCTTTACAGCTAATGCACGCCGCGTTGTAAAGGGCTTACGAGAAACGACGTCGGCGTATGGCTACAACCACCGATAAGACGGCGACATAAGCGCGTGCCCTGTTCTCGTCTTGGGTGTGTTTGTGCAGTGCGCCGTATATCGTAAAAATGACAGTGACATTGTGCGTGTTCCAGAGGCATCGGTAGCAACCAGGTAGTGCGGTAGTGAAATCAGGGAGATGGAATCTGGTGACGACGCGTTGCGCTTCAGTTGTTTGTCAAAAAGAGCTTCAGACAGTGCCAGAGTGTGGCACAGCGGCCACGCCCCCCCCCCCCCCCCCCTTCCATTGATGCAAAAATTTTTTTCGTCATGGCATACAGAGCGAAGAATGACCATTCCTAAGGTGTACCTACCTGCCTCCCTCCCTCCATTTCTCCCTCCCTTCCTTGTGTTGTTCTTAAAGAGAAATAAAGAGAAAAGTGACCCCCGTAACTGTTGGCACCAGAGTGCGACACCTCAACAGTTGCTCACGAGGGATGGGGGGCAAGGAGGGATTAAAAGGGTAGGATTAAAATGTATATAAATTGAGAGAGGAAGAAGAGAGCGAGGCGCAGGGACAGCGAACGACAGAAAACGACGGAAGTAAGGAGGAGATAGGAAAGATGGACACGGTCGCAGGAGTCCGAGGAGGGGGCACCACTCGGTGAGAGCTCTTGTAGGCGGCAGGAGAAGGCGTAGGACGAGCTAGTCGGCCAGAGCTGCGCTGTCGTCGGAGATCGCTGGGGCACAACCGGTTGGCACGAAATCCAGAGAGCGAGTCTGTCTTTCTCCCTTAAAAACATTTCTGCCTATGTCACTGGCATCGGTCGATCTTAATGCAGGAAGAAGTCAATCTGCGATTGGCCGGGCTGGCTGGCCAATGAGGGAGACGAAGCGCGAAAAAGCAAAAAAAAAAAGAACCAATATAAGGTTTTACGTCGCAAATCCAGTATGATTATGAAGCGCACCGATTTTTTTTTTTCATTGATATAGACGTGATGCAAAGAAATGTTGGCGCTCAAATTAGGCTGGGGCTACTCCTTATCCATTAGATGTATCTAACGTATAGCACGCAGAGTTCAAGTCTCTAAGCGTAAGAAGTCCACTGCACATACTATATACAATATACATTTATAACAACACACTTTATACAATATATAACACGGCATGAGGTTTCAAAACATATTCAACAATTTCATATATGTTCACATGCGGCAATGTCGACAAACTGAAAAGTAACCAATGCGTATATAATAAAGGGTTCCGGAAATTTCAACCATCCAGTTTTTTTTTTGTTTTTTTAGACGTATACAGTGACATCGCAACTAACACGGGCCTCTGGCATATCGCCTCTAAAGCTGGCTTGCTCATTTAGGGGCCAATGTGCTTGACTGATGACGTGAAGGTTATGGGATCGAATCCAACCTACGAGGACAGTATTTCCGATACATGTAACATGCTAAACGCCCGTGTGTTTAGATTGACGCGCACACTAGAGAAGGTGGTTGAAACTTCCTGAGACCTCCTACGGCACGACTCTTATTGGGAAATAAAGTGCTACTGGCAAACAAGACCCCAGATATCAATTATATGCGACTTTTCTAAAGCCATGAGCGCCCTCTGTCTTATATCGAACAACCGCTATCGTGTCACAAAGTTATTGGAAATATTTAAATGAATTCCGCAGGCACGTAAAGTGGCTGTTCTATCAAAACGCGTAAAGCAAATATGTGCCGCGTTCGTACCACTGGTTGAACTAGAAGATGTAGCGAATGTTGCTATCGAAGAACTCAAAACCTAACGCGAGCTGATCGGATGCTGTATAACGGTCTTTTTACGTATACTTATTTCTCTCTCTGCAAGCGCTGGGACCGAAGCGATTGTTCACATTGTCGTGTACTTGCTTGTCGAAACGCGGCACTGTTTACAGAGATAGGCAACAACCAATCGTACACCTTGCGCGGTGCCTATTTCGAATCGCGCCTCTCCAGATCCAATTCTATGGGGTCCATCTTTCAATGCGCATTTTTGTTTTTATCTTTGAGCGTCGTGCATACAACAGGAATACGCTGTCGTGAGCGCCAGGACTGTCAATAAACGCCCCCCGGAAAAACATTTGCGTTTCGAGCACACCCAAACGTCGTCCTTCCAGAATTGAGTCAGGAAACTTCAAGCGCAAACACTGTGACATGTTTTTTTTTTATTTTTCAAGCACGAGACGAGTGTAAACACGGCCCTTTCGTGAGGCCTGAAGTTGCGCAAACGTTTTCGATCTTCTCGTGTATACTGTGCAGCCTCCCTAGTCTATATCCTCTCTGCTATCGTCTTTCTGGCGTTACAACATTTGCACGCGGTATTTGCGAACTGAATCTCTCGGAAGAACGAAGATAAAGACTAGGCGGTAAACAGTGACGTATGAGGCATTTCTGACAATTGATCCTTCAAAAGCTAGCTTTGCCGCGTTCGCTTCTCGGCAGTCGCGGAAACATGCGTTCGCGGAGATGCAGGGAGGAGGACAAGAACAACAAGATAGAAGGCAGGGAGCTTAACCAGGTACATGCCCGGTTTTCTACCCTACGCTGGGGGAATGGGAAGGGGGACATAAAGGTGATAGAGAGAGAGGAAAGAGAAGAGAACGAGATTAAAAAAAAGATTGTCAGTCAATGGGGCTGAAGAGTATGCAGCGGTGGCACTACACAAAAGTTAAAGGTGTTCACATAGGCCTGTAGTCCTCAAAAAGCACAAGACGGCTTTGACTGCCTTTTAAGCCGACGAAATGCGAGGACGGTGTTCCAGTAGCATCTGCATAGAGAGAGATGCAGGTGGGGGCAAAAGTCACGGGGCCTTTTTGTCGGCCATTTTGAATTCGCCATCTTGCGCATTATTGTGTTTTGGTGATTAGCTTCGCGTCTTGTGCTTTAAGCGTGATGCCGGATGGTCGAGTCATAGTTCAAACAGGCTGAGTGAACAGAAACAGTAATGAACGGGAACTTATCCCAACACTGGGTTTTCACCTGTCGGCTCCCATATTTATTTTGCATCTTGATTGATTGATTTGTGGGGTTTAACGTCCGTAGTGGAGGGCTCCGGAAATTTCGACCACCTGGGGTTCTTTAACGTGCACCCAAATCTGAGCACACGGGCCTACAACATTTCCGCCTCCATCGAAAATGCAGCCGCCGCAGCCGGGATTTGAACCCGCGACTTGCGGGTCAGCAGCCGAGTACCTTAGCCACTAGACCACCGCGGCGGGGCTATTTTGCATCTTCGTGTCATAGTTCAGCAGGCTGATGACAGTGACCCTAATTCGAGACCACGATTATCACCGTCATGAACAAGAGCCGCCACAACAAGGAGTAGTACTATCACGAGTACTTCGAATATCACTTGTGATATTACTACAGCTATACTACTACTGCCACTGCTCTTATTACTCCCACTAGTACTACCCCTCGTCCTATTACTATCGCTCGGCTGCTGACACGCGGGTCGCGGGATAGAATCCCGACTGCAGCGGCTGCATTTCCGATGGAGGCGGAAATGTTGTAGGCCCGTGTGCTCAGATTTGGCTGCACGTTAAAGAACCCCACGTGCTCGGAATTTCCGGAGCCCTCCACTACGGCGTCTCGCATAATCATGTGGTGGTTTTGGGACGTTAAACCCCACATATCACTACTACTACTACTACTACTACTACTACTACTACTACTACTATTATTACTACTACTACTACTACTACCGACAACAACAACAACACCGTTAACGATTCGCATGGATGCAATCATGTTACAGCTTGCATCATTACTCCTTCACAGAGGATATAGCTGTTTGAACTGCGCAAAAGTCGGAAAAGGAATGAAGAAAGACAGAAGGGCGCCTCGCTTCGAACGCTGCACACGAACCTGTTCGAACAGTCTACAAAAGCTACACTGTCTCAAAAGCGAAACTTTGCGCGGTGTACCTCATTATAATGCGGTGTGGCTGCGCAGCTGTATAGGCTCGACGCACACGCTTTTATTATGCAAAAGCCTCTTTTGAATGAAATGACTGAAAGATGAAAAGAAAGAAAACGGCTGCCGTGCTAAGCTGTATTCAAAAAGACGTCCTCTAGACGTTCCCGCTCGCTCTATACTTCGCAGAGCACTCTTCACTTCTTGGGGCTGTCTTAGCGAACACCGACGAAGGAATAGGCTAAGGCCTCTCTTTTGCGCCGGTAATAAAAGCCACAAAGTGAACTCGGAGAGAGAAGACAATTGAAACGTACACAAAAAACGTAGAGAAAATGAAGAAAAAAACAAAAAAAGTTCGCGGCTTCAAGTTTAGAGGCACGAAAGGATTGCGTGCGCAAAGGAGCCGCGCAGCGCGGCAAGCTCGCATGACCCGAGCGGTGGGCAACAATGAAATCCTCTAGGCCCTTATAGAAACTGCGCAGCCGCCGCCGCGGAGGAGGTGCGGTAGTGCATCATAAAAACCGGAGCTCGTCTTTCCCGCCCGCCACACGGATGGATGAGAGGACGGAAGAGCTAGTCTCCTGCATCCGTTCTTCCCGCTGGGTGTCGGCCGTCGTGGCGGCTGCCTCTCAGTGCGACTGCCGTACAGGCGCACGCACAAGCAGCACACTATTAGTGAACGAATCTGAATATGATGATGATGATGATGATGATGATGATGATGTGGACATACCCTTTGCAACGGGCTGGTGTAAACTTACTCCAGGCCAAGGATAGCGGAAGAAAAAAAAAGGAATAGACAGAGGAAAAAAAAAACACGACAAGAACGAAGAAAAAAAAACATGATTAAGAAGCACTAGAGGGCCTCCTCACGCACGTCGAGTTGTTTCGGTGAAGCGCCATCTGTAGGTACGAACGGGGAACGCGGTGCACTAAGAGGTGAACTTCCTTCCTGTTACCAAGTTGTTAATAATTGATGTTTTCTCTGTCTAATTAGTACAGGCGGAGGTCCCCTTGAAGCCTAGTGCTTTGAGACCTCCCTGTGTATATTATGTTGCTATGTAAAATTGTTTGAACGAATGAAAAAATCTTGACTGTTGTAAAAAAATTTCATTAATGCAGGATATTTGCAGTGTGAAGTTGCTTGAAGATATACTCGTAGTTAGTATGAAGGCTTAATCGTTATTGATTTGGTGAACTGATGACAATGGTGACCTTAAATACAGCGAAACCTATGTAACGTGTGTGCCGTCCTCCCTGATAACGTAAAGATGAAAGCGCCAAGCGGGCTGCTATTCTGGACACTGTATAATTCCGCCATAATTTTTTTTCACAATGGCGGCATTTTAAACCAATCGCAGAAGACACTGCAGCCTTCTCGGTCAATTAAAGGAGGCCGATGGTGAAATTTGACATTGCGGCATTTTTTCATGTCCAATTAGAACCGCCTAAAGGGTGAACATCACTTCAATAATGTGTAACGCAAAGAGCCATGTGGATGAATTCGAGCGTGTAGTTGAACGTCATTCAGTACTCATCGCAAGCAGGTAAACAATCAAATAAATAAGATCGCTTCAAGCAGCTCGGATGGCGCCGTGGGAGGCCCGCGCAACGCGCACCATTTGAGATGCACAGCTTATATTCGAGTGAACGCGGTAATACGACCGTGATGGAAGAAGAAGGGAGTTGCCGAAGATCTCCGGGGATGCTGGTATTCTATAGGAATAACCGTTGGTGACAGAGGGCGCTTGGTGGGCTGGGTTTTGTGTTTGCAGCATACAGATGGCGAAAGACGGTGAGCAGCAAGCAACGCGTATATCCGATGCCGTTTTTTTTTTGTTTTTTTTCCCCGAGGAGAACGGGGCCTTGCTCCCATGCACTCGCCCCGTCTTTGTATATTACTTCACCTATCCCTTGCCACACCCACCGCTCCTTTTGTTGCGGCGCCTGTCTCAGCTGGCTTGGCGCTCGTATTTAGTAACTGCTCTTGTTTACGGTGCGTGGAGGAGACAGGCTGAAAAGCATCGGTGGCCGGCGGGACTGGGTGTCTTCAGCAGACGCGGTGCCGACGTGCGCACGTGGTGTTTTCTTTATTGTTCTCGGTGTATGTTGCAGTGTATTGCGTTACTCTATATAAGTTATCCCCTCTTTATTGACATAGCTTATATACTCAGCAACTACACGTCTCACGAAATAAAAAAAAAAGTAAAAGTAACGTGTAAGATGAATGTGACGAAATCGGCAATCGTAGACCTCAGAAGCAAGCCACTTGCGAGGAACATTGCCGTGACTGTGTACGTCGACAGAAACACGCATGGAGGCATGTGACTCGAAAGTGTTGAACAATCGAACAATCGAAAGTGTTGAACAATCGAAAGTTATTTCAGTGAGTTTTATAAAAGCGCAGTTACGACCAGACATCGCTATGTATGTATGTATGTATGTATGTATGTATGTATGTATGTATGTATGTATGTATGTATGTATGTATGTATGTATGTATGTATGTATGTATGTATGTATGTATGTATGTATGTATATGTGCGTGAGTGAGTGAGTGTGTGTGTGTGTGTGTGTGTGTGTGTGTGTGTGTGTGTGTGTAAGTGTCTGATGAATTGCTGAATTATCGCCGAGTACTTGCTGACGCCAACATGACATGCCGTCATATCGTCCGACTCGCCACCGCACAAACTCTGAATGGCTCACAGTGCTGCTACGGCGAGTGTAACTACCCAGAACAGAACCGTTGTTTCGAAATCGACTAATATGCGCCAAATATGCGCATCTTGGCCTCTCTCGTGCACTTCAAGATCATGAATTCTTCGAAAGTTGTAGCGAGATCCTACAGGATTTGTTGCTGCTGTCGAAAGTGCTTAATCCTGATCCAAGTGCGGCCCAACATCGCGCGTCGAAACTACAGACACGTCCACGTGGGTATCGCGTTCTCAACATTAACAAAGTAAGATCCCCGCCATGTATTTATCTATGAAGTGATGTGCTCGTAAGGCTCGAAGGATTAAAAGCCCTCGGCTTTTAGAATACTGAGTAGCGCAGTACTGTGGCGAACGTTCAGACGCTGGCGGCCAACAGGAAATCCGGGAGGGGGCGTTAAGGTCAAGATGGCGCGGAGCTGCGTGCTCGGTGTGCGAGATCGCCAGGAGGCGCAGCGTTCGTTTGACGCTGCACGCGGTTGGCCACACACGCGTACCGCGGGCTCGCTTTGATGGACAAGCGTGGGTCCGCCTTCTTCAAGCTCACGAAGAGTCCACCACCCGTGTGTTTCAACGCCTGCCGCCGCTCCGCGCTGGTGTATTAGAAGGCGCGATCAGCCGTGGATGTCCTGGGCTTGGCCCTCGTCGTGTATCGTGCAGAATGCATGCCGAATCGGGGGGCACACCTCTCCGAAAAAAAGCAGCAAGGCGCGTGTAGTGATCATAAGTTGTTGGTCGATCAACGTTTTCGGAGCCCATGCATCAACAAGGGGTACTCTCGTCCTCGCCTAGCAGTAACTTCTTTCCACGGCAGTGTTTCTATGTATACGACTAGCTTTATCTGCTATGTATACACTCAGCGCCAGACTGGACAGTGAAATGAGTGAGGACGACCGAAAACGTGAGGATGCTGCAGGACTATGAGCTGATAGTTCATCGCGCGTGACCACAGCACGTATCGGCGGGTTGCAGGAAGGAAAACGGTTGCCCTGCTTTGTCCTGCGTTATTTATTTGCGCTAAAATTTAATACGGTGTTGGTCATATACGTATGCCCAATGGTGGTTGCCCTCCCCCCCCTTCCCCGTCCGCTTGATTTTCTGAGCGAGGCGCCAAGTCTGCTCCAGTCGGAGATGCTCCGTCCCTTCTGAACGGGTAGGACATGTCGAATTTTTTTTTTCATGATAGTGGTAGTTGAGCACCTCTAATCTTGCATTTCAAGTACTGTGTTTTTTCCACTTTTTGTTTAGGAAAGCTGGGGACCCAATTCAGGCTGTTCTGAGGACCGCATAACGGCTTCATTTTCATTTTAGGATCCGTTGTGGCTGTCGTGTTCGTTTGGAATAGACCAAAGGGTGAGAAAAAGGAAGGCATTGTGTTGAAGGGCCCCCTACCTCTCCCCGTCTTACGACGAAGCCTGCGCGCGCCTGTGGTGTTGGTTGTGACACTGTCATAAACTCACAGCTGATGCTTCATTTGGGACTGCGGTGAGAGCAACAACAACAGCGAACTTGGCCAACAAAAACTACACGGGCGAACACGCAGGTAATGTGCGAGAACATGCAGCTACACATTATGTATAGCTGCACTTCGCGCAATGTTGCTTTACAAACGGTGTATCTGTAGGGAGAACGATTTGCTCGCGCCGGTCCTCCTCCCACGAAGTTTGCGTATACGCACAGGCGCATACAAAGCCTCTGGGCTCCCACAACGGACTTCCTTGTATGAAAGCATTCAGAGTGCGCGCTCTGCGGTGGTCTACCGTGTCACGCTGTTGTCTAGATTCGCAAGCGATAAGCCAACTTGCTGCCGAGTTGGAAGTTGTCTATACGTCTCTGAATGGAGAAGCCACGCGACGGTATAGGTTCGTGATCGCGCTGCAATAACGGGGCGGCCCAGCGTTTCTCGCGCCCAGTAGACAAGGGCCGCGCGATGGAGGTACAGATAAAAGCATTTATTCGACGAGCGTGAGCTATGGTTTGGTGCTTTGAATAGGAGTGTTCTACAGGACACATTGCGAAGAAACCGCACTCCGCACAAGACGGTCATTTTTCTTCAGCTGCGTGGGTGGTTATACGAGCATCCTTCAATCGAAGTATGTAAGAACTTTGTGTGTGTGTGTATGTGTGTGTGTGTGTGTGTGTGTGTGTGTGTGTTTAACAAAACATATTAATAAGCATGCATTTGGTGGTTACACTATATGTAAGAGAACCACAACATTTCAATAGTCTAGTAAAATTTGGAGTTCTTGTGCACTTCAGCTTCAGCGCCGCATAGACAGAAGTCGATATTTTGCACTTGAGGGAGATAGAGATAATATTCTTTAAGGTAACTCCCGTATGTGTTAGCCTGGTCCGTGACCTGGCTTTCAACATACTGGTGTCGGGTGATGACTGTGATGTATAAAATGATCACATATAATACACACACTTAGTACACACGTCAAAAACACACATATACGGACAAAAACGTCACTCACAAACTATCATTATGTCGAGTGTTCCCCAAGACATCACCAGCGCTTTTTGTGTTGCGCATCGCACAACCACTGTATTCTCATGGACCGGGCAAGTGCTGCAGCTCAAGCTCAAGCAGCCTTGCTAATGAACCGCTGCCTTCAGAGTCTGTCATTCTGCGTCGTAACGGGAACATTCACAGAGGACGCGTCTTTGTATTGTTGCCATAGGTACATACTTATTCGGCCATAAAAAAATACCGTACAACTCACGCCAGCACGGCCAAAGCATGTGTGAACTTTGCCATTCAAGTATTCATTAACCAGTATAGACCTCTTATAAACACTGAGGCGGATACGCTATTTTCTGCGCTGTTGCACGGGAGCACGAAATCCGATGTAACAGCCTCGGCAATGCATTGGGGAGGGGGGGGGGGGGAGGTCGCACATTTTAATAGCCCGGAGAAGACTATGGCGGTGCCCAGGGAGCCGTCAGTGAAAAAGCCTGTAGTCGAGAGCGACGTGAAGGTAAAAACTTACAAATATGTGGCTCTTTCCTGCTCTTCCAACTACCACGCAACCAATCGAAGGACGGTGATTTGATCAAGAGCAGGTCTTCTTCGTTATGTACAACCTGAAGAAACCAAATGACATCAATTCTAAGAAATGTACAGGGGTATTATGTGTAGACATTAACTATAATGCTGTAGTGACGTATAAGTACGACAAAACTAAAGTTGTTTAAAACACAACTAGCCGTTGGTATAGGGCTGTACAACTGTTGGATAACGCCTAGCGGTGCTCTACCAATTGAGCCACCGTGGTGGTCTTCAACCCCTCTTTCTGCCTGAGTGCTGTAATGAGTATTTATCTGCATGTAAACATGGAAGCTTCAGCCAACACCATAGAGTTTCGTACAGATACATTAGAGGGAACTCTGGCGCTAGTGTCTATGGGAGCTGCAACGCATGACGCTTCAGCGAGCATGGAAATGATGAGAAGTACACGTAGTTGTCTAACCTTCGTACTTTTGGCTCCGCTTGTCTTTCGCGTGGCTTGGAGCTGCTTTGTTACGAGACGGCAATCTAAAGAGGTTTAGCAGTTGCGCTTATCCACTTTAATCTTTAGGGCTCACAAATTCAAATCGGGTCACGAAGTTCAAAATGGCTTGTTATGTTATTCGAAAAACAAGAACCCCAGAACACGGCGATAAACGAAGCCACAAGTTCGTTTAAAACCCGCAAGCACGAAGACAAGGCAAAGCCATGTACTACCCAACATTCCCATGGTCGCTGAACGAACGCAGCGTCAGGGTCTACTTTAGTAACTAAAAAGTTAATGTTAAATTCTAAAAATATTGCCCCTATACTTTCCTTGGCTTCGTTGTCTGTTGGTTTCATTAGGACGTGCTCACCACAGGAACTCCCAAACGAACTTTGTAAACACTGCCCACGGAAAGCAGTCCATCACCTTATCTATCATTCACTTCTTTCTAACGACGCTTCGCTATCTCAATGCTGAATCGACCAGATACCGTCGTCAACCGATACGGCGGTGTCAACGCACCTGGAAACTCCTTATCGCGAGCTGCCACAAAACGTGGGTCCGAAAGAAACGAACGACGCCGGCTACCATCCTTATAAATGACACTTCATTCAGGGAAAGGAGGGGCGGGGGCATCACGTATGGAGCTAAGCCGGCCGGTAGCCAGCAGGGTGGGTTGTCTCGTGTGCACCGGGAATCTCCTTTGTCTTTCCTGCCTCGCGTGAGATACGTGACGCGACTGCCCAAGTTGCCGGGTCGTTTGGGGTTCCTTTGGGGGCGAGCGCGGTATATATAGCTCCCGATTCCTGAAATCGAGCCGATGTGTCTCCGCGGCGGCAGCAACCTACACGGGGAGGAGAAAGCGTCGATTCCGATCGGGAAAGCATTATCTTCACGGGGTGCCGGCTCGTATAGAGAGCGAGGAAAGTAAGATAAATGCGGGACTGGCCGCGCCCCAGCATCGGTATGCACTAAGCGGCCGTGAGCTTATCCCGTCGGTGAATCGGTTGGTTCATCTCTTCGAGTGCTACGAAGCCCTCCCTCAAAACACCGGCGCAGGCAAAGATCAGTGCCCCGTTCTTTGGCGCGCACGTAAGGCCCCCTCTCGTGTAATGCTTCTAACACAGAAGGCTCGACATATGTTCTTCGTTGCGTGGAGGTCGAACCTGACTCACCCGATTTGATTTTTTCATCGGTTTTCCTTTCTGGTCACCGGTATGTGCCGGACCTCAGGTGAACATGCAAGAAAGCAAATAAACAAGCAAGCAAGCAAGAAAGCGAAAAAAAGAAAAAAGAAAGAAAG
Organism: Rhipicephalus microplus; assembly: GCF_013339725.1. NCBI lineage: Eukaryota > Metazoa > Arthropoda > Arachnida > Ixodida > Ixodidae > Rhipicephalus > Rhipicephalus microplus. The sequence continues at coordinate 106,308,637 of NC_051175.1, read as the reverse complement.
AACGAAAGAGAAAAAGAAAGAAACAAAGAATGAATGAAAGAAAGGAAAAGTAAAATATAAGTTGTGGTCCTTTTTTAGGAGTACTATCAAAGACGATAGTACTTCTTGGCATACTTGGACGCAAAAATATTGGTCTGACTCTCGACTTGTGTCTGTTTGTCGGTGTTTGAAAAAAAAAAATGTTAACGACTTAGAGTACTTGGTAATCCACGATGAGAGAGCAAAAAGTCGTCCCATGGGCCTTACATTTCATGAGGCCGTGTCGAGTACTTGTGACTTGTCTGTTTGTCGATGTTAAAAAAAGTTGTTAACGATTTGGAGTACTTCGTACTCTACTGTAAGAGAGCAAACAGCCGTCCCGCTGGCCTCACATTTCATGAAGACGTGTCGAGTACTTGCGAAGAGGTGTCACATACGGTTACACCGACTGAGGAAATCATGTACTGTCTGTGCGCTATCACATCCACAGGTGATCGCTAACTTTACATCTCTCTGTACTGTTCACGCTCAGACGGGGGAGTACATCGACAGTCGAAATTCCCTGCTGGTCACTTTTTTTTCCCCCTATAAACGATTGATCTCAGCGCTGATTAGAGTCAGTAATACCGTAATACCGTGCTTGAAAGAAAGGTCGAGGACCTGCATGCGTTCTTTCTCGTCAAAAGAGACCTCAACAACTCGAAATTTTAAACTGCTAGCGCGCTTACGTTGGAACGAATTCATCTTTTAGCCACTTTGCGCGAGACAAAACGAGGACGAAGAAAGGAGATGAACAAATGAGCGCAAATTTCAGTTTTTGACCGCTGACCAATCCTCCACCATGGTGGTTCAGGCGAAATGGTGTTTCTACTGGCGACTCTGAGGACACGCGTTCGATTAGCATATTGATTAACAAACGGCTGGAACACGCACACACACATACGAATATGAATGAACAGAAGCACAGGACCCTCCACACCTCAAACTTCTCACCTAAAGGGCTTTTAATGCAGTGTTAAGAAACACAAGGTGGTAAAGGCAAACTTTATCCCTAGGATGCATCATACCACTGTCGTAAATCGAGAAATTCAATGTTTTTTTCTTACTATGTGTTCTATGTGCCATTTCCCGAAATCGGGTTAGCCACATAGGCAGTTTAATGAAGCAAGGTGCAGGAGTGGGCTAGTTGGTATTCCATGACATAAACAGCTGAAGGGCAAAAGAAACAACGGACTAAGGAAAGAAGGAGAACAAGCGCTATGTTTATTTCATAATGATGAAATAAACATTTATTTTTCGAAAAAGTGTTTCCGAGTTTGTGAGCCCGGGGTCACCCTAGGGTCCCTTATTCCGGGAATCCTCTGGCCCCAATCACCTGGCGACAAGTCCTCGTTGATCGTCTTGTCGCCAGGGCGCGGGCGGTGATTGCGGCCAGAGGACAAGTCCTCATTGGTCAGTGCACAAAGGTGAATAAAAAAGAAAAAAAAAACTGCTTCTCAGTTTTTTTTTTCTTATTTTTCTTTGTCATTGATTGATTTGATTGTGATGTCATGTGACAGGTATATATATACTCTTGGCGCTTTTGCATTAAAATTTCAGTTCGAAGTTAGCGCCTGTCCTCGTTGTTAAGTTAAGTTTAATGAAGCTCGCTGAAATGCAGCGCGACTTCCAAGAACACAAGAGACACAGACGAGCGATCGTCCGAGTTCGCCTGTGTCTGTCTTGGTGTCTCCTATCTCCGTCTAAGTCGCGCTGCATTTCATTGGGAAATTAACCAAGTCCCGATTCAAAGCCCTATTGGTTAGGCTCCCTACCTTTGTTGTCTCTTCGAGATAACAGCGTCCACCACTTTTTAGCCTGCGTCGAGACGTCACCCTACACAATCTCGCCCAGTTTGCGGCTTGTTTCGATCTCTCCCTCATCATCTGGCCTCACCTCTAGCACGCGAGCTTCTATCAAGAAAAGAAGGAAAAGATCACTCAACTATTCACCACAAAGGAGCGCGCCGTTGAGCTGCACGATTCCGTCCTGAGCACAGTGCATCCGAGCGCCCAGCGCTACACCCCGTGTATACATATAGCGTCACAATAGGACGCAAAGTTGGGCTAGTTGGTAATCCATGATGGTTCAGCGAACTGGGAGCGCGGTGGTAAACACAGACACAAAGCAAAGAGGAGGCACATTAACTGTTTTAATTCCTCTCTTCAAGACCCCGCTATTTTGGCACCATGGATAGCTGTGAGCGCTCGTGCTGTGTGCCTCCTCTTTGCTTTGTGTCTGTGTTTACCCCCGCGCTCCCAGTTTGCTGAACCACATATAGCGTCACGTCACGCCCCGAAAGATGAGGGCCTCTGGTCAGCGAGACGCCGGCGAAAGCGAGCCGGGGGTTATCTGGCTGCGTTCGCACGCGCGGGTCCGGTTGCTAATCCCCTCGAGCTTTTTCCCGACAAGCCGGGGCGACACTCGAGTGTGTCGTCCTAAACCCCCGCTGGGTCGCGGCTATTACAGCGACGTCGCGTGTCCACCCGCCACTTTGACGGGCACCGAGGCGATGGTGGTAATCCTCGCGCGTCATAACATTAATCTTGACCCGGGGCAAACACCGCACGGTTATATTGGAGCACGGCGCAGGCCGGCGTCCTCCTTTTCTGTAAGCCCTCTTCGTTGTTTTTTCTAGTCTTTTTTTCTTTTCTCGGAGCTTTTTTTTTTGTGTGTCCGTTTCCGCTTCTGCCTCGCTCTGTCTTGCACACCAAGTAGGCATTTTCTCGTGTTTGTGATTTACAGGCACTTATCCGTCTCCATTCGTTGGGTATTTTTTATAATGCCTCCTATCGGTAATGTCAAGCCGTTTGCTTCCATTGCATGCGTCATATACTGGTCGCTGTTATGACTGTTGTATTCTGGAGTATTAAAGTTTAGTCTAGCGTGAACAAAGTTACGGACAGCGCACGTTCTTATATACGAACGCGCACACTTGCAATGTTTGAACACCGGAAGCAACACTTCTTTACTTCCAGAAAGAAAGAAGTGTGTGTGTGTGTGTGTGTGTGTGTGTGTGTGTGTGTGTGTGTGTGTGTGTGTGTGTGTGTGTGTGTGTGTGTGTGTGTGTGTGTGTGTGTGTGTGTGTGTGTGTGTGTTTCCTACTACACAAACAAGTGTGTGGTGGTAAATGCAACATTTGCAATTGCCCCGCAGCGGTGCTTTAGTGGCTAAGGTTGCTGACTCCGCAGGTCACGGTATCGAATCCCGGCAGCGGCGGCTGCATTTTCGATGGAGGCGAAATCGCTGTAGGCCCGTGTGCCCAGATTAGGGTGCACGTCAAAGAACACCAGGCGATCAAATTTCCGAAGCCCTCTACTACGATGTCTCTCACAATCATATGGTGGTTTTGGGACGTTAAACCCCACATATCAAACGATCAATCAACCATCGCAATTACCTCTTCCAACAAGTCATCCCGGGCAAACGCGCCTATAAGAGTAGCGCCTACACACTGACGGCACTAACGGGACATTCCGCAATAACACGTGCCATTTAAACAGGAAGACCACCACACTTACGCACACTGAACGAAAAGGGCGCCGCCAAGAGAAGAACCAAGCGCGAAGCGAAGGCCGACCAGCCGATCGCTTCGCATATCGGGGCGGAGTCGATTTGGACGCCTTCGGAACGCCGCCGCGACCGACGCGTCAATATCGAGTTCGGGGAGACCCTCCGGGACGGGTCAGTCCGCGCGCATGCCATCGGCACGAACGCTCGAGGGCGCAGGGGAAGCGGCGCACGTGGGCCTCGATCTTCTCGCGTCTTACACATACACGACCGACCGACCGACCGGGATGGGAGGGCTCTCAATAATTGCGGCTTTTGCCCTGGGCTTCCGCGCACTAAGAGCGCGCGCTTCTGGGCAATCCCGCCGCCGGCTTGTACACCCTCGCCAGCCGCACATTCCTCTATACAGATTCCGTTCGCCTACTCGTGGAAAAAGAGAGGAATTGCGAAAGAAAACATCAGAGACGAAAGTGGGAGACAGGTATATATGAACGGTAGATCGAAGCGCGGTTGCGCAGGGAAGCCCGCCCCATCGAGATAATTAAAACGCACCGAGTCTGAGGGGGAGATGCGATCCTGTATACGACAGGGCAGACGGAGCGAGAGAAAAACGGTTCGGGGCGGCGGAAAGCGGAGAAAATTCGTAAAAAGAAGCCGAGCTGTACGATAAGAAAGTGTGTGTGTGTGGGGGGGGGGGGGGTTCGTTTGAAACCCCCGCCGCCACCCAAAAAAAGAAGTGTGAAAGGGAGGGTTGATGTTGCGAGCCAATCCGGTGTAATGAACGACGTTAATGCACCGCTTAGAGAGAAAACGAAAGAACGAAAACGGAAGGAGGGTTGGTTTCGTGCGGAGGAAGCCGTACGGAGTCGAGGTCAGTCCCCAATTTTCCTTTATATGGTGCGTGCGTACACTCGCGGACCCCCGTCTCCCTGGTCATCTGCCATTACACGCCGGACCCTGAGAGGCACGGACTAAGTCATGGTCTGCTGCGCGGCCGCCTCGCTCATAACGGCACAGTGCACCTGGCTCTCTTTATCTCTCTCTCTCGTTCTCTGTCTCTCGCTCTGCGCAGGTCTGCGCTCATCTCTGTAATAAGAGCGGGCAGTCTTACCGAGGGTAAGAAGGCCAGCGCAGCTAATTAGGCGCACAAATCCAGACAATGTCGATCGCCCCACGGAATGGGGTGAATGTACAGGGCGCCGCTAGAAAGGCAGTTCGGTGGAAGATCGGAAAAGAGAATAAACTATGACCCCCAAAGGAACTAAGCCGCATTTGATTGAGGGTTGACTCAGTGAGCCTTCGTTGCTTTATATGACCGCTGTGTCGAAGGAGAGCGAAGAGTATTGATTTTTCTCGTCTTTAAGGCGCATTTTGACATTTGGTTTTCTTTTCTTTTCTTTTCCTTTTCTACACGAGATACAGTATCGCAGGTGCCGCTACTGAGATTCGGCAGGCTTCGTTGCTGATATTGATGTACACCAGCACCACTCAACATTGTTCTTTTTTTTTTTCACGTCCGCCCTGCCACACAGTAATAGGACAGCCTATGCACGAAGAAATGCTGAGGAAATATGCGCCTGCAGAGCGTGCGAAGTGACTCGTTTCGAAGTCTACGCTATATATGTGGACAGCGACATCAACTAGCAGGCGCGGCCTTTCTGTGGTGACACTTTGGCAAGGAAAGCTCGGAAGAAGGAAAGTTGATTGATTTGAATGATATGCGGGTTTTAACGTCCCAAAACCACCATATGATTATGAGAGACGTCGTAGTTCAGGGCTCTGAAAACTTTGACCACCTGGGGTTCTTTAACGTGCATCCAAATCTGAGCACAGGGGCCTACAGCATTTCCGTCGCCATCGGAAATGCAGCCGCCGCAGCCAGGATTCGATCCTGCGACCTACGGGAAGAAGGAAAGTTAGGAACGCATTTTTTCGCGAAGAAACCTCGATCTTGAATGAACATAATTCAGGTATTTTTTCAGAGTAAACTGCTTGAAATCTATTCACAGTGTGTAGAACGCCTTTACACTCCCAGAAAAAAAAAAGAGAGAGAGGGAGTAGCATATTTGTATGTGTCTATTTTCGTTTAATCCTGACTGGCTACGGATATGACTCTAGCACGTTAACTGTCATCTGGGCAAGAATATCCTACGAGAGTACAACGAAATCGTGCACAAGGCAAGCGGGGGCATAACCGGATACTTTTTCGTGCGAGGAAGTGAATGGGGGGGCTTCAGCTATCCCTTATGCGTGTTCGCGTGGTTGAGTGTGCACTTAACAACCCCCTTCATTTCAAAAGCTTTCTTGCCTCTGAATACACCAGTGGTGGCAAGTCGGGAGTCCCAAAAAAGAGAGTAAAATTTACTCTCTTTACTCTCTCTTAGAGTATACGCGCCAGCTGCGGAGACGTGTCGTTCTGGGAGCAAGTTCATCGGTACTGAACAGTTTTAATGAACTCATGTACATGCGGTGCTTAGGCCTTCCTCTTGCTTGCATGCCCACCCTGGTTTCTAAGCGACTAGCCTCTGCCTTCGTACACCGCATCTCGTCCACTCTTGCCACGCGGTTTCACTCTCCACCCCGCTTTCTTTTGCGGAGGACCGTGTTGCAGAAACGGAAGCTCTTTTTTTCTCGTCGCGTAGTTTACAGCCCGTGAAGAAACGTGCCTCGGCCACGCTTGACGAACAGCGCGCGCTGCTCTTTCCGGAGAGGAACGTTCGTTGTGCCTTACGAAAAGCAAAAATAATGATACAAAAAAAAAATAACCGGAGAAGAACATCAAAGCTCGTCGCCGAGTCGCGCAACAGAACGCACGGTTGATCCCGTCTGGAGCACTGCTTCCTTCACCCCGTGTGACGTATATATGCAGATGGCAGTCGTCGTGCTTCTCTGCTGCGTGGCGCTGCGTAACTGGGCATTGCCCGGAACATTGTTGCGGACACGGTCTTCTGGGTCCCGACAGTGACGCACGTTTGCGCGTTGTACGCGTGGTGGTTGCGGAGTGACAGTAGGAACGCTTTTTGTTGTTGCTGTTGTTGTTAACTGAACTGCACTCGTAAAGCACGGACTAGCGCGACCCAAAGTGGTACGCTGGGCTTGCTTTGATGTATAGAGTAATCACTGAGCGGACACTGTTATTGGAGTTCCCTGGCAAGCGAACCATTCAAACGCTCGTGGTACGTGCGAAAATTCCATGCAAACCGCAATTTCATGTGCATCAGAACTCGCTTTGCGGGTGATTTCTGCCGAGCGCACGTGATTCGGACGTGATTCTTCGCCCTAACGATATGGTTGGATGACCTCATAATGCGGGCATTAATGATAGCTTGGCTGATGATATATACGTCATTCTCACTGTGATGTTTAAATGTTTCGTTTTTATTTGTTGTAGTTCTTCTTTTGGTTGAAGAGTCGTATGTATTCTTAGTTAGACGCGCCTTTAATTTATGCCCGTGTTTGAACTGCTGTTACAGCTAACCATCGGACACTCATTGATCGCCAGTTATTTTCGTTTTGCTGCAAATTATTATCCGTCCCATTAATTTAGTTTTTTTTAGTGCGTAGATGTATATGTGAAGAAGTCCCGCTACGCTGTTTTACGCATGCTTCTGTAGCCTCTTAGCAATACAATCAGGTGTTCTTATATTACTTGAATAAAAAAATAACTTCTCACTTTGAGGTCGTCGCATTAAGTCTGTTTGTAAAGCCTGCTCGTTGCATGTTGCTGTGACAAAACTCACAAGGTCATTCATACAATTGCCTAAGACGAGTCGAAAGCAAAATATCTCTATGTCTCATAATAGCGGTGTCCGTCCGTCCGTGCCCTGCAACGGTGCGAGCTGTGGCCTCTCCCCCGTCACACTCTCTCAGCAATCACGTGATGGCACAGCGACACACAGCAACAGTTGCGAAGCGACAGCCTCTCCCCCTTACGCTCTCGCATCAATTACGTCATAGCTGAGAGAGCGTAAAGAACAAAAAAAAATTGGCCCCGTATCTGCATGTAACCTGCAAATGTCGTCGAAAGACGATAGTCTTTGCGTATGGAGAGAGTGAACAATTAATTTGATGTTCTGCGCAAGAAAAATCGGTGAATGGTATTTTTCGATGTTTCGTGGGGTCTTGCCGAATCTCGAAGACGCTTCCGACAGCCAAATTTTTTCTGCTAGCACACGCAACGCGTTCGCATTGAAAATGGCACTAATTAGTGCAGAATCTCCGTAGAGGCGAGCGCGATCGGCCGCAACTGCAAACTATCACGCGAACGGCGTCCGCACGCTTACGAGCCTCGTACGATCATTAGGATCAGGGCAAACCTCGTTTCCCTGACGCTGCGCATACAGCGGCTCCGTCGAGCTGACTGCAGCAACCCGATCTGTAGCGTACAGCCAATTTACGCGACGCTTCCAGCGATGCCTGCAACGCGTTTCCCGGTGTTTGGCCAATTGTCACCGCGACCTTGGTGTGCCGCAAAGCTGAGTTACGTAAAATGACATTGACCCACTCATCTACTATGCCAGTCCTGTAGCGCACGCTGGGCTCCGAAGCTGTGGCTGCGGTTTGAGCCTGCATGCGGTACAAGCTAGCCCAAAATGTGCGATGGCTTACCGAGAGTAGGTGTGCATAACGCAGGAGAAGTGCCTGGTCGAGTTTCATTTTCTGCCATTCGACAGCAAATAACGAGTAGGGGAAGGGGAAGGCTGGGAGGTAGTTAGCTTGCTGGAGGGCCATGATTTTGGTGATTGCATTTTTCCAAGTCACTCAACATCGTACCTTTGTCACTTGGTGTCGTATTCACGGCATCACCCAAAACTTGGCGGTTTTAGGGAATAACATAAATAACTTTTTAATGAGCAACGGAGAAGTTTACGAGGCGGAATACGGGCCCATAATACGAGCCTATATTGTTGTATAGTGAGGAAAAATTTGATATTAAAAGTGCGCGACAGATAGGAAACATATACAAACGACACCATAGCCCTGAAAACTAAAGTATTTCAGAGACACCAGTTGCTCCAAACAAATTCAGAGTTGTTTTCATTGCATGACATTGCACAATAAGCGTTTAGCAGAGAAGAATTAATTCTGAATCGCGTGTGGCAGATGCATGTCATATTTCTAAATCAAGTGCAGCTCCAGTGCTTGAAGGAAACATATAGCTACATTTAGTACCGTTCTTGCGGCTAGGCTGTTTTTCCTGAATATTGTTCTCGCGATAAAAGCTCTTCCAACTTAAACACGTCTTAGTATTCTCTAGAGAAAGTTCTTTTCATGGCGCATGCACATATTAACGTACAATATACAGCAGGTGCCAGCTGCTTCTACTCACAAAACAAGTTTCACCGGGTGAATAAATGCAGTTAGCAATTATCTTTGTCAGTAAGTATATAGAAAGGTATACTCATAATGAACGCAAAGCAGAAATTAGATGGCGCCAACATAGCATAACTAATTTCTGCGAAGCACCCCCCGCCCCTGCCACCACTCCAAAAAAGCAAACCAAAAAATGGCCACCCACTCACTTTATGAAACAGACAACCCCTATAAACGTAAAATTATCATAGAGTAAACGGACGACCGTGAATGAACATTATTTTCTCATCAACACTGAGGTATGAGACGATCATGAAATACCTTGTTTATAACGCGCCACTTTTATGACGCCGTTTCATAGCTTAGAACGAGCTCTAATAATTATAACGATGCTCTAAATTTTTCTGCACGTGATCAAGCCGTCCCCACAGCTCAGTGGTGCATTACGCATTCTCTCATTTACGCATTCTCTCATTCTACTGGCCTGTCGGAACGCCTCTGAGTGGACTGATTTTGTGCGTGCGTGTGTGTCGGTGTTTTTCTCTTATTTATTTTTTTTTACTCTCCCTTACTCTTTCAACCCCCTATTCCCCAACCCCAGTGTAGGGTAGCATACCGGATACTAGCATCTGGTTAACCTCCCTGCCTTGCTTATTTCTCGTTTCTCTCTCTCTCTCATTTATTTCGATCGTGACGGGGTATAAAACCGCGTTTAAAGTTGTAGTTCCGCTTTTTTTTTTCTTCCTTTCAGACACACAAGTGTTCTCGTGATAAGGTACAGGAGTGTTAATGGTGAGCCGTGGCGGCATGCATGGTTGCTGAGATCCGCAGTCTATATAACGATATAAACGAACTCCCCTTCCCCCTTTCTTCACCGGAGATATCTAACCCGAAAACGGCGTGCATACAGGAAAGAAGAAAGAACCCCGAAGCGCCGTCGTTTCTTGAACGGGGCGAGGTCTGCCCTAGCGCGTGAGGTCATGGCGGAAGGCCACGATAGGCCGTTCACACCCGCGCATCTCGGGGCCCGCCCATTCGGTCGCGACGGCGGCACGCCGCGCCAACTCCTACTCAGCCACGAGTTGACTACGTGTTAGAAAAGTAGTAAATCAACCCCCACCCCCACCCCCTTGTACGGGCGTTAAACTCTTTTGTTACGGGTAACTAGCGCCATGATGTGTGGTACCCATGCTTCGTTCTGTGGTGTGACGAAGACAGTACCGTCGCGCTGTGTTGGAGAAGATAAGTGCAGTACTATAGGCCTACATACACGTACATTGGGCTATGTACCTCAATGTTTCTGGTTCGGAATTAAGGTCGTCTAAATACACCCATTAAATGGCCTTAATAAACATACGGACCGAGGAGAAAAACACTCTGTAGCTCTGAACTACACGCTGTTTATTTAATATTTTAATTAACGACAGTACCAGATAATTGAAAAAAAAATGGCTTCATTTCTGGCCCACGCGGTGGCTCAGAAGGGCATGCGAGGTCACGGCTGCAGTTCTTCCAAGAAAACGGGTTGGTATTGAGTATAACGCATTGGCTACGTTGATGACACATGCAGACGCTGCACTCTCAATGTAAACAGCTTCTATAAATTCTTTTCGCGGTCTGCTGCGTACTTCCCTCAATAACCGAGACTTGCTCGGAGGCAATTGATGCTTTTTTAGAGGAGGAGACGTCGCTGACCTTTTGTCCCGCTGCCCAAAGCAATCTCGACCCGCGTAATGGAACTCGGCGTATTGCGAATAACGGGCAAAACGTTCATCGTCACACCGAGGCTCATAGCTGCGACAACCCCTCCCTGGCTGCAGAGTCTAATTAAGGCTTGGGGAAAGGAACTCCCGCCGAGCTTGCCCAATGACTTTCTCGTAACGTTCAGTGCGCTGCACGCAATTTCGGGTATAACGTGCGAGCACCCTTCGATCGAGAAGCGGGCGACGTGATTCCCAATCTTCCCGTGTTACGCCCGTTAAATGGGTGCATACATCTTTCGTAACCGAGGCGACCCCCCCCCCCTCCCCTTCTCTTTTTGCGTACTTTGAAAGCTGATACACATGCAAGCTATGGACACAGGTGAGAGAGACAGAACGTATCGCATTTTCACCGCTGAGTCGCTGCTGGTACCTATCTCATTTATCGCTATAGGAGCGCGCGCTGTTCGCGAAGATACTCGCCACGATAAGCAGCAGAACAGCGTTGAACTGATTGCCCGCCGACTGGCCGCCATCCAAGCCAGCTCAGGCAGCTCTGATCGTTTCGCAGCTACGGAAGAAGCTTGGGAAGCTTCCCCGCCGTCGTTTGCGTCCGGCAAACTGATGTATAAACGTTGCCTATGGCACGCGCTGCTCCTGCAGTGTATAGGGTTACGCAAGTGGCCATCGCGAGCCGGCCGTTTCTCAAGGTGTTATAATCACCGGTTTCGCAGTGGGTGCTCGGCCAATTGAGCCGGTATTTCTCTTTTAACCCCCCCCCCCTGCCCCCCTATACCGTTGACGCAGTGTGGATGGAACCGACGACAAAGATCGAGAGATCTGTGTCGGCGTTTTTTTCAGTGCCATTCCTCCCCACCACCCGTAATTGCGGAATACATTGCTCTGGACCATGCCAATGGAGTGGACAGATAAGGGACTGGATGTATATATAGTGGTAGACTTAAGGACATCGTGGGCAGTGCTGTTTGCGTACAGTGGGCATAAGTGAGGCTTTACAGCTGCTTGCTGCTGCGAAGAAAATATGCTGTGCATGACACCGCATATGGACTTATCTACTGAGGACATCAGGCACGTACGTAAACACGCAAGCACTAGCACAACGTACGTTGGCAGGCACGCACGTGCACCCAATTCACACGCCACCATGACGGCAACACTGGTCATGATAGATAGATATGTGGGGTTTAACGTCCCAAAACCACCATATGATTATGAGAGACGCCGTAGTGGAGGGCTCCGAAAATTTAGACCACCTGGGGTTCTTTAACGTGAACACTGGTCATGTCTTGTTCTAAAAGAATGTCCACGTGTGTTGAATTATTGCTATAAAGGACCCAAGGTTACAAACGTACTAATAGCGAATGAATGAAGGCAATACTCGCGCACACCGTATTTTCATCAGTGGGTGTAGCCAACTGGGTGGACACCAATGGGGGACACGAACATACACTGAGTACGTCCTGTTAAATGCTTGATATAGCCAGGAAACCGGTCATTCTTCGTCGAGTTTCTTGGGTATAAGGAAGCGTTTAACCAGGACCCGATGAAGAGTGCAGGAGTGCCCCGCCACGGTGGTCTAGTGGCTAAGGTACTCGGATGCGGACCCGCGGGTCGCGGGTTCAAATCCCGGCTGCGGCGGCTGCATTTCCGACGGAGGCGGAAATGTCGTAGCCCCGTGTGCTCAGATTTGGGTGCACGTTAAAGAAACCCCAGGTGGTCGAAATTTCCGGAGCCCTCTCCGACGGCGTCTCTCATAATCATATCGTGGTTTTCGAACGCTAAATTCCACAAATCAATCAATGAAGAGTGCAGGGCTCGCCTTTTTTATCTTATAGAACACGTGCAGCACGCAAAGCTGATATCACGCACTCTGGATTGCTTCACACGGTGTATACTACGGGGATGGGATATAAACGATACAAATTTTCGACGTTTCTCAACTGGTCCCCTCGCAACATTTGTAAAAGTGAAACGTCGCAAACCGTTGCGTCCATTTCATTGCGTCTGTGTCTGAATCCCGGTGCGTATTATACGGCGTTCGAGACGTGCACTGCCCTGAAAGCCTCCAATAATGACCATCACGCGGACGCGACTGTGATGAAAACGAGTCAGAATTAAGAGATCCAGTTCCGTCAAAACGGGGTTAGCAATCGATGTTACGCGCAAGCGGCACACTTCTCATTCTGCTGTTGTCTTTGTCTTGTTATTTTTTGCTGTTCCGCAAGAGAACGTAGTAGTGCCACCTCTGTGCACAGCTCCACAAATGCTTCGAAACCATAGCCGCGTGCTGGCGGCAGCTATATAGTGGTAAAAAGCAATATAGGCACGGCGATAGAGTTCACGGTTCGTATATACTGCGGCGTGCGCCGCCGGCAAGCGGCTCGACTCGGCGTGGCGGGATTTGTGAGAAAGTTCAATTTGGAAGCGGATTATGTACGGCTCGATCCGCTTCGTCGTTTTGCCAAGCAGCACGCTCGCGCACAGAGAGAGAGAGAGAGAGAGAGAGAAAAGGAACAAGATGATTGGATTAAGGTATACATGTATATAATGAGCGAGGTGTGTCCGAAAAAGCGAAAAACTTCTTACAAGCACGGAATTCCGACGGAGAAGATGGAGTTTTCGATTTGTTTTGAGAAGGAATAATAGAGGCTTTTTGTAGCGGGGTTCGCGCTAGCGTCGGTTTCGTAATCGCGCATCAGAGGCCAACAAAGAGTTGGGAAACGAACATGTTATGGGAACGGCGATCAAATATATCGCTGACGAGGATAAACTCCCTATTCGACTCCGTGTACTTTATATATTTCCCGAAGAAACAAACAACAAAACGTACGAACAGATCAAAGGCGTTACGTTTTTTTCTTTTTTTTCTTCTGTATCACCCACTTTCGTACACACTAAACCAAATCTGACCCTTAAGGGTGTAAATGAGCTTGTCGCCAGACGAACACCCTTTGCTCCCTATTGGGTGTTCAAAAAAGGGTGCTGAGAAAGGGTGCAGAGCTCAGCACCCTTAAGAAAAGGGTGCAGAGCAAAAATTTTGAAGGGTGTAATGAGTGCACCCTTTAAAAAAAGGTGCTGTGATGTCATAACACCCTTTCAAATGGGTGCTGGAAGGGTGCTCCACATCGACGTACCAGTGGGCCAAATCTAGGATTGATGCTGGAGATGGCTAAAAATGCAGATTGCTGTATACTCTGTAGACCATGCTGAGTGACAGCCCACATACGGTTTGTTAGTACTTGAACAAATGTACTAAGTCGTCCATTCCACCCTGAACACGTGCACCATGCACGCGGCCGGCCCTCCACAGAGTGCCTTCCGCAGGCGCTTATGAAACTAGCACTGAAGCACTGTGACAGCTCTAGGTGGGGCTTTTGCATCATCGTCTTTTAAAACACAGTGTCTCTGCAGTGAAGCTACTGGTAAGTTGGCTCCAGTGTTTTGCTTTCTCTATGTGTAGGCAAATAGAGAATCCGGCACTGTTATCGAGAAGTGCTGCAATTGTGCCTTACCCTGTCCAGGTGCTGTTCCTCGGGTTTTCATTTTTGGCTGCTCTGGATAGAACAACCTGCACTTCTGAAGAACAGTGTCGAATTTTAGATAAGCTTGTACTGTTGCAAGAGCAAAGTTAGCTTTACCACAAAGGAAGTGTGATTTGGCGAAGCTGCGTTCTCCAGCAGTCAACAAAGTGGCGGCCCACTTACAGCTGTCTGTACGTTTGTGTACTAGTTACCAAAGTGCCCTCGAGAAGCGTTCGGCAGAGTGCCGGATGCATGGTGCAATGTTGAAGGTGGAAGTAGACAATATGTAAATATATACCTTAAAGCAAGCTATATTGAATAAGTATGTGTGTTTCAATAATCATGAAATTGATCCCAGAGTGCGTATATGGCCTGTGCTACCATTTTTGGTCCAGAATGAATGTAATCTATTCAAGGCCCCTTGCTGCACACATGCATGCACAATTTATGGATGCTTGGTCACCATACAGACATGCATGCCTGCAAATTAAAAATTCACAAGTTTCGAATACTGGTGATTATTTCAAATGCCATATACTCACTTTGAAAGACACACAGATAATATGCACTAAACACAGAACCTTACCACATTGCGCTCTTTTAAATTATGTGTAGCAGACATGAGCTTTTATGCATGTGAGAATGCAAGATATTAGGCCCCAACAAAAATTTATGACAAATAAATTAACATGATGCAAATAGTCACTATTTTATTGTACATAGCATACAACCGAAAAAGATTGACAATAGTAAACATGAGCTATGACCTTCTGCATCGATTGTAATGGTGAGATCTTTGTGAGTGAGGATCAATCTTCTGTTTTTCAAATCTTTTTTCTTACGAGTAGACATCTTTTTTGTGACGAGACTTCTTTTTTAACTTTTAACATTCTGACTTCCCTCCTTGCATAGTAGGTAACAAATAAATTATTTGGAACAACAAAATATAAGTTAGAGGCACCAGCAGTCCAAAGGCGCTTATTGAGGGTGTGGCCAGTGCCCACAAAATTGAAAAAGAAAATAGATAGGAAAGTAGGTGTGTGGTAAAACATGTGGGCTTATATAACATGCTTTGGTCATCATGCTAAAAGCCTTGACTACAAACTTGCTCAAGGCTTATTTACAGCTCTCCCTTTATATATGTGTGTGTGTTTCTAAACTTGGGCGTTACAAAATCACAAATATGGGCAAAGTAATGCAAGTGGTGTTGGATTAATATAATGTGATCATTCAAACACTTGCACAATCCATCTTCAGCTGCCCAGGCGACTTTGGTTCCTTTTACAAAAGTGTGGTCAGGGCGCTCCTTCTCTACAGCACATCCGCACCCGGAAGCCTAAAATAGAGACAGAAGTAATCACTATGAGTTTCACAAGACAGACTGTCCAAGATACAATATGCTTTGTCATGCTGGAGTGTTCTTAGTTCTATGTGAGTAGAAGTCAGCATCAAAATTCGCTTTGTTTTCAACGGAAAACATGCTTGTTGGAGGTCCCCCAGGCAAAAAGCTGTGTAAACAACTTGACAGTACCTGGGGGCCTACAGAGGGTAGCACGTACAACAGATTTCACATACAAAAACAAACAGCATAGTAGAAAGGAAATATATACACAAGAAACATCTGAGCAATGACTCAGCATGATGCACACGTGAAACATGAGTTAGGTTTGAGTAAAAAGCTATTCATCAAGTAATTGTGCACATCCGATTTGAACACACCGAATAAGGCACTGAAGTTAATTAGGGTTTTAAAGAATTGTAAAGTGCCAATAAGCAATATTCTAGTCTAGCTCTACAATAGTGTGTCATGTCTGTAGTACTAGTATTTGCCTGTTAGGTATGCTGTAGTCATGAACATATTCAGTTTTCCTAATACCTAAAACTTAGTATGTTGCAGTCCAGCTGTTCATGTTCAATAAATAATTGTTTATGATAGCATTTAGGTTACAAAATTGATGCTAAAAATTTGGCAGACCCCACATACTTTGGGAATCGATGTTATGCGAAACACGCATAACATGTACTTTAATCTTTTTATTGAGCGATCTCATGAAGTGGAGCTCAATATAAGTACAAATTCTCGCACACACATACGTTAAACAGCCGCACATGTTTCATTTGTTATGGGGAGATGTCACACCTTTGACAACATTACCAGTTATTTGCTGTTTCGTAACGATGCCAACAGAAACATGGATATTAGCCACACTAGAAATGGTAGGCTGGTATGAAGCACTGGTGTTTGCGCTGGCACTCGCGACGATGGTAGCCCTCAACACTGCTACACAAATACTTCACAGGATGGTGCCTGACTACAATTGACTTTGATTCGACCTCACGGCTGCATCATAGGAGTGCACATGTAATAGTTATAAAATTTGATAGCCAGTACTGCAACGACAGTTGATGTTACACAAACATTTGAGACTATTTAGAAAGTATAACCGAGGCCGGGCATGGGTCTGTGGTAGAATACTTAATTACCAAGCAGAATACTAGGTTTCGATTCCTGCTAGGACACTTGACTTTATTCTTTGCATTCATTTGGTCAATGCTGCCTATGTCAGCTTTTTAACATGATAGCGTTGAAGAGCTCGTGTCGCAGAAAACCCGCCGCCGGCGTCTGCCCCGTTGGTTGTGAGCGAAAAATCGTCTGTGCATCTGTGACCGAAAAATCAAGTTACCTAGTTTCCAGAAACTCAAAATTCCTACTTATGACCTAATGGAGGCGTGCTAATTGCTGCAAAACAAAACCCCCAAGTCGTACTACCAGACACTCATCACAGGGCTTAACACACAGAAGTCTATTGACATCGGCCAAAAATTAACGTTAGATGTACAGCGCTATTCCTTTTCCCCATTTCATGAACTACACAATGCCATGATAATTGTACCCTGGTATTTTTGGTGGGCTATATCGCACAAAAAATGCAAGGATTATGTCAAAAGAATGGCATCAAATTTTACCGACATGTCATCGAAATAGAGACACAGGCTACTAGTCTTATTTATAATGCTAAGATCATTTAAGGTAAAGGCATTGAAGATAGCTGGTGGCCTTTTTCACTATCTAGGTATCAAAATTCTGCCATGTCAGTCATAGTTTACTGACATTGCAAGCTCAAGAAAAGTGTGGCTCTGAAGGAATCAACACAACGTTTCGCCAGATCTTCTAAGAAGGCAGTCTTTAAAATTGCTAATGTTTCCAATTTTTTTTGCTATAAATTTTGTGCCTTGCATCCAAATGAACCTCCATCCTACTTGTTTTTTTGCATTCGTGCTCTCACTAACTGCTTACCTTGTCTTGTCAAGTGTTCGTTGACATAAATAGGGCTACTTGATCTAAAAGGAAAGGCCACTGTAGACAGACGTAAGTTTTTTGTCTTATCCAGAACATTTCATTTGTAACATCGTTCATAATGCACTATTTTTTTTCAAACTAGGCTTGTTTGTTCCTACTCTGTCTGCAGTGTCAATATCACGAGTAATGGTTTTTCCATCAACGCCCAAAAATTTCAGACAGCGTCAAAAGAAAACCCTCATCTGAGATGCCTTTGATGTCGGATAGTTCAACCTTGAATACAGTGTAAATTCTTCGATTTTCATCTGAAGTTGCTTATTTTCACCTGGAAGTTTTTTGTGCCTGTTTCAAGGTGGGACAGGCTCTTCATGCAAAGCCTTTATTTCTAAAGAGAGCGCGTTGACACTGTCACCACCTTCGTTCCACACTTCTTGAAGGACTAAAGTTCAGTATGAATTTTGTGCTTGAAATCCTCTGTTTACCATGACAAACAACACAGGAAACACAGGAAACATTAGTACTCTTGCTTGGCAGGAGTGCATGCAGTAATACTAACACAATTAAAGCAAGAAATAAGTGTCTCACCTGTGCAAAAATGATTTTGGCAAGCACTGTGAAGACCACAGACACTGCTGCCAAACTGAGGAGAATATGGAGAGCACTTCATTTAAGTAGGCAGCGTCCAGTAGCTTGGTGAGGCACAGCGCATAAGCAGGGTGAACAGAGCTGATGCTTGAAACAATGGTTCAGAGTTCGCTGGTGCTTGGGCTCCTTGACCTTGTCAGGAAATTTCCTTGAGCAGCCTCACTCAAATGAAATGACAGACCGTGCCAAAGAATTTCTGCACCAGTGCAAAAAAATTATTTTAGTGAGGTTTGTCTAGACTGCATGCGCTGCTTGCCAAATTGCAGTGAATGGCTAGAAACGCATGGCCAACATATATTTAGTGGCACGCAACTGAGAAATACAAAAAGGGCATGCTGCAGTATAAATACAACGAAAAACATGCTGCTGCAGAGCTTTTCATGTCGATGTCATACATGTGAATTTTCATTCACCTTTATAGCTCACTCATGCACAAAGATGAAGTTAGAACTCTTAGATGAAGACACCCCCTTTTAGCTTTATTGACTGCGCATAATTAAGAGATAAGCATGCGTGAGTAATGCTGTTGCCTGCAATTAATAAATTCTGTTCTTGAAGCTGACCAAATATATGCACGAGTGCATCCATAGAGGCATATTTGCATTTCTGTAGTTATGATATCCATGTGATGTGTTTCTTAAGTAAATGCCATGCAATATGCAGCATATGAATATTTTATTTCGTAAAATTGCAATACCACTACATATACATGTCAGTATGCGCATATGCATCCACTGCAGATAAAGCATAAAATTAAAGCAATACCGACACATGAATTTTTTACCAAGGTAGTGGAGGGCTCCAGAAATTTCGACCACCTGGGGTTCTTTAACGTGCACATAAATCTAAGAACACAGGCCTACAGCATTTTCACCTTTATCGAAAAAGCAGCCAGCAAGGCCGGAATATCATCCTGCGACCTTCGGGTTAGAAGCAGAGTACCTTAGCGACTAGACCACTGCGACAGGACTTCAATCTCCCTGTTCCCCCGTGTAGGGTGATAGACCGTCTTTGCTGGTCTGGCTAACCTCCCTGCCTGTCCTTCTCTACCATTTATTCTCACGAGTTCAACGAATGAAGCTTCCTCCAAACGGCTAACATTCGGACGTTTATAATTTGTCTGAAATTGAGTTCACTAAATGAATATTGTGTGCTGCTTCACAGTGATCATTGATCTAAATTGTTCTGGTTGGCTAAAAAGGCACTACCCCTCACTTCTAATCAAACAGCACAAGCTGTGTAATGACCATAGGGGAGGAAAAGTGGAAACGCTAAGACAAAACATCAATCTTGAACCCCGTGCAATCACAATGTAGCAGGCAAGCTTCTGCAATATTGACCGGCAACCAGGATCTCAGACACTGCAGATAGCTACATAACGTAATGGTTTCCCAACATGACGTAAAGGCAGCAGAATCACATAATGCCTAACCTGCTTCATTATGATAACGATGAGGCCATAACGTTATTGGCCTCTGTATGCTAATAACAATTTACCTTGCATATCATGTGACATTAACATTCAATATGACGTCATGAATCTTGCATCCTACCATGTGGTCTAAGTACCAACAATGCGGTTTTAGTGACGTCGGTGCAAAGCAATAAACAACAATCACTTGGTGAACATTATTTTTGATATTATTCAATTGGTCTGATGCGTACATCTTCAAAAAACGGCAGTTTAGATTTGTTCATTCTTAGATAAATACAATGTCTAAGTTTGCATGTCAGCAGCAACATATGCACGCCTTTGACACGCATACTGTGATGTATAACCTTATTGTGTTTTGAGCAATAAATTAGGCATTCATGCACTGCACATATCACAGGTCACTTGTAAATCTGCAGCGAGGTCATAAAGAATTTATGATATCAGATAAAGCGTTACACTTGTATTCGAAAGTGTCATAGGAAGTTTTGGTAGAACTTAGTTTTAGAATGTTTGTAGACGTATAGGTATTCGGCAAAGTTTTAACACCAAAGCGGGCTGCAGCGCCCACAATTCTTTTACAAACCAGAAGAATGCAATGATATGTGAACAGGGGGGAACAAGCAGTACCACCGAAATTGCACTCGAACGAGTGAACTACTGCTCAACCTAGCGCTTGCACAGCTAAGGTACGGCTGTTCGGCCACTCATAGAGAAAATGTATTAACCCAGGCGTAATTGCACGCTTTGAGAACCACACCTACAGCACGCTGTGTCACGTTTACGCACACTTAATTAAGCTGAATATCATGGTAATTTAATATTATACGTGCCCGGTGGATGCAAACACATTTGGTCACACAGGAAAACACATCTACCTTATAGTAGTCACACACATTTAATGATCATGTAGCTGTTGAAAAGAGGACGCGTAACATATAAAACTTTCTTCATATACTTCTTTGCACAGAAAACGAACAAGGCCGCGTAAATACCAACGCGGACACCACGTTATTCTTCTCCATTCTTCTAAAGTAAATACGCAAAGATCTAATTCAACGCGAATCGCCGGAATACTCCTACGCACGCGACACACAGACGACGCTTACGGCTTCCATGCGCAGTCCCCGAACGGCGTCTGACGGCATTGCAAAAATATAGTGATTCATAGCGTGAAGAGCATCGCCCGCCGACTCACAGCCACACAGCGCACATTGCTTTAACCTCCTTCCCCACAGAAAAAATTCATCCGCGCGTAACGTCCCTGAGCTTAGACTTGAGCCTAATGAAATCAGACACGCCAGCAGGCTCGCTACGTTAATAAAAACTCACTTATCGTCTACCAGCTAGAAAAACTTTAGTTCACAACGTTATTATACTATAGCGCTTTCGGTGTTAACCGCGGGAGGAGCCGAGGACGCGAGCGGAAGCCTGGATCGGGCACGCCGCGGCCTGGCCGGAGAAGCAAAAAACAAAGCGTCGACAGCAGAAACATCCACCTACCTTTTTAGTTTGGCGAGCGCTCGACGGTACAAAGCAGCCGGTCCTCTCTTGAGTATAGTGCATCTTCGTAACAAGCAGCACCGACAGAACACGAAAGACAGCGCAAGCACACTTTGAACAACATAAAAAATCGACTTTAAACACTCGGCACACGGCCGTAGCGGCCTTCAGGAAGATACCGCCATTTCTGTCCTGCTGACGCCACCGATCCGCATTTGCGCACATAATTTTTTATATGATAAGTAAATAGATTATTTCAGCTTAAATTTTAACTAAAAAATAGTACAAATAGAAGATACGCTAGTGTGTTTTGCATAGAATACTTTTTATCTTTGAAAATGACAAAATCACATAACGCGTATTTGCGCGAAATTTGAAATGTGAAGGAGCGCGCGAAATTTGAAACGTTTGCTTGCTTGTGTATTTCTTATACCGATACCTTGTTAACATCTATCTGTACATTGGTTGAGTGGTTAAGCTGGCTGTTAAAAACAGTGTTAAAGCGGTTGTATATTAGTACAAAGTACAGGCAGCAAGCAAAATTTGTCACAACAAAATAAGCGTATTAGTTGGCAAACAATATTTTAGCTGTCTTTAGTGAATTTTTTAGGAAAATGTTTTAGTCAAGGCTCATTTTAACTTGCTTTGAAGAATATTTCTAATAAAAATCAAGAAAACGTTTCTTTATTGTTATAATATTACAACGTCAAAGTCCATAGCCCGCCATAAAAATTGGTAACACGTGTCAACTGATACATTGTAAGGTTAACAAATATTTGTACGACACAAAAACTATTTTATCTACCACGGTCTTGTTGGTTTCTATTTCTTTGCATTAACAAATGTATGATTTATATATACTGTCATGGACGAAGCTTTGTTTTCAATGTTAGGCGCAAACGAGGCCGAGAGCTCTATATGTGTAAGTCACAATCCTGTTGTAGCTCTACAAGCTGCGTACTCCGCCATTGGCTAGTGAGCTTGTAGCGCATGGCTTGGTCAGCGCCGGCCGTGAGGCGACGAGAAAAAGGCAGCAAGAATGCAAGAACCAGTGCAGAACTTACGTTGAGCCGGGCACTATCGCTATTCAGATATGTTACTGCGGTGGGGCTATTAATGAGACCATGGTGTCTAACCAGTAGACATCTAAAAGCTGTTGGTTATGCTCTATGACCACGTTACTCACAAAGCTTTGTCGGTGACCGTGCACCCTAATGGGTGCTCATCAGCACCCATTAGTTGTTGCACCCTTTTTGCACCCTAGTTTCCACCCTTTTGATGTGTTCACCCTTTAGGTTCCGCTTGTAGGGTGCTGAGACGCGAATAGGGTGCTCAAAGGGTGTGCTTAGGGTGTCGGCACCCTTTTGACACCCTTAAGGGTCAGAATCGGTTTACTGTGTAGCGAACGCATTACCGACGTATAGATCAAAGGGTGAGTTGGAGAGAGACCCGTTCGGGGGCGTATAATGTGGTGGTATTTCTTTAGCACACGTGTTGATTTATTTGAAACTTCCGAGCCGTATAAGTCCACGTCTTTATACGAATTGGGTGCGCGTTGTCGATCGGCTAAAAACAAGAAGGCCGGCCAAAAAAAAAAAAAAAATCGGAAGAACGCGACTTTTCATAGTTTTTATTTTTTTATTCCCGTGCCGTTTTCTGGCTCGGCGCCGGTAAACACGGTGTTTACGACCGAAAAAGAATGAACGGGTCCTTTTGAAAGAGCACCGAAAGGCAGATCTGTTCGCGGGTTCTTTTTTTTTATCTTTCCTTATATAAAGTAAGTACGCACTCTGAAATCGACATCGAAGAGAGCGTTTTCCGCCCCTAGAATCTCCACTTTGATCCCGCTTCTTGCTTCTTGTTGGTTTGCAATTCTCGTTTATGCGTTCAGTTTGCCATCCACCCGTACTCGCTTTCATGTTTTTCTTTGTTTTGTGGGCAAGCTCTTTCCATTTTTCTGGTATATTATTCAACGCCATCCTATCCCTAGGGCTTACTCACCCCCCCCCCCCCCCCGATTCCGTTCCCTTCAACGTACGTTCAAACGCAATGCAGGTTTTTTTTTTTCTTGAACCGATCATTTGCATTTGATCTTTCGTTTACGCTTTTCATTTCTATTCCAAAACGTGGCCGAGTAAGAAAAGTATTGACGGAACTCTTTTTTTTTTCTCTTTGACGACACTTGAGATGTTTACTATGCATAAATGTGAAGCGGCTCGTGCGACGTGACGCGGGTCCCTTTATTTTATTCTTTCATTTTTCTGTTCGTGAAAAAAAAATTATATGTGGCTTCAAGACAGCCGGCAGTCGCAGCCGAAAGACTCAAGTTATTTCGTACTTTACCGCCGCATGAAACGCGGTTCCCGTGAGCCTTTGGGGCACCTATTGTGAAGTCATTGTGGCGAGTTGTGTATGTGCGGTTTACACGCATATTATTCGCAGGAAAAAAGGATGAACCAATCGTGAAGCTGAGAAGATTATTAAGTGGAAAGCCTAAAACGACCGATGAGACACGGTCTTGAAAAACGTGGCGTGTGCTACAAGAGAGCTCGCGTACTGTCGGATAATGAAAAAAGACGAAGTTGAAAGAAGGGGAGGTTTTAACCATGTTTTGGCTCGGTTACACGCACGCAGGACGGGGGGGGGGGGAGCGAAAGGGCTGGATAGACAAGATAGATACCAGGCATCAAGCCGGAGTTGGACCCAGGCACTTTGCCTGTCTATGAAAATAAACAAACAAACAAACTTGAAGGAACATTAACATCAAGGGAAAAGATTGCGCAAATTCCAATTGAGCTTGTAAACGCAGTCTTTTGCACATTTAACATTATAACACTATACGCTGATTACGACGTGACTATTGACGTGAAGAATCTCGAAGAAGACCAAAGTAAGTATAGAGCAAGTTAAATGCAAACAGAGCAACGCAAGCTACGAAAATTAAAGTGAAAATAAATATTTCAATAAAAGGAAAGAGATATGACCCAGAATCGAATATGAGAGAAAGAGAGAGAGAGATTGATTAAAGGAAAGGGCAGGGAGCTTAACTGCGTAGAACCCGGCAGTTTGCTAGCGCGCAAAAGGGTCAGGAAATAGGGATCAGAAAGATGATAGCGTGGCAGAGAGAAATAAAATAAATAAAAAAGGATGCACGCAGCATTAACACATACGGTGGACCGGTCTCTCCGAGCGACCCTGATCGAATACAATAAGTATACTAGACCATGTAATATTGTCGTGATCAGTGTCAATCGAATGGTTGAGTTAATGTTCATTTTTTTACATTGTTTAGTCTTGGTAACCCTCATTCGAAGGTTGTAATGAAACACCGTAAATGCACACGCTGGCAGTCCTTTAAGGTATGAAAAAAAAAGACTATACACAGCATAAACGAAGTTGCATGCCAATCATCCCAAAACGATGACCATGATAACATAATTCAAACAGAAATAAAACGATTCCACTTCTCCATCGCCGCTATGTGCTTGCTATACACTTCAGCACACTCTGAAGAAGCAATAAATATCGCCGCTGGGGCGCGGCTGTTTACAGTCCTCGAGATGTTTTCGATACCTCTATATATCTCCTCTTCCCGCTGTTTGCCTTCCTTGTTCAGTACGACACTCGACGGGATAAAGG